>CM040238.1:300379395-301079395 GCA_022545495.1 Chrysanthemum lavandulifolium | reverse complement strand
TTATGTTTTCATAAATTTGACACCTATATTTTTATGCATTTTTTTTTTAACTAAATTTCTCCACCAAAATTATTAAGTTTGACTAAAATCAATTTAATTTTGACTTTCTATTGACCAATCATATTGCTCGATTTTGCCTACGTGGCAAATTCGAGCTCTCCTATTGGTTTAATTTTTATTCAATAAAAAGGGTTTTGCAAAAACACTCCGAAATAATGTAATTCTTTTATTATATAAAATATTTGTGACCTGTAAGACAACATAATATTAATCCAAAGTTGATCAACTAACGTATACTTGGAAAAAAACTATAAATTCATAACGTACTTTACAAAAAAACTCATTATGCTCTATCTACTTCACTTATTGTCATAATACATAACCGTTTTCATTTTATTCGGTTATTTTCTGTCCGTTTTTATCCGTTTTCGTAAATCGTCCATTTTTATCCATTTTCATTTTAATATGTCCGGATAAAAACAGATAAGAACCGTTTTTATTATCCACGTCAAACCGGTTTTTATCCGTTTATATCTGCTTTTATCCGGACATATTAAATGAAAACGGATAAAATGGACGATTTACAAAACGGATAAAACGGATGTAAAATAACCGAATAAAATGAAAACGGTTATGTATTATGACAATAAGTGAAGTAGATAGAGCATAATGAGTTTTTTTAAAAGTATGTTATGAATTTATATCTTTTTTCCTCGTATCTTTAGTATATAAGCTATCAACGTTTTCCTTTTGTTATCTATGTGGGATAAAAACAATATTTTATCTGCCTTTTTACAACGACTGATCGGTCTGATCCTTATTTACTTCCACTCATATTCAAGACTAGTGACGAGATATTTGTTTTTACACTTGAAAAATCTTTAGTGACGGGATAACCTTAGAGCTTTAGAAGACCTAAATACCATTACACTTATCAAGCTATAGAAAATGGAAATCCTGACGAAATGGCTTCAAGACGTCAGGGACTAACATTGTTTATGTGTTTGATAATATAATGCCGTAGTAGTCGTTGCTTTGTTTGGAAAAGTTAAGGAAAAGATGATCATACATGTTCAAAATAGTGAGGGTGGTATGTTTGCTTATATTCGTGAGATTGTGACGCTCAAGTGATATCCAGATATCAGATACTTCATGAAAAAGAATAAGTCTTCTGATGATGATGTTATCCGTGTATTTACCACCTCGTGGTTGATGCTCAATAAGGTTATGAAGTGTTGTTTAAAGCATGCATGTTTGCAACCCTAACAAGGATCTTAAGTCATTTCTTTGGCTGCCGACTCTCTAGCTATCAGTCTGGTGGACCAAGTCCTAAAAACTTATTATTCCATGGATGTTGGTTACCTTTGGGTGTCTTTTGCAGGTCTTCACTTTGTCACTTGATGTTCGGAACCTTTGTCTTCAACTCTTGATGGTTTTATTGCGTTGTCTTTCATTCGTGACATTGGATATATATATGATTTGACCGTTTGCATATGCTTTGGTACATGATGGCAAAGATGACTCAAGAGTGCAATGTTGTCTCTATTCATAGTCTATTTTGTTGCATTGGATGCATAGTCCTCGTACTTTGTCTCTCTAGGATTGTTGGTGGAGCCGTCTTTGAGGGTGTGCAATGTGGGCGACCGCTCAAGGCTCAAAAAAATTTAGCGGCCCAAAAATTGGTCTCGTTAATAATTATATGCATATGTAGACATATTTTTCACAAAGAAAAAAGTATTTAGATGGGAAATATCTTAAATGAGTAATATATTAAAGCATTTAGACAACTAATTGCATTATATCTTATAAACGGTGACACTTTATATATAACATTGCTTATCAAAAGGCCTCATTACATAATTTTGTTTAGGGCCCTCAAAAATTTCAACAATTCATGAGACTGCCCTAATTGTTGGCAATGAGCAAGTCGCCAATTTGGATATGTATATCAGCACCATCAGTTTGAAAAAGGACGCGATCTCAGTAGAGGTATTGACCTGATCAATCTTGATGATTTGACTGCTTGATGATGAAATATTTTCAAGTGTTTTTCCAATAGAAGCTCGGAATCCACCTTCTGTGAGTTCCTTCTTTAGTGGCGAAACAAAATGATCATATTCATTTTTTCGGGTTAATTGCGTGAATAAGAGCACCAAGTTCATCTTTGCTCGGTCAAAAATATTTGTACCTTTAAAATTTTCAATCAGTGTGTTCACATCAATTTCATCTCCCCTCCCATGTGTTTCTTTTTGACAGCGAGGTGAATCTTCTTTCTTACTTCCAAATTTAAGTTATTCACTCCCACCATTATAAGCAAAACTGTAAATAGATGATAAGATAATAGCACATTCGGAATTTTTATGTAACTAGCATGGGTGATTAGGCTACCTTTAAAAAAAAAATTCTCATTATATGTAAACAACAAAAACATAAATATTTTATCACAAATAAACCAAGAAACTAAATTATACAAAATAAGAAATCGTTAAAGTCGCAAGAGAATCCATATCCCACGAAACAAAGACGTGGCGAAAACTTGACACCACTTAAAATAATTGTACATTAACACAACTTCTCAACAATAATCTAATGTTCGTAGAGTATTTCATGGATTTGGTTTGACCAATCATCGAAAACCAACCTCTAAGAACCAAGCGAAAAAGACACGACCTTTTTTGGTCAATATTCTCATCATTTGTTAACCAATCAGTTGTTGTATACGATTATATCCTTGGACGATATTATTTACTCTACAATATGTTATCATCCTTGTGAAATTTCTTCACTTTTGTAACTTCTGTGTAACTACTACATATTGATAAAATAGCTTAGAGACCCGTTGACACCAGGTTATTTTTTAAAGAAATAGATAAATGAGATGATAATAAAAGTAATAACGTAAATTTGTTAAATTTAAAATATGTGTGAGTCACAATCGATTTACAACCATCGCGTTGCCAATCTAAAATAGATTGACTCGAACATAAAATGATGTGTGATTTTAATGATCAATTGAGTTGCTAACAAACCTTGTAACATTAAAAATAACGAACCATAGTATAATATAACATGATTACACCAATGATACATACATGATACAACATGAACCTTGTTCAAAGACCTTCAAGTACTACTTTATACACGACATTTGTTGTGGTTTTGGAGAGATTACCATCCTGATCACAAACGACAACCTTCAAACGCCGCTTGCTTTTTACTCTTGATACGGCAACGTCTGATAGCTTGTCCATGTGAACACGAGGAGGGGGCAAGTACAAACCAACTTTCGAAAGCGATTGCCCTTGGCTTTTGTTGATTGTCATGGCAAAGATACCGATATCGGATATTGTTTCGACAATCTTAAGAGGCAAACGCTTATCTCGACGGAGTAATCCTCAACCTTGGAATAATCACCTTTTTCCGGTTGGTTCCGTTAATGATCTGCGCCTGAATAGAGGTTCTTGTTAATTTAAGTACTTGAAGTCTTGTACCATTACATAAACCATTTGATTGGTCTATGTTTCTTAACAACATGATCGGCACTCCGACTTTTAAAGCAAGCATGTGGTTTGGAACACCTGAGAACTTCAATCCATTTATAAATTCAGGCGGGAAAATAGAATGCTCTATGACAACACCGCATTCACTTTTATCCACGTTGTCACAACTTAAGTAGACCATTTCTTCTCCTGGAAATTTGGCCAACAAATGTTCATTTATAGTGTCGACTAACTCATTTATGGGTGCCAAAATCACCTTTTCTTGAAAGTAGGTCGGGTCATGTATGTTATCCAACATGTTTGGATAAGTAAAGTCAATAATAGATGCTATGGGGTCATCAACAACATCTATTAGAATATCTTCCGGCACATCTATCGAAACCTCTCCTTCGTTTGGTCCTCCAAACTTGCCGTCTCCCACATTCAATAATCCATTATGCAAATATCCGTTGTTGAATCGCAAAGGCATTGTAATGTAGTGATGAATATGTGATGTTGAATCCATTTATAGCATATACAAAGTAATATAATTTTAGAAAGGATTTAAAACATTAAAGAGGTATAATTTTATGGGATTATTTGATTGTTTATGCATTTAGAGTGATTGACGATTTGCAAATATTATAAATTTAGAAAGGATATAAAAACATTAAAGGGTTAGAAATATTTTAGACAATTATTTGATTGTTACAATTTTCATAAAGATGGAGGCTGATAAATATTTGGCAAATCAATTATATAAAGTTGCAAGTCGTGTAGGATTGCTTGAATGACAAATCACATAATAAACTTTATATGTTGTATTTAAAATAAGTATTAGTATAACATTAGTACAAAAACTATTGTAGCTGCTTACAAATTTGTAAATGTAATGATTCTTGTTTGCAAACAACATTTATACCAAAAAAAAAAAAAAAAAAAAAAAAAAAAAAACTATTTCTAAAACTATAAGGTATGCACTTGGGGAGATGCAGTCCTTCAATTTTATCATTCTTCAACATTAGAAAAATAATGGCACACAAAATTCTGCAAAATGAGGTAAAGAAAACAAAAGCATGCATTGTATATATAAAAAGAGAATTGTAACTTCATTTTAAAAAGTTAGACAAAGCATTCACCAATAAGCATAAACATAAAAATCCAAACTGCCAATGTGTCACAAGGATTGAATGGGACTCCCCATATCAAAACACAATCACAAATGTCTAAAATAATAGCAGCTCATTAGCAAGATATTGTCTAAAAGATGCACAAATGCATATTCAAAATGGAAACAATTTCCTTAAATGTCTGTAAATGCAAAATAGTTGCATTTAGTTATTGGGACTGGTCGATCTTCACTTAGCAGCTTCTTTCTTCATCTTAATCTCGACAATCTGTTTTTTCATGCTTGAACCATCACTTTCATCCTCCACATCGGCTTAAGCTTAACAACTTTATATCATCAAAAGTTATTTGCTTATTTGGTGTTTAGCCATAGAATGTTACTCATTACTCTTACATACACTTTCACTACTAATTTGAAAAGAAAGGTGACTGGCCATATGTTCTTGCTCAATGCTGTTAAATAAACCTTCAGGTTTAGCATAGTGTAAACAATTACCATCATAGGTTCACTATTCTGCTAATGGACTCCATACATTTAATTTCGACAACATGCAAGCTGAGGTTAATCAAAATTACACGAAGACGCTGGCGGATAACATTCAAGTAGTTTTTAAATAAATAGTTAAAAGCACCAAGTTTCATGCAGAGAGGAACCACTGTGCATTATTTGACCCGATTACTTATCAATGGGCCTATTTGGATCGTGTTTTATCTCAAACTCATCAAATATGAAAATTTGGCTGCAAAGGAACATGTCATAGAGATTGAAAGGCACAAAAAGTATATCTTTAATCCCACAACGTCCTAAATGATTTTATTTGAGAATTTTATCATTGTGCAATGCAATACTCAACACAACTGATCAAGTTCTCTGTAACACCTTTCATCGCAAAGGCATGTACATGATCTATATTTCTATAATCATAGGCATTTAACCGTATAACATCACTCATTAGTTTTAGATAATCTTTCAGGTGAACTTAGCGTAAACAATAACCATCATCAATCGAAATTGTTTTGATTGATAGTTTTTGAATCAATTTATTGTATATAAGGAAACTGAATAATTAAAGTCCGCTAAAAAAATAGAAGTATGTTCTCATTTTAGTGTGTAAAGGATCAATAACATTACTTGGTTATTTGCATGGTTACATCCCCAAGCAAGTCGCACTGTTTCTTTTCCAATTGTGGTCCCATTTAATTTTTGCAGTGCCTCTTCTTCTATATAATCATATGTTAGATAAGCTCGATAAAAAAATGCTATAAACCCATTTTTAGCATCCTTATGATCACAAGGTCGGTTGCTGAAAGGATCTTTTAAAGAACACACAATATCAAAGAAAAAAAGGTGCACCTGCTGATAAATTAAACAAATTGACATCCTTTGCAGATGGGAAATCTCACTGAAACTATCTCGCCATATTGGAAGAAAGGTTGTTCAAGATCCTCGTCGCTTACAATAGCGTAAAGTCCTCCAACAAATATCTACAGTCAATTGAAGGGCTAGCCAAATGTAAATAATATTAAAGTAGATTTTTGTTTGAACCATAAAACTTGTGAAAAGACCATACTGACCATGGTGTTATAAGAATCACCATCAGATTAAAAGCCACATTCGAAATATAACCACCTAACAAAAAAAAATCAGTTGAGCCGCCATTGCATACTATGAACTTGGTTTACTCGATTGTGATAACACATGTGGCAATATGTATGGGTCAGAAATCCGGCCAAAACTGGTCCAAGTTGAAATGGGTCATTTTAGTAAGCATCGGGTTGACCAAAAGCACTTTATGTTCCATTTTATGAATTATTTTAACCGTTCACTTTTTAGCAACTTTTTTTATTTGGCGCATTAGGAATAAATTATAACTCATATAAGCCATTAATGAACATCATAAGTTGCAACAAAGAAGAAGTTGCGACGTAAAGCATCAAGAAGACATCTCATTGCGGCAGTTAGTATCGTGAAGTTGCAAAGAAGAACACCAAGCATCATTATTTTGTGTTATATCATGAACAAACATAAAAAATGAATATGATGCAATCTAATTGATCTGTGTCAGGTTTGAAACAATTGCTGTAGAGAGGGTATGTTGACTAAAAATAGCACAAATGTTAGCCACGAAGTGATCTAACGTTCGAAATGTTCATGAAGTCACATACTTTAAATTCCATATACTACGATCAATATATGCATATAAAAGTTTGATGCTTTAAATCCAACAAATACAAAAACTTTTTAACTATGGGTGGATTTAGCTCTAAATATCACGAAAAATAAAAAGTTAATTAATCATACAAGTTATTACCATTGGTAGCACAGTGTAGATTTATTAGTCTATACGTGTCAACCAATGACAATAACATAATATTACTCTTAACTTAACCGACTAACATAATTTTGGTATATAAGCCACCATCCTTTTCTGTGTATTAGCTATGTGGGATCAAAACAAACATTTATCTATAAATTTAGAAAATATATAAACACATGCAAGCTATCTTCTTTTTTACAATGAGGGTTCTTTATTTACTTCCATTCATACTCAATCGTAGTTACCTTTTTGTTTTGAAACTTGAAAATCTTTTGTTAATGGAAAGGGAACAAGGTTGCTCAACTCGGCATGTGTTACAAGATAACTTAATTAAGATTAATGCTAGATCCACTCACAAATTCCACACAAAAAACCCACTCGCTGACGTGTCAGGAACTGATTGATGCATTTTATGTCAGCTTCTCTCTCCTATCTTTTATTAAACCAATCATCCGCTGACATATCAGCGAGTGGGTTTTTTGTGTGGAATTTGTGAGTGGATCTAGCATTACACCTTAATTAAAACTCTAGAAACACCTAAATACTAAAATACCATTACACTTCTCATTACTATCAAGTTGCGGGTTACCAACTATGGCCTTCCCACATTCGCCTCATAAATTCCATAGCACTTTTTCCTAACCGCGTTCAAAATTTCTATAGTAAGCTCAATTGTGTTTCAATCAACCAATAAAACTAGGAAATATGTATTGAAGAATCTAAGAATTTGTGTATAAAATTTTCTCAATTGTGTTTCAATGAGGGTTCTTTATTTACATCCAATCATGTCACTAGGAAAAGGCTCATGTTTTGGTCAATCAATAAAGGGCCATTTTATGGGTGATCATCATATGTTTGTGGTTTGGTCGTTTGGACCAATGCTTTAAAGCGTGGTTGACTCGGCTATTTAAACCGAAAACCGATTGAATCATCGAATAGGAGAGTCACCGGTGGTTTTGTTATTGATGATGCTTATTTGGCATAGAGTAATTCATGTTTGCATATTTTTACACCTTTTGGAAGGGTTTATGTAACATGTATCTGGAAGCACAAGGACACAGTCCGAAAACAAAACTTGTAGTCAAAACCATTGTCGGTACCTGTAAATTTCATAGTCAAGATAAGTTTACTCTTAACGTAAGTAGGACGTATCCTTAGTGTGGTAAACATGTAACATAACATAGAGGTCATACGTTCAAACCACGTCCATGTCTTTTTACTCAAGTTATTACATAATAGTCATGCATGTTTGGCAGCAAGAATTTTAGAGTGTTTTGGAGCAATCAACGTGTTAAATGCAAGTTTGTTTGACAATAAGCAACTATCATTTGGATTTTGTGTAACTGCTCCAATTCAAAACGTTTCATGAGAAAGCAATAGAATCTTACTGTTACCGTTATGCTTATTAAATTTAAATAAAATAAATGTATGAATTTTATCATTTGTAGAAAAACTTAATTATCTCATAAACCACTAATCAAAAACACTTAAATAACACCCCCCCCCCCTAAAAATAAAACATTTGAGGTTTATTTCATAAGGATTATTTCTCAAGTTCATATACTATTAAGTTGCATAATCTACACTTTCTAATTTGTATAGAGAGCTTTTAAGCACATATTAGGTTTCTCTATCTCTCTAAATATTAAGCCATAATCAAAACCCACAATTAACAAACCTCAAAATCGTTCAAAAATATAAGTAAATTTACCAAAGCCACAACCTTTATAGTGATGATAGCATGTAAAGCCGATTTACTTTTATTGCCAAATATATATGGATTATGGAATAAATCAAACTCCAAAATTACTCAAACCCTAAACCCATAATCAAGAAAATAATAATAATAATAATAATTTGAATACATAAGAATACTTGAGAAGATAAACCTACATAAGTGATCCTCTTACTCTGTCTTCTTCCTAGGCTTTTTTGTATCAAATTAGAACTTCAATCAAACCCTAATTTTCCTTCAGATTGAAAATAAATAATTAAAATTCATGCCGATCTTAATTTTACAGTTCATGTTAAACAAAAAAAATATGATTCTAAACAAAAAACATTTTGTAGTTTAAGTTTAAAGTCAAGTACTCTTGAAATTGGGTGTTCGTTTTTTTAGTTTATCGTTAACTACAAATTGAGCCAAGATGTTTTCAAATTTACACCGGCTTCTCTAAAGTTTTTTTATTCATAAAACTGGCACATTGACTTTTACACATGTCTTTATGGAGAAACGAAATTGATTAGTTTTTGACCAAATTGAAACCAATTTGGATTTCCAATTAACTAATCATATCGCTCGATTTTGCCCACATATAAAAATTGAGCAATCTGATTGGTCCAATTTTTTTTCAATAAAATTGTTTTGGCAAAATCGCTCCAAAATAATGTACTCCCTCCGTCCCATAATAATTGTCCACTCTGACTTTTTTGAGTCTTTCTTGTTCAGCTTTGATCATTAATATTTTTTTTGTGTTATATAATACTTGATGAAAATTGTACCACATGAAAATACATTTAAAACCCAATCTATTCATATATTTTTCATCAAGTATTATATTACACAAATAAAAATATTTATGGTCAAAGTTGAATTAAAAAGACTTAAAAAAGTTAAAGAGAACAATTATTATGGGACGGAGGTATTAATTTCATTTATTATATAAATATAAATGTGCAGATGAAGGAATCTTTTATATAATAAAAGAATTACATCATTTCGTAGTATTTTTGGAAAACCCTTCTCTCTGAAGAAAAAAAATTGGGCTAATAGGAGAGCTCGATTTTGCCACGTAAGCAAAACCATGTGATGTGATTGGTTAATAAAAGTCAAAATTAAATTGATTTTGGTCAAACTTTAATAAATTTGGTGGAGAAATTTGGTTGATAAAAAAAACACATAAACATATAGGTGTCAAATTTGTGAAAAAAAAAACTTAAAAAAAGAGGAGGTAATTAATAAAACTTTAGTGGCTGATTTTTTAAAAAATATATAGAGTTAAGTGTAATATTATAAACCTCCATGTTTTTTAATAACTTTGGATTATAAACAAATACCCCCTTATACTTTATACCTTTAAACTTTATATCTTAAAAAATACAATGTATATGTTGTTTTAAAATAACAACATATAAATTTACATAAGATTATAAGTATCAATTTTTTACGTTCAATAAGGACTCATTTATTTCATTTTTAAAATAACCTACGTGGACACGAGCTTACATTTTAAATACGGCTAAATTACTGAAAACGTAAATATAACTATCAAATTGTAAGCACGGTTTACTTTAATATAAAAATAAATATACGCGATTGTACTTATAACAATGATTCATGTAATTCTTATTTATTTATATAAGACTATCTAGAAAAATATTTTTATAAAACATCAACATAATATCAATGCTCATAATAAAATAAGTATACTTTAACTTTATCAACGCTCATTATGTGCTATTAAACTTGCATCATGTGTACAACATAATATCAATAGTGAAATTTAAATAACAACATCAACATCTTTGTCAGCTAAATAAAATTAAATCTTGAGTTACCTAACAGAAATTTTTACAAATATTTTACCAAATTCTAATGGATATATTAACGCATAATGAAAAACTCATGCATAAGTATTAGTTGTACTTATATCACAATTTTCATAGGCATATTCTTATATGTGTATATACTGAACTAAAATATTAAAATAAATTTGATTTATGTGTAAACTTCGTGCGTGCACGAAACTTATAACTATGTATATTATATGTAATTATCTTTAAAAACACAATATTCAGTATTAATACAAAATAATTTTTTGTCAAAACCCTGTGCGTGCACAAGTATTATAACTAGTAAAGGTTTCAAACAAATGATGTGAAGAGGTGTTGTTAACTTAAAATAGCACAAATTTTAGCCGTGAGGTGTCTAGCGTTCAAAATATTACTTCAAAGTCGGATTATTTAGATCTCATTATGATCAATATATGCATATAAAAGTTTGATGATTTATGTCCAACAAATAAAAAGCTTTTTAACAATGCTTGATCTAGCTTCGAATATCATGAAAAACACAAAAATTTAAATAATCGTAAAAGGTATCATCCACAACCAATGTTGCAAAAATCGGTCGAATCGGTCGATTAATCGTTAATCGGTCATATACCTTGTTGATTCTTGAAAATCGGTGGAAAAATCGGCCTAGGCAAAAAATCAGCCACTAATCAATCAAAAATCGGCCGAATCGTCCAAATCAGTCAACTTTTAAAAAAATAATAATTTATGCATTCTACATAATTTGGGGATTGTTTATTGCACTTATACCGCACAATGAGCCTCATAATTAAAATTGGAGCCTTTTATTGAAGTTTGGAAACATGTAGGCTTGGAATCAGTTAAGATCTTTAGTTTGGTCTCCATAAATACTCAAAACGTACGGGAAATGCTAATCCAATTAATCCCACCTTGATCGATTAATCGCTGCAGGGTGGTCGACCGCCCGACTATCGATTCATGATTTTTGCAACATTGTCCGCAATGTAATTTTACACCTTAGGTGATAGCATAATAGTACATTCAACTTGCCTATTCAACACAACTTTAGTATATAACTTGCCATCCTTTTCTCTCCATTACCTACGTGGGATAAAAACAATTCTTTCCATTACCTGTTATAGAAGGTAGCAGTATTTTCTTTCTATCACTCACCAGGGATAATAGGAATTTTTACAATGAAAGAATACGACACACAATGACACAAACAAGTTATCTTTTTGATGCTAGTTTTTGGTTTACTCCAAACTTAACTACCTGATTGATTTGAAACATGAAAAAAAATAGAAGATAAATTGTAACAAAAAACCACTTTTGCCATACAATTTACAAAAAATTGTAGTTTTGATTTGGTACAAATTAACATGATGAATAACCCAAGTGGATAAGACATAATTTTGTAACAAGTAATTAACAAACAATCTAACACTCAGTTTTTATTTGGAGAGAAAAAAAGTAAAGAGGAGAAGATATGTCAAAATATATATATTCCCGAGGTTTTTTGAGTTTTTTATTTTATTTTTTATTATTTTTTTAAACTTTTTGAGAAAGAGATAAGAGGAGAGAATAGGGAACAAAATTATGCTAAATTTTCACTCCTAGTCTTCTTCTCAAATTGAGATGATTTGGAAAGAATATGACTTTTGTGCATAATTTGATTTTTTTTTTAAACGTCAACTACATATCTCACAATATATAACCACAAACCATCTCACATGTCCTAAGCAGGACATGAACTTATAACTATTTAGTTGGGGAGCTTTTCACACAACAATAGATACTATTGGAATACAAACCTTTTGGTTGGGCATAGTTTACTCAAGTGGACAAGACATCGTTTTGTAACAAGTAAGTAATAAACAAGCTAAGTTATACAAGAAACATTTAAGGGTTAATAACCTCTTAAAGCACTATACTTATCAAGAAAGGCAGTTCTGCGTAGCGAACTAAAAAAATAACTCTTTTAGACATTAAAGTTGACATTGTTGTCTTTCTTTAAGTATTATGACCATATTATGATAATTTTACCCTTTCTAAATTTTTTTTGAAATACTTTTTTTCAAATTTTTTCCAAATATTTTTTTGAATTTTTTCAAATATTTTTCTTTTGAAATTTCAAAAAAAAATTCAATTTATTTTTTAAATATTTTCAAGGGTAAATGGTCATAATACTTAAAGAAAGACAAAAATGTCAACTTTAATGTCTAAAAGAGTTATTTTTTTTGTTCGCTACGCAGAACTGTCATTCTTGACAAATATAGTGCTTTAAAAGGTTATTAGCCCAACATTTAATTAGCTAATTGCAAAAGTTAGATGCTTTTTAACCACAAAAAGCTATTTTTTTTAATTATAAAGTGTTTTAACGTCTAAAATTAAAAGTGTAATAGTTTTTGCTTTGAATATCATAAATAAAATTGTTTTCAGATAACTACATAAAAGTTAACGATAAATAAAAACCTTTGCGATAACCGCAAAAAGTTAACGATGGATAAAAACTTTTTCAAAAGACCATAAAACTAAGGGAATTGATATTTACATGGATGCTTTTGATGCATACACAGAAATTTTCAAGTAAATGACTATTATAACCTTCTTTACTTTTACTAATATTTCTTGGTTCTATGTTTACTCTCTCATCAAATTCGATGTCTTTAGTTTCTCTTCCCTTTCATTTCCATCCAATATTCCACCACAAAAAATCTTACCATCTAAAAATCATCAAAACTTCAACTAAATTCAATATTTCATTGTCTTATAAAACTAGGGTCAATTGGAGATAAAGTTTATGAAAACAATGTTTGAATGGATCGGTAGCCAAATCCATCTTGAGCTTAAAATCACATATAACTATTCTTATAATTTTGAGTTTGCGTAAGAAGTCATCGTAGTTTCGTTCTATGATTTCGCTTTCAAAATCAATTATAAACCTCTAAAAGGATATATTTTCATATTTGCATCAAATCTTTAAAAATAATGGAGAAGAAATCGTAACCTTCTCCTATACTTCTTCCACCTAATAAACTAACAGTGCCTTTACTAGATCTAAAGATAAAAAAACTCTCCTACTCTCTCTGGCGGATTTGGTGATCTCATAACCCTAATCGTTTTTTCCTGTCTTAATCGATCTTCAATATTACAATTATGAATTCCGTATTGATTACTCTTTGTGATCAATCCTAATTCTTAATCCTGACAGAAGTACGATCGATTTGGTTTTTCTTTTTAGGGTTTTATATCAATCGCTAGTTAGGGTTTCTATTAAGTCGATTTGATCATTAATCAATCATTCTACCGACTGTTATCTCATCATGATCATGTAATTCTTAATGCGATTTACTGCTCAAAACCCTAGTCGTTTAACTAGGGTTTAATCATCTTGTCTGAAGATAGACGCGTCTTTATTCTTGTTTGTTGGGTTGCGATCGGCTTGTTTTACGGGTTATAGTGTTATTGTGATGTCGAATAAAGGAGAGGAGAACTATATTGAGCCACGTCCTATGGATAATGTTGAGGACTTGAATGCAGGAGGCTCGGACCTTACTTCTAAGTTTGGACCGGTTGATGTTGAATATGTGGTTACCGGTGGATCTTGTATTGCTATCGATGTTGGGGTATGGCCTCTCGTGACATACCTAATGTGAGACCGATAAAACTAGTACGACATCGGTATACCGATTTATGTGATTCTACAAGTTCTACAAGTAATGCTACTTTTTTAATGTTTGTAGATATTGGTGGTACTCCTAGTGTTCCTATTGGTGGTCCAACCAGTATGCCATCTTTTGCTATTAACACTTCGAGTACTTTATATGTGGATACTAGTCAACCTAATAGAATTGATCGAGTGGTTTTGGATGCTTTCAAGGATTCTGAGGTTGCATGCACAATGTTCAATTAAAGAATGCGGAGAATGCTACTAAATTGGTTGAACCATGTGTTTTGAAACAGCCTACGAATACAAGTGTACCTAATGTGAATCCGGTTTCATATGCGGGTGCTACATCTAGTGATCCTAAAAAGCACAAGTCTAACTTTCGTAGGCTGGAGTGTAGCAAGAAAACGAATGATGTGGATCTATCTGTGCCTATGAAAGTGGTAGAAAAGGTAAATTCCATATTTGAGAATACGTTATATGGCTATTTTCTTGGTAAACTTATTGCTTTTCCGGTTGTTGATTACTACGTGCATAATGCTTGGGCAAAATATGGTATTCAAAAGGTTACGATAAATGCCAATGGGTTCTTCTTCTTTAAGTTTTCTACTCAGAAAGGTGTTGACGATGTGCTTGAAAACGGGCCGTGGATGATTAGGAATGTTCCTATAATTCTTAAATATTGGACTTTAACCACTAATCTGCTTAAAGAGGATTTTATCAACATTTCGGTGTGGGTTAAATTCCATAATGTTCCCCTGGCTATGTTTTCTGATGATGGTCTTAGCCTCCTAGCCACATTGATTGGTACGCCGAAAATGTTAGATGCTTATACTAGTCAAATGTGCTTGGAATCATGGGGTCGAAGTAGTTTTGCTAGATGTTTGATTGAAGTTAAGGCGGATGAGGTGCTTAGGGAAAGCATCACTGTTGAGATACCATTACTTGATGGGACGGGTTCTGCTACTGAGAAGATTCGGGTTGATCACGAATGGGAACCTCCTCGGTGTGATACGTGTAAGCTTTTTGGTCATACGCTATTTGATTGTCCTAGATCTGTTCCACCTCCTACTCAGCCTAAACAGAGTGTTAATGATGGTTTTCAAACCGTCAATAACAAGAATAAGGGTAGGAATGGTGGTCAAGTTCCTGGTAAGGGAGGTTTTACTAAACCTGGTGTGGGTCCTAAGTTTAGGTATCAACCTAAAGCTCCTCCTCCTAAACCCAAGAATGTGGATAATACAAAGAAGAAAGCCACTGAAGTGGCTAGTACGAGTGGGACGAAGATTGCTACATCTCATTCTTTTGCTGCACTTAATAGAATCGATACTGAATAATGTGGCATTCCTACTGATGTCGTAGATTTTGGTTGTACAATGGAAGCTAAGGAGGTTGAGTCTCTTAAGACCGGTAATGTATCAAAAAAACTGCTTATGAGTGATTCAATGGAAGCTAACGAGGCTGGTCCTAACCCCTATTGTTTTGAAAATTGAGGAGTTTGAAAAGATTATTATTGATGGGAAATCTAATCTTGTTGATGATGGTGGTAATCCTATTAAAAAGGTTGATTATCCATGTATTAAAAAGGATTTTCCGTCTACTTCTTCTACTAAGAGGGTTAACCCGTTCTCTAAGGTGGGAGAGATTGTTGATTCGGATAGTGATGGAGAGGAGGTTATGAACACTTTTGATGAGTCATTGAACCTATTTGGTGGTGGTCATGATCGTGAATATGATTATGTAGGCTATGCTTATGATGACCATGCGGATCAGGTCTACAATCTTCTAAAGAATTTGGATGCTTATTATGACACGCATGGTATCAAGCTCCAAGGCCTTGGTAGGAAGTAATTTTGCTTTCACAGGAGTTTAATGTTATCTTTTGAGTCGTGGTTTATTTTCTTGTTTAGAGAATAGGAAGTTTCTTGTTATGTAAGCTTTCCGCCTATGTAACTGGGTGAGATATGGGATTCACCCATATCCTTTGTACTTAAACGTTTTTTGAGTAATATATTTACCGAACCTTTGACCTTTTACCCCAAAAAAAAACTATAAAAAGAATTGATTATTGTAATTTTCTAGTGTGATGCTAATTATATCTATTAACTAAAAGGCGGGGATCGCATGTGGTCATGCCATGTGTCCCCGCATTTATTGCAAAGTTTTGCGACTTGGCAAGAATGGCCCTTCAGGTTTAGGTGTCGCTGCAAACTAAGTCCAAACATTAAATGCAAAGTTTCACAACTTGGCAAAAACAGTCCCTGAGGTTTAAGTATCGTTGCAAAGTAAGTCCGAACATTAAATGCAAAGTTTCACAAGCCCCTGAAGTTTAAGTGTCGCTACAAAATAAGTCCTTAGAAGCCAATCCCGCTGCATCGCGCGGGTTTCTACACTCGTTCGAACTAAAACTGAGTGGGTTTATTGATGTTGAAGAATTACAATGACTCAATTGCTCAAATCGAGGTTGTGTTTATGTCGACTTATAAATAACATCAGTAGCAACTTGTTTGTAACGGGAAGAATCAGGAGCAACCGAAGTTAACCCCATATTTCATCAATCGTTTTTTAAATTTACTTGAGATCTTTAGTAGACATGTCTTGACGATTTAATTGTTGCTTTCCTCTATGAGGAAGAACGAAACTTGAATGGGTTTCTAATGAGTGAGAAGGATAAAACAAAATAATTTGGTAAAATCAAACAAGGGTATAACTATCATTTAATCCTCGTGTACGAATCATTTCGTTCCGTGTAAATATCAGCTGCCTAAAACTAATGAGTCATACAGGTTATCGTTCACGCAAACACCACCGACAAATTATTCATGTGTCTATGGCATCTCACGAACAATAACATAATAGTAACATCAACTTAGCAAACCAACTAAACTTTAGTATATAGGCTACCAAGTTTTTCTTTCTATTACCTATGTGGGAGAAAAACAATCTTCTTTCAAGAAATTGTATCATATACACTTAGTCAAACTCAAGCCTAACTATCTTTTTTTTATGAAACTAAAAAATCATTCCTTCAGATGATAATTTATATCTAAAAAAAAAGCTTGTATGGCTTATTGTTTTGTCTAAACCAGCTTTCAACCTCTTCAAATGTAGTAGCTTTTATTATTATAGTTTTTCCAATTTTAATTTGGAACAACTTTCATATATTTGTTAGCATATGCAAAATGCATTTTTGAATGACGCTGAGACGGGGTTGGTTTGCACATAGACTCAAGCATTATTTATATCTAGAAGACTTTGAACTATGGTCATGGAACATTCTATGTAGCAATATGCCAAGTGAGAAGCAAGAGATTGAGTTAGGCTACTATTTCCATTATTTGTCAATACCAACTTGTAAGATAGGTATTGTTCTCATCAACGCGTGTCACTTATAACTGGCATAATTTTAAACATGATCCAGAAGAAACTAAAAATACACGTTGATTTTGATCAGGGCCTATCCAAGTTTGTTTATTTGCATGGTTTGTATTTAGTATATTTTTTATTGATTCTACATTTTTACTTATCAATTGATTGTGTTATCCTTTCCAAGAAACATTGAATACTAGTCGTGAGAAACTTGGATAGTTATAAAACTCTTTTGTGAGAGTTGAAACCGTCACATGTGTGCTATAAACTCCAAATGCAGTCATAACCATAGTATAATCAGTTGTATAAGAAATCAAAGACAAATGAAATTATCTTCAAATCCCGTTTTATACTTGGGCTATATATTTGCTCTACAACAATTAATTATTCTTTTGAAATTTCTTAATTTTTGTAACTTAATGTAACCATGTATGAAGCTGAAGAGAGGTTTCAAGCAGTTGATGTGAAGGAATAGAGGTTTCAAAAAATTGACCTAAAATAGCACAAATATTAGCCAGAGGTGATCTAACATTGAAAATAGAGATGAAGTTGGATACTTTAAATTCCAAGAGAAAAGTTTATTATAGAACCCATATTTGTCATTGAACCAATCAACTAATCATAGCCACTCATTTCTTTTATTAAAAATATATTCACCCTTTTTTTGAAAATTAAATATCTCACAAACCGTTAATCGTTGCGCCAAGAAAATTATACCATCTCGACGAGAATTAAATTATCTTTCTATAGATATGCATTGTTATATACTTTCGACGAACTTTTTTTTATTCGTCCAGAAAAAACACATGTGATTTGTAAAAGTCACATGTGATTCTTACAAATCACATGTGATTTTTCTGGGCAAAATTTAAAAAAAAAAAACTTCGTCGAAAGTATATAACAATGCCATAGAAAGATAATTTAATTCTCGTCACGATGGTATATTTTTTGTAGCTTGAATAATTACCGTTTGCAAAATATGTTGTTTTAAAAAAAATGTGAAAAATAATTTTTTATTAATTTAGATAGAAAATGAATGGCTATGATTGGTTCATTGGTTCTATGACAAATATGAGTTGTATATGGATCTCAACTCTAAATTCCATTACGATCAATATTTGCATATATATAAGTTTGATGCTTTAAACCCGGCAAATAAAAAGGCTTTTTAAGTATAAGTGATCTAGCTTTTAATATTATGAAAAAAGAAGTTAATTAATCGTACAAATTATGGTAAAGATCATATTTGGTATGATTTTTTTGACCATCGCATATACAATCATTACAATAACATTGTACTAATCTTAACTCAAACGACCAACATAACTTTAGTATATAAGCTACCATCCTTTTCTCTCTACTACTTATGGGGGATCAATAACATTTTTTTATCAAGAAAATGTTTACACATGTAAGGTGCCTCCTTTTTCTTATAACAAGGGTTGTTTATTTACCTCCACCGTTCATACTCAAGCTTAGCTACCTTTTTGTTTTTAAAACTTGAAAATCTTTTGCTAAATGAGGGAACAAGGTTGCTCATATATAGTATAACTATTTAGGTGTTGGGAACTTGATGTTGATGAGATAACATTAGAGGTTTAGAAAGAAAATACCAACAAAATGGCTTTAAGACATCACCGACTAATGGTGTTGATGTGTTTGATAGGAGTAGTTGTTAATTTATTTTGTTTGGAATTTTAATCATACATAAATTAAATCACAAAACATCAAAGCACGCAACAAAAGATTAAACACGTATTTGTATTTAACTAACCAAATAATAAAAGTATGCAACTCCAAGCAAGCACGAATCAAATCAAGGTAAAAACCCTAATTAGGTTTTATGTGGTTTATGTGAATTGACCCTTACCGTTTTTTCAATTCAAACAAAGTTAACAAATAATAGTTTGTTTGTCCCACGTTCTAGTACACACGTACTATAACGATTTGATGTGAATGCTAGTTCAAGTAACACAATAACAACAACAATCACTTAATGTGTAGAACCAAAAATCGTATCCATAGGGTTTAGGGTTTAAACGAGCGGCCACACAAAGAGGGAGGAGAAAGAGATGACTAAGGTTTGCTATATATTACAAGATTAACCTAGAATGAATTCTAGGCTTTGTGTACATAGCATGCAAACTTAGAGGACAAGTTAGGGTTGAAATGGGTCTCCCCCATACCCTAACCGATTGGGACCATCTATGCAATTTACTCTAAAATATAATACTCGTCATTTTTTAATTAGCTATAATCACTAGTATACATTTTATCCTAGGAAGATATATTTGTTGTACGACAAATTAAATAGAATAGAGGTTTTAACAAATAAGAAGCTTTTTAGCCTTAAAATAATCTAACATTTATGATAACATATAGTAAATGCTTGAAATCATGAAGAGAACCTTTTGCTAAATTCACAAAAAGTTAATAAGTCCGACAAATTATAATCTATTGAATTATTATCCCGTCAATAACATTATGCTCATATCTACTTACCTAACTAACATGACTTTAGTATATATATTACCCACTTTTTTTTTTTTCTCTACCTATGTTGGCATCAAAACAATATTTTTTAAAATATGTTTCAAACACATGTAAAAGTTAGATGCTCCAAATCCAACAAATAAAAAAGTTTTTTAACCATGTGTTATATAACTTTAAATGCCATAAAAAAAAAAAAAAAAAAAGTTAATTAATTATACAAGTTATCAATCAGATAACACACGTGCAGATTTCTATCTCCTATCAAATTTCTATTTGTGCAGATTTCTATCTCCTATCAAATAAAAAAGTTAATTAATTAATACTTCTGTTTGGTATGACTTGTGATGTTCTCATTGCCCTCTTATCAAATTTCTATCTCCTAGAGACATCACGAATGAAGGATATAATATTCGTAATAAGGTTGTTAACCTGGTCCGTAACGAATCTTGGAATTGGCCTCAAGCTTGGCTTCTTAAAGCTCCGGATTTAGGGCTTTTACCTGTGCCCTCTCTTGTGGAATCTAAATTGGACACTACTCGTTGGCGTGATCGCAATGGAATGATATTGGACTTCTCGGTTAAGAATGCCTGGGAGTCTATTAGGCCTCGGGCTGTTGAGGTGTTCTTGTCTCGTATTGTTTGGTTCCCGCATTGTATTCCCCGCCATGCGTTTCACCTTTGGCTTGTTATGAGACAGAGTCTCAAAACGCATGATAAACTGAGGCAATGGGATGTTGGTGCTTCTACCGAATTAAACCTGCTTCGGTGTCCTTTATGTGATTCACAACCGGACTCTCATGATCACCTTTTCTTTGAATGCTCCTTTGCTTCTCAGGTTTGGGCTTATGTTCGTGGGTTAGCTGGTATGGACCTGGTTCCCCCTAGTTTGCAAGACATTGTTGCATGGCTTCATTCTATGGATCACAAGCGTACGAAAATTAGTGTTATTGGTCGGCTTCTCCTTGCAGCAACATCATACCACATTTGGATTGAGAGGAACAATCGGCTTTTTAATAATTCTAGAAGGTCTCCGGAGGACCTTCGTGATATTATTATGGTTACTGTCCGCTTAAAGCTCCAAACGTTCAGATTCAAGAACACTACCATGGAGAATCATTTGCTTACTCTTTGGAAAATGCCTAAGACGTTTAGGCTTTATGGTTGCTGATCTTTTTGTGCTCCAATGGTACACGTCTCTACATCAGCTTTTCGTGGTTTTGTTGGAAGATCTCGTCAGAGTTATGGTCCAAGATTGAAGTTCCACTTGAGAGATGTACTCCTTTTTCCTTTTTCAAGGTTTTTCTCTTGGGAATGTTTTTAGGAGGCAGTCTCATGTGGTATCATTATACTCCTTTTTTTGTGGTTGGTAAAGCGGGAAGATGGTCTATGTTTTGTACGTTGATTCATAACTGTTTTTAGATTTCTATCAGTGATTAGTCGTTTATCGTTTTCGTGGCATGTCACAAACGATTAGTGGTTGTTCAAGCTGTGCTTGAGGTCAATGTGGTACATCTGCCACATTCCATTGTACTTAAGCTTTTTGTGATTAATATATTTTACCGGGGTAACCCTTTACCCAAAAAAAAAAACACACACGTGCAGATTTATTGACCCGTGCATGCGTTACTGAGAAGATAACAAACTACTAATTTTCAGCTTAGCCAACCAACATAACTTTATTATGAAAGTCACCATCCTTTCCTTCTAGTACCTGTGTGGGATAAAAACAATTTTTTTCTAGGAAGTAAAGATCAGGTGATCGTGCCCCAATAACCGAAAAAACTTTGATGCATCCATTCTATCATTGATTTCATAAAAAGGAAGCACGTCAAGGAAAGCACTTAAGCAACAAACAAAGGAAGCAAATAAAACTTAGCTTTCTTTATAAGATCGATACTGCACATATTGCAACATTATTGTGCAGCACACTCTAAAACGAAATCATCTACATGTGACTCCTGCTACAAAAACGTGAATCATAGTTTGTGAAGCAATATTGAAGTCAAAAGAACATGTATCATAGATCCAAACATCATAAACACACTATTGTTTACGTAGCAGATGTGTGAGTCTTTGCCGTTATCAAACAACTAAGCATGAAGTTAACTTACCTATATCCAACGGAGTCTAGCTATTTTGTAAACATACACCTCGTTATCGTCTCCAAAATTCATTTAAACTCACGTATTCATCTTGTCAGAAACTCATAATTAGCTAGTGTAATTATTAATATGTATTACGGTGTAAGTGTGTAACCCATTTAACCAATACAAAAAATCAAATAGAGATGGAATCATAACATCCTTAGCTATAATCAATTGTATACATTTTATCCTCGGAAGATATATTTGTTCTACAACAAGTTAAATGTAGACAAAGAGTGGAGGTTTCAAACGATTTATGCGAAAAGATTGGCTTAAAAAAATATTGCACAAATTTTACATGTTGTGACCTAACATTCAAAATATTCATGTAAAACTCGGATGCTTTAATCTAACCACGTTCAAAGTGTAGAATTGTAGATATAGAAGTTGGATGCTTAAATCCAATAAATAAGAAGCTTTTTAACCTTGAAATAATCTAACATTTAAGATAACATGTAATAAGCGTGTTGAGAAACTTTTGCTAAATTTACAAAAAGTTAATAAATCACACAAGTTACCAACAAAGAGTTAATAAATCCGACAAAAATATAATAATCACACAAGTTACTGGAAAGACAATATTTGGCTTGATTTCTAATCAAATCAATCATTGCCTTCCAAATAACATAGTGTTAATATCAATTTATTCAACCAACATGACCTTAGAATATATCCTACCAACTTCTTCTTCTCACTACCGATGTGGGATAAAAAAAATGTGTCAACACTTGTAAGCTATCCTCTTTTATCATTTTCGACGAAGGTTCTTTATTTTTGTCTACTAAAATTCAAGATTAACTACCTATTTCTATTATGATACTAAATAATCATTATTCTAGGTGATAATGTTGAACTAAAATAAGCATTTTTGGCTTAATATTTGATTCAACCAAACATTGAAACTTTTTAAAAGTAGTAGGTTCTATTATTACAGTTTTTCCAATTTTAGTCTGGCTCAAACATGATGAACACATTTCATTACATTTCTTCTTTATTTTTGTCTACTAAAATTCAAGATTAACTACCTATTTCTATTATGATACTAAATAATCATTATTCTAGGTGATAATGTTGAACTAAAATAAGCATTTTTGGCTTAATATTTGATTCAACCAAACATTGAAACTTTTTAAAAGTAGTAGGTTCTATTATTACAGTTTTTCCAATTTTAGTCTGGCTCAAACATGATGAACACATTTCATTACATTTCTTCTTGTAAAGACTCACAAGGACCATTATGCAGAGCAGCCTTTTCATGGATGATAGGCATATGTTCATATTGTGCTAACGAGACAATAACATTATAGTAACGCTAACATACCCAACCAACATAACTTTAGTTTATAAGCTACCATTTTTTTCTTTCTATTACCTATGTGGGATCAAAAACAACTTTTTTTATTAAGAAAATATATCTAACACGTGTAAGGTACCTGCTGTTTTTATAAAAAGGGTTGTTTATTTACCTCCACTCTTAGTCAAACTTAGCTACCTTTTTGTTTTTGAAACTTGAAAATCATTTGTTAAAAGAGGGGAACAACGTTGCTCATATATACTATAGCTATTTGGGTATTGGGATCTTGATGTAGCGACAAGATAACTTTAGAGCTTTAGAAAGATCATGCTAACGAAATGGCTTTAAGACGTCAGGGACTAACGGTATTGATAAGTTTTATAACATGACGTCGGAGTAGTCGTTAATTTCTTTTTTTGGAAAAGGCCAGGAAAAGATGAGTGTGCATGTTCAAGACTCTTGAGGGTAGTATGCTTGCTTATATTCGTGAGATTGCAGTGCTCGAGCCTCCGTGTATTATCCTTTCAAGGCCATATTGAAGACTAGTTATGAGAAAGTTGGATGGTTATAAACTGACACATGTGTGCTAGAATATCGAGATCCGGTCGTAACCATAGTATAATCAGTTGTATCAGAAATCAAAGACAAATGAAATCTTCACATCCTTAGCTATAATTAGTTGTATACGTTTTATAATTGGGCGATTTATTTGCTCTATAACAACTAATTATTCTTGTGAAATTTCTTACCCTTCGTAATTTTTATGTAACTAATTATGTAGATGACGGAATAGAGGTTTCAAACAATTGATGTGAAAAATATTCATGCAAAGTCGGATAATTTAAATCTCATTACGATCAATATACGCTTATAAAGGTTTGATGCTTTAAGTCCAACAAATAAAAACCTTTTTAACAATGCTTGATCTAGCTTTGAATATCATGAAAAATACGAAAAGTTGAATAATGATACAAGTTGTCGTCCACGATAGAGGATAGATTTAATAGTACTGGAAATGGGACACCTTGGACAACAGCATTACACTAAACTCAACCTGCAAAGCTAACATAACTTTAGTTAATAAGCTACCATCTTTTTCTTTCTATTATCTATGTGGGATTAAAAGCAAACTTTAATCTAGAAAATATATAAACTCATGCAAGCTATCTGTTGAGATTTTAGAACTAAGTTAACCATTAACCTCTACGAGTACGCAGCGGATAAGGATCTAGTAATCGCAATTAGGTTAAACACGTAATTAATAAACAATTATTTAATTAAAAGGGATAAAAGAAAACCTAACCTTGGCAATTGATCTTTAGTAACAATCAAGAAACCATACGAAACCCCAAGTATCTAAATTAGATATCTCAATGAGTATCACACACAAACCCGATAACGTATACGTTCGATTAATGGCTAGTCGAGAACGTAATAATAAACCAATCAACAAGTGACCACCTTGAATATAATATGGACAAGAAAACCATCAAACAGATTTGTCTCCTTCCTGCCCAAACAATTACTGTCCGAAAACAGTAAAACAAAACAAGAAGCTAAAAGCTTCTTTACCCGATATCGGATAGCACGTATCCGAGAACCTTCTGCCTTTGTTGTCCGATAAGACCAAATCAGAAAAACCCTTCTTGCTGATGTTGCTGCTGTCGACCAGGAGGAACAAGAACAATACTCCAATGAAACTCTAACTCAACTTGGATCAAACGAGATGCAAGAGTTGGAATTAAAACAAAACCAAATACTCTAATTGTTCTTGTATAAAGAAAAAAGATAGAGCACAAAGCTGTAACTTGTGAATCGGTTTAGGGATTACTAAAGGGTATGATATGTCGTGTGTTTTGGGATGGGTATGTTTGCTTTTATAGCAAACTTAACTAACCCTTGTCCAGGCCATGACTTGGTCGACAAGATTCAAACCCAAACACCTCTTTGCTTCCTTTTGCCCGATCAGTGAAACCCAAGGCCCAAGGCATGTCCACTTTTGACCCATGTTCAATCCAAAACAGCCCATGAGTAATTTAATGTAATCGGGTCAAGTATGCATCATATCGGGTATAGTATATTCAAGTTATATTTACGTTCGACACGTATACTCGTATTTATCGTGTGTGCCCTATTGGCTCACACACTCTTAGCCGTTTTGCCGTGTTTATAACTCCCACAAACCAACAGTATATGCCTTTTTACAATAAGGGTTCTTTATTTACCTCAAATCATACTCAATCTTAGCTACCTTTTTATTTTGAAACTTGAAAAGACAATTGTTACCTTTTTGTTTTGAAAGTTGAAAAATAAAATTGTTAAAAAAGAGGGGAACAAGGTTCCTCAACTTGGTATGTAGTGACAAGATAACCTTAGAGCTTTAGAAAGACTAAATACCATTGCACTTAACGATCTATAGAAGATTTAAATCTGGACGAAATGGCTTCAAACGTCATGGACTAATGGTGTTGTTCAAATATTTGATGAAAAAGAATAAGTCTTTTCATGATGATGTTATCCGTGTATTTACTTAGGAGCCGTTTGCTTTATGGGTTTTGTCCAAAAAAATCAGGATTGGGATGAAATCCTTCATTTGGTTAGTGTATTTTAGATTTGAAATTGGGGTTGAGTTCTAAAAATGTGGGGATCAGTAAATCCTAGGGTGATGGTCTACTTTTCTGACAAGATATTCTCTTTCCTCATTTTATATATTATTCCTTGCTATATTTTGTTTTTCATATGTAAAATACGTTTTATAATGTGTACTGTTTATTTTTTTAGTAGGTCCCATTAATTATTTAATTTATTTTAATAATAAAATAACTATAAATCTTATCAATAATTTATATCACAACATACAAAACAAACAACACTTTCTCTTTCAACCCAAATTCAAATATAAATCCAAATCCAAATCCTAATTCAAATCCTAAAGTATCAACAAACCAAACGGACCCTTAATGTTTTATGAACTTTTTGTGCAGGCCAAGCTTCAACTCTCTTATGGGTTTGTGTCCATATGATAGAAGAAATTCTAAAGTAAGGGTTATGCTTTAAACAGAGAATCTAGTACAGGATATCAAGTTAACGACGCCCAAAATCCCAAATTATAAGACAGGAGGATTGACGTCTCTTGGGTCAACCGTCTTCTTTTGCCTCCCTGTAGTGAGCTGAGTGTTGCTGCTACTGCCTATAGTCCAGAAAATATACAAACGTAATTTAACACGGAAAAATTTAGCTAATTGTGTTGTTGTTTGGTGAGTTATGGTTAGTTTCAATCCAACTTATGAAATAAACCAAATAATTCCGAAAGAGTTTTTAGTTCATCGCTCACCGTAACTACAATTCTTCTTTGCCTTCCAACCTCTTTTCTTCCGTCGTATCTGGTATGCTGCACCTTAAACCATATAATATTATGTGATGCAAGTATTTTCAACCTGCGCATCATATTATCAAACAAATTTTATTTCGGAAGTTTAGTAAACCTCTGTTAACCCAATCGATGAAAAACATATATAAAATGAGTTAATTATCCATAAAATGAGAAAACAAGTGTGTGGACCAGCCAAACCCGACCCACCTGTTGACATGTAATAAAAGTTAACCGTTATAACCCAAGCTCGTTTAGACTCAAGACCCAACCTGCGCATTATGGCACCTGTTGATTCATAGAGATAATAAAGGTGCAAAAAAGCTTACACAGTGTAAGCATGTGCACGAATGCGCCTCCAGAAGAAGGATCAGTTAAAGCTAGTAAAAGTACTCCCAACGTGTTAATAAGAAGCTTGTTAACCTTGAATAGTCATCATTTTTTAACCAATTATTAGTTCTACGACCACTTATATTGTCTCAACTTAAATTTGCACAAATTTTACATGCTGCGATCTAACATTCAAAATATTCATGTAAAACTCATACGCTTTAATCTACAAGTTGGATGCATAAATCCAACAAATAGAAGCTTCTTAACCTTGAATAGTCTAAAATTTAAGATAACATGTAATAAGTGCTTTCAGAATCACGAACAAAACTTTTGCAAAATTCACAAAAAGCTGATGATTTAGACAAGTTACGGAAGGACAATAAAGTAGATAGATTTTTAACCTATCCTATCATCATCCACCAATAACATAATATTATTACCAATTTACCTACACAAACATGACTTTAGTATATATCCTACCAACTTCTTCTTTTCACTACCGATGTGGGATCAAAAACAATACTTTAGAAGCAAAATGTATCGACGCATGTAAGAGCACACGGTATGATGCTTGATAACATGTTAAAAGAAAAAAAATTATACCAATGGCATGCCATTGCCATACCACCTTAACATGCCAAATACATTTGAGCCACTCCATCAACTCAAGCCAAATGCAATTTTTTTGTGTTTTTTTTTTTGGTATTGTGAGTGAGTGGGTATTTTTAGTGGGGTATTTTGTGGGACCCAATAACATGTTAGTAGTGTATTATAAGGGAGGGTGTTTGAGTGATTGGTGTGTTATTGGGAGATGTATGATGTGACGCTGAGGTGGCATATCAATAACATGTTATTAGTATCTCCCTCACCTTGTGCTCTAAGCTGTCCCCTTTTTCATTCTTAACGAAGGTTATTTATTTATGTCTACTAAAATTCAAGCTTAACTATCTTTTTATTTTAAAACTACATAATCAATATTCTAGGTGATGATTTTTAACTAAATAAAACTACATTTCTTTCCAACAGTATTTAAGAGAAATGTGTTGGTTTGTTTTGCACATAGACTCAAACCTTATTTATATCTAGAAGAAAATAAATAAATGTTGATTTTGATGAAGGCCTACGTTTGTTTGTATGCATGATTTGTATTTAGTCCATTGTTTTTATTAATTCAGCTTTTACTTATCAGTTGATTTTCCAAGCAATACTTAAATAGTTATAAAACTACTTTGTGAGAGTTTAAATTGGCACATGTGTGCTATAATCTCCAAATCCGGTCATAACCATAGTATAATCAGTTGTAAAGATAAATGAAATCTTCACATCCTTAGCTATAATCAGTTGTAAAGATAAATGAAATCTTCACATCCTTAGCTATAATCAGTTGTATACGTTTAATACTTGGGTGATATATTTGCTCTACAACAACTAATTATTGTGAAATTTCTTACTTTTTATTTGCTCTAAAAAATAAATTTGGCCCTTCTAAAATAAATGGTCAAGTTCCGCCACTGATGTAGACGAAGGAATATATTGAGGTTTCAAACAATTGATCTGAAGAGGGTATGTTGACTTAAAATAGCACAAATGTTAGCCAAGAGGTGTCTAACACTGAAAATATTCATGAAGTCGGATAAATATATATGTTTGACGATAACTATATGCGTATATAAGTTTGACGGTTTAAATCAAACAAGTTAAACAACTTTTTAACCATGAGTGATCTAGCTCTAAATATCATGAAAAAAAAGTTTAGTTAACCATACAAGTTATTGTGGAGAAATTATAGGGTAGGATTTTTTCATCGCACCTCATATCATCACCACAATAACATAATACTAATCTTAACTAACAAAACCAACATAACTTTTGTATATAAGATACCATTGTTTTCTTTCTACTAACTATGTGGGATAAAAACAATTTTTTTATCAAGAAAATGTATACACATGTAAGGAGCCTATTTTTTCTTATAACAAAGGTTGTTTTTTCTTAAGAAAATGTATACTCATACTCAAGTTTAGCTACTTTTTTGCTTTTGAAACTTGAAAATCTTTTGTTAAAAGGGGGGAACAATGTTGCTTATATATGGTATAGCTATTTGGGTGGGAACTTGATGTTGTAACAAGATAACTATAGAGCTTTAGAAAGACCATGCCAACGAAATGGCTTTTTATGACGTCATGGACTAACGGTGTTGATGGGTTTGATAATATGATGTCGTAGTAGTCGTTAATTTCATTGTTAAGAAAAGGAAAAGATGATCGTGCATGTTCAAGACTCATAAGGGCTTTAATTGTCAATATCGCACTTGGGTGTTTTTAGTGGGTCTGCACTTTCTCACTTGATGTATATGGAACCCTTGTCTTTTATTAAGTTTTTGCTTTGTCTTTCATTCTTTAATTTGGATATATATATGCTTTAATTTGGTGCATGATGGCAAAGCTGACTCTAGAGTGCAATGTTGTCTCTATTAACCGTCTATTTTGTTGCACTGGATGCATAGTCGCCATACTTTATGTCTCTCTAGGATTGTTGGCAATGAGCAAGTCGCCACTTTGGATATATACATCATCACCATCAGTTTGAAAAAGGACACGATCTCGGTAGAGGTATTGACCTCAATCTTGATGATTATACTTCTTGAAGATGTAATCTTTGCTAGTCTCTTTCCAATAGAAGCTCGGAATCCACCTTCCCTGAGTTCCTTCTTTAGTGGCGAAACAAAAATGATCATATTCATTTTTTCAGGTTAATTGTGTGAATAAGAGCACCAAGTTCATCCTTTGCTCGGTCAAAAATATTTGCACCTTTAAAATTGCCAATTGGTGTGTTCACATCAATACCATCTCCACTCCCACGAGTTTCTTTTCGACAGCGAGGTGAATCTTCTTTCTTACTTCCCACTTTAGGTTATTCACTGCCACCATAATAAGCAAAACTGTAAATAGATGATAAGATAATAGCACATTGGATCTCCCGTATCAGTCTTTTAAAGAATCACATGTGATTCGTACAGACTCTCATGTGATTTTTTGACGAATCCCTTGTGATTCATACAGAATCCCATGTGATCAAACATAATACAAATTACCCATGTGATCAAACATAATATAAGTAACAAACATAATATATTCAAAGTAAACAAGATATATTCAAAGTGAACAAGAATTTTTTTCATAACATTACACAACAAAAATAGAATCACTAGTGTTTTTGTACTTCCAGTTTATATAAAGCAAAATGAAAATCCCATGGGATTTATACTGATCCCTTGTGATTCATATAGAATCGCATGTGATCCATACAGAATCCTATGAGATTCTTTGATTAATCAAATGTAATTCATAAAGATTACCTATGTGATTCATACAGAATCACATGAAATTTTGTATAAATCACATAAAATATACCCGTCAAGTAAGTTTATGGATCACATGAGATTCTATACGAATCACAAGAGATCAGAGAGAATCACATGGGATTCTGTATAACAACATACAACTCTTTAGTAAGGAGATTCCAAGAGCTCATTTCAACAAGCATATAAAAAACATCTACCCCTAAAAAGTTGTGACATAAAAGTATAAAACTCAAAAACAGTTATTTACTTATTTTTACAAATCACTTGTGATTTTTTAAAAATAACAAATCCAAGTGATTTTTTTACGAATCACGTGGGATTTTTCTAGACTGAAATTTTGAAAAAAAAAATCGTCGAAAGTATATAAAAGTGCATATCTATATAAATATGATTTAATTCTCGTTTCGATGGTGTATTTTTCGTAGCTCGAAAATTTACCGCTTGCAAGATGTGTTAAAAGTAGAAAGTGGGGTTTTATATTAAATGAGCTAAAATGACAATTTTACCATTCCTTTGTTATTTTTTGATTTGATTTATATTGTTAGATTAAAGCAACATGGAAGGCTAAGATATGCTTATTTGTTCTTTAAATTTTTGTTGTTTGTCATGGATCTCACCTCGTTCGACGACAAATTAAATGTAGACGAAGAATAGAGGTTTCAACAAATAAGAAGCTTTTAACCTTGAAATATTATAACATTTATGATAACATATAATAGGTGCTTAAAAAATCATGAACAAAACCTTTTGGTAAATTCACAAAAAGTTAATAAGTCACAAAAAGTAAATAAGTCACCAAACCAACATGACTTTAGTATATACCTTACCAGCTTCTTCTTTTCTCTACCTATGTGGGATCAAAACAATTTTTTTTAAAAGATGTTTAAACGTATGTAAGCATAACTTTATTTTTCATTTTTAATGAAGGTTCTTTATTTATCTCCACTAAAATTCAAGCTTACCTACTTTTGTTTATTATAAAATTACATAATTATTATTCTAGGTGATAAATTTTAACTGAATAAAGCATTTAAGGCTTAATGTTTGATTCAAACCAGTAATCGTCGAATGTATCAAACAAAATGCATTTTTTTTTAAATGGCATTGAGAGGTGGTTTGCTTTTTTTGCAAATAGACGTACACAAGCATTATTAACATCTAGAAGACTTTGAACTATAATGGAACATTCTATGTTTGATATTGTTCTTACCAACGCGTGATTTGTATTTAGACCATTGTTTTTATTGATTCAACTTTTACTTGTCAAATGATTGCATTATCCTTTCCAAGCAATATTGAAGACTAGTTCTGAGAAACTTGGATAGTTACAAAACTATTTTGTGAGAGTTTAAATTGACATATGCGTGCTCTAATCTCCAAATCCGGTCATAACCATAGTATAGTCAGTTGTATAAGAAATCAAATAAAAATGAAATCTTCACATCCTCAGCTATAATCAGTTATGTACGCTTTATACTTGGGCAATATATTTGCTCAACAACAATTAGTTATTCTTGTGAAATTTTTAAGTTTTGTAACTTCTATGTGACTATACGTTTAGATGAAAAAATAAAGGTTTGAAAAAATGATGTGAAGCGGCGATGTTAAGTTAAACTAGCACCAAGTTATATTCAAGAGTTGATCTAACATTCAAAATATTCATGCAAAATCTAATAGAGAAAGAGGCTTTTTAAACATGAGTGTTCTAGCTTTCAATATCATCAAAAAGAGTGATCTAACTTTAAATATCATGAAAAACACAAAAAAGTTGATTTATCATACAAGTTATCGTGCACGAGATTCCATGCACAGATTTAATAATTTATGCTTTTATAACCAGAGTATGAAATCGGTGAACAATAACATAATACTAAAGTCAACTTAGCTAACCAACATAACTTTAATATATAAGCTATCATCTTCTTCTTTGTATTACCTATGTGGGATGAAAAATAAAATTTTCTATTAAGAAAATGTATCTAACACATGTGAGGCGTCTGCTTTTTTATAACAAGGGTTGTTTATTTACCTCTAGTACTCATACTCAAGCATAGCTACCTTTTTGTTTTGAAACTTGAAAATATGTTGTTAAAAAGATCGAGGGGAACAAGGTTGCTCATATATAGTTTAACTATTTAGGTGTTGGGAACTTGATGAAGTAACAAGATAAATTTTTAGAGTTTTGGAAAGGGCATGCCAACGAAATGGCAATAAGAGTCAACGACTAACCGTGTTGCAGTGCTTGAGTGTCAGGACCTTAGATAATTGATGAAAAAGAAATTAGCGGTTATATGATTTTGACTTAATTGTCTTAATACAAAAAAACTCTTATTTGAAAGTTATGTAAAAAGTGTTTATGTAGGACTTAATTGAAAAGAATATCATAAAGTGATGAAATGGAAGGTATCCACATTAGCCTATGTCTTATTTTAACATGACTTAATAAAAAATTTAAACAAACAAGACCTAAGTCTTTTGAGTATTGTTTGAAGCATGTTTGCAACCCCGACAAGGATCTTAAAGTAACTTCTTTGTTTCAGGTTGCCAACTCTCGAGCTACGAGTCGATGGCCTGGTGGACCTTGCCTTAAAACTTATGATTCCCTGACTGAACAAGAGATTTGGGAGCAAGAGATTTTCGAGATATTCAACACGAACATCGACTCTTACACTCGTGACCCCAAGGTTTACCCCCTTGGCTTCTTATAAAGAAAACATGTAGGCTTTAATTTTCTATATCACACTAGTGTTAATAACTATCCGGCTTGTAAGCAATATTGGTTACACTTGGGTCTATTTTGTGGGTCTGCACTTTCTCACTTGATGTTTGGAAACCTTGTCTTTAATAAGTTTTGGCAATGTTTTTCATTCGTGACTTTGGATATATATGCTTTGGTACACGATGGCAAGATGACTCTAGAGTGCAATATCTTATTGCATTGGATGCATAATCGTCATACTTTAGGTCTCTCTAGGATAGCTGGCAATGAGCAAGTTGCCACTTTGGATTTATACATCATCACAATCAGTTTGGAAAAGGACGCGATCTCGGTAGAGGTATCGACCCCAATCTTGATGATTAGACTTCTTGAATAAGATATCGTTTCTAGTATTTTTCCAATAGAAGCTCGGAATCCACCTTCCCTGTTAGAATTTTATCCGGGAGGTGCTTTAACGTTATTATTAATGCAAAATCGGATACATTAAATCTCATTACAGTCAATAGATGCAAATAGTTTGATGCAAGCTTTAAATCCAACATATAAAAAGCTCCGAATATGATAGAAAATAAAAATGTTAATTAATTATACAAGTTATCATTATCATATAAATAATGCATGCATCAATGATAACATAATACTAATTTCAACTTAACCCACCAACATAACTTTAGTATATAAGCCAACATGCTTTTCTTTATATTACCTATATGGGATCAACAACAAACTTTTATCTATAAAATATATAAACACATGCAACTTATCTGCCTTTTAACAATGAGGGTTCTTTATTTACCTCCACTCATACTCAATCTTAGCTATCTTTTTGTTTTGAAACTTGAAAAAAAATTTGTTAAAAGAGAGAACAACAAGGTTGCTGAACTTGGTATGTAGTGACGAGATAACGTTAGAGCTTTAGAGAGACCTAAATACCATTGCACGTAACAAGCTATAGAAAATTGAAATCCCGAAAAATGGCTTTTTAATCATGAGTGATCTAACTCTAAATATCATGAAGAAAAAAAAGTTAATTAACCATACAAGTTATTGCGGAGTAAATATCCAGTACAATTTTACAATCGCACGGCACATCATCACCACAATAACATAATATTAATCTTAACTAAAACAACCAACATAACTTTATTATATAGGTTACCATCCTTTTCTTTCTACTACCTATGTGGGATCAAACACAATTTCTTATCAAGAAAATGTAATGCATGTAAGGTGCCTGTTTTTTCTTATAAAAAGGGTTGTTTTATTACCTTCACTCATACTCAAGCTTAGCTACCTTTTTGCTCTTGAAACTCGAAAATCTTTTGTTAAAAGAGGGGAACAAGGTTGCTTATATGTAGTATAACTATTTGGGTGGGGACTTGATGTTGTGACGAGATAAATTTGAGCTTTAGAAAGACCATGCCAACGAAATGGCTTTAAGACGTCATAGACTAACAGTGTTGATGTGTTTGATAATATGATGTCGTAGTAGTCGTTAATTTCTTTGTTTGGAAAAGAAAAAGATGATCGTGCATGTTCAAGACTCTTGAGAGTAGTAAGCTTTCTTATATTCCCGAGATTGTAGTGCTCGAGTCTCCGGGCCTTAGATACTTGATGAAAAAGAATAAGTCTTTTGAGTTCATTTAAAACATGTTTACAACCATGGCAAGGATTTACTTCTTTGGCACATGATGGCAAAGATGGCTCAAGGGTGCAATGTTGTCTCTGTTAACGGTCTATTTTGTTGCATTGGATGCATAGCCATCATGCTTTATGTCTCTCTAGGATTATTGTCAATGAGCAAAGCCGCCACTTTGGATATATACATCATCACCATTAAGTTAGAAAAGGACACGATCTCGGTAGAGTTATTGACCTCATTCTTTATGATTAGACTTCTTGAAGATGAAATCTTTTCTAGTCTTCCCTGAGTTATTTCTTTGGTGGCGAAACAAAATTATCATAGTCATTTGTCTGGTAAATTGTGTGAATAAGAGCACCAAGTTCGTCCTTTCCTCGGTCAAAAATACTTGCACCATAAAATCGCTAATTGGTGGATAAAAAACAATACTTTACTAGAAAAATGCATTAACACATGTAACCTGTCCTCTTTTTCATTCATAATGAAGGTTCTTTATTTATGTCTACTATAATTCAAGCTTAACTACCTTTTTATTATAAAACTACATAATCAATATTCTAGGTGATGATTTTTAACAAAATAAAACTACATTTCTTTATATCTAGAAGAAAAGAAATAAATGTTGATTTTGATGAAGGCCTACGTTTGTTTGTATGCATGATTTGTGTTTAGTCCATTGTTTTTATTAATTCAGCTTTTACTTATCAGTTGATTGCATTATCCTTTCCAAGCAATATTGACACATGTGTGATATAATCTTCAAATCCGGTAATAACCATAGTGTAATCAGTTGTATAAGAAATCTAAGATAAATGAAATCTTCACATCCTTAGCTATAATCAGTTGAATACGTTTTATACTTGGCCGATATATTTTTCTACAACAACTAATTTTTCTTTTGAAATTTCTTAGTTTTTGTAACTTTTATGTAACTAATGTAGATGAAGGAGGTTTCAAACAGTTAATGTGAAGAGGTGTTGTTAACTTTAAATAGCACAAATTTTAGTCGGGAGGTATCTAACGTTCAAAATATTCAAGCAAAGTCGGATAATTTAAATCTCATTAAGATCAATATATGCATATAAAAGTTTGGTGCTTTAAATCCAACAAATAAAAAGCTTTTTAACCATGAGTGATATAGCTCTGAATATCATGAAAAAATAAAAAGTTAATTAATTATAGAGTTATCGAGTGATGTAGCTCTGAATATCATAGAAAAACAAAAAGTTAAATAATCATACAAGTTATCGTGTTAATAATACACGTAGCAGATTTATTATCCACAACACATATAACAACACAATAACATAATACTAATCATAACTTACCAAACTAACATAACTTTAGTATATAAGCTACCATCCTTTTTTTTCTATTACCTATGTGGGAACAAAAAACAATTATTTGTCAAGAAAATGTATCTAACACATGTAAAGTGCCTTTTTTTTTTTTTTTTAATAACAAAGCGGGATAGACAAAGATGGATTTTTGTTTGACTTAACTTTTTTGCCAAGTTGAGCTCCTAGTCGGAAACCTCACATGATTGTACCTTGGACTTAGGCACCCTTTTTAATTTCTTTACCACTACTTCCGGAAGAAGGATCGATTAAAGATGCTAAAACTCTCAATGTGTTGTCATACACATTCTCACGGTCCTGCATACATAGTTTGGTGAAGAGATTACGCAATAGCTAGTCGTAAGAAATTGTAAATACATTCAAATTTTACGTGTTTTCGCGACCACTAACATACTTTCAACTATAAATGAAAAAGGTAGAAAGTAAGGGTGAGCATTGAGCGGGTTTATGCTAAAACCAAAAATCGAACCGTAAATTCCGGTTTAACATTAGAATATGCTTTAGGAGAATAAAAACCCCAATTTAAGAGTTCATTTTGTGCTATAGTTTTCTATTGGGCAAATGACAAAAAAATGCATCGAACTTGACACTTTATGTGATTGTGTGTAGCCAACTATTTTTTTCTTATTGTATGTACTGAACTTTCAAATTTCGATCATTATGTGTATTTTGTGACTATTCTGTCATGTAAAATGACCATTTTACCCTTCGAAATTTGAAAAAATTAGGGGTAAAATGGTCACAAAATACACACAATAATCGAATTTTGAAAGTTCACTACACACAATAAGAAAAAAAATAGTTGGCTACACACAATCATAAAAAGTGTCAAGTTCGATGCATTTTTTTGTCATTTGCCCTTTTCTATTTATAAAGTTGACATGTTTTCAATAAAATGAAACCCAAATATACCCATTTCCATATAACGGGTTAGAAATCACTTATATGTTCAATTATACAGCTCCACATGCACAAAAATAAATACCTTATGCATTAACATAATTAAAGACAAAAATAAATCGTAATATGAAAATACACCATGCCGTTACTGGTAGAAATCTTTACATTGCTGGAAAAGATCAGATCGTAACTCAATAACTACAAACTCTGATGCATCCATTCTACAATTGACTTCATAAACAGGAAGCAGGTCAAAGAAAGCACTTAAGCAATACACAAAGGAAGCAAAGATAGTCACAAAATACACACAATAGCACGAATTTAAAAAGTTGGTGTGAAAATTATAATAATAATAATAATAATAATAATAATAATAATAATAATAATAATAATAATAATAATAATAATAATAATAATAATACCTCCGTCCCATATTTATAGTCCATCTTTCCTTTTTCGGTCGTCCCAAAATAATTGTCCACTTCCATAAATAGATAGGGAATATATATCAAGTTTACCATATTACCCTTAGTTGAGGTTATTATTACAAACTTTAAAGAAGTTAGAAATTAATTGGTTAAGGGTAAAACTGTCTTTGTGCAAAAAGTAAGAAAGAGAAAGTTGTAATGATGATGTTTTTTTTAAACTGTGTGTTTTTTGTGTGTGAACAATAATTTTGAGACGGAGGTAGTAATAAATAACAAACTACACACAATGTAAAAATGTGGCAATATGCCTTTTTGCGCTAAAAAGCCCATTCAAAATATTCATGTAAAACTCATATGCTTTAATCTCACCACGTTCAACATGTAGATGTAAAAGTTGATGCTTAAATCCAACCAATAAGAAGCTTTTTTCCAACAAATAAGAAGCTTTTTAACCTTGAATAGTCTAACATTTAAAATAACATGTAATAAGTGCTTTGAGAATCATGAACAAAACCTTTTGCAAAATTCACAAAAAGTTAGTAATTTAGACAAGTTGTAGGCGGGTCAATAACAAGATAGATTCGTAACCTATCTTATAATCATCCGCCAACAACATAATATTATGGGGGAATTGCATATATATCCCTGCAAAAGCTTAAAATTACATATATATCCAGTTTAAACTTTTAATTGCATATATATCTTTTCAAAGGCTTAAAAATTGCATATATATCCAATCTAAACTTAGAATTACATATATATCCTTCTTAAAACTTAAATATGTCATATATATCCAAATAAATATTTAATTTAAATTTGCAACTCTCGAATACATAACAATTATAATTATATAAAAAAGATTCCTTAAAAATATTTTTTCTTTATTTATAAACTTGTTGGCAGTAGTATATACGCTTTCATTGCAAACATATTTTGTCTATGATGTATATTATTTAACAACCATGATATATTTGATAGTTTATTTCATATATTCGTATTAGATATGAGATAAGGTGAATTTTTTCGTGAGGTTAAACATTTTATTGATATATTATTTTTGGTCATTCATTTGAACCCCGGGATATCGTACCCTTAAAACAAATGTGTTTGTTGCCATTTTAAAATTATAATTATCATAATTTAGAGTTTAATGTTATATTAAATAATTATTTTGATATATATGATATATTAGAGGATATATCCTTCTAAACCTCTAATATATAATTGTGGGTATATTAGAGGCTTAGAAGGATATATATGCAATTACGAAGGTTTAGAAATGATATAAATGCAATTATTAAGTTAAGTTGGATATATATGCAATTTCCAAGCTTTTAAAAATATATATATGCAAGAGAAAAGTTCCATACGGAACAAGTTTTATCTAAAGAACAAATGGTTAGATCTCAACCATCCATCCATTTAAATCCAACGGATTAGATTAATCTACATTTGAAACTAAAATTATACTAAAGGGGTCATTTTTGTAATTTGCCATTCTCATTATACTTACCGTGAAAACACACACACCTTCACTCACACTCTCACCCTCTCAACTTTTCGGATCCCCAAACCACTTCAAACCCAACCACCGCCAACCACCGCCAAACCGCCCCAAACCACCCCAAAACCACCGCAACCATACGTATTCTATTAAAATGGATATTCGAGAAGAGATTGCGCTATCTAAAGGCGATTCGGTGGCAAAGTTGCTTCATCTAACGTTTCTAATGAAAGTAAGCTTGAAATTCATTTTTAATTATTTTTGATTAATTAACATCGCTTGCTTATTTTTGATTGAATAGTTGTGACGAAATTTGTGATGGCTTAAAGTTTGTGTTATAGGAATCGATTATATTGCTTATTTTAGAGCTTAATTTGTGATTGAAGAGTTGTGATTGAAATTTGTGATTGAAGAGTTGTGGTGAAATTTGTGATTAGATTGCTTATTTTAGAGCTTAATTTGTCGACTTATTTTAGAGTTTATGCGAGACGCTAAACGAGGGTGTTATGAAGTTAATGCTATGTTTGGCGAAACTAGCACCGCTTAGTGGTATTTGGTAAATATATGTATGCTTATTGAGACACGCGACTAGTTTTGCGTTTGCTAAATACATGTAATTAGTAGCTTGCAGAGTAATGTAGAGTATAAGCTCTTGCTGAGTGGCCTAATCAGTTAGGTATATGTATGCTTATTAAGACTCTCACGTTTAGTAATGTAGAATATAAGCTATTGCTTAGTAGCGTAATCAGCTAGGTATATGTATGGCTGTTTGCATATTAAGACACTTGCGTTTGCTAAATGTGTGTGATTAGTAGCTTGTAGAGTAATGCAGAACGTACATGCTTGGTATATATGTGTATGGGACTACCTAAGTTGTAAGGAAAAGTATAAGTTGATTGAGTAGATGATTGAGCAGAGCGTGTTTGATTGTGTCTGAGTTTCAGAATCGATTGCGAGATACTTTAATTAGTAATGTAGAATGTATGTTGCTTGCTAAGCGAAGGTAATTAAGTTAGCTATTAGCGTTGATATGTGTGTGTATATGTATACTACGAAATACATGAATCTTATTGTAATTGATTGCGTGACTCAAGAAAAAATTAGTAATGTAGAATGTACGCACTTGCTAAGTAGCGTAATCGATTAGGTATATGTATGCTTATTGAGACACGTGACAAGTCTAGCATTTGCTAAATCGTGTAATTAGTAATGTAGAATGTACGTGCTTCGTGTAAACTAATTAAGTTAGGTATATTATTGAGGACACGTGACAAGTCTAGCGTGTCGCTTAGGTATATATACGTTTTGCTACTAAACCAACTTTGTTTAGTAGTGAATGTGAAGGTAATAATTCAGTACAGAGGAGTAACTAAATTGGCACTTTTTCAAATGAGACATAAATGAAATTAAAATGCAAATTAATGCGATTATTATATATCTAACTTTTTTTTTTTTTTTATGTTAGGTGTTGTCACGGTTCCACACGTAAGAAGTGGTTAACAAAATCGATATCCTTCAAGTCGCAAAAGAGACGTCACGGCTACAAAAGACAAGGTGCCGACTGAAAAAAAGAAAGTGCTGGTTGAAAAAGATAAGGTGCCAGCTAAGAAGGTGTCGGAGAAGGCACCTGTTCAAAAGGAGAAGGTGCCGGATAAGGTTATGTCGAAGAAGGATGCAGAGTCCAAGGAGCAAGGGGATAAGACCAAGGACCAAGGAGCCAAGGATGCAGAGGCTAAGAAGGGTAAGAAGGCTGTTGATAAGTCGGCTAAGGTTGATAAGTCGGATAAGTCGGCTAAGGTTAAGCCAGTTGAGACTGAAGATACTGAAGATAAATAGAAGAGTTTAAAGGTCTATCGAAAAACCGAAAAAAGGTATATTTTTTTATCTCATGGTATTTATTAAGAGGATTTTAGAAGTCATAAAGTAGTTTTACTTGGTTTTGATAAACAGTTTTAGTCCAAAAGGAGAAGGTGTCGGAGAAGGCACCTGTTCAAAAGGAGGTGTCGGAGAAGAATGAAGAGGCGAAGAAGCAAAAGGGTAAGAAGGGTAAGAAGGCGGTTGGTAAGGAGCAAGGGGATAAGAATGTAAAGGAACAGGCAAAAGGTAATGCCCTGCACCACAGTATGCTACCTGTTTCAAATTTGTGTTTCTGTTATATGTACTTGAGTTTATTGTTGCACATCTAGCATTCCATGGGATTCATTGTGAATCCCATGGGATTCATTGTGAATCCCATGGGATTCATTGTGAATCCCATGGGATTTCTACCTGAATCCCATGGGATTGTATGTGAATCCCATGGGATTCATTGTGATCCATGCAGGTTATGCATACAAGTTTTGCATGCTCCTTTTTTAGTTTGTGAAACTGTTGTAATCGATAATGAATCCATGGATTCCATACAATCCCATGGGATTGTATCATGGTATTTTTGATCAATATATTTATATCATGTCTTTTTTATGTAGATTCTGCGATAAGTTGGATAAACCGGAGTCGGTTGAACGATTCGGTCAAAGATGAAGTGAAGCGTAAAAGGATTTTGTCTTTATCTCGAATTAGTAGACGTAAAAAAGCAAGGTCAAGCAACCAAAAGGTATAGTTTTAATCTGCTTTTAATGTTGAGATTTATGTTAATTATCGCTTTGAATCGCTTTAAGACGAAGTTCTTCTAATTTTAGTAGTGAATTGCATTTTAGAAGTCATAAAGTAGTTTTACTTGGTTTTGATAAACAGCTTTAGTCCAAAAGGAGAAGGTGTCGGAGAAGGCACTGCTCAAAAGGAGGTGTCGGAGAAGAATGAAGAGGCGAAGGAGCAAAAGGGTAAGAAGGGTAAGAAGGCGGTTGGTAAGGAGCGAGGGGATAAGAATGTAAAGGAACAGGCAAAAGGTAATGCCCTGCACCACAGTATGCTACCTGTTTCAAATTTGTGTTTCTGTTGTATGTACTTGAGTTTATTGTGAATCCCATGGGATTCATTGTGAATCCCATGGGATTCATTGTGAACCCCATGGGATTTCTACCTGAATCACATGGGATTCACAATGAATCCCATGGGATTCATTGTGATCCAACATATTTATAATGTCTTTTTTTTACGTAGATTGTGATGACATTGAAGATGCGAAAAAGGTTTTGAAGGGAAAGGGTTTGGCTAAGAGAAAGAGGGAGAATTCAGATGATGTTGATGATAAGAAGCTTGTAAAGAAGGAAGATTATGATGAAGAGGGGAAGTCGAAGAAGAAAGGTAAGAAGGTGTTGACGGCAGAAGAGGAAGCGCATGAAAAGTATGTTTCCATGTTTCCGATTCTTCATTCACGGACAACACCAACAAAGACTTTTTTCGCCATCCGTGACGCTAAGGTTGATATGAAGCGGTTTTGGTGACATCGGTTTAGTTAGTTACACAAGTGTAAAATAGATCACATTCCTTCAAGGTTGGGAAGGTATGTAATTTCTAGATTTCACCGAGAAGTTGTGAGTTGGTTTTGGAGAAGGCGAGTCAATCAAGGTCACTAGTTCAAAAATTCACGAGATATTAGGTGTTCCATTTGGTGGTCAATCTCTCTTTTCTCTAGATGCTAGATCAGAAAAATGATGACTTTGTGATGAATTGGATCGGTCAGTTTCATCCTAAAAAACTCAAGGATGTCCGTGTTAATGACATTGCTAATAAATTGATCGAGTCTCGGGAAGCCGACTTCCTTTTTAAAGTCAACTTCTGTACCCTTTTTGCAAACTTGATGGGTTAAAGGGGAAGATATGTTTGGATGTTGTGTTAAGATTGCGTGAAGATACTGACGTTAAGGCTATTGATTGGTGTGACTTTATTTTTTCCTGCCTTAAACGCCATAAAGTCCCAACAACGACATCTAATCATTATACTGGTCCATATACCTTCCTTGTTGTAAGTTTCTAAGTTTTGAACTCTATTTTTTTGATTATTAAATGTGTTTGTGTGATGATTTGTTATAACCTTCTTTACACTTTTTGTTTTTCGACTTTTGTATCTGGATTCTACAAAGCATGAAAAGATTCTGTTGTCCGGACACGCCCCGCAATCAAAAGTCGGTCTTCATACTTAATGTCCCAACGACGGGATCTAGAACTTAAAGAAGAATGTTTTGGTTTGCTACCACTTCAACCAGAATGGACTGAATCTGAGGTTCAAGAGACTGAAGGTTTATTTGTGGCGGTTCAGAAGATTCTTTTTTGAAAGAGGTTCCTTTTAAAATTTTGTTATTTGTTTTACATTTATAGTTATTAAATGATATCAGTGTGAATCCCATGGGATTGAATACAGAATCCCATGGGATTCAATACAGAATCCCATCGGATTCACTACAAATCTTATTGAATTCATTATGAATCCCATGAGATTTGAAGTGAATCCCATGAGATTCTGTAATGAATCCCATGGGATTCATACAAACTCCAATGTTTTTCTGAAATGATGTTTTTCTTTTTCTTGTTTACAACCACAGAGAATCCCATGGGATTCACATGCAATTCAGTTAGAAATGAAACCCCATGGGATTCATTGCAATGAGCTTTATTATGACTATTACAATGTTTCTTATTTCAGGATTTGTTTAATAAACTTGAAAAAAAGTTAGAGTTGATTTGTGATGAAAGACTTGTTGTAGAAGATTATTTCATGAAAGCAATGTCAGATTACCCCGGTGATGCAAAGTTGGAGGAGCTATATAAAAATTATTCTAAGATTTTCAAGCAACCGATGCTATTAATTGAGGATGTCAATGAAGGGAAGGATGACGATGATAAGGATGATGATGCTGATGGTAATGGGAAGGATGATGAGGATAACGATGATGAAGAGGATGACGATGATGAAGAGGATGATGATGCTGATGGTAGTGGGAAGGATGACGATGATGATGAGGAGGATGATGATGACGATGATAAGAATGGGAATAAGGTAACTTTAGAAGATTTGGCCGATGAGGCCGGGAAACAAGATGAAGATTTGGTTGAGAAGGATGAGGCTGAGAAGGAAGTTGATGAGGTTGAGAATGATGAATCTGATAAAAAAGAGGATGAGGCTGAGAAGGAAGTTGATGAGGTTGAGAATGATGAATCTGATAAAAAAAAGGATGAGGCTGAGAAGGAAGTTGATGAGGCTGAGAAGGAAGTTGTTGAGGCTGAGAAGGTAGTTGATGCTAAAAAGGATGAGGCTGAGAAGGAAGTTGATGAGGCTGAGAAGGATGAGGATGAGCCTGAGATCACGTGCACACCGGAGGGGTTAACACAATGGATAGAATATAACTTAGATAATGTTGATGAGATTATCATGTGTATAGCTGCTGAGCACGCATATGTAATATTCTTGAATCTCTTTCTTTTTTACGGAAATTTTGTTTCTTTTTAATTAAACCTTTTTATTGTATTCAGCAAGAATCGCTCAACGGAGGTCCGGATCCAATGATGCCTGATCCAATGACTCCTGAAAGAATCGCTACTCGAGCTGGAAAACGTGAGGTGAAACCTTCTTCGTACTTGTTATCTCCGTATATGAATAAGAAGACAAAGGTTGTATCCAAAATCACAAAGTCGGAGTTCATTCTAGGAAATAGTTTGTTTGCAATGCAAGGCGACAAGTTGTAAGTTTACATGTTTATTTTAATATAGTTAATAAAAAAAAATCAAATCCCATGGGATTACATGCGAGAATCCCATGAGATTCAGTATTGAATCCCATGGGATTCTATATTGAATCTCATGGGATTCAGTACTGAATCCCATGGGATTTATACAAACTCCAAACTGATTCTGAAAGATGTTTTTTCTTTTTCTTGTTTACTCATATAGTGAGAACATTTTTGAATCTGATCCTGAATCTCCGGAGTTCACGGTGTTTTCCATTCGTTTGCAAATGGAAACGTTAGCACCCGGTTTGTGGATTGATTCAGATGTTGTTGACTGTTGGAGTGCTATTTTAAACTATGAAGAGAGATTTAAAGAACATGGTTCTCCATCACGGCACTTTTTTCCAACAAGATGTATTGTAAGTATTTATTTTTGATTTGCTTTAGTAAATTTCTTATTTGTTTAATAAAGTGCTTATCATCTTATCTGACTTACCAAACACCCCCAAAGCAATACAAATCATAACATGATCTTTTAAATTGCATATACAGGTAAAATCTATGTTTGATGGAACATTGGCGTCTGAGGACAATAAATTTGAGAGTTTTGAAGATGAAATTTTAGCTCAGTTTGGAGATAATGTTGCTGGCTTGGATCTCGACGGCATTGACTTGGTATTTTTATTTTTTTTTGTTTATAAATTGATGTTTGTGTTTTTACTTTGGATTCATTTTTATTATTTTTGTTTTGTTAAAACAGGCTTTTTTTCCAATTTGCAATGGTGGCCACTTTTACGTCATCGTGATCAGCCTTACCAGAACAATATCGATAACAATACTAGATAACAGTGATTCGGGAGCAACTTATGATTCGAAATATAAAAAAACATGTGAACTACTAGTAAGTATTTTTTTTTTCAACTTAGTACTTGTAAGTATTTACTTTTCTGTTTTTAAAGAGATTCATTAGAAATCCCATGGGATTTCTAACTGAATCCCATGGGATTCTTTTGATGAATACTTTATGATTTAAACATAATCCCATGGGATTAATACATAATTCCATTTGAATCGCTATTGACATTTTCCTAGAATTCTAGTAATTTATGATCTTTTTAATAATTTTGTAGAAAAGTTGTTTTCCGACATTTGAAGCTCTATGGTCACAAAAAGCATGCTAACATTCTTAAAGCTAAACCAAGAATCCCAAAGCTAAAATGGAGAACCAAGAAAAATTTCCGTGATTGTGGTATTTTCACAATGCTACAATTGGAATGTTACCATGGTGAACCTGCTACAAAATGGGATTGTGGGCTGTTTTCCGAGTCTGGCTGCTGTGAAATAGATGGTTACAAGTTGACGCAGGGTGATATGTTGAGGCGACTGAGATTCAAGTTTGCTACCAAAATCTTGTTACATGAGATTAATATACATTCTGGTAAGCTTATTGATCTAGCAAAAGAGTTTGATAAACTTCCTCGTCTAGAAAAGATGAACATAATTGTGGAAGCTATTAAGAATAGGGAAAAACGCGAAGTGATTCCAGAAAAGACTGAAAAGTTAGCCGTTGATCCAGTTGAAGCTATCAATAGTTGATCAGTTGATTGTAGAATGTTAGAAAACATGTTAATTGATGTTAGATCAGTTTTGAGAATGTTCTTTTGAAAACATATGTGCATTGATGGTAGATGGTAGATCATTTTGAGAATGTTACAACAGTTGAGAGTTTATGATGGAGTTTTATAATGTTAACTGTTGTTTATCATTTATGTGAATTATACAGAATCCCATTGGATTCATTGTGAATCCCATGGGATTCATTGTGAATCCATGCAGATTATGCATACAATTTTTTAAATAGAATATAAGTATAGGATTTATTTTGAATCCCATGGGATTTTTTGTGAATCCCATGGGATTTCTAACTGAATCTCATGGGATTCATTGTGATCCATTCAGATTATCTCTCCCCTCTGTTACGAGTAAGTTTTTAAACAGAATATAAATAACAAATATGTGAATTAAACAGAATATAATTTGAATATTCAATCTATATATTCAAGAAAACAATAAAAAAGAACTAACACAAAAATAAGTAAATTAATTTTTTTCAAACATCAGTTGGTTTCGCCTTTCGCCTTGCCTTTGGGTTCATCGGACAAGTTGTTTTCGTATGCAAGTTCGTCTTCTCTCCACAATGTCCACAAGGCTTCATTTGTTTCTTTTTAACTTGAAGCGCTTTTTCTCTTTCACTCTTTCGCCTTTCATTTCGCTCGCTCGAAATATTCCCTTTATTTCTTGCTTTTGTTGGATTGTTAACTATTTTCTTCTCGTGGTTAGAAATAGCAAAATGATCACCAATTACATCTCCTGTATTTCTTGAAGGAGGATTTGGCACCTCGGCCTCCACTTCTGTTTTCAATGTCTTTAACTTTTCTACAAAAACACCCATCTTCACTTTGTCTTTGCTCAATCGAAACAAACATTCATCCACCAGAAACGTTGCCTCATTTGTAAGTTTTTGAATTTCTTCATCTGTTTCACCATATCTGTTTCTTTTCCTTCTCAATTCAGGTGGTATGATATCTCTTGTCCAACGCCTCAAAATATATTGTTTTGGAATGAAGTTAATATCACGATTCTTGAAAACACAGAATATGTGTCGGCATAGGAAACCGAATCGTACAAAATGTCTCGCAACTACACACCACCGACCCATCTTCTCAGACACGCAGTACCTTTTAAAACACAATAATTATTAGCCAATCCCATTAGACAATCCAATGGGATTTTAATAATCCCATGGGATTTTAAATGAATCCCATGGGATTCACAAAATCCATGGGATTCACAAAATCCCATGGGATTCCCAAAGAATACCTATAATTATTAGTCAATCCTATTAGACAATCCCATGAGATTCATACCAATCCCATGGGATTACTATGGATTGATTATGAATCCCATGGGATTGATTATGAATCCCATGGGATTACTTGATTAATCATAGTTTATACCGTAAAGTAATATACCTTATAGTCTACAAATATTTCATTTACTCTTGTTTCGCCTTCATCCGCTAGTTCTTTTGCAACTTCCTTATTAAGGATTCTATAAGTCGGATTTGTGTCTCTAACGGTGACATGCTCACAACGTTCTTCTATTTTTAGTTCTGTATCGCACAAGTCCAAAGATGCCTCTTTTATTTCCGTTTGAACAAGTAGAAATATTGTCCTAGTATAAACTTTTGCTGCATGACGCTCAATTGCTAACTTTTTTCACATTTTGGAGCCGCGTCTAGTGTTTTAAAGTCCAAATGTTCTTGAATATAACGTTGTCTCTCCATTGCCGATTCATAGGACATCATGAAACTAACCAAGGTCGCTCCCGGCTTGTGAAACTTTTGAAGAACGAAGTTTTCACTATCGACCTTGATGTCGCTCTCATCAATCCAAACAAAGGCGAGGTGATAAAATATGCCGGAATCCACATTTCTCGTAGTTTAAACATTTTGGTCATCCATTTGTGGTTTTGCAAACCAAAATCTTCAATCAACTTAGACCATTTCTCTTCAAATTCCATCGGTTCCATGAACATATTCCAAATTATCTTGTTTAAACGCTTTTTGAAATCAGTTTCATTGTATATTTCCTTGCAAATCTGTAAATAAAATGATAAACACATGTAAACCACTGTCGTATTCCCAGAAGAATCCCATGAGATTCAGAGAAGAATCCCATGGGATTCAGAAAGAATCCCATGGGATTCGAAAAGAATCCCATGGGATTCAGAAAAGAATCCCATGGGATTCAGAGAAGAATCCCATGAGATTCAGATAAAAACATTCAATAAATTACCTTTGCTGGAATTTTTTGGTGAATATGCCACATGCAAAGTCTATGTTTTGATTTAGTGAAAACGGCTTCAATGGCTTTTTCATTGCCCGTCTTGATCCGTCACCACCATCGTTGGTTCATTAGAAAAGCGATCATGAATGCCTTTAGTAGCCATGTGTAGGATTCATGTCTTCTTTTAAAAGCATTCCCAACCAAGCGTGACACACTTTTATGATTATCGACACCGGTAAATGGTACAAACACCATGTTGTATCTAAAAATAACATAAGTTTTAGTGACGAAATCAAATGTTATTATCGAATCCCATGGGATTCTATATGATCCATGTCTTTTAATAATTTTACTTGCCAAGTATCTTTATGTGATTTAAAACAATCCATGGATTCACAGAGAATCCCATGGGATTCTTACTGAATCCCATGGGATTCACATATGAATCCCATGGGATTTATAACAGAATCTTATGTGATTTTTCATCAAAATAAATTATATTAAAAACAAACACTTACTTATTACTCCTGAATGTTGCATCAAAAGATACTATGTCTCCGAACTCCTTATAATTGCATTTTGCAACTTCATCAGCCCAAAACATTGCGACTAACTCACTTTCTTCTACCTTATACTGAAATGTAAAGTTTGGCACATACAACTTTCTGTTTTCCATTTTATTTATAAGCATTTGTGCGTCACTTTCGCCTATGAACATATTAATATCCCGCTGATGATTCTTAAAATCAGAAGATGTCCCATGTACATATTCATATCCACCTTTCATACTCGTTAACAAGTTGTGAGCCCGTGTTGCACCTATTTTGTTTGTTGCTGCTTTAACAACAAACATTTTTTCTGCTTCGGTCATTTTTCTTTGCTTTTTTGTAAAATGTTTATACTCTTTTGGTATAAGCATAAGATTGTGTTTTGCAATAAACTTAATTATCTTGTATTTTCCAGAAACGATATCCAATTCTAACCTTATACGAGCTTGACAACTGTTACATGTAGAGTTGTATTTCTTTTTTGTTTCTCGCGTGCTTAGGATCCAAAGTGTCTACATTAATATGTCTCGGAGCTCCTTCTTTGTTACACATGATGTACTTGGCTTGTACAATTCCGATTTTGTTAATCGTTGTCCGCTTTTTAATTTGAAACCCTCCCGCTCAAAGATAGGTACTATACATATCTATAGCTTCCTCTATAGTATCATAGTATTTCCCTCTTACGGTACAACAATTCCTTCCACATGAGGCTCCCAATATATCGATCCACCCGTGTCTCGGTGTATTCATATAAAGTTGGTCTTGGTGATCTCATAGAATCGCATATAAAAGAAAAATATTAAGGGATTAAGATTTTAAAAAATGTGAATCCCATGGATTTATATGAATCCCATGGATTTATATGAATCCCATGGGATTTATTTTTTCTTGCTGAATCCCATGGGATTCATATATAAATCCCATGGGATTCACATAAGATTCTGTTATAAGACTCACAATGAAGACCTTTTATATTTTCATGCTGAATCCCATGGGATTCACATATAAATCCCATGGGATTCACATAAGATTCACATATAAATCACTTGAATCCCATGGGATTTTGATTTGAATCTAAAAACATGTAAACACTGGAATCCCATGGGATTTTGGATTTTTACAACAATATTTGAATCTAAAAACATGTAAACACTTGAATCCCATGGGATTTTGGATTTTTACAACAACATTTGAATCTAAAAACATGTAAACACTTGAATCCCATGGGATTTTGGATTTTTACAACAATATTTGAATCTAAAAACATGTAAACACTGGAATCCCATGGGATTTGGGATTTTTACAACAACATTGGAATCTAAAATCATGTAAACACTTGAATCCCATGGGATTTTGGATTTTTACAACAACATTTGAATCTAAAAACTTGTAAACACTGGAATCCCATGGGATTTTGGATTTTTACAACAAGAATTGAATCTAAAAACATGTAAACACTGGAATCCCATGGGATTTGGGATTTTTACAACAAGAATTGGATTAAGGAATTTACCAGTGGTTTCATTGACAGCATCATCTTTATCTTGACTTTCATCCACTGGTACTTCAATTAAATCAGTTTCGTCTACTGGCGGCATTATTTCCCGGTTAATCGGTGGTGGTTGAATGGTGATTCGTACGGTTTGATGTGATGGTGACGGTTTTAATAGATGTGATGGTGACGGTTTGATTCCGGCGGCGGTTGTTTGATGTGAGGTGTTTGCTGTGATGGCGAGATTGGTGGTTTGATTTGATTCCGGCGGTGGTTTCAATGAATCCGGCGGTGGTTTCATTATTCCGGTGTGGTTTCAATGTTTCCGGCGTGGTGTTAATGATTTCCGGCGGGGGTGGTTTCAGATCTGGAATTGGGTATTTTTTATGAGAGAGAAAGTGAATGTTAAATGAGAGGATTTGGGATATTTTTTTGCTTTTATTGTAACATGTGATTTTACTAATATACCCTCCCTTGTTATTTTCAGATGGAATGTGGACCATTGGATGAAAGAAGGTTGGATGGTTGAGATCTTCTCATTTGTTCTTTGGATAACTTGGGTTTTGCATGGATCTCACCTCATATATGCAATTATAAGTTTAAGTTGGATATATACGTAATTTTGAGATTTTGCAGGGATATATATGCAATTCCCCCTAATATTAATATCAACTTACATACCAAACATGACTTTAGTATATATCCTACCAACTTTTTCTTTTCACTGCCTATGTGGGATAAAAAACAATACTTTACAAGAAAAATGTATCAACACATTTAAGCTATCCCCTTTTTCATTCATAATGAAGGTCGTTTATTTATGTCTACTTAAATTCAAGCTTAACTACCTTTTAATTAGAAAACTACATAATCAATTTTCTAGGTGATGATTTTTAACTAAATAAAACTACATTTCTTTCCAACTTTGTTTTGACACGAACATGATGAGACACAGCCTTCATATATATGTTATAGTACTTAGAGAAATGTGTTCTTAAATAGTTAAATGACACGATGTGTGTTGGTTTGTTTTGCATATAGACTCAAACCTTATTTATATCTAGAAGAAAAGAAATAAATGTTGATTTTGATGAAGGCCAACGTTTGTTTGAATGCATGATTTGTATTTAGTCCATTGTTTTAAAATAGCACACATGTTAGTCACAAGGTGATCTAACATTCAAAAATCAAAATATTCGTGCAGTAAGATACTTTAAAGTCCATTACGATCAATATATGCATATATAAGTTTGACGCTTTAAATCCGGCAAGTAAAATAGCTTTTTAACCATGAGTAATCTAGCTCTAAATATGATAAAAAAAGAAAAAGTTAATTAACCATACAAATTATTCCGGAGAAAATATAGAGTTTGATTTTTTCATCGCACGCCATATCATCACCACAATAACATAACACTAACCTTAACTTGGACAACTAACATAACTTTAGTATATAAGCGGCTATCCTTTTCTTTCTACTACCTATGTGGGATCAAAAACATTTTTTTTATCAAGAAAATGTATACACATGTAGAGTAAGGATCAGATGAGAAATAAAACTAAAATGAGAAGAGTGAGAAGAAACTACAATCGCATATTTCAGATGCACCTGAAAATATAGATGCATCTCCCCATATATTTTCTTTCTCATTTGAAATATGTGGCTAATATTGTTTCTCATTCTTCTTGGCATGCCTAATTTGGCTTTTGGCGGCAAGTCAATAATGTTAGGCGGCGATTTTCGCCAGACGTTGCCAGTAAAAAAGGGCACTTCAAGGGATGCTATTATTTCAGCATCAATAGCAGAGTCCAGGTTGTGGGAGCGTTTTCAAGTATACTTTTTGCTCGAGAATATGAGGTTGCAAAGACCGGGAATGATGGATGATGAAAAAAGGGAATGCAGCGCGTTTTCTCAATGGCTTTTAGATATTGGAGATGGGAACATTGGTATAGACGATCATGGAGATCCAGAGAATACCTCTTGGCTACGCATACCGGATGTTCACTGTTTTCAACATGGCGAGGACGAAGTTGAACAGCTTATAGAATTCATATACGACAGTGATTCGCTGCAAGCACCTGGGGTCACAACCTTTCAGGATAAAGCGATAGTATGCCCAAAGAATGAAACTGCAGATGCAATAAACAAGAAGATTCTGCAGCGCTTACGCGTGCTTTCTATGGGGCATTTGAGGATACCTACATATGATTGCGCTACGATATTATACGTTTACCTACAAGCATTCCTATTCTCTGCAGAACTAAGGCGGATAAAGAAAAAGGTCAGCGATCAGACATGAGTGCAGAAGAGGTTACTACGGTTAAAACTAGCGCAACAAGCGACCTGAAAGACATACACAAATCTCTGGCGACAGGGCTAAAACCTGACGGTATCGACGTTCCTAACCGGCACCGCTTGGTAAAACCGTTACGATTCGCGACATGAAAGAAAAAGGGAAGCAGTCAGCTCCCAAACTCGACAACACCAGTATCGTGAACACTGAGGAAAAAAAGGGAACAGTCGAAACCGCGATTATACAAGCTGGTGTGACAAGCGATGCTAACGATGAAGGAAAGGTTGTGCTGCAAGGAACTGGAACCACAGGACCTCCAGCTGGAATTGCATGTGAAGGTTTATCGCAGATGGGCTTCAAGAAAAGTTCCTGATCCAAGCCCCGCTGGCCTATGTTCCATACCTTGCAAAAAAGTAAAAAAAAAATGCGAGATTAAAATTTTGAAAAAACCCCGCCGCAGCGCGGCGGCGGGTTTTTTACTCGTTTGTGCTATTTATAACATGTTCCAAAAGAAAATAAAAATACAAGTTTTTGATCAGGGCCTATCCAAGTTTGTTTATTTGCATGGTTTGTATTTAGTCTATTGTTGATTCAACTTTTTACTTATCAATTGATTGCGTTATCCTTTTCAAGCAATATTGAAGACTAGCTATAAGAAACTTGGATAGTTATAAAACTCTTTTGTGAGAGTTATAATTGACACATGTGTGCTCTAATCTCCGGATCTAGTCATAACCATAGTATAATCAGTTGTATAAGAAATCAAAGACAAATGAAATCTTCACATCTCGCTTTATACTTGGGCTATATATCTTCTCTACAACAACTAGTTATTCTTTTCAAATTTCTTAATTTTTGTTGCTAATTCAATTACGAAACAAACAATCAAAATCAAACAAACTAAGCAAAAGTTTTATTCAAATTATCAAACCAAATACAAAACCAAATCCGAATATACCAAATACAAAATTCCAATTCAAAGATACCGAATTCTAATTCAAACGGTACCAAACAAAAATTTAAAAGGTACAACTTCCAAGTTAAAAGGTAGAAAAAAAATTCTAAAGCTACTAATCTCTATTTATAGGGAAAACTAAACATCATAAATTAGTTTCCTGATCCAAACAAAGTTGTAGGACAAGTCACACAAATTACCAAATTTACCGAACAACCTCTAAAATTTAAGTCATTTTTCAAACAATTTTTGTAACTTAATGTATAGTAACAATACATGTAGATGAAGGAATAGGTGTTTCAAACAATTGATGTGAAGCAAAGACGGCATGTTGACTTAAAATAGCACAAGTGTTAGCCAGGAGGTGATCTAACATTCAGAATATCATGAAGTCAGATACTTTAAATTCCATTACGATCAATATATGCATATACAAGTTTGATGCAATAAATCCAACAAATATAAAAGCTTTTAACTATGAGTGATCTAGCTTTAAATATCGTGAAAAAAATAAAAAGTTAATTAATCATACAAATTATCATAATGCTCATATCCGATACAATTTAATATTCGTAACGCATACAATCATCACATTAACATAATACTAATCTAAACTTGGACAACCAACATAACTTTACTATATAAGCTACCATGTTTTTCTTTCTACTACCTATGTGGGATCAAAAACAATTTTTATCAAAAAAATGTTTACACATGTAAGTACCTCGAGTCATGCTCAAGCTTAGCTACCTTTTTTCTTTTGAAACATGAAAATCTTTTGTTAAAAAGAGGGGAACAAATTTGCTTGTATATAGTATAGCTATTTGAGTGTTGGGAACCTGATGTTGTGACGAGATAACTTTAGAGCTTTAGAAAGACCATGCCAACGAAATGGCTTTAACACGTTAGGGAACAACGATGTTGATGTTTTTGATAATATGTAACATGTTGAAATAGGAAGATCATGAGTGTAGCACGTGCCCAGTTCAAATAAGCCAAACGCGCCCTTAACCAACAATAACTACTTTCCCTCCTCCAATTGAGCTTTAAATACACCATTTCACCTCATTAGTTAATTAGACTAGATGATATCCTTTCTTTCTTTCCTCTGTAATTGAGTTACACTTGTGACAACCACTATCTTTTTCGTTCAATAAAACACTTAACCTCGAGTTCATCTTCAATTCTTGATTTGTGAATTACAGTTACTTGTTTGTGATTAACTTCCAATCTATAAAGGGTTCTAGTTAAGAACGTTACATGATATGATATCATAGTAGTCGTTAATTACTTTGATTGGAAAAGGAAACGATGATCGTGCGTGTTCAAGATTCATGAGGGTAGTTCGTACGTTTGCTTATATTCCTGAGATGACAGTGCTCGAGTTAGATAATTTTGAAAAAGAATAAGTCACATGAGTACTGTTTGAAGCATGTTTGCAACCCTGGCAAGGATCTTAAAAGTTACTTCTTCAATTTGTTTCAGGCTACCGACTCTCGAGCTATCAGTCGATAGCCTGGTGGACCTTGCCTGAAAACTTATGATCCCTGACCAAACAAGAGATTTCTGAGCAAGAGATTTTCTAGATACTCAACACCAACATCGACTCGTACACTCCTGACCAGGTTTACCCCTTGGCTTCTTATCAAGAAAACATGTAGGCTTTAATTTTCTATATCGTACTAGTGTTTACAACTATCCGGCTTGTATGGTGTTGATTATACGTGGGTGTTTTTTTGAGGGTGTTCACTTTCTCACTTGATGTTTGGAACCCTCGTCTTTTATTAAGTTTTGGCATTGCCTTTCATTCGTGACTTCGGATATATATGCTTTGGTACATGATGGCAAAGATGCCTCTAGAGTGCAATGTTGTCTTTGTTAACAGTCTATTTTGTTGCGTTAGATGCATATTCGTCATACTTTATGTCTCTCTTGGATTGTTGGCAATGAGAAAGTCACCACTTTGGATATATACATCATCATAATCAGTTTAAAAAAAATAAACATGATCCCGGTAGAGGTTTTGACCTCAATCTCAATGATTAGACTTCTTGAAGATGAAATCTTTTCAAGTCTTATTCCAATAGAAGCTCACAATCCACCTTCCCTCAGTTCCTTCTTTGGTAGCGTAACAAAATGACCATAGTTATATGTCTGGTAAATTGTGTCAATAAGAGTACCAAGTTTGTCCTTTGGTAGGTCAAAAATAGTACTCACATCAAAACTATAAATAGATGATACGATAATAGCAAATTCGGATTGTATTTAAACATCAAATATATATATTCTATCACAAATAAACCAAGAAACTAAATAAGGAATCTTTAAGGTCGCAAGAGAAATACGATCAATATATGCATATGAAAGTTTGATGCTTTAAATCCAACAAGCACAAAAACTTTTTAACTATGAGTGGATTTAGCTCTAAATATCACGAAAAATAAAAAGTTAATTAATTATACAAGTTATCATGTTTCACAAGTGTAGATTTATTAGTCTATACATGTCAACCAATGACAATAACATAATATTACTCTTAACCAACTAGCATAACTTTGGTATGTAAGCCACCATCCTTTTCTGTATATTAGCTATGTGGGATAAAAAACAAAATCTATCTAGAAAATGTATAAACACATGCAAGCTATATGCCTTTTTACAATGAGGTTTTCTTATTTACCTCTAGTCATACTCAATTTTTGCTACCTTTTTGTTTTGAAACTTGAAAAAAAATTGTTAAAAAAAGGAGAACAAGGTTGCTCAGCTTGGCATGTAGTGACGAGATAACCTTAGAGCTTTAGAAAGACCTAAATACCATTACACTTAACGAGCTATTGAAAATTGAAACCCGGAAAAAAAATGCCTTCAAGACATCAGAGACTAATGGTGTTGTTCATATATTTGATGAAAAAGAATAAGTCATCTCATGCTGATGATGTTATCCGTGTATTTACTTAATGTTTTTATAAACATTTTGTGCATGAATCCTTAACTCGTATGTGTTTGTGTCCTTAATTATCACTGCTATCATCAGCTTGGGAGGAAATCTTGGATCATAGTTAGTATCAAAAGATTTCGAAGATTCATGTGTTAGTCAAATAGAAGAAACTCTAAAGTAAAGGTTATGCTTGAAAGCGCAGGATATCAACTTAATGACACCCGAAAAACCAAATTATAAGACAGGAGGTTTGACTTCTTTTGGGTCAACCGTCTTCTTTAACCTCCCCATTAGTGAGCTCAGTGTTGCTGCTACTACCTACAGTTTAGAATTATAAGATATTTTGCAAATGCATGCCTCTCTATCGTCTCCAAAACTCATTTTAACTCACGTATTCATCTTGTCATAAACTCGTAATTAGTTAATATAATTATTAATAAGTTCTAGTGTGCGCGTGTGTAACCCATTTAAGTTTAAAATATACTTGAATCATAAAATATAGTACTCATCATTTGTTAACCTATACAAAAAATCAAATGGAGACGGAATCGTCACATCCTTAGCTATGATCTATTGTATACATTTTATCCTTGGAAGATATATTTGTTCTATGACAAATTATATATAGACGAAAAATAGAGGTTTCAAACAATTTATGCAAAAAGATTGTCTTAACTTAAAATTGCACACATTTTACTTGTTGTGATCTAACATTCAAAATATTCATGTAATGCTTTAATCTCACCTTGTTCCAAAATGTAGATATAGCTGGATGCTTAAATCCAGCACATAAGAAGCTTTTTAACCTAGAATACTCTAACATTTAAGATAACATGTAATAAAGTGCTTCGCAAAATTCACAAAAAGTTAATAAATCGTTAGCGGATAAATTTTTAACCTATCCTATCTTTATCCTATCGAATAACATACATAATATTAGTGATAACTTGCTTGTTCAACATGACGTTAGTATATATCCTACCCACTTCTTCTTTTCACTACCGATGTGGGATCAAAATAATACTACCTATGCGGGATCAAAACAATTTTTTTTAAAAGATGTTTTAACACATATAAGCTATCTACCTCTTTTTCACTTCTAATGAAGGTTCTTTGTTTATCTCTACTAAAATTCAAGCTTAACTACTTTTTTTATGAGAAATTTTTTAAAATGGACCATATCTACTACTTATTTACGAAACAAGACGTCGCATAATTTTTATACCAAAATGCCCTATTAAATCTCATTCGTTAGATTCATTTGACGAAACAATTTTTACCTTACACGTGTGTCTTTCGCAACATTCAACGTGACCGAATTTTTAAAAATGCGGCTTATTTCGATGTTAAAAACTTAAAAACGCGACCAAAGTAAATTCAAAACTCAAATCGCGACCACCTTAATTGTGACCCATTTTAAACAAATGAATCGCTACCCATTTTAAACAAAAATCATGACCTAGAAAAATTTCACACACATCGGCACATGTTTAGTAAATCGCGACCCAATTTAAAATTAAATTGCGACCAAATTCAAATCGCTACACAAATCACGACCCAATTTAAAATTAACTCGCGATCCAACTCAAAATCAAATCGCGATCACATTAATCACTCTGGTTTGGTTTTTGAGTCCAGATCGAATATATGTTGAGTGGTTGAACAAAGATCGAACATAAATCTGTGTTCTTGATTATTGGTTATCGAAACATCACATATTCACAACAAAGAACAGATTTTAATGTGCGTTTGAAGTTGACTTTCAGGTGGCACCATTTTTGTTGTTGTTGTAGGAAGTGAGTGTGAGAGAGAATGAGAGATGGGTAGTAGCATTTATTTATTTTAATAAAAGTAAAGTGAGTGGACTTGTTAGGGGTGGAAACGAGTCAAACTTTTATCAAGCAACTCGAGCTCGAGTTCAAGCTCGACAGGATCGAGCTGAGCTTTTATCGAGCTCAAGCCCGAGCTCAAGCCTAGTAAACTGGCTCGAGACATATAATGAGTCGAGCCCAAACTTTTGATAGCTCGGCTCGATCACTTATCGAGCTATTCAAGCCTAAGTATATTTATATTTTCATATTATATTTATATATGTAAATAATGGCTGATTCGAATATCAACATAATTATAAGGACTTACTCCATAAAGGATAAACAATTATCTAGCATTCGTTATGAGAATTTAATTGTTGGTTTTATTACTTTTGAAAAATATCTAATTTGGTTTTCAAACGGTTAACTATTTCCGGTTTGTGATTCAAGATCATGTACAAGTTCTGTGTAAAGATTATATTTTTTGTGGTAGCTGCAATTTGCAATTCGTTTTGACACGTAATGGTGTATCTGCTATTTTGTTCGAACTTAATTCAGCTGCGAATACCTGTTGGCATAGATTCGAGCTTTTCATATATATAATTTCAAGCTTTTTAAGCTAAGCTCGAGCTTTGCTCGAATTTTGCTCGAGCCGAGCTCAAGCTTGGATGTTTAAAGCTCGACGAGCAATCGAGCCAAGCTCGAGCCAACCTTTAATCTTTCGAGCCGAGCTTGAGCCTTGTTGAGCTCGGGCTTGGCTCGGCTCGATTGCACCCCTAGGACTTGTGGATTTTTTAAGACATGTCACTTACTAGAAAAAAAAACTACTACGGTGACAATGACATTTTTAGTTCATTAATAGAAAAAAAGTTTATTTTAGTAAATTTGGTATCTAAATAGTTCATTTAAGTTATAAAACTACATAATCATTATTCTAGGTGATAAGTTTGAACTAAAATAAGCCTTTAAGGATTAATGTTTGATTCAAACCAGCATAAAAGTTTGATGCATTCTTTAAATTCAACATATAAAAAGCTTTTATCATGAGTGATCTAGCTCTGAATATAATAAAAAGTAAAAAAGTTAATTAATCATACAAGTTATCATATAGATAATGCATGCAATGATGTTTTGTATTATCCAGACGTGCACTACCATTATGATAACATAATACTAATATCAACTTAGCCAACCATCAAAACTTTAGTATATAAGTTATCATCCTTTTTTTTCTATTACCTATGTGGGATCAAAAACAAACTGTTATCTAGAAAAGATATAAATGCATGTAAGCTATCTGCCTTTTTACAACGAGGGTTCCTTATTTACCTCCACTCTTGGTTTAAAAATGCGTGCATGATCATTGCGCAAATTGCACACATCATTACATTGCATTTGAAATTTCGCATCATGCTATCTAATGCGAGGCTATCCCATATTGCACTCGCAATTGACCACAATCTGTCGCATTTGTGTAATGCTAGCAATTGTCGCAATTAGTGCAATTTAGAATTTGCGTTGATTTTTAAAAGTAAAACCAATTTTAATAGCTCAACTATTTTAGTAAGGACTTTTTATGATCTATCAAGAGGTGTTCTTATGCTTTATCAACTGTTTAGGTCATGCAAATAAAACTTCATTGATAAACAAAAGGGTCTAACCATGAATTATAAAACCAAAACATATGCATGTTTAGATTTACGAAATTTATGATTACCATATATGATCTTAGATCATGTTTATGCTTTTTTAGTGCTAATGATTGTGTTATAGTAGTCTAGTACTAATTAAAACATTGTGCACTTTCATTTGCTTGATATTGTATTTGGAAACTTAAATTCTTTTCAGTAATTGTTTCTTTTAATGTAAAAAAGCACACATCGACTGCACATTTAGTTGTGATATGGTTGTGACGTTTTTTTTACTTGATCACTGAAACATAAAAACTGAGTCTATGACATAAACGAATTTCAAAACCACGAGTCTATGACAAAATTTCGGAACCACGAGTCACATAATTATGACTAGGTGGTTTATTAAATAGATTATTGGCCGAATTTGAATATGTTAGTGCTTTATTTATAAGTTTATTGCATTTACTTGGTACTCGGTAAAATATATTATGTATAAATAATTATATATATTTTTTTAATACTAAACGCATTATGTCTAAATTGCATTCGCATTCGCATCGCGCATCACTCATACTCAATCTTAGCTACCCTTTTGTTTTGAAACTTGAAAAAAAAATGTTAAAAAAGAGAGGAACAAGGTTGCTCAAATTGGTATGTAGTGACAAGATAACCTTAGAGCTTTTGAAAGACCTAAATACCATTACACTTAATGAGCTATAGAAAACTGAAATTCGGATGAAATGGCTTCAAGACGTCAAGGGACTACTGGTGTTGTTCAGATATTTGATGAAAAAGAATAAGTCATCTGATGACGATGATGTTATCCGTGTATTTACTTAATGTTTAATAAATTGTTTGTGCAAGAATCTTTTATGGGTTTATGTTCTTAATTATCACTATTATCATCAGCTTGGGAGGAAATCATAGACAATACTTAGTATCAAAAGATTCCTAAGATTCATGTGTTTGGTTAAATAGAAGAAATTCTAATGTAAGGGTTATGCTTGAGAGTACAGGATATCAGGTTAACAACACCCCATAATCCGAATTATAAGACATGAGTTTTGACTTCTTTTGGGTCAACCATCTTCTTTTGCCTCCCCGATAGTGAGCTCAATGTTGCTGCTACTACCTACAGTTCACAATATATAGAACTTTTAACACAAATAAATTTAGCTAATTGGGTTGTTGTTGTTGTTGTTGAGGAGTTATGTTTAGTTTCAAGCTAACTTGTGAAATAAACCAAATAAATCCATAAATGCCAAAACAAGAGTGTGGATCAGCCAAACCCGACCTAACCTGTTGACATGTAAAAAAAGTTATACAATATAAACAAACTAAGATAAATAATTAGATGAGGTACACTAAAAACACTTGCTTAAATTATATTGTATTATTGTATACTGAGAATCCTTCACTAGGGACCGCAAGTCTGCAAATGTGCTGCTTACGCATTTAAACTCGTAAAATGTACTTGAATCATAAAATATAGGTACTCATCATTTGTTAACCAATACAAAATATCAAATAGAAATGTACATCTTTAGCTATAATCACTTTTATACATTTTATCCACGAAAGCTATATTTGTTCAACGACAAATTAAATGTAGACGAAGAATATAGGTTTCAACAAATAAGAAGCTTTTAACCTTGAAATATTATAATATTTATGATAACATATAATAAGTGCTTAAAAAATCATGAAAAAAACCTTTTGCTAAATTCACAAAAAGTTAATAAGTCACGCAAGTTATTAGCGACATCAAGACTCAATAGATTTTAAATCTATTGAATCATTATACCGTCGATAACATAATATTAAGACTAAAATACACCGTTGGTCCCTGAACTTGGCTCGAAGGATCGCGATGGGACGAACCTGGCCATATTCATCGCGATGGGACAAACCTTGGCCTTTAAATGCCAAATCAGTCCCTTTGACCAAGTCAACATCTGATTTTTGTTTTGTAGTCGAGGGTATTTTAGTCCATACACATTTATACTTTTATAATACATTTATATTTTACCCCTTCATCTTTCATCCTCTTCATCATCTACCCAAATCATTCATCTCCCCAACATCATCATCTCCCCAACAATCTTCATCTCCCCAACAATCATCTTGGAAAAAATTTGTTGATGAACATATGCACATTATTCCCTCGGTCTCGTTCTCGTTCGGTTTTGCTCATTACCAGTTAGCATTAATTATGTAATCCTATCCATATCCAAAATTTTGTGTTTTTTCTTTGGGGAATACATTTACCAGTTAGCATTAATTATGTTTCAGACATTTATAAACTACCCTGCACTGTTTCTAGTAATGCATCTCTATACATAGTTAAAAACCAATTGACAAATCTCTATAAAAAGTTAAAAACCAATGTGCTACAATCACGATATCCCGAGATCATATATAGGTCAAAGTTGTCACATTTAACTGGCATCGATTGTAGGAAAACATACAGTTTACATAGCCATGTTTTTATATGTAAGAGATGCAAAGTAAGTAAATCATTCTCATATTCTCATACAAACATTAGAGCCCATATTTTAAAGAAATGAGCCAAGTAATGTAAACAAGTGCACTTCTGTTCTTTTTTTGAATTGTACAAAAACTATAGTAAAACCAACGATGGGCGAACATATACTATCATCATCAAGGCTTTGGTTTAAACTTCCTTTGGGGTTTAAGGTCCACCACTATCACAGATATGTTGTCTTTGCTTCCTTTTTGTAACGCAAGCATTGTTAGATAATCTGCCGCTGCTTGTGCTGCTTGATCGACTCCATCTACACCCCTTTCAATGGGCATTCCAATATTACTTTTGTGCCAAATAAGGATCCGTTTTCTAGCAACTTCACATGCCTCCTCATTTGACATCACGTCCCATAACTCGTCACTGGCTAGGATAAGGCATTCGTCTTCTCTAGCTCGTGGAGTGAAAGTGACTTCAAGTTCAGGTATTATCCAAGGCTTCAAATACCCGTCACCTAGAAAACACACCAATTCAAGAAAGGTTAAGATAAGTGGCTTAAAGGGTATTTTAGATAAATACTACTTCCATCCCAAAATAATTGTCCAATTATGTTTAACTCTATGATTTAGAGAAGTGTATATATACACGACTACACAGTATACATTTAGAAGTGTTAAATTCGTGACAAAATATTGATTGATGGGTAAAGGTAAGAGGATATAAGGGGGACTCTAATCTCTTAAACCCGGCCATTAGGGAATACCGATTAAATAATCCATTTTTCAACAACTACAAAGATCTTAAAACCAAATGACTTGATGACTGGATAGAAGGGTAAGATGGTAACACCGCATGACCACCCACAACCGGAACATCAACTTCCTTGGATCAAGTCCCAACACTTGACCTTCGGATAAATGACAAATAAATTTAAAGCAAAGAATAGACGTTATAGGAAATGTGAACGGATAACATATAAGCGTAACTATCTATAAGGTTCTAATATCACAAGTTTATGCATATAGAGTATGATTCATGAATAAGTGCATACCACAAAAGTGTTGGCCCGAACTACATCAAGCATGGTAACTCCCAACAGTCTCCTTGGATCATACGTGCCCGCCTCCTTAAAACCTCTCCGCAATTGGGATCAGAATTTACAGGATTGCTAATCACGTTAACAATAGCTTTCGGGCAGCACTTAGCAATTCCTTCACAAATAGTCTTAACGATTCCTGCATTGATATTAAACAAATCGTCTCTTGCCATTCCAGGTTTTCTAGGAACGCCAGCTGCAACCCTGTCTCCCACTAAGCAGAGTACAAATGGCAAACCATTCCTGCTTTAATCAGTGTTTAAGTTCAGAACTAATTAAACCTGGTGACTACTAAACAAAGATACCATTTCAACATGTATATGTTCAGAACTGTAAGAGATTGATGCTCGATAATCAAAGAATCAGTAATCCTCCAAAGGAACTTAAACATCAAGTCATGTTCACCAGATTACAACATATGTACACTCTTATTTGCTAATCCGACTTGAAACCTCTGATTCCTATAAACAATTTGAACGCCTTCATTTCAACCACGGCAACACTCTACCATGGTATTCAGAAACTTGACTGGCTTAAACAAACTTAAGTTAAGATGTTGACAAGTTTTAAAGCAAGTGACACCTTATAAATCATTTCAAACTCTATGCCTATAAAATACATACACATCATTAACTTTTGGTAAATGGTAAAAGAACCTGAGTCGTATTTTATTCTAATAGTCTATGCAAGAGAAAATGCAGTTAGAGTAACGACAAGCAATAAAACGATGTTATCTCAGTTTGTCACATTATCTGTTAATATAGCGCTTCCAGCTTAAGAGCGTGTATGTATGAAACCTCTACCTATATTTTCTTTGTCAAAGCCTCCATGTCCTTCTCGCTTACTAAATCTATCTGCCATATTTAAAAAGAGAAATTAACAAAAGTTGAACATATGTAATACTCCGTATATCATTAAAGTACAGTAAAAAAATCTCACCTTGTTCATAATTATACGATCCGCATACGCAACTTGTTCCACTACTTCATTAACCACAAATCTTGGTTTTACCTCATTCAAATGCTGCATAGCATGCTTACAGTCAACCAGTGTAACAACTCCGTCAAGTTTCACATAACGAGAAATTTGCTCGTCGGTACAAACGTTTCAATAACCGGACCAGGCTTTGCAAGGCCTGCAACACACCAACACGTATGCAACAAATTTCTTAAGTACTCACATTTACATACTCCCTTTTAAAGCATACACTAGATAGGATAAGAAATGTCAATTCTCGTAATTGCTCAACGCTTTAGTGCATCTAAAACTATGATATGCTTGAACAATAAAGTATACGTCTTTCGTAACATAACGTAACATACCAGTGGTTTCAATAAATATATGATCAAACTTATCTCGCCTTTTTTAACCAACTCCAAAAGCATCGTCACAAGCTCACCACGAACAGTACAACATAAACAACCGTTATTAACCATCACAATATCCTCGTTAGCCGACGAATGACTCGCCACTAAAGAACCATCAATATCCACCTCGCCAAACTACGCCACAAAAAAAACATTTCCACAATCATAAGTTCATAACTAACACAAATTCAATAAACTCCATATAATAGACTTCTTATACCTCGTTTTCGATAACCGCAATCCGCTTGCCGTGCTGACTGTCAGTATATGATTTAATAAAGTTGTCTGTCATCCAAAATAACCAAATTCTAAGTATTTAACATTTTTAGAATCATTAAAAAACATTACATAGTACAATGAAGATAAGTGACCTTTCCAGAACCTAGAAAGCCGGTGATGATAGTGGCTGCTCCATAGTTTTTCGTTATAAAAATATATCACCCACACACACCCAGTTAATAAAAGAGGATGATGATAAAAGTTGGTTGTATTTTTGGGAAATGTGATGAATGAAGATTGTTGGGGAGATGTAGGTGAGATGAATGATTTGGGTAGATGATGAGGAGAATGAAAGATGAAGGGATAAAATATAAATTTGTTATAAAAGTATAAATGTGTATGGACTAAAATACCCTCGACTACAAAACAAAAATCAGCCATTGACTTTGTCAAAGGACCTGTAACGAGTATGAACAGTGAAAATAAAGACCCCGACGATGAAAAGGGCGAGGTTCGTCCCATCGCGATCCTTCGAGCCAAGTTTAAGGACCAACGGTGTATTTTAGTCTAATATTAATATCAACTTACCCATCCAACATGACTTTAGTATATACTCTACCAACTTCTTCATTTCACTAACTATGTGGGATCAACAATTTTTTTTTAATAGATGTTTCAACACATTTCTTACCTCTTTTTCATTTTTAACGAAGATTCTTTATTCATCTCTACTAAAATTCAAGCTTAACTACTTTTTTGTACTGTAAAACTAGATAATTATTGTTCAGGTGATAAATTTTAACTAAATAAAGCCTTTAAGGCTTAATGTTTGATTCACACCACCATTGAACCTCTTAAAAAATAAGGGAACCTTTTGCTTCCACTTGCCCATCTCGGATAAAAAGAATATTTACAGTAATAAGACATCGTTTTGTAACAAGTAATAAACAAACAAGCTAAAATATACAAGAAGCGTTTAACTAGCGAATTGTAAAAGTTAAATACTTTTTAACCACAAAAACCTAGAGCTCTTTTTAATTATAAAGTGTTTTTACGTCTAAAATTTAAAGTGTAATTGCAATTGCTTTGAATAATCATAAATAAAATTGTTTTAAGATAACTACAAAAAGTTGACATGAATATAAACTACTCAGAAAACCACAAAAAAGTAATGATGAATAAAACTTTTTCGAAAAACCAAAACATTAATGAGTCATGCAAGTTATCGTTCACGTTAACACCACAGACAAATTATTTATCTCTGTGGTTGACGGACAATAACATGATAGTAACATTAACTTACAAACTTTCATATATTTGTTAGCATAATTAGAAAAATGCATTTTTAAGAGCGCTCGTTGTCGAGGGTCGTGTTTATGGTTGTAGTTTGTGAAGCTCGTTGTGATCACTGTTGATCGTGGTTGTTGTAATTCCTAGCATCTTGCTAGTCTTAATTTTTATAAAAATTATTGCCTTTTAGAAAAAAGTTATAATTTTCTTAATGAATAAAATTGTTGAGGGTATAATTTGTAAATTGTAATATTTAAAAAGTGGGTCCAACAAAGACGGTGTTAGTTGGTGTTATGAAAAGAGATTTTTTTTTTTTTTTTTTTTTTTTTTAATGTTTTGGTGTTAGTATAACATGGCGAGATTTTTTGTGTTGAGTTGTATTTTTATTTTTAGACTCGAGCATTATTTATATCTAGAAGACTTTGAACTATGGTCATGGAACATTCTATGTACTATTTTCATTATTTGTCAATACCAACCTGTAAGATCGATATTGTTCTCATCATCGTGTGCCCTCATAATTTGTACTATTTATAACAGGTTCCAAAAGAAAATAAAAATACAAGTTGACTTTGATCAGGGCCTATCCAAGTTTGTTTATTTGCATGCTTTGTATTTAGTCTATTATTGTTGATTCAACTTTTTACTTATCAATTGATTGCGTTATCCTTTTCAAGCAATATTGAAGACTAGCTATGAGAAACTTGGATAGTTATAAAAGTCTTTTGTGAGAGTTATAATTGACACATGTGTGCTCTAATCTCCGGATCTAGTCATAACCATAGTATAATCAGTTGTATAAGAAATCAAAGACAAATGAAATCTTCACATCTCGCTTTATACTTGGGCTTATATCTTCTCTACAACATCTAGTTATTCTTTTCAAATTTCTTAATTTTTGTTGCTAATTCAAAGACGAAACAAACAATCAAAATCAAACAAACTAAGCAAAAGTTTTATTCAAATTATCAAACCAAATACAAAACCAAATCCGAAGATACCAAATACAAAATTCCAATTCAAAGATACCGAATTCTAATTCAAACGGTACCAAACACAAATTTAAAAGGTACAACTTCCAAGTCAAAAGGTAGAAAAAATTCTAAAGCTACTAATCAGGGAAAACTAAACATCATAAATTAGTTTCCTTATTCCAAACAAAGTTGTAGGACAAGCCACACAAATTACCAAATTTACCAAACAACCTCTAAAATTTAAATCATTTTTCTAACAATTTTTGTAACTTAATGTATAGTAACAATACATGTAGATGAAGGAATAGGTGTTTCAAACAATTGATGTGAAGCAAAAACGGCATGTTGACTTAAAATAGCACAAGTGTTAGCCAGGAGGTGATCTAACATTCAAAATATCATGAAGTCAGATACTTTAAATTCCATTACGATCAATATATGCATATACAAGTTTGATGCAATAAATCCAACAAATAAAAAAGCTTTTAACTATGAGTGATCTAGCTTTAAATATCGTGAAAAAAAATAAAAAGTTAAGTAATCATACAAATTACCATAATGCTCATATCCGATACAATTTAATATTCGTAACGCATACAATCATCACAATAACATAATACTAATCTTAACTTGGCCAACCAACATAACTTTACTATATAAGCCACCATGCTTTTCTTTCTACTACCTATTTGGGAACAAAAACAATTTTTATCAAAAAAATGTTTACACATGTAAGTACCTCGAGTCATACTCAAGCTTAGCTACCTTTTTTCTTTTGAAACTTGAAAATCTTTTGTTAAAAAGAGGGGAACAAATTTGCTTGTATATAGTATAGCTATTTGAGTGTTGGGAACCTGATGTTGTGACGAGATAACTTTAGAGCTTTAGAAAGACCATGCCAACGAAATGGCTTTAACACGTTAGCGAACAGCGATGTTGATGTGTTTGATAATATGTAACATGTTGAAATAGGAAGATCACGTGTGTAGCACGTGCCCAGTTCAAATAAGCCAAACACGCCCTTAACCAACAATAACTACTTTCCCTCCTCCATTTGAGCTTTAAATACACCATTTCACCTCATTAGTTAATTAGACTAGATGACATCCTTTCTTTCTTTCCTTAGTAATTGAGTTACAATTGTGACAACCACTATCTTTTTCGTTCAATAAAACACTTAACCTCTAGTTCATCTTCTTGATTTGTGAATTCCAGTTACTTGTTTGTGATTTACTTCCAATCTATAAAGGGTTCTAGTTAAGAACGTTACATGATATGATATCATAGTAGTCGTTAATTAATTTGATTGGAAAAGGAAAAGATGATCGTGCGTGTTCAAGATTCATGAGGGTAATTCGTACGTTTGCTTATATTCCTGAGATGACAGTGCTCGAGTTAGATAATTTTGAAAAAGAATAAGTCATATGAGTACTGTTTGAAGCATGTTTGCAACCCTGGCAAGGATCTTAAAAGTCACTTCTTCAATTTGTTTCAGGCTGCCGACTCTCGAGCTATCAGTCGATAGCCTGGTGGACCTTGCTTGAAAACTTATGATCCCTGACCAAACAAGAGATTTCTGAGCAAGAGATTTTCTAGATACTCAACATGAACATCGACTCTTACACTCCTGACCAGGTTTACCCCTTGGCTTCTTATCAAGAAAACATGTAGGCTTTAATTTTCTATATCGCACTAGTGTTTACAACTATCCAGCTTGTATGGTATTGATTATTCTTGGGTGTCTTTTGAGGGTCTGCACTTTCTCACTTGATGTTTGGAACCCTCGTCTTTTATTAAGTTTTGGCATTGTCTTTCATTCGTGGCTTCGGATATATATGCTTTGGTACATGATGGCAAAGATGCCTCTAGAGTGCAATGTTGTGTCTGGTAACAGTCTATTTTGTTGCGTTAGATGCATAGTCGTCATACTTTATGTCTCTCTTGGATTGTTGGCAATGAGCAAGTCACCACTTTGGATATATACATCATCACAATCAGTTTAAAAAAACATGATCTCGGTAGAGGTATTGACCTTAATCTCAATGATTAGACTTCTTGAAGTTGAAATCTTTTCTAGTCTTATTCCAATAGAAGCTCGGAATCCACCTTCCCTCAGTTCCTTCTTTGGTGGCGTAACAAAATGACCATAGTCATATGTCTGCTAAATTGTGTCAATAAGAGCACCAAGTTGTGTCAATATATAAGTGAATTTATTTGTTGTTTGTTTTGAAGGAAAGGTGAAGAAATGTTGGATGAAAGTAAATTTGATGTGCATTTGAAGCTTTTGGCGCTTCGGATACAGAAAGAGCTCTGTAAATTGCTACTAGGTTACTTAATGGGTATGATGTTGTTTTTCAAATTACTATTATGTGTTTACGCGAGTGGTTGTTTGTATAGGTTATCGGCTCGTTTTGGATATATTATGAAGTTTAGTTTGCGGAACTTTATATGTCTTTTCTCTTTTTAAAAACAGTTTTGATCACATACTAGTCGTAAGAAATTGTAAATACACTCGAATTTTACGTGTTTTCGTGACCACCAACATACTTTCTACCATGAATGACGAACGTAGCAAGTTTTAGGGGTGAGTATGGCGCGGGGTAAGACAACTTTATGCTAAAACCAAAACCCGAACCGTAAATTCCGGTTTAATCTTAGATTACGCATTAGGAGAATATAAGCCCCAATTTAAGAGTTCCTTTTTTACTAATATCAGTGTGTCACTTCTTGACATTGAATAAACCAGTTATTACTTATTTCCATCGACTAGAAACTCGATACCACTTGAAATTGGTCATTAGCACGACTTCCTCGCAATAACCTAGCTAACGTTTGTGGTGTGTTTCATCGATATATCATATATGACTTGATCAATGATCATAAATTAACATTCGAGAACCAAGCGAAAGAGACACGGCCTTTTTGTCCGATAGTCTTGTCTAGTTATTTCAGCTAGCATAAACTAACGTAAAAAATAAGGAATTTTCTTTTCTTTTTCTTTTTTTTTTACCCATCTGGAATTAAAAAAAACTATAATAAAAAGTATCGGCACCACATACAAGTTATCATTTAAGGCTAGTTTTTGGTTTACTCCATTGAAACTTAACTACCTTGTTTTATGTGAAAGCTGAAAATCTTTTTTAAAATAATTTGTAATGAAAAAACCACTTATGCCATACGATTTGATTTAGGAACAAAAATAGTATTGAGCCTCTCAATATTACTAACCACAAAAAACTGATTGTAAAAGTTAAATGCTTTTTAACCACAAAAAGCTATAGTTTTTATTTAACTATAAAGTGTTTTAACGTCTAACCTTAAAAGTGTAATAGTTATTTCTTTGAATATCATAAATAAAATTGTTTTCACACAACTACAAAAAAGTTAACGAAGATAAAAACTTTTCAAAGAACCATAAACAGTTAACGATGAAAAAAAAATTCAAAAACCAAAAAGTTAATGAGTTATACAAGTTATCGTCCACACCAACACCGTAGACAAATGATTTATTTGCCAACAGCAGAAGGAAAGACAACAACACAATAGTAACATCAACTTACCAGTCCAACTTAACTTTAGTATATAAGCTACCAAATTTTTCATTCTATTACCTATGTGGAATCAAAAACAAACCTCTTTTAAGATATTGTATCTTATAAGCTATCTGATAGTGCTTGATTTACCCATACTCAAACTCAAGCTTTTTTTTTTTTTTTTGGAACGGCGGATTTAATAAGACAACTATGGCTTTGTGTTTGATTCAAACCATCTTTCAATCTCTTAGAATGTAGTTGGTTCTATTGTTACAATTTTTCCAATTTTAATTTGACACAAACATGATGAGACACAACTTTCATATATTTGCTAGCATGTAAAAAATGCATTTTGAAATGACATTGAGATGGGGTTGGTTTGTTTTGCACATAGACTCAAAGATAATTTATATCTAGAATTTTCGAACTATGATGTAACATGCATTCTATGTACTAATATGCCAAGTGAGAAGCAAGAACTTGTTCTATGCTTATTATAATAAAAATCTCTACAAACTACTAGAACTCGGATATAAACATACTTTTTAACAGCGGGTATAAACATGCTGGTTCATATAATTATCTAAACATTGATTTTTTTTTTTTTCCTTTCTAAAAAGCACAAATAAGATCGTCCCATCGGACAAGAAGTTAAGTTCATCACTTAAGTTAAACTTACTTTACGATGATGTATCGTTATTTCTATTAATAAATGTAGTTAACGCTATAGCATTATTTGTTGCACATAAATCTTGATGGGAGGATTAATCATATACAGATGTCTTCCTTCAAATCATAGAACAATAAATTGTTTGTGGCACGTCATTTTTTACATAAAAACTGGACAAATCGAAAGGTTTATGGATATTTTTAATGTACGTATGACCGGATTCGAACTCAAGACTTTGAGATTGCACAAATTATGTATGAGAATTAATGTTTAGAATAATTAATATATAAATGTTATTAATTATTTAGTCACGAAATAAACACTTAACGACTATTAATATTTAACGAGTTTGGACTAACGGTCGTTAAATATAACATTAAAGGACTAAAGTTGAAAATAGTGGATGGGAAGGATCTAGAACCCTTTTGGGTTGTCCTAGGCCGGTCGTATTCATTAAATCTAATCTTGGATCACCAAAGAACCCTAACTTCTTCTCCTTTCCTCTTGTCCTTGGCCGATCGTACTCCATCCCTAACCCATGGGATTCAATTTTCCAACTACAAGATATAAGTGTTTGGTTTATTTGTGATTCAAGAACCTAGCTTTTCACATTAATTCGATATTAGTACGTGTGTACAAGAACGAAGAACAAATACGTTTGTGTTTGTGGGTAATCTTGGTATTCGACTAAAGGGGGTCGAATTTTATAAACCCTAATTTGAGGGTTTAGGGTTTTCATTGTTCACGTTACTTGTGTTCTTTGATTCGCTAAAAGGTACGCATGTTCTTTTAATTCGGTTAATTAATTTACAAGTATTATTCCTATTACTTCCTGTAACACCCCCAAATCTCGGTACAGCGGAAGACTTAATCAAGTTTTCGGGGCGTTACTATTGGATTGGTATCGCACACAAGTATAATAAAAGATAACCATTTAACCATTCAAAACCAATCCCAAATTTAAATATTCAAAATATTTAATCCAAAAGTATGATTATTAGGCCCAAAACATAGTTTGATAAGATAGGTCCCCATAGTTTATCAGAGTCAGAAATGATCCTTGAACCCGCCTTCTTGCCAAGCTTCCACAAACCACGTAATCCAAACATCTTTCAAATACCTGAGAAATCATGCTAAAAGGTCAGCTTACGCTGATGAGTTCATAGGTTTAAGTTCAACAAAATCATAGTGGACCTGTAAGAGTTGATTTGCTATGCAAGACCTAGATAGAATAATACCGTTTACACACACTGATCCTACCCGGATCACCAACCATATAATCACGATTACTCGAGCCCCGCGACTCTAGTCCAGCACTGTCGTGGCAACCTCTAGAACAATTGCCAACCCCGGGCTAGGTCGAGGTAGAAGTCTATTCTTAGCTAGGCAACGGTTAAACCTAGACTAAGGCAACAGCTACCGCACATCTATCTACTCAGTCAAGCATATAAGCAAATCCAAATAGTTTTAACAGTCCAAAAACAGTAGCATGATTCTCACCCCAATATAGTTAAAAACATAGATAAAAGTGGGGCTATGAAACTCACCTCAAGCAATCAACGCACAAATAAACACTAGCAGAAGATAACGGTATCACAGCACAACAACTATCTACTCGGCACAACCTATTAATGTTGACCAACTTTAATATATATATATTCCTCAAAATCAACGTTATCTACCCCAATATATTCCATTTCTTTATTTCCAAAAACGTCTCGTTTCACCATTTAATCCTAGTGTTTGGTATTCCTCGTGTGAGTGTATCGACTCAATATGATGCCATGAATGCACTCAAACAACCAATATATAACTCAATGCGACACAATGAGACCTCTAAACGATAAGCTCCATAGTTCAATAAGTTTCGGAATAAATAGTAGACCTTATCGAATTCGTCAACTCGATAAACTCATTAATTTATTCGTGTCGCTTATTATCCCATAAATCAATCGTATCCTAAAGAGTCATAAGGATAAGTCACCAATTAATAAGGTTACCCAACATACCTAGCGGGCTCTTATTAGATTCGTCAACCTAATAAGTCCGCTACCCACGTGGATCAACACTATTAATGCTAGTTTATCCGTAACCCATGCACACAGCGTAAGCAATTAAATACCCCCTTAACTAATATTAAATGTCCACAATTGACATTTATCGATAAACGTGTACTCGAAACATTAATTACTTAATTATTACAAAACGTTTCCAATTTGGTCGTTAGTTTCCGTTTAAAAATAGTAAATAACAAGATAAGTCTTGTTATTGATATTTTTGGTACAAAAGCCCAATTATTATTTACATTTCATAGTTCTATTAGCATTTTCATATCTATACATTATATATAAGAGGAGGCATGTGGCGTTTTAATTAATATATGTACAATTTTTTTTAATAAATTTTAAATTTCGTTTTTGTTTTTGTTATTTTTTAATTTTAAATTTTTTTTATTAAAAAGAAGACATTTGTTGGAGTTGAACTTGGGTCATTCTTTTTATTTTGTAAACAACTTACCACTAGAGTAAATTGTTTTTTGATTTATATCTTTCAAATCAATACAAATAAGGAGATTATAAAAAAATTCTTGAATTTGTATTTTCGGTATGTATCTTTTGAAGATAAAAATTAAAATAAATTATGATATATATTACTTAGAAGATAAATATACCATATATATATTTTTAAACTTTTTTTTTTTTTTTTTTTTTTTTTTTAAATACACCCTATTAATCCACTTACACATACTTCAACCAGAGCAAGCAAGTTTTTGTGATTTACAATTCAAAATAAGTAAGTCATGCTTTAATAATGGATATTGCATGGAAGTATGAGAATCCCCGCATCTACATTAATATAGAAAATTCATTCGGTATCCCTTCCTTCAAGCAAAACACACACAAAACCCTAAACAAAAATCCCCAACCTAAAGAAACGGATATTCACTAAAAAAAACATGAGCTGCCATCATCATCAATTGCAGTTTTATCATTCATGAGAAAAGACAATGGTTTACGTGTAAATTTCATTCTGGTTACATGCTCAACGATCTGCATGATTCCTCTTGGTCTAAGTGGTGCCACAAGGTAAATTTTTGAAACTTAAGTTGTTAGATGCATCCCGTTATGATCATCCACTGGACCATGGTAGATTTTCCGCTAACCTTACGGAATTGACTGGGCGAAGGTAAGCATTTTCACCACTTTTCTTCTTTCTGTTCAGGGTGATATTGTTCAATATATATATTGAAGTAATTGTCTTTTTATCAGGCAAAACGAACCCTGAAGAACCTTAGGGTAAAACCGAGTACAAGATTCTTGGCTCGAGTAAAAATCCTCGCAAGGAATAGTTGTATGTTTTCTTTTTTCTTTATTGGTCATATTCTGTTTCATTGGTGTAGGAACATGATACGACTCATTGGAAGAACTTTAGAGATCCATTAGACATCTATGTATTGTCATGAAAGCCACAACAATGACAATATTTAAGTTTGGCCACATATAAAGATGCTAGATGGAGTGCTACATTTAAGGGTGTCCGGCATTGTAAGTGGTTATGTCATCGAGTTGAAGTCTCCTAACATTATTCTCTTTGACGAATCCGAGTCACATGTTCGTGCCTATACAACGTGGTATCGACAATGAGTATTACAGATGTGATAACTTTTAGATTATGGATTGCTTATACAGCGTGATATGTGTAATACCCTTATGAGAATTAGTTACAAACCTGATAATTGGCTTTACGAGGGTGTTTTGGAGTGCTTATATTAGACTTTTTAATCTGCTAAAAAGGTAAGCATACCTTATAGCGTTTATTTACTCTTAATATAAGCCGTTTCAGTAACTACTTATTTGCTTGATAGAATTTGCACTTAGAAAAGAAATCCAAAACACCCTTTAACTGTGTGCAATAAGCAACAAAGATTTAACAATGACATTTTTAGTTTGTTGCATTTGCAGTTTGAGAAAAGCCATATTGCATGCTCTTCGTGCGGCGCTAAGCAGAAGAGATTAGATTTATTGCAACATTTTGGTTGAAATATTGGCACCTCTGATGAAAAAACTAAAGGAGCAGCTTCAGTTAAACGGGATTTTCTTATTATGTAGGCAACTTCTCATTCGAGTTATGAGTTTTTTTTTTTTTTTTTTTTTTTTTTTTTTTGTTGATGATGAATGTTATGTTAATCATTTCGGGCATGTTCTTTGAATCCATAATGTGATCCATATTAGGTGAATTGATGAAAGCTTATGGGTTGTCTTCGGTTTTGCAAGATTTACGCATCGTTTAATTCGTTCATTTAAACCGCCAATGGTATATTATAAAGGGGTTGTTTGGTGTTTCTTATTGATATTGCCTTTAGTATATTAAAACCAACTAATGATACACCTCAAGTCATTAAATAAACCTTCTAAAAGAGGAGAGTGGCGAGTCCGAGGATATACTAATGAGAGTTCGATGAGGAGCCTTCTAATCCGGGTGGGTGCAAGAGGTAGGTGATGGTTTAATCCTTTTGACTGGTGTGCACCTAGGATTTGCTTTAGGTGTCATGTGTATAAATGTGATGGATATGGCAAACACATATGCATGTATACAATAATATACATCCATTGCAGTATCGGTGTATCCTTAGTATTTACATTACTATTTTTCGTGAAACTTACATGGAAATGGTTGATATTCCATCGACCACGCGGTAGTTCTATCGTTACATTATTTTCTAAATGCTATGATGCTATTATTGTATGGAATTTTGATTGCCTAAATACATGTTAAAATTCTGACCTCAAACCCGTGTCACTCCCAAGCGTAGATCGACTTACTTTTGTCTTTGTACATTTTCTCATTCTTTTCCGTTTATGGCAAGATTGGTCGGAAGTCCTAGATCGTTCTTTTGGCCACCCAAATTCAAGTGTCCGAGTGTTGAATCCGGTGGTGAAAATGACAAGTTAGTGCTCCCCTTCTCACTAATATCTATTATCCATTAAGCATGAAGAACTGTTAGAGCCGTTCAAAAAAAAACAAAAAAAAAATGAAGAACTGTTAGAAATCTACAACTGTACGTCTGTACATGCCAGCAATTTTATTTAAAGTAATATTTTAACTTTTAAACACAAGTCAACAAATATGTAAATTATGATTACCTGAATTACTTGTTTGAACTGTCACATCAAGTTCTTGGTTCATTTGTGAATTGTCAATGATCAATGATCCAGACGTTTGAAGGAATAAAATGTTGGAATTCTAAGTCAAAGAAGGGTTATTTACAGCTTCTAGAAATCACAGCCTTCTAGATGGCTGTCATCAACTATTGGTGTGGCTGCTGGGATCATTATCCATGTGGGACCCATTATCAAGACTTAGTATTTCATGCTGCCTAACTATGACTATTCAAGACCATGCCTAATCGTGACCATTCGGACTGTAAGCGCTAGGTTTGTTATGAGTATAAATAGGGGTGTTTAGCAAGAGGTAAGATATCACAAACACATACAAAGCAGTGTATATACATGTAATAGGTTTTGAGCTATTTTCCTATTATCAATCAAAGAGTCATTTTGGTTATCTGTGTTTATACATTGCATTCTTTAATTGGTATCAGAGCTTGAGAAAGGGGCTTTGAATACTTACCTAGTGAGTCTGGAAACATGCCAGATGTTGAAGACGAAGGCAGACCTTTACCGGTGAGGGTGAAGGAGGTCGGAACAACCACCGTAGCATGTCCTATGTTATCATCCACCAACTACACTGTCTGGGCCCTAAGAATGAAGGTTGTGCTCAGAATACATAAAGCTTGGTTAACTATTGAACCAGGAACAGTAACAGATGAAGAGAAAAATAACCTGGCGATGGGATTGCTGTACCAAGCAATCCCTGAAACTCTTATAATGCAGATAGGAGATGTCGATAGTCCGAAGGTGCTGTGGGAATCGATTAAAGCTCGATACGTCGGAGCTGATAGAGTGAAGGAAGCACGACTGCAAACCTTGAAATCTGAGTTTGATCGGTTAAAGATGCCCGAGACCGAGACCATTGATGTTTTCGCCAGAAAACTCGCTGGAATAGCTTCGAAATCCGCGTCGCTGGGGGAAACTATAGACGAAACGAAACTAGTTAAAAAGCTGTTGAAGGTGGTGCCGCGAAAGTTCATTCACCTTGTTGCTTCTCTCGAGCAGGTGCTCGATTTAAAGAAAGTAGGTTTTGAAGATGTTGTGGGTCGATTAAAGGCGTACGAAGAGCGGGTACATGGTGATGAAGGTGTAGAAGAGCAGCGGGTGTTGTTTACTCGATCAAATGGTGGTGGTGGATCGAGCGGTGGTGGCAGTGGTGGTTTCGGTGGTGGCGCTGGGTCTGGATCGAGAGGAAAGGGGAAGTGATAAAAGGGGTGATGGTTTTAATAATAGAGAAGAATATGGGTTATTTGTTGGATCCGGTTCAAGTGGATCCGGTTCAAAAGCCCAATATACTAATAAACCCAACAAGTCCAAACCCAATAACCGATCCAATTATAATTCCGACTCAAACCGAAACCAGAAAAAAGATCTGTCGAAACTTATTTGTTACAGATGTGATAAATCAGGACATTATGCGTCTAAATGTCCGGACCGACTCCAAAAATTCCAAGAAAGTAATTTTACGGTGCAGGAAGATACTGATGAAACTGTGTTTTTTCATGAAACAGTATTTTTGAATGAAAAGAATGTGATACCGTCTCGATACAACGCACAAGAAAAAGATGTGTGGTATTTGGACAACGGGGCAAGTAATCACATGACGGGAAATCGATCGTTTTTTTCTGAACTCGACGAAGGAATAACCGGAAAGGTGAAATTCGGTGATAATTCGTGTGTCGAAATTAAAGGGAAAGGATCTATTCTTTTCCAAGGAAAATCGGGGCAACAACGATTGATGACGGAGATTTATTTCATACCGGTTTGAAAATAATATTTTCGGTCTCGGACAAGCAACTCAAGCCGGTGTGATATTCGGATGAAAGGTGACTATTTGACGATGCATGATGCTGACAACTGCTTATTAATGAAGGTACAAAGAACTCCAAACCGCCTTTATAAAATAAATTTAACAATTGGAGTACCTATTTGCCTTCATTCAAGACTAGGTGAAGACACGTGGCGCTGGCATGCAAGACTTGGGCACATCAATCTCGAGTCAATGAAAAAGATGTCCAAGAAAGGTCTAGTCAAAGGGTTACCTCATTTTAAAAATGAGAATCAATTGTGTGAATCTTGTTTGGTGGGCAAGCAAATAAGAAAGTCATTTCCATTAATGACGACGTACAAAGCAACAAGACCATTGGAGCTCGTTCACGGTGATTTATGCGGTCCGATCACACCGTCAACGAAAGGTCAAAATCGGTACATTTTCACACTAATTGATGATTTTTCACGATATATGTGGACTTTTCTTTTGAAGGAGAAAAGTGAGGCATTGTTACACTTCAAGAAATTCAAAGCTTTAGCGGAGAAGGAGCTCGGAAAGTCTTTGAAGGTGTTTCGAAGTGATCGAGGAGGAGAGTTTACTTCGCTCGAGTTTAATTCCTTTTGTGATATAAATGGAATCAAACGACATCTTACCGCCCCATATTCACCACAACAAAATGGAATTGTGGAACGAAGAAATCGAACACTCATGGACATGACACGAAGTATCATGAAGGCGATGCATGTTCCAAATTATCTGTGGGGAGAAGCTGTAAGACACTCTACAAATTTGATCAACCGCGTTTACACAAGAGTCCTTGGTGATACAACTCCGTATGAGAAGTTGTATAAAAGAAAACCGAATTTGGAGAATGTTCGTATCTTTGGGTGTCTAGCATATGTGAAAGTTGAACCGGTGAATCTCAAGAAGTTGGATGCAAGATCAAGACCACTAGTGCATCTTGGTTCCGAACCGGGTACGAAAGCTTATCGGCTTTTTAACCCGGCTACACAAAAAATAATCGTGAGTCAAGACGTTATTTTTAACGAGACCAAATGGTGGGATTGGGAAAAAGAAGCAGGTACCGACAATGAAGAACCGGGGTCATTCATAGTTCCATGGGACTATCCAGAAGATAAGGCTATAAACCAAGGAGATGATGTAAGCAATGATCAAACTGAACCGATTGAATCGGATCACGATATTGAAGACGGAGTGCAGGTTCAAGACAACGAGCAACCAAGTCCGGTCAACAATAACGTGAACAATGTCCAGAACCAAAGGCCCACAAGAACAAGGAGACTTCCAACTCGACTGCAAGATTTTGTGCTTAATCTTAATAATCTTGATGAACTTCTCCTCATAACCAATGATGAACCAGTATCGGTTGAAGAGGCGAAGAAAGAACCAGAGTGGGTCAAAGCCATGAATGCAGAGATCAATTCGATCAACAAGAATAACACTTGGATTCTTGTGAACAAGCCTATGGGGGTGAAGGTGATTGGACTCAAATGGGTGTTCAAACTGAAGAAAAATGCAGACGGGACCATCATCAAATACAAGGCAAGGTTGGTTGCTAAAGGGTACGTGCAACAACCTGGTATTGATTTTCAAGAAGTATTTGCACCAGTAGCTCGAATCGAAACCATCCGGTTCCTCATTGCCTTAGCCGCAACAAACGGGTGGGAGCTTCACCATTTAGATGTCAAAACGGCTTTCTTACACGGAGAATTGAAGGAAACCGTTTATGTGTCACAACCGGAAGGCTATATAAGGAAGGGCAACGAGCATAAAGTGTATCGCCTTAACAAAGCACTTTATGGTCTAAGACAAGCACCTCGAGCATGGAACACGAAGCTTGATGGAATTTTGAAGGGGTTGAAATTTCACAAGTGCTTAAAAGAACCATCGGTGTACCAGAAAAGAGAAGGAACTAACTTGCTAATTTTAGCAATTTATGTTGATGATTTGTTTGTCACAGGTACAAATTTGAACATGATCAAAAGGTTCAAATTCGAGATGTCCAAGAACTTTGAGATGTCAGATCTTGGAAGATTGACTTACTACCTGGGCATTGAAGTCAAGCAAGAAGAATCGGGGATCACGATAAACCAAGAAGCCTATGCTCGACGCATTCTGAAGGAAGCTGGTTTACAAGATTGCAATCCAACTCACATTCCCATGGACCCGGGAACCAAATTGTCAAAGGCCGAAGATGAACCCGAAATCGACCCAACACAATATCGAAAGGTGGTAGGATGCCTTAGATATCTCTTGCAAACAAGACCCGATATGGCATACTCGGTTGGAGTTATTAGCCGATACATGCAAAGTCCAAGAGAATCACATGGTCGTGCAATTAAACGCATTCTACGGTACTTACGGGGAACAACGGGATACGGAATTAAGTATGAGAGGATGGGTCAAAACAGAATCATTGGTTTTAGTGATAGTAGTCACAATGTTGATCCAGATGACGGAAGAAGCACAACTGGTCACATTTTCTACTATGGGTTATCTCCGATAACCTGGTGTTCGCAAAAGCAAGATACCGTTGCTTTATCATCTTGCGAGGCAGAGTTCATGGCAGCTACCGCGGCTGCTTGTCAAGCAATATGGCTTCAGGATTTGCTTGGAGAAATTATGAACAAGACGCAAGAGAAGGTGGTTCTTAGGGTTGATAACAAGTCTGCTATCGAACTAACGAAGAATCCCGTTTTTCACGGAAGGAGTAAACACATTCACACGAGGTTTCATTTCATTCGCAATTGTGTTGAAAACGAACAGGTGGAAGTGGAGTACATTCCCGGTGAGAAACAGAAGGCGGACATTCTCACGAAACCATTGGCACGAACCAAGTTCAAGGAAATGCGGAGCTTGATTGGAATCAAAGACATCTCTAGAAGGACTTAGAGATTCGGGGGTGATTGTTGGAATTCTAAGTCAAAGAAGGGTTATTTACAGCTTCTAGAAATCACAACCTTCTAGATGGTTGTCATCAACTATTGGTGTGGCTGCTGGGATCATTATCCATGTGGGACCCATTATCAAGACTTAGTATTTCATGCTGCCTAACTATGACTATTCAAGACCATGCCTAACTGTGACCATTCAGACCAGAAGCTGCTAGGTTTGTTATGAGTATAAATAGGGGTGTTTAGCAAGAGGTTAGATATCACAAACACATACAAAGCAGTGTATATACATGTAATAGGTTTTGAGCTATTTTCCTATTATCAATCAAAGAGTCATTTTGGTTATCTGTGTTTATACATTGCATTCTTTATAAAAAGCTTCAATCCATCATTTTGAAGTGGAGAAATAGAATTTTCTGCAGCTTCCACATTGTCGGATGGAGGCTTGACTACAAACATTCTTGGATAATCACTTTTGTCGTTGGACTCCTCTGTATTGTAAGACGTAAGTAACTGCTCCGTGTCTGCTACTACTGGGGAGTCCATTGTAATTCCCTCTGTAACACAAATGCAACGAAAACTAGGTAATTTGGCTAAAACAGACTCAACATCCGAACTCTGTCCAAATAGTCAAACACAGCTGTGTTATAATTTTACTACGAAATTCCAATTTATTTCATTTGTAGCTCCTCCGGGAAAAAAAGTATCTTTCGTTTTCCTTAGCATATGAATACCTAAAAAGATAATGTTTGAAGAATTCTTAAAAAATCTAAATAGATTTGCTAGATGTTGCTTTTTCTTATAACATTATCTGTTAAATTGTATCAGATTCTTGTGTTAAAAAAAGCTGTATTTTCATTTCTACTAACACCTGACGCAGCTGATTGAGGGTTTATTTTTATTAATTTTGACAAATCTATTTTACCATTGGTGACAGGTGAGTTAGCTTCTTGTCTCGGTGTGTTCAGGTTAGACGAAACAGCATAGCGGCAATATTATTTGTGGCATCTAAACTCCGGACGGCTCCTGAATAAAAAAGATCAGGTAAGAGATAGCCTAATAAACGTAACAACAGGATAGATTCCTACATTGGAGTTGACATAATGGGTTTTTTTATGTACTTGAATACTCTTCGGATGACTTTATTAAATTCTTATTATCAACCCATTTGACCCATTAGAGATAAAATAAAACGCACACGACTCTACATACTTATGTTATACTTACCTTGTTCCACCTTATCAGATGCAAAAAACTTTGAACACCAGTGTCGCTTCACAGGTACTTCCTTCTGAGAAGGTTGATCGCTTGCTTCATTGCTTTTATTTCCAAACATCCGAAACAACTTGAACCCATTTCCTGCAAGATCAACCAAAAACATTAAAGTTGAAAAGAAAATACAAAAAATGAGTTTTACAGGATCTGAAACCTCGAGATAGATGGGATTGTACCTGTGGGCATAAAAATGCTGAAGCTGGACAAACATCTAAATACATCTAGCTCTCTTTGATGATCATACTCATTAGATATTAGTGGTTGAACCTTATCTATTCTAGGATCAACTCGATAGTGAGCTTGATTGTCACCAGAATCACTTGAAGCAACATTCACTTCTGAAGGAGCGGGATTTTCTGCCTTGTTTGTTCATTTACATATACTGATATTTTAGTGGTGTTCCATCACTTCTTGGTTAAGTTGACCCATTTGCAAAAAATGAGATTTACTACTTACCCTCTATCTTAAACTATCTGTATTTTATGAGTCTATACACGAAGTAATAACCTATTCTTATAAACTTAATCACATTCAAAATACGGAGTAAATAAAAACTTATATACTTATAAGAATAAGACTGTTTTCACACATTCGTTTTTATTGCTCAGGTTTGTGATGTTCTGGTATGATAGAGGAAGTTATTATAAATTCAATCATTCGTTTTTTTTTGTAGGTTGGTTGGGAACATCATAACACGTCCTGGTAGTTTGTTCGGCAGTGGTACGTACTAAATTATAGCTTAACGTCAGTTTTCCAAATTTTTTACACATTACCTAATGAGACCCGCATTAAACTTGGAAAAACGGATGGTTTGGGTTGTGTAAAAGGAATTCTTAACGAACTAAACCTGTTTTGAACATGCGTGAGGGTTTAAAGTTATAGTTTATTCTTTACTTTTGATAGTTAGGTTGGGTTCCAGTGACCCGATGTCTTATGGCCTAATGCTATATTGACTTGGCCTAGATAATTTGACAACAACACATCATCAGCCCAATTCCAGATAAGACGAGTATCTCATCATGCCGAGGGTCAACTGAAACTGAAAATAATTTGACTAATCAGCGGAAACTATTGGTGTCGACATACTGACCGCGGTTAGTGATATTGTGGTTCGTGTTATTGTGGTATGTCCTCTTTTGCTATTAGTATTTGACGATAATCTGGTGATCGAGATCAATTCTACTGCAAATACTTATAAACGGTTTTAACATAATACTAATTGAATATCTGAAACAAAATCTAAATATGCCTTTGCAACTCTACGTATATTAATTTCTTTATATATAAATAGCCAAACCCCAACCTGTTTTAACATGCCAAAATGCTCGATGTTGCCCCAACCGTTTTGGCCCGTTAATTAGCACGGCTGTCTTGTCGTTTTGGCCCGTTAATTAGCACGTCCGTCTTAACGTAACAAAATGTTTGATGTAGCCCCAACCAAATTGACCCGTTAATTGATTCTGGTCACAAAAATATACGTACATACCTGAAAAATAGTTGCTAATCGTATTTAACTAAAATGTAAATTTGACCATGTGCATGTACTTTATCAATGACAAAGTAAATTATAGGATTTGAATGGTATTAAATGAATACTGCTATAAGGTTAGATTATAGAATCATACATCTATCATCTTATCTACTTTCATATATTAAATTGAGGCATTAAATCAATAAAAAAGGATATGCACCTGCAGTGTCAAGATAAGAAGTCCTATAACATCTATTGCAACATATTGGCCAGCTAATTTGGCCAGTGAGAATTGGAGTTATAACCTGATTAAAAAGATGAAATTACGAAATAAAATAAATTCTTGATTGTAGGTTAGATTATAGAATGACATAGAAAATATAAGTAACATTAAATGTTACTGTTTGATCCATTCGTTGCACTGTCTAATCCACCCATTTTGTCATTTCACAAAGAACCCCATTTAAGTGATGTTAGTATGAAAGGAGTCTGACCAGTTATAATTCAATCCAACGTCATTATGAAAGTCAAGAAGCGACACATACAACTCTTGCAAATTAGTTATAATGAATAAATGATATCTTTCAAAATCAATCTCATACTTCAATAATCAAGCTTTTATGTTGAAGTGATTACCTTTACTATTAAGTGTGCAAATATGAATCAACAACATTAAGTTTAAAAATATTATAGCACTTTAATTTGAGAACTAACTGATGCATACTTCCTGCAGTATAGCCAATGCAACAATCATCTTTTTTTCTGAACAGATTAAAACACTCAAGTCTAAAAATATAGAAAAATACCCATAACAATAGATATCAGAATCTTTATCACCATGAACAGCATCATAGGAAATTTATTAGGGGTTTATGCAGCTTGCGAATTTTAATCAAGCCAGAAAAAATATTACAAAGGCTATGCAAGAAAAGGAAATAAACGCTATGAAAAAGCCAATGTTACCAGTAAGTCCTTTGGAGACATCCATTCTTTCATTTCATATGAAGTTATTCAATGTTGTGCTCTTTCGCCACAGCACTTAAACCTATATAATGTCAATCGATCTTGCACGCTCAGTTTCCATAGCACGAGTCAGCAAAGGACTGTATGAACAGCATTGTTCCATATCGTTATTAACAATCTCTGGCCGTATTAAAATAAACCAATAATACTTTGACCCGATTGCAGATATATAATTCAATGTTTTGTTGTTGGACTTTGCTATTATCGAGGTCAAATTTTTAGGGGAGTTCCATTGCATGATTTATCAGTTCATGTGCACCAGATTCTCGACCCTTGAAGTTAGGCAAATATTCAGTTGCGAATAACTTGGCCTCATGCAAATCCCTTTCTCCGTCAAAAGCAAGATATGAAGCTTCATATAGATTTATTAACCCCTTGAGATCTGTCTTTAGAGCTCCCATGAAGTCACCTCTGCTGTCCTTAAATCTCCTTACAAAATCTGTATTCAGTTACAATGCATCAATCACTAATAAGTTAATCATGAGCGATGGAAATCTATAGGACTTCAAGTGAAAATCCTGATGTATATAAAGAAGAAAATTAGAAGTACCTTGGGACACATTATAACCATGTTTTCTAAGAAGCCTGATTTTAAGAGATGCTGCATAAACACTGTCTTCCTTCTCTCCAATTTTAACAATATTTCTGTCTGCAATTGTGCTTAGTGTTCTGATGATATCATTTTGAAACCGATAGCCAAGGCCCAACCTTTCTATATCATCGATGTGTTCCAGCACGTGCAAGACACTCAAACTACCATTTTCAGAATCAGCGTTCAGTAATGACATCACTTTCTGCTCTAGCTTGTTCACTCTCTCATAGTTGATCTGTATGCATTCATAATAGGATGAAAATTAATTACTATATGTGGGATATACTTATATACACAATATTTTTATGGACAATAACTGAAAATGAAGAAAAAAGAAAACAACGACACTTTTGGGTCATAAAAGTATGACAAGTTACCGTAATACTGGCATCTAACAGTTTGATAAAATCATCACTCCAAATAGTTGGCTGGTAGACCATGCGACTATCAGGTTGAGAAACTTCAGTCTTGGATACAACAGGACATGAGGTATAGGTTTTTCATGTATTGATGTACAATAACTTTTTTCTAGAATAAAATTTTATTGTCATGACTCTTAATGTCTCAAGAAATATTGTATTTTCAGCACATTCTTATGTAATTTACGTCGAAAGATGGTTGTGATTGGAAAAAATAGATGAAGGACGTACAAGTGAAATGGAGTAGGTAATTTGCTTTATTATTCTTGAAAGACATCTTAATTTGATTGGCATTGAAAAAATCACATAAATGACCATGATTACTTATGATATTATAATATTCAGGTACTACACCTATTACGAGCTTATGAAGAAACACCTAAAGCAATATGGTGGCCATATTGAATTATTGATAGATTTATCAAGAATGCTCCACATGTAGGTGAGCAATGCTAAAGTTAGAGGTGGGAATTGTGATCTATTTATTTGGAAATGGATTGATCTAGGTTATGATAAAATTGACTGAAGCATACTATCGCCCACTTTTACATACTTGAATAATGAGTGTTGCACATTACATCATGGATCACACTTATATTGTTACAAAGGCAAAATGAGCATAGTTTTCTGTGAAATGCTTACGAACAAAAGTGCGTGAGAACTATATAAGAGAGTTCAATGTAGCTGGTTAGAAACACAAACATTTCAAACCCGTCTGATAATTACTTGACTAAGATAAAGTATGCATATCACATTTAATTCATATGCTAATAGCTGATTATTCATATGCTAATAGCTGATTCAAAGGCCCTTTCATTGCATCATTTGCAAATTACACGATTGATGCATGTGTATGGAAGCGGAATGCATGGTTCTGTGGAGCAGATAGCTCAAAGCAATTGGTGGAACAAAAAGGAATTTATTTCTTTAACAGCGGAACAGAATAGATTGTATAATGCGTAATATCTTCTGATTCTTCCTAAGACCATTGGAATCTTAAAGTATTTCTCTATTGCTCCCTTTGTTCTAATGTATGTGGAAATGACATGTTGGCCATCCTGCAGCATTCCAGTATGGTGATCCTCAACATGCACGTGATAGCTATCCATCGAATAATGGCTCTGCTATCAACGGTTTCTCTCACGATATACAAAACTAAAATGTTTCAGAAATGTTTGGGTAGAAATGGGAATAAGTTTCTTAGCAGGACTCATTTCAAGTTAGCCTTTTTAACAGTTATAACTTTTTTTTTAATTACAACATTCGACCCTGCTGTAGCATCACGGTTCACCACCACCCGACTTGGTTCAACAAGAGAAGTAGACCTTTGAAGCATTTTGGGCTCATTTCGCGCTCCTAATTATTTGTTGACAAAGACCATTTCATACCATGTGCTTTCTAAGATGGTAATATAACAACGTTTTGGTCATCTGATTCCGCGTTGCTTTCCCTTATGCTGATTTACCTTGTTCAAAAGCAAAAGGTTTACCCAAAATGCTTAAAATACCTCACTTTAATTATATCTTTTCACAGTATTAGTGTTTTCGTTTAATTGTGTATAACATTGTTAAAGGTGTTTCACTCTTGGTACAAGTAGAAGTGAGAAGCAGGTGGATCAGGTAATGGGTCTATATGGGTTCGGATTACCCATTAATTTTGTTTAAAAAAAACATTCAAACATGCACAAAAAATATCACGCTGTCATATTAGATAAAGAGGTGCTACATCTATGAAGAATCCACAAATTTGGTACGCCTTGAAACTCTTCACCTAAGTGCCTACGGATTTTAAGGTGTACTATTATGAGTTGGCCATAATAAAGAGAATCCAGGTGGAAAAGGACTTTTATGATATTTTCCGGCTATAAAACCTGACACAAATAGGAGAGTATTCTGCACTGACAGATAGAAAGATTCTATTTATGAATCCAGAGATTAGAAAAGATCTGTTTTGCAGCAATAGTTCAACATTACTCATTCTAGCATATCATCATTTACCATGAAGCCTTAACTAGAACTCAAACTCAACAACGTAATAAATAAGTTTTTTTTTTTTTTTTTTTTACACTTTTTGCCAATTATTCCTAATTGTAGTATCTATTTCAAACCGATATGATATTCTTTTTTTTTATTCTTTTTAAAGGTGTCAATGAGACAGTTTTGGAGGTCAACCACAAAGCTGTTCTAAGGAAGACTTGTCCCTGCATATTTCTGTCACATCTTACCCCACCTTTATACTGCTTTGACATTGAGTAAATCGTATCCAAGTCCTTATTTGATTTTTCTCAAAGTTCAAACATCTGTTGATGGATCATTTTTTGAATTATCAACCAACAGGTTGTCTACTTTTGGTTGGGCTTTACCTTGTGACGTATCATCTAACCAACATCCCTAGAAGATGGATCATTTTTCCTCAACTTCTCTTTGTTGATCTATTACCTTTTTAAAAACCACTCTCACTGTGGGATGGATGTTAAAAATGGTAGTGGGTCAAACAAAAGGAGCTCAGGTCAAAATGATGTACCTTCAACGAGTGGTGTTTAGGCCTAGGTACCAAAGGAATAAGTGAGTGACTCAAAAATGAGGTTTCCCAAACGCACTAGAAAGAGGACACACATTTTGAGCATGGAAGACAAACCGCCGATGATTATTACAAACTTAAAAGATGGAAAAGTTACTAGAGGCCACATGTTAAACATCAGAAATCATCAAGTGAGAAAGTGGATACAATTGTATCAGAGAGTCAAAGCTGGGAAAGAAGTATGGTAAAAAAGGTGGCAAAAGTCTTGCAGGGTTTATTAACCACCTTAGCAATCCAAACTTTCTTCCACGCGCACTTTTGAAACCCCTTTTACGAGTCGCTCATCTCTCGTGGTTCCTTGGTCAACACATCAATTGAAGGTGTATCGTATTGACTTGACTTCTTTGAACCGATACCTTTCTTGATATCACTCTCAGTTTGGGATGGATGTTTAGGTAACCAGGCCAAAGAATAGAGGCTCAAGTCAAGATGATGCACCTTCGATTGGCGTTTTCACCAAGGCACCTCGAGAGCTGACTGACTCGGTACTGGGTTTCCAAAGTGCTCGAGCAAGATAGCTTGGATTGAAACTGTGGAATATAAACCTTAGTGACTATTGCAGCATCAGCTAGAGTATGGCAAATTTGCAAGTCATTAAGTTGTAAAAGTTCAAAAAACATGTAGTCCCTAGAAATATTGCATGCGATTATATATGGATGTAATATTCAGTCACTATTTAGAGCTCGAAGACAATGAAATTATCAATCACATCGACTTGTCAAGTTCATATTTTATAGCATCACCATACCTTAGACGACTAATGTTGTATTTGTAATTTAAGCATGTTACTTAATCAATCTTTGAGTCCTTTTTCGTATCTATGCTACAGTGTTGTTGCCTTTACGTTTTTTGGCATTCTTTTTTATCCAGTTTAGTTTAAAGAAGCATTGTTTTGTGTCATTGTTATGCTCAACTTATGCAGCATGACACATCATACATGTTGACACTCGGGTTTCATGTTGTGTTATTGAGTATTTCTATCTTTAGAACCACAATGTAACATAGCTCAACTCAATGCAAAACCAAGGTGATGCTTGAATGTGTCGCAAAAACTACAAATGAAATTTCAAGGTAGTGGAATGCCAAGTTTGGTCTGGGACTGGGATATTTACTTATTTAGCAAAGGACAGAACTTTTCAATTAAAAGGAATGGGCTTAACCAGGCTCTAGACAAGGGCTAAGGAAATAGAGCTTTTAGGCCCCAAAAACACAATAAATGTTTAATTATATGTGTATGCTTGTGGTGGTTAATAGGTTATTATGTAGAAATGCCAAACTGGGTTGTGCATGCAGTGTAACGGGTCAAGGAATAGGTTAGAAAGGTTTTTGTTCAATTTCAAATGGTGTTTGGATATGAGCATATTTAACTTTGTTTTTCAACCCGTTAATTTTATGGCATATTTGAATTCATAAGCTCATGTTAATAAGCTCGCAAGCTAAAATTAATGGTTTATTCGCTTCTCTAAAGTCAAATAAGCAGACAACATGAGGTATTTTAAGCACACGGTTGATAGATACTTACTGTGATACATATATACTATTACACTTTCATCACACCATGGATAAATACTTGTGGCCAAAATAATTCATTACCAGCATTTTGACTTATCTTGAGAATGGGGATTCATTTTCTTTATAAACTTTATATCTTTTAGTTTATTAGTCATTAAATTGAAGAGTATTTATTTTATCTAATTGTTATATAACCAGGTTGCTTAAGGGTATAATGTGAAACTTTTACTACACATCTATTAAACCTTTACAATACATCTATTAAACTCTTACTACATTGTATCTCAATTTCAGGAGTAGTTATGATGCATGACGTTGATCTTTATGTGAAGCCCATTCATTTACGTGATTGGTGTCATTGGAAGGAGGAATGGACAACCTTTTGTCACAACAAACTTTGATTACAGTGCTTTAATCTTTAATACTGATTCGCAATGACAGTTAATAAAAGTTGGCCAAACTTTTTTGAAAGTTGTGTTGTTTTTCAAAGGTCAATCTATATGTGGGTTTTCAGAGGTCAAATCTTTTATACTGATTCGCAATGATTGTTAATAGAGAGATTAAAGTGTTTATATTATACTAAAACAATATACATATTCTGCTGAAAATTAAAGGTGGTGGAGTGACAAAAGATTACAAGTATATTAAATGATAATGTTTTAGCCGTTTTATGGATTATGGTAACATCAATTATAGATCTTAACCGTTTCATTTAACTTTTAATAACTTTTTAGTATATATTTGTTCAACTAAATCCTAAAATAAAAACCACAAATCAAAGTACTTACCTGCTTTTAGCCGTTTTATGGAATACGGTAACATCAATTATAGATCTTAACCGTTTCATTTAACTTTTAATTACTCCCTCCGTCTCAAATTTATTGTCACTAGACAAGAAGCACAAATATTAATAAAAGTGGGACCATTATAACTCTCAACCACTTAAATGGAATATTCCCTCATTATATTCTCTTTTTCTTACTAAAATAAGTAAGTGGACAATTAATTTGAGACATCCATAAAAGGAAATATGGACAATAAATATGAGACGGAGGGAGTACTTTTTAATATATATTTTTTCTACTAAATCCTAAAAATAAAATTCACAAGTCATACCCGTCCATCGGACGGGTTTTGACACTAGTATAAATATATTTCGTCAAATTCCAATATTTATCTCATATCGTTATTCGTTTCGAGTCCACAAGCACGAGTCATAACTTCTCGGCTTTTAATCAATAGTCCAAATTATACTAAAGTCCATGTTACGGCTTTGTCGGAGTCAACTATTGACTAAAAAGTCAAAGTAACGCCGACGTAGCTCAAAGTTGACAATATATATAACAAGTCCAAATTCAAAAGTCATAATAGCGCAATTCAATCCCAAACCAACTCAAAACAATCTCGCCAACCAATCAATCAACCAAATGTACTCGAAACCAATGTTATAACCCTAATGGTCATGACACGGTCGCGGTCACGACCACGTGAACCAAACAAGCTCTAGAAGCTTTTCGGCTCCACGCTTCTCACCCAAACCTCAACTACATCAACCAACAAGCTACCAAATTGACCCGACTCGGACCCATGACCCAAGTGGGTCACGTCGCAAAGCCAAAGGCCTCAGTGCGTGCCTCTTGTGGCTCATACACCACTCCAATCCAAACACTACCAAATCAATTCCACAACACCCAAAACCAATCATTCAAGCTCCAAACACTATCCAAACACAAAACCCATCATCTAACTTAACCCTAAAAATATGCAACTAAACCCTAAATGCACAAACTCATCAAATTGATACACCACACATTTACCAAACACTAATTACTTGTTTATTTAGTCACTAATTAGCTTTAATTTCATGTTCCACCCAAAAGCCCCAAATTTGTTCATAGGGTCGAAGCCCTAATTCCCAATTCGTGGCTTTTTATTGCCCAATCAAGCTCAAAACTTGTTCCATTTACCTTATCTAATCACCAATTGCAAAACCCCTTTGAAACCCTAAAAGTATGAATCTTGATTCAAAGATTTGAAGGTGTTATTGAAGTCCAAATGGAGCGTGTAATATATGGTTGGAAAGAGGAGAAAGAGAGCTTCAATATGGTGGTGGTGGTGTATGGTGTAGGTAATTTGCTTTATTATTCTTGAAAGACATCTTAATTTGATTGGCATTGAAAAAATCACATAAATGACCATGATTACTTATGATATTATAATATTCAGGTACTACACCTATTACGAGCTTATGAAGAAACACCTAAAGCAATATGGTGGCCATATTGAATTATTGATAGATTTATCAAGAATGCTCCACATGTAGGTGAGCAATGCTAAAGTTAGAGGTGGGAATTGTGATCTATTTATTTGGAAATGGATTGATCTAGGTTATGATAAAATTGACTGAAGCATACTATCGCCCACTTTTACATACTTGAATAATGAGTGTTGCACATTACATCATGGATCACACTTATATTGTTACAAAGGCAAAATGAGCATAGTTTTCTGTGAAATGCTTACGAACAAAAGTGCGTAGAACTATATAAGAGAGTTCAATGTAGCTGGTTAGAAACACAAACATTTCAAACCCGTCTGATAATTACTTGACTAAGATAAAGTATGCATATCACATTTAATTCATATGCTAATAGCTGATTATTCATATGCTAATAGCTGATTCAAAGGCCCTTTCATTGCATCATTTGCAAATTACACGATTGATGCATGTGTATGGAAGCGGAATGCATGGTTCTGTGGAGCAGATAGCTCAAAGCAATTGGTGGAACAAAAAGGAATTTATTTCTTTAACAGCGGAACAGAATAGATTGTATAATGCGTAATATCTTCTGATTCTTCCTAAGACCATTGGAATCTTAAAGTATTTCTCTATTGCTCCCTTTGTTCTAATGTATGTGGAAATGACATGTTGGCCGTCCTGCAGCATTCCAGTATGGTGATCCTCAACATGCACGTGATAGCTATCCATCGAATAATGGCTCTGCTATCAACGGTTTCTCTCACGATATACAAAACTAAAATGTTTCAGAAATGTTTGGGTAGAAATGGGAATAAGTTTCTTAGCAGGACTCATTTCAAGTTAGCCTTTTTAACAGTTATAACTTTTTTTTAATTACAACATTCGACCCTGCTGTAGCATCACGGTTCACCACCACCCGACTTGGTTCAACAAGAGAAGTAGACCTTTGAAGCATTTTGGGCTCATTTCGCTCTCCTTATTATTTGTTGACAAAGACCATTTCATACCATGTGCTTTCTAAGATGGTAATATAACAACGTTTTGGTCATCTGATTCCGCGTTGCTTTCCCTTATGCTGATTTACCTTGTTCAAAAGCAAAAGCTTTACCCAAAATGCTTAAAATACCTCACTTTAATTATATCTTTTCACAGTATTAGTGTTTTCGTTTAATTGTGTATAACATTGTTAAAGGTGTTTCACTCTTGGTACAAGTAGAAGTGAGAAGCAGGTGGATCAGGTAATGGGTCTATATGGGTTCGGATTACCCATTAATTTTGTTTAAAAAAAACATTCAAACATGCACAAAAAATATCACGCTGTCATATTAGATAAAGAGGTGCTACATCTATGAAGAATCCACAAATTTGGTACGCCTTGAAACTCTTCACCTAAGTGCCTACGGATTTTAAGGTGTACTATTATGAGTTGGCCATAATAAAGAGAATCCAGGTGGAAAAGGACTTTTATGATATTTTTCGGCTATAAAACCTGACACAAATAGGAGAGTATTCTGCACTGACAGATAGAAAGATTCTATTTATGAATCCAGAGATTAGAAAAGATCTGTTTTGCAGCAATAGTTCAACATTACTCATTCTAGCATATCATCATTTACCATGAAGCCTTAACTAGAACTCAAACTCAGCAACGTAATAAATAAGTTTTTTTTTTTTTTTTTTTTTTTTACACTTTTGCCAATTATTCCTAATTGTAGTATCTATTTCAAACCGATATGATATTCTTTTTTTATTCTTTTAAAGGTGTCAATGAGACAGTTTTGGAGGTCAACCACAAAGCTGTTCTAAGGAAGACTTGTCCTGCATATTTCTGTCACATCTTACCCCACCTTTATACTGCTTTGACATTGAGTAAATCGTATCCAAGTCCTTATTTGATTTTTCTCAAAGTTCAAACATCCGTTGATGGATCATTTTTTGAATTATCAACCAACAGGTTGTCTACTTTTGGTTGGGCTTTACCTTGTGACGTATCATCTAACCAACATCCCTAGAAGATGGATCATTTTTCCTCAACTTCTCTTTGTTGATCTATTACCTTTTTAAAAACCACTCTCACTGTGGGATGGATGTTAAAAATGGTAGTGGGTCAAACAAAAGGAGCTCAGGTCAAAATGATGTACCTTCAACGAGTGGTGTTTAGGCCTAGGTACCAAAGGAATAAGTGAGTGACTCAAAAATGAGGTTTCCCAAACGCACTAGAAAGAGGACACACATTTTGAGCATGGAAGACAAACCGATGATTATTACAAACTTAAAAGATGGAAAAGTTACTAGAGGCCACATGCTAAACATCGAAATCATCAAGTGAGAAAGTGGATACAATTGTATCAGAGAGTCAAAGCTGGGAAAGAAGTATGGTAAAAAAGGTGGCAAAAGTCTTGCAGGGTTTATTAACCACCTTAGCAATCCAAACTTTCTTCCACGCGCACTTTTGAAACCCCTTTTACGAGTCGCTCATCTCTCGTGGTTCCTTGGTCAACACATCAATTGAAGGTGTATCGTATTGACTTGACTTCTTTGAACCGATACCTTCTTGATATCACTCTCAGTATGGGATGGATGTTTAGGTAACCAGGCCAAAGAATAGAGGCTCAAGCCAAGATGATGCACCTTCGATTGACGTTTTGACCAAGGCACCTCGAGAGCTGACTGACTCAGAACTGGGTTTCCAAAGTGCTCGTGCAAGATAGCTTGGATTGAAACTGTGGAGGATAAACCTTAGTGACTATTGCGGCATCAGCTAGAGTATGGCAAATTTGCAAGTCATTAAGTTGTAAAAGTTCAGAAAACATGTAGTCCCTAGAAATATTGCATGGGATTATATATGGATGTAATATTCAGTCACTATTTAGAGCTCTGAGACAATGAAATTATCAATCACATCGACTTGTCAAGTTCATATTTTATAGCATCACCATACCTTAGACGACTAATGTTGTATTTGTAATTTAAGCATGTTACTTAATCAATCTTTGAGTCCTTTTTCGTATCTATGCTACAGTGTTGTTGCCTTTACGTTTTTGGCATTCTTTTATCCAGTTTAGTTTAAAGAAGCATTGTTTTGTGTCATTGTTATGCTCAACTTATGCAGCATGACACATCATACATGTTGACACTCGGGTTTCATGTTGTGTTATTGAGTATTTCTATCTTTAGAACCACAATGTAACATAGCTCAACTCAATGCAAAACCAAGGTGATGCTTGAATGTGTCGCAAAAACTACAAATGAAATTTCAAGGTAGTGGAATGCCAAGTTTGGTCTGGGACTGGGATATTTACTTATTTAGCAAAGGACAGAACTTTTCAATTAAAAGGAATGGGCTTAACCAGGCTCTAGACAAGGGCTAAGGAAATAGAGCTTTTAGGCCCCAAAAACACAATAAATGTTTAATTATATGTGTATGCTTGTGGTGGTTAATAGGTTATTATGTAGAAATGCCAAACTGGGTTGTGCATGCAGTGTAACGGGTCAAGGAATAGGTTAGAAAGGTTTTTGTTCAATTTCAAATGGTGTTTGGATATGAGCATATTTAACTTTGTTTTTCAACCCGTTAATTTTATGGCATATTTGAATTCATAAGCTCATGTTAATAAGCTCGCAAGCTAAAATTAATGGTTTATTCGCTTCTAAAGTCAAATAAGCGAGACAACATGAGGTATTTTAAGCACACGGTTGATAGATACTTACTCGATACATATATACTATTACACTTTCATCACACCATGGATAAATACTTGTGGCCAAAATAATTCATTACCAGCATTTTGACTTATCTTGAGAATGGGGATTCATTTTCTTTATAAACTTTATATCTTTTAGTTTATTAGTCATTAAATTGAAGAGTATTTATTTTATCTAATTGTTATATAACCAGTTGCTTAAGGGTATAATGTGAAACTTTTACTACACATCTATTAAACCTTTACAATACATCTATTAAACTCTTACTACATTGTATCTCAATTTCGTGGAGTAGTTATGATGCATGACGTTGATCTTTATGTGAAGCCCATTCATTTACGTGATTGGTGTCATTGGAAGGAGGAATGGACAACCTTTTGTCACAACAAACTTTGATTACTGATGCTTTAATCTTTAATCTTGATTCGCAATGACATTAATAAAAGTTGGCCAAACTTTTTGAAAGTTGTGTTGTTTTTCAAAGGTCAATCTATATGTGGGTTTTCGAGGTCAAATCTTTTATCTTGATTCGCAATGATTGTTAATAGAGATTAAAGTGTTTATATTATACTAAAACAATATACATATTCTCAATGAAAATTAAAGGTGGTGGAGTGACAAAAGATTACAAGTATATTAAATGATAATGTTTTAGCCGTTTTATGGATTATGGTAACATCAATTATAGATCTTAACCGTTTCATTTAACTTTTAATAACTTTTTAGTATATATTTGTTCAACTAAATCCTAAAATAAAAACCACAAATCAAAGTACTTACCTGCTTTTAGCCGTTTTATGGAATACGGTAACATCAATTATAGATCTTAACCGTTTCATTTAACTTTTAATTACTCCCTCCGTCTCAAATTTATTGTCACTAGACAAGAAGCACAAATATTAATAAAAGTGGGACCATTATAACTCTCAACCACTTAAATGGAATATTCCCTCATTATATTCTCTTTTTCTTACTAAAATAAGTAAGTGGACAATTAATTTGAGACATCCATAAAAGGAAATATGGACAATAAATATGAGACGGAGGGAGTACTTTTTAATATATATTTTTCTACTAAATCCTAAAAATAAAATTCATTAGTCATACCCGTCCATCGGACGGTTTTGACACTAGTATAAATATATTTCGTCAAATTCCAATATTTATCTCATATCGTTATTCGTTTGAGTCCACAAGCACGAGTCATAACTTCTCGGCTTTTAATCAATAGTCCAAATTATACTAAAGTCCATGTTACGGCTTTGTCGAGTCAACTATTGACTAAAAAGTCAAAGTAACGCCGACGTAGCTCAAAGTTGACAATATATATAACAAGTCCAAATTCAAAAGTCATAATAGCGCAATTCAATCCCAAACCAACTCAAAACAATCTCGCCAACCAATCAATCAACCAAATGTACTCGAAACCAATGTTATGACCCTAATGGTCATGACACGGTCGCGGTCACGACCACGTGAACCAAACAAGCTCTAGAAGCTTTTCGGCTCCACGCTTCTCACCCAAACCTCAACTACATCAACCAACAAGCTACCAAATTGACCCGACTCGGACCCATGACCCAAGTGGGTCACGTACGCAAGCCAAAGGCCTCGTACGTGCCTCTTGTGGCTCATACACCACTCCAATCCAAACACTACCAAATCAATTCCACAACACCCAAAACCAATCATTCAAGCTCCAAACACTATCCAAACACAAAACCCATCATCTAACTTAACCCTAAAAATATGCAACTAAACCCTAAATGCACAAACTCATCAAATTGATACACCACACATTTACCAAACACTAATTACTTGTTTATTTAGTCACTAATTAGCTTTAATTTCATGTTCCACCTAAAAGCCCCAAATTTGTTCATAGGGTCGAAGCCCTAATTCCCAATTCGTGGCTTTTTATTGCCCAATCAAGCTCAAAACTTGTTCCATTTACCTTATCTAATCACCAATTGCAAAACCCCTTTGAAACCCTAAAAGTACGAATCTTGATTCAAAGATTTGAAGGTGTTATTGAAGTCCAAATGGAGCGTGTAATATATGGTTGGAAAGAGGAGAAAGAGAGCTTCAATATGGTGGTGGTGGTGTATGGTGACGCGCCGCCGTGCGGCGGTGGTGGCCGGAATATGGCCGGCGGCCACAAGGGTGGTGGCTAGGGTTTTAGAGTGAGAAAGGTAGAGAGAGAAATGTATTAGTGTGTGTGTTTTAGAGAGAGAAACAAATGAGGTTAAATGAGGATTGGATGGGGTATTTATACTAGGCCACTAGGGACCTCAAAATAATTATTTTGGAGGAGGGGGGCGCCGGCTTCAAGAGAAAGGGGAGGGGTCGGAGTTGTAATTTTTCGTAACTATCCCGTTTACCCATTCCCGAGCTCACATATTGTCCCCCGAGTGTCTCACAACATTCATTTAACTTTCCAACATTATTATTTACTTTTTTCCACGAGTTTTGACTATTTATTTGTCAATTTTTGAGTTACGGTCTAAAAGTTACAATAATTCTTGTTTTAGGCTTTTCTAGTGCCGAATCGAATAGTGCCTACCAAATAGAGTCAAAACTCATACGATAACTCATTTAATAATGAAATAAACCGTAAAAACTAATAGACGATATAAAATCAAGTCATGGTTTATAAAAATAGTGGTAAAGGCAAAATTCGGTTTAATTTAACGTAATGCGGTTACCTAAAATAGACTCCCTAAATTGCCAGTTGTCACAGCCTCCCGCCCTCGGAAGAAACCGTCCGGGTTTCACTCCGAGTTGCTTGATGTCATGAAAAGTTTAGGATACTTCCTACGGAAAACGTCCTCACGTTTCCAAGTGAACTCCGGTCCATGCCGGGAGTTCCAACGAACCTTAATAATCGGAATACGGATATTCTTCAGCCTTTTGATCTCACGGTCCATAATCTCAATCGGTTCCTCAACAAAATTCAATTTCTCATCAATACCAATATCTCTTAAAGGCACAACTATGTTTTCCTCCGAAATACATTTCTTAAGATTACTAACATGAAAGACATTGTGTACACTACTCGGTTCGATGGTAGCTCCAGCGGTATGCTACTTGATCCGATTCTATCCGAGATTGGAAAGGGACCAATATATCGGGATTGAGTTTTCACGCTTCCCAAACGAATCACTCCTTTCCAAGGAGAAACTTTCAACATAACACGATCTCCAACCTGAAATTCTAAAGGTTTACGTCTCTTATCGGCATAACTCTTTTGTCTATCACGAGCGGTTTGCATCCGATTACGAATCTAAACTATCTTCTCGATGGTTTCTAGGACAAGTTAGGGACACAGTAAGTTGACTTTCGCCAACTTCAGCCCAACAAACAGAGAACGACATTTTGGGCCATCTGATTGCCTCAAATGGGGCGGCCTTAATGCTAGAGTGATAACTATTGTTGTAAGAGAATTCGCCAAAGGAGGTGTCTCTCCACCTTTGCCGAAATCTATAACACATTCTCTAAGCATGTATTCTAAAGTCCGAATGGTTCTCTCGCTTTGGCCATCGGTGCGTGGATGGTAAACAAGACTCATATCCAAATTGCTCCTAATGTTTTCAGAACGACTTCCAAAAGTGGGATGTAAACGACTATCCCTATCTAAAATGATAGATATCGGTACTCCATGACGCGATACTACCTCCTTAAGATACAATCGAGCCACTTATCAAGACTATCGGTTTCACTAATAGCTAAGAAGTGAGCGCACTTAGTTAAACGATCCACTATTACCCGAGATAGCGTCATTGCCGCTAACCGTTCTCGTAATTTAGTGATAAAGTCCATGGTTATTCGCTCCCATTTCCATTTCGGGAGTTCGGGTTGAACTAAAATCGATGGTTTCGATGTTCGCCTTAACTTTAGAACAAGTCGTGCACCTACTAACATACTGAGCTATATCGGCTTTCATATTGGGCCACCAATAAAGTTTCTTAAGATCCTGATACATCTTATCGGCTCCGGGATGAATAAAGTATTTTGATTTATGCGACTCGTGCATAATCAACTCACGGATTCCACCATGAAATGGTATCCAGCTTCTGTCTTTGAAGCATAATGTTCCGTCGGAACGCTTCAAGAAGCCATTTTCACTTTCTACCATTCCATGAAGATTCTCATAAGGACGGTTCTCTTCCGTCAATGCCTCTGCTTGGGCGGCTAAAATTTGAGATGGTAAGGGCGAAACAATGGTCATTCCTAATGATCTAACAAGTAGGGGTGGAATGTCCTCTTTACGACTAAGTGCATCAGCCACAACATTAGTCTTACCAGGATGATAACGAATCTCACAGTCGTAATCACTAAGCAATTCCAACCAACGACGTTGCCTCATGTTCAGTTCCTTCTGATCTAAGATATGCTTCAAACTCTTGTGGTCGGTAAATACTACACACTTGGTTCTATATAGGTAATGTCTCCAAATCCTAAGAGCAAACACTACAGCACCTAACTCAAGGTCATGGGTGGTGTAGTTTTTCTCATGCTTCTTAAGTTGTCGGGATGCATAAGCAATCAACTTCTCGTTGCATCAAAACAACACCTAAGCCTTTATGCGAGCGTCGCGACACGACAAAGTCTTCGCTTCCTTCAGCAAAGATAGGATGGGCGCACTACACAACTTCTCCTTCGAAGTTGGAATGCTTCTTCTTCCTTTTCTCCCCATTCATACTTAACATCCTTCTGTGTTAGTTTGGTTAGCGACTTAGCTATCTTATAAAATCCCTCAATGAATCTTCTATAATAGCCTGCTAACCCTAAAAACTGTCGGATTTCCGATGGGTTCTTAGGAGCTGCCCATTCCTTAATGGCCTTAATCTTAGTTGGGTCAACATGAACACCTCGACTATCTATCACATGACCTAAGAATAGCACGGACGGAATCCAAAATTCACACTTAGAGAATTTGGCATACATCTTCTCCTCTCTCAGCAATCCTAAAATGAGCCTCAAATGCTCTTCGTGCTCCTCACTACTCTTAGATTATATCAAGATGTCGTCTATGAATACTATCACAAACTTATCCAGGTATGGCTTACACACTCGATTCATGAGATCCATGAAAATCGCTGGCGTGTTAGTCAAACCAAACGACATCACTTGGAATTCATAGTGTCCATAACGAGTCCTAAACGCAGTCTTAGGGATATCCTCCTCTCGAACTCTAAGCTGGTGGTAACCAGATCGTAAATCGATCTTAGAAAAGACACTAGCTCCATGGAGTTGGTCGAATAGATCATCTATTCTAGGTAACGGATATCGGTTCTTCACTGTTAACTTATTCAATTCCTATAATCAATACACATCCAAACGATCCATCCTTCTTCTTCACAAACAACACTAGTGCTCCCCATGGTGACGAACTTGGTCGAATGAATCCTTCTCTCGACAACTCGCCAACTGCTTAGGCGGTTCCTCCATTCTCTTGGAGCAAGTCGATAAGGTGCCCGGCTCACGGTGCCGCACCGGTATCAACTCTATTTGGAATTCCACTTGTCGGACGGTGGAATCCACGCGATCGTTGGGAAATACATCCGGAAATTCTTTAACAACGGGTACATCGTTAAGGTGTCTTTCACTCTTCTCCTCACTTTTCTTTTCAGAAATTTGAGCCAAGAAAAGACAACCTCCTCTATCGATGTACTTCTGAGCCTTAATACAGGAGATGATGCTCAACCAGGAAGGACTTCCACAGTCGCTCCGATCTCCTTGTATGCTCAAAACTTTTCCGCCATACGGTAAACGTACAATCTTCTCATCACAAATGATGTGTGCACCGTTCTTCGATAACCAATCCATTCCGATAATGACGTCAAAACTTCCTAAGGTAACCGGCAATAAGTCTGTACTAAACGGGTGGTCTAGGAAACTTAAGGTACAACCTCGAACTACGGTGTCTATCTTCTCTCTATTCCCATTCGCTAATTCCACATCGTAACTAAACCCTAGAGGTGTTTGGGAGATTCCTAGTAATGGCATAAAATTGGTGGATACGAAACTCATATCCGCACCAATATCAAACAGTATGGAAGCATAGCGATTATTGAGAGGAACGTACCCGTAACTATGTTAGGGTCCTCACCAGCTTCCTTCCCAATAGCGTAAACACGCGCTGTTCCCATGTCTCTCTGCTGATTCCTAGCACCATGGTTTCCGATTTTCCACAACCTCACGCTTCACGGGGTTTAAGCCATTACCTCCTACACCTCGGTTAGCAAATCCTCCTACATTACCGGGATTTACTCTCATCCACGGCTCTCGGCACTCATTCTTAAAGTGTCCTTCTTTTCACATCCAAACAGTGTGATGGCCTTCCAGTCCGCTCCTTGTGCAGTTTGAGCTGCAGCAAGTGGACGAGACCTACAGTCTTTGGCCATGTGTCCTACCTTAGAGCACTTCCTACACACAATCGGGCACGGTCCATGGTGGTGTCGGTTACAACGACCACACATAGGCCTACTACCTTCGTAACCCTTCTTTTCACCATTTCCTATGGCAAACACCTTGGATGTCTCACGCCGTTTGTTGCCATTCCCTTTAACAACTTCATCCCTCTTCCTCTTATCACTCCTATCATTCTTACCTTTGTCTCATAATTCTAACACATAAGAGTCCATCAAACTCTGAGCCACAACAATTGCCTTATGCAAATTAACTGGCTTTGCAGCGATGACATCATTTCGAGTAGTCAAAGGCAATCCATCAGTATACCTTTCAATCTTAAGTTCTTCGGTGCGAACCATTTCAGGGCATAGCAATGATAACTCTTGGAAACGACAGTATAATTCTCCATGTCAATTCTTAACCTTATGGTTCCAAACTCACTCTCTAACTTCTTAACTTCATTCCTAGGACAAGAAGTCTTAATCGGAGAGTCTTAAACGAGTCCAAGTCATACTATAAGCTACATCAATTCCTACCGATGCGTGATAGTTGTTCCACCGTCAACGCCTCGTCCTTCAAAGTGAATGTTGTATACTTAACCTTACAATCCTCATCATAGTTACTCACAAAGAAACACAGATTTAGTTTTCTCCAACCACCTAGTCGGGTAAACTACTCCCCGGTTCCTCCAAAATCAATGGGACCACGAATCGAACTCTTTGTGGGTACAACCTCGAGTTTGATTCAAGATTGGGGTTCCACTAGAGGTGTTAGAAAGATTAGCCTCAACTAGCGCTTCGGCGACACGCGACACTAGCCGGTCAATGTGGGTTGGGTTCACAAGTGGAGGGTTTTGTGGAACAGACCATTCTCAAGACGGTCGTTCACATTCGTGTTCCCTACACCGGGTTATCAATGTTCGGGTTCTCAACAGGTGGTGTGGTCGGGGCCGGACGACGACCTCGACGACCAGGGGCAACAACAGCAGCAGGAGCTGCTCGGTTGTTGCTAAGTGAGTTTCGTCTTGTTTCCACCATTCTGGAGGCAAGAAGAACGGTTTCATAAGTTCACAGTTCACGTTCTAAAGATAGAGTTGGGTTCCAAGGATCACTAAATAACGCTTGAATACATAATCAAGGCCAACAAGGATAACGCTATACCAAAGCGAAACCATCAAATACCGAATCATAACTAAGGATGCACATTCCAATAACCATAACTCATAGGTTTCAAAAGTGGAAATACATGGAAGGATACTGAGAAATCAAAAACGATCCTAATAACGATACTACTAAACAACTAGGATAATCCTACATCTCGAACCAAGTACTACTTAGTTTCAAGATGGTACAAAACCATGAATCTAATACTATCTAGCCACGTCTACGAATACCACTCACTGACCTCCTAACATCATCAACCTCTCTCCACAATGAGGCTAACTCAACACGTCGAGCGTCGCGATCACTCTTAAGCTCTGCGACCTCTCGCTCCAACTCACCAATTGTAACCACCGGTAAATTTCACCTCGTATTAAACTAATATAATATTCTAACGAAAGAATACTTATGCATTTTCTACGTCCAAAATTTTTTTAAGAAACGATATCCACTTATTTGATCACAACAACTAACTAATGTGACGTAACTCATATACATAATAAACATTCTTATTACGTCAAGTATAAAGGTTTTCAATTTGTCACTGTACGTTATTACGTTAACGTACAATTATTAAACTCTCAAGTTAAACGCTAATCATTTATTTGAGTTTACATGAAACCCTAATTTATTATAACTACGCTTTTTCATAAATGCTAAAGTACAACATTTTATACCTAGAGTACAAGTCATTAAAGCACGGAACCTAGCTATACTTTAATTTCGTTACAAGCCCTAATATACAACTCTATGATTTTATGTACATGATATATTTTCAAAATACTAATGTACAAGTCATTCAAGCATATGTACAAGTCTTTAATGCATACAAGCTTAATACTTATATAAATTATATTATAAACCTCAATGTACCTATTTTTAAGCACAAGGTACAACCCCTATAATGCATAAGCCTTAAAAATATATTTTCTTCTTAAGTATAACAAAACAATGCTAATGTACAAACAATAATGCACCAAAACTTAAGCCTTTACTATTAATTATTTACATGTAAATTACCTAACAAGTATTTGTCTAAAATAAATTAGTAGGCCTAATTAAGTACTTACACTACTACACAATAGGTACAATCTAAAAAGCCCTAGGTACTACCCTAGAAGCCTAACGCCACCCTAAATTACCATGGTTAAAATTTAACTAACTAAGTTACCATTTAGTTACCTAGAATACTTGTAATTACCCTAACCACAAATGTATACTTGCACCATGTAGTTACACATCATTTTGTTACCATGAGATTTTACCATGGTCAAATGTTGTGGGTAAAATCTTTGGCCAAGAACAAGACCACATCACGCCATCTACATCACCACCACATGACACCATACAAACTTTAAGACTACACATCACCTTGTTTTCCACCATCTCCTTATTATGGTTATAACCTAGTATAAGTGGCCAAACTACCTTCCACAAACCCAAATCTCTCTTGCCTATATATAAGACCATGCATACACACATCTTCCTCATTCCATACAATCTATCTCACCACACTCTAATACACTCTCACTCACTGAAATTACAACCTAAGAGAAGTAGAAAGGAAGTAGGAACAAATGCATGAAGCTTTGGCTAGCCAAATTCCAAGTTTGTAAGTCTATTAAACTCATTCTATTTCGTTTTAACTTTTAATATCAATTGCATGATGTTAGAAAGGATTTTATAACGAAAACGTAGCAATTTGAATCACTTAAAACGAGTACACGAGTCAAAAGTTATGGTCTAACGAAGTTACCAAAAAGCTGTTAAAAACCTCCTGTGGACAGAAGCGTCGGGCACGCAATTCGAGGCGTTTCTGGTCCGTTTCATGAAAAAGTTAAAACACGAAAGTTGTCCGGAACGACGTTTTCTTCAAAAACTCAGGAGCTCGAGGCCAGAAAACGCATAACGAACTCATAATTTAATAAAAATCCCAACTGCTGTTAGGTATATCTTACAAAAACAGCCAACACCCCCCTACTTGCCCCTCATTTATCTACTTCGTGTTAGAGGTATTAGGCTCAATTGAGGTACCGTTATATACACCACTTGGGATACTACAAAACGCTCCCATAACCCGGTTAAAAATCCTAGTCGTTATCTTTAAAAACAGCCATCATTTTGGTCAAAAGTCATAAACGCCAAAAAGCTTTTTACAATAATTATATGGGAAAACATGGGATTTTTGATAAATTTGATAAGGAACTGTATTAGAAACATTAGAAATGGGTGAAACAATATTTCACAAGGTCGTATGTAAAAGGTATAGTTTAAAACTGAACTTTTCATAAAACGCGTCGTGGCCAAGTAGCCATATTCGTGGACTTGTATCTTTCTAACCAAAGACGACTAGGACATGAGACTTATGCCATTTAAAAGAGCTTACAACATAGTGTTTGAAGGGTCAAATGCGATGTAGAGACACTGGCTTGCCTCGTGTAAAACATGCCCTCTTTTAGCCCCGTTATCGCCCAAAAACAACAAAAAGCACATAACCCCCTTACTTTGTAAAATCATTGCGACAAAACCGTAAGAGCTTAAGACCTCTAGTTTGAACCATTAGAAATACCACCGGACAAAATCTTGAAAGGATTAAGAACGTATTAAAAACCTTTTAAGGCCTTGCTTTTATTCACCCGCACTTTTGTCCATTTATGCCGAAAACAAGTGAATTTTTCTTATAAAATTTCAAGTATAAAGATTGTAAATTTTGAAAGGTAAGGTTATTTTTGGACTAAAAATGTAATTTATTCAAAGTTAATTATACAAGGGCTGATTTTGTCAATAACTCATAGTTGTGGGTATGAAGTGTCATTTTTGAAAGTACAAGGATAAGAACTGTAAATATTTAAAATTGTGAATTATAATATTTAGGAAACATAAAATATTTAATAACTTGGATTTCTATAAAAGTTTACTAACAATCATTCGAGCCATGAAAATAAGTACGATAAGTATTATTAAATTTTGAAGAGACTTCATGTATATAAAGAACATTATCGTCGCATAAACATGAACACGAATACTAAATACATGATATACCAACTCAAGTCGAGGGTCGGAGCAGTTTGTTCATATTATCTAATTTGTTTTCCATCCAGACTACGATAACACCGAGGTGAGTCATAGCCCCTCTTTTTCTTATTTTGAACGTTTTGGGGGAGATACATGCTCAAATATTGTTTTATATTTTTACATTTATTTTAAACTATTATGAATTACCGTGAGTTTCATAGCCCCTACCTTTACTTGCTTTTAAACTGTTTTGGGGGAGATACATGCTTAACTACTTATTTTACTTTCACAAGTACTCTAAAGCTTTTACATACTACTATGAGTTCATAATCACACTTTACGCTTTGCTACAAACCCGAACACAAGTACTATCTCATATGCTATCCTAATTGTTATTGCTTAAGTTACTTACTATTGCCAAAAGTCCCTCATATCATGAACCATTAATCACTTGCGAGTGAGCGAATATAGTGAATAGATCTATTGGCGATTGGCGCCCATTTGTGTTAGCGGATAGGTAACCAAATGCACTTTATTGAGAATACTAGGAGAATTGCAAACTCCTACCGGAGGGCATTGTTGCTCACATCATCTCTATGATGTTTGTAACTTACGTCATTATTATGACGCGTTAGTATTAAGGTTTGCGTTCATGAGACTTAAGGCAATATATCTTGTGTTGCAATGATACTAATCTCAACTCATGAATTTATGGGTGCAACAACGTGGCCCAACCTTGAAACTTGTGTTCAACGATTACTAAACAAGCGACTATGGGTGCATAACAACGTAGGCCACTACTTATTTTATCAATATTGTATTTATTACAATAATCGCTCAAACTCGAAACTATTGAACTCAATTGTTTTAATCATAAACTCTATGAACTCACCAACCTTTGTGTTGACATTTTTAGCATGTTTATCTCGGGTTCATAATTTACGAGGATGGCACGGAAGGCACGGATACTCAAGAAGGCTATATTATCATTCGATAACCTATTTAATAAACTGTAAAACCACTGGGACCTCATTTTGTAAACTCTGATATTTATATAAATCGAATGATAAATCTTTTAAAATGATACAATTAGAGTTCGTTTTATGTTCTTGTAACTGTTGAGCCATGAAGTAACACCCAGCTTGAATTCCGCTGCGTATCACGAAATTGGGGGTGTTACAGATTGGTATCAGAGCTGCAGTTATAGAGAAACGGATCTAGTTGAGGTCCGAACTATAACTATTTTTACGAATAAAACATTTTATAGCCTTTTCGCTCTCTGTGCCTTCCATCCTCCAGGTAATTATGTGACTTCTAGACAGTTTATGCTACACAAACACCTTAGTATACTGATATATACTTCTGATCACTTTATACAAAATAAACATACTTGCATGTGTCTATTCTAAGGCATTATGACTTAATCACATTTCCCCGAGCATGTGCCTACTTTTATATTTTTCAAATTTATAAAACTTTCTCAAGACATTATAACCAATTACAACGGTCTCTCCTACTTATCTTATTTACACTAAATATATATACTCACCAACTATTTTGAGTATTATGATAACTTTCCTTGATATTCTTACTTCCATCTCTAAATAATGAGTGAAAACACTCTTTCTGTACTCTGAAAACACCCAAAGCTCCTTGTAACTCATCAGTTAAGTACGAATGTTAAATCAGAAATTTTTAAGTAGGATGACTTACAATGTCTTTATTTAAATGGATTGGGACGCCTTTTTATTTAAATAAAGAAATTGTAAATCGCCGAACCATAAGTTTATATTCTTTTTTTTACATTGTTTGGGACGCCTCTCTATGTAAATGATGGATTATAAATAAGTGGGCTTATTTGTATCTGAAACGACATGAGTATGAACTCAAGGATTACAAACTGATTCATAATCTACAAAAGCTGAAGTTCTGCAACTTTCTCTACACCTTTCAAATTCTCATCCAGTTTTCAACGCAATTATCAAAAACTAACAATCTTCATTCAAAATAAAATTTTCTTAAGTTTATATAAACTTCGGAATAATGTTATTCACATGTAAAAACAATAAATCCTAACTTATAAGCTTTCACAAGTGAAACCACATTTCATCCTCATTATTACAACATTTAACACGGACTGAATCTCGGGACGAGATTCAATTTAAGGGGGTGAGACTGTAACCACCGGTAAATTTCACCTCGTATTAAACTAATATAATATTCTAACGAAAGAATACTTATGCATTTTCTACGTCCAAATTTTTTTAAGAAACGATATCCACTTATTTGATCACAACAACTAACTAATGTGACGTAACTCATATACATAATAAACATTCTTATTACGTCAAGTATAAAGGTTTTCAATTTGTCACTGTACGTTATTACGTTAACGTACAATTATTAAACTCTCAAGTTAAACGCTAATCATTTATTTGAGTTTACATGAAACCCTAATTTATTATAACTACGCTTTTTCATAAATGCTAAAGTACAACATTTTATACCTAGAGTACAAGTCATTAAAGCACGGAACCTAGCTATACTTTAATTCCGTTACAAGCCCTAATATACAACTCTATGATTTTATGTACATGATATATTTTCAAAATACTAATGTACAAGTCATTCAAGCATATGTACAAGTCTTTAATGCATACAAGCTTAATACTTATATAAATTATATTATAAACCTCAATGTACCTATTTTTAAGCACAAGGTACAACCCTATAATGCATAAGCCTTAAAAATATATTTTCTTCTTAAGTATAACAAAACAATGCTAATGTACAAACAATAATGCACCAAAACTTAAGCCTTTACTATTAATTATTTACATGTAAATTACCTAACAAGTATTTGTCTAAAATAAATTAGTAGGCCTAATTAAGTACTTACACTACTACACAATAGGTACAATCTAAAAAGCCCTAGGTACTACCCTAGAAGCCTAACGCCCCCCTAAATTACCATGGTTAAAATTTAACTAACTAAGTTACCATTTAGTTACCTAGAATACTTGTAATTACCCTAACCACAAATGTATACTTGCACCATGTAGTTACACATCATTTTGTTACCATGAGATTTTACCATGGTCAAATGTTGTGGGTAAAATCTTTGGCCAAGAACAAGACCACATCACGCCATCTACATCACCACCACATGACACCATACAAACTTTAAGACTACACATCACCTTGTTTTCCACCATCTCCTTATTATGGTTATAACCTAGTATAAGTGGCCAAACTACCTTCCACAAACCCAAATCTCTCTTGCCTATATATAAGACCATGCATACACACATCTTCCTCATTCCATACAATCTATCTCACCACACTCTAATACACTCTCACTCACTGAAATTACAACCTAAGAGAAGTAGAAAGGAAGTAGGAACAAATGCATGAAGCTTTGGCTAGCCAAATTCCAAGTTTGTAAGTCTATTAAACTCATTCTATTTCGTTTTAACTTTTAATATCAATTGCATGATGTTAGAAAGGATTTTATAAGGAAAACGTAGCAATTTGAATCACTTAAAACGAGTACACGAGTCAAAAGTTATGGTCTAACGAAGTTACCAAAAAGCTGTTAAAAACCTCCTGTGGACAGAAGCGTCGGGCACGCAATTCGAGGCGTTTCTGGTCCGTTTCATGAAAAAGTTAAAACACGAAAGTTATCCGGAACGACGTTTTCTTCAAAAACTCAGGAGCTCGAGGCCAGAAAACGCATAACGAACTCATAATTTAATAAAAATCCCAACTGCTGTTAGGTATATCTTACAAAAACAGCCAACACCCCCCTACTTGCCCCTCATTTATCTACTTCGTGTTAGAGGTATTAGGCTCAACTGAGGTACCGTTGTAAACACCACTTGGGATACTACAAAACGCTCCCATAACCCGGTTAAAAATCCTAGTCGTTATCTTTAAAAACAACCATCATTTTGGTCAAAAGTCATAAACGCCAAAAAGCTTTTTACAATAATTATATGGGAAAACATGGGATTTTTGATAAATTTGATAAGGAACTGTATTAGAAACATTAGAAATGGGTGAAACAATATTTCACAAGGTCGTATGCAAAAGGTATAGTTTAAAACTGAACTTTTCATAAAACGCGTCGTGGCCAAGTAGCCATATTCGTGGACTTGTATCTTTCTAACCAAAGACGACTAGGACATGAGACTTATGCCATTTAAGAGAGCTTACAGCAAAGAATTTGAAGGGTCAAATGCGATGTAGAGACACTAGCTAGCCTCGTGTAAAAGCTGCCCTCTTTAAGCCCCGTTATCGCCCAAAAACAACAAAAAGCACATAACCCCCTTACTTTGTAAAATCATTGCGACAAAACCGTAAGAGCTTAAGACCTCTAGTTTGAACCATTAGAAATACCACCGGACAAAATCTTGAAAGGATTAAGAACGTATTAAAAACCTTTTAAGGCCTTGCTTTTATTCACCCGCACTTTTGTCCATTTATGCCAAAAACAAGTGAATTTTTCTTATAAAATTTCAAGTATAAAGATTGTAAATTTTGAAAGGTAAGGTTATTTTGGACTAAAATGTAATTTATTCAAAGTTAATTATACAAGGGCTGATTTTGTCAATAACTCATAGTTGTGGGTATGAAGTGTCATTTTGAAAGTACAAGGATAAGAACGTAAATATTTAAAATTGTGAATTATAATATTTAGGAAACATAAAATATTTAATAACTTGGATTTCTATAAAGTTTACTAACAATCATTCGAGCCATGAAAATAAGTACGATAAGTATTATTAAATTTTGAAGAGACTTCATGTATATAAAGAACATTATCGTCGCATAAACATGAACACGAATACTAAATACATGATATACCAACTCGGTCGAGGGTCGGAGCGGTTTGTTCATATTATCTAATTTGTTTTCCATCCAGACTACGATAACACCGAGGTGAGTCATAGCCCCTCTTTTTCTTATTTTGAACGTTTTGGGGGAGATACATGCTCAAATATTGTTTTATATTTTTACATTTATTTTAAACTATTATGAATTACCGTGAGTTTCATAGCCCCTACCTTTACTTGCTTTTAAACTGTTTTGGGGGAGATACATGCTTAACTACTTATTTTTACTTTCACAAGTACTCTAAAGCTTTTACATACTACTATGAGTTCATAATCACACTTTACACGTTTTGCTACAAACCTGAACACAAGTACTATCTGTATGCTATCCTAATTGTTATTGCTTAAGTTACTTACTATTGCCACTGAAAGTCCCTCATATCATGAACCATTAATCACTTGCGAGTGAACGCGAATATAGTGAATAGATCTATTGGCGATTGACGCCCATTTGTGTTAGCGGATAGGTAACCAAATGCACTTTATTTGAGAATACTAGGAGAATGGCAAACTCCTACCGGAGGGCATTGTTGCTCACATCATCTCTATGATGTTTGTAACTTACGTCATTATTATGACGCGTTCGTGTTAAGGTTTGCGTTCATGAGACTTAAGGCAATATATACTGTGTTGCAATGATACTAATGCTGCAACTACTGAATTTATGGGTGCAACAACGTGGCCCAACCTTGAAACTTGTGTTCAACTGATTACTAAACAAACGACTATGGGTGCATAACAACGTAGGCCACTACTTATTTTATCAATATTGTATTTATTACAATAATCGCTCAAACTCGAAACTATTGAACTCAACTGTTTTAATCATAAACTCTATGAACTCACCAACCTTTGTGTTGACATTTTTTAGCATGTTTATCTCAGGTTCATAATTTACGAGGATGGCACGGAAGGGCACGGATACTCAAGAAGGCTATATTATCATTCGATAACCTATTTAATAAACTGTAAAACCACTGGGACCTCATTTTGTAAACTCTGATATTTATATAAATCGAATGATAAATCTTTTAAAATGATACAATTAGAGTTCGTTTTCTGTTCTTGTAACTGTTGAGCCATGAAGTAACACCCAGCTTGAATTCCGCTGCGTATCACGAAATTGGGGGTGTTACACCAATCCTACGCCAAATCGCTCTATCCGCATCACGTGCTGTCGTGAACCCTCTCAGCAGGTCCCCAACCTGCTCCTGGAGCTCCGACATACCATCATGCAAAGTCCTCCTGACTACAAGACCCATATCGCCTCGGATCCACTATACTAGCCCTAGATACTCCAACCAAACGATCATCAACCGACTAAGCCTAGTACCGTGATGTAATCCTCTCCCACATCGGACCCATCTCACCATACTCCTCGGGCTCATAAACAATCTCCGATGGTATCTCCGATCCTAACGGGCTACCTATATAAGGTGAGTAAGGTGGTGAGTCGATGTCTAAAGGTCATCCGAGGGACTCGTGCTCGTGCAAAGGAGAACCGGTCTGGAGAATGTGCGAGACTCGCAATGGAGGAGTACCCCTTCCGGGATATCCTCATCATCCTCCTCCCGAGGATCCTCATCCTCATCATCATCTCGCTCCTCAATCTCATCCTCCTCCTCGACCTCATGCACCTCCTCGCCTCATCCATGGGGAGAGTCCATGAGTCGAGTCTCTGTCTTGAGTAAATCCCGAGGTGGTACACTAGGAGATCTAGGCCTCCTAAGACAAGGTGATGTTGCTAGACGGATAGTGATGATGGTGGTCTCACGGACATGCGGGCAGTGCTATAAGCAAGCCTAGGAGTCTGCGCTCGCTAAAACCCGATGTAAAGTGAGCTACCTAGATGAGTTAGGGCGATCGATGATGACTAGTGTGACGGGCAATCTCATAAGGATCACCTGCAAGAACCGTTATGAGAGTCAATCTTTGGCGAACTAGCAACAAAGAAGGACCTCCTCGACACATCAAAAGCTAGTGAAGGCATAGTCTGTGACAGTGGCATAGGGTAGGTATAAGTGTTCGAAACAACTAGTTTTAGTAAGCGCATCAACTTAACCCAAAACACATATCACATAATGAAAGCTTTAAAAGTAGAGGTAGCACATTACTCAAAACATGCCTTTAATAAAACACATAAGTTCAGTTCTATCACATAATCCCTTATTAAATCAATCGAGTTCAACACTCCAAAATCACAATATATCGTTTACTCAAATCAAATTCCGTAATATCTCGATAATCACATCTTATTTTCCAAAACCAATAATCATATCTCATTTCCAAAATCAATAATCATATCTCATTTCCAAAATCAATAATCATATCTCATTTCCAAAATCAATAATCATATCTCATTTCCAAAATTAGTAATCATATCTTCAAATCATAAAGTTTCCATATTCAGTTCACAATATCCCTTAACAGATCATTTCATAATTCAAATCGCAATACCATAATCAAATAAGAAGCTTCGGCTTGGCAAGCGGGCGTGCGTCGGTCGAGGATCAATTTTTCTTAAAAGTGGTTATACTTTAGGGTTTATAAAATACCTAATTCTCTATAACCTTGAGCTCTGATACCAATCGGTAACACCCCCAAATCTCGGTACATCGGAAGACTTAATCAAGTTTTCGGGGCGTTACTATTGGATTGGTATCGCACACAAGTATAATAAAAGATAACCATTTAACCATTCAAAACCAATCCCAAATTTAAATATTCAAAACATTTAATCCAAAAGTATGATTATTAGGCCCAAAACATAGTTTGATAAGATAGGTCCCCATAGTTTATCAGAGTCATAAATGATCCTTGAACCCGCCTTCTTGCCAAGCTTCCACAAACCACGTAATCCAAACATCTTTCAATTACCTGAGACATCATGCTAAAAGGTCAGCTTACGCTGGTGAGTTCATAGGTTTAAGTTCAACAAAATCATAGTGGACCTGTAAGAGTTGATTTGCTATGCAAGACCTAGATAGAATAATACCGTTTGCACACACTGATCCTACCCGGATCACCAACCATATAATCACGATTACTCGGGCCTCGCGACTCTAGTCCAGCACTGTCGTGGCAACCTCTAGAACAGTTGCCAACCCCGGGATAGGTCGAGGTAGAAGTCTATTCTTAGCTAGGCAACAGTTAAACCTATAAGCAAATCCAAATAGTTTTAACAGTCCAAAAACAGTAGCATGATTCTCACCTCAATATAGTTAAAAACATAGATAAATGTGGGGCTATGAAACTCACCTCAAGCAATCAACGCACAAATAAACACTAGCAGAAGGTAACGGTATCACAGCACAGTGATGAGTGTGTAAATACTCATTATTTTTGGTCAAATCTGAACTGCAAAACATTTAAAAACACTCAGAAATGCATCAAAATACTGAAAATATCCCAAAATTGTATTTTATATGTTTCGATGCAAAATGTTTAAAATCGATGAAAACGAACAAAGTTTGCATAATTGGCGCTTCAGTCCCTCAACTTTCAAAACTTGTCAAATTTAGTCCCTAGGCATTTGTTTTGTAAGAAAAGTCACCAAAGGTCCTTTTGAAATCATATGTTGTCATATTTAATCCTTTGGTGAAAAGTTTCAATAATTTACAAGTTTGGTCCTCTGACTTTCGAATTTGCAAAATGGTCCCAGGAAAATTTTATTGTTGGAAATCTCATGTATGGTCCCTGGATTATTGGGACATGGCAGGAATCACCCTTGGTTTATTTTGGAATATGTACAACTTTGGTCCTCCAATTTTCAGAATTTACAAGTATGGTCCTTGTTACTAATCCTAAAACCAAACCGGACCCCTAAATTATTAAACTCAATCCAAAACCCAATCCCAAGCCCAACCCCTCTTGACCCTTGAACCCGTCCCCTATTAATACTCAGTCAAACTTGGTCAAACTCCCGCTCACGGGTTTCCCTTTTCCCTCATCATCACCTACGCCTGCAACACTTCCCACACTCCATCATCATCACACCCACCTTATTCCTACCCTCCAAACACCCCATGCCAAATGCATTAAATGCTCCTTCCCCTATTACAAGTCATCAGTACCAACTTGCAAAAATAGTTTTCCCGCCAAAAACTCATCAATGGCTAATATGAGCTCTAATAATCCAATGGTTCTAAAAGAAAGTGGGATATGCTCAGAAGACACGTGGGAGCACTTTTGTTGAATAAATAGAGGAAGAGAAGGCAGAGAAGAGAGTAGTTTTTAGTTTTATTTTTCATATATGTCGTTGTAATCCTTATGTCTTAAGTAAGTTCTAAAGTGTAATTTTAACCTTCATTGTACTAAAACTAAGCTTTTGTATCAGTTGTAATTCATTTCAAGTTCTAATTCAAAGTTTGGTTAAGTTTTCTGTTTTTCCATTTTCTATAATCAAATCTGTTTTAACATTGCTAAGCATCAAGCTTCAAATAGCTTTATTACAACTTATATAAGCTTATTCAAGCTGTTGATAGCTTTGAATAAGCTTATCAAACAGATTCAACAAACTTGGTACTTGGTCAACAAAAGTCAAACTGTGGTAATTTTGGGTTAAGCAGTTATGGAAATGGATTTTGGTTGATGCAGAGCTGGTTTTGGAGTGGTATTGGTTTAGGATAGTGATGTTTGGTTCTGGTTTAAGCTGTTAATAAGCTGGACTACTTGTGAGTACTTTACCTATTTCAATACTAGTATATTTTGCATAATCTAAATCTGTCTAAATTTGTTATTAGCTTAAGTTTAGATCTGCTCATTTAACTGTTATTAGGTTTCATTGATTCAGTTTCAGCATTAGCATAAGCTAGATAATCATTTAGGTAGAGTAATTTGCAAAAACAGTTAAAGGTGTGTTTGGATCAGTTGATGATTCTGAGCTAGAGGTAGGATTAGTGTTAGGTTGATATTGCAGTAGTTTCTCCTAGGAAATTTGAGTCTCATAAATCATTACTTTGAACATCAGAACTCTAAAAGTCAAAATCACACTGATTAGGTTCTAAATTTCATATCTGTTGGAATTTTTAAAGATCATAAGCTTGATTTGTGTTTAGAATTCAGTAGAGTAGCTTATTTTAGTTTCACTTTAGCTTAATAAATCATTCTCAGTTCAAAAATTGGATTCAAATCTCACTTAAGTCAACTTTTCATTTCTGTTTCAAAAGTCAAAAGTTGAAAAACTCAGTTTTCACCAAAGTTTGTGGAATTTTCATTGATTCATTATTGGTTCAATTCAAGTGAAATTTTGGACTTAACAAGTTCAGTTGGTCAAGAGTTGGAAACTGATTTTTGTGAAATTTTAGTAATAATCTATAAGTTCCTGCATAGCTTGCAAATGGGTCAAAAGTGCCATGTGCACACATTCAGTGTTAACTGAGTGTGCACAGGTTTGTGTAGAGCTCACAACAAGCTCATGGGAGCTTGTCTTGGGCTAATTCTTGGTCTGTGAATTCCTTGCCAGGTCTACTTGAGATTGTGGTATTTGGTTTTGGGTTCCAACTAGGATAGACAGCTTATTTTTAAGCTTGAAATCAGCTCCTAGGGACTGAAATCATTAGTTTGATTTTGTACTCATAAGCTTGTAGCTGGTAATCTAGAGGTGTAGGCTAGTTGATTTAGGTTCTTTTCACTGAATTATAGCTTAATCTAGCTTCTGTGTTCATTTTTTGCTTTCTAGTGCTTATTTGCTTATTTTTAGTGCTTATTCTCAATCAGTTTGCACTACAGCTTCATATTCTCACACATAAGACCTAGTTTTTATATTTTTCATAGATTTAGAATAATATTTTAGTCTTTTTCTGAATTTTTCATAATTTTTCATCACTTTGCTATTTTTCCTTATTTAAAAGCAGTTTTAGGACTTTTAATTAACCTTTATTGCAATTAAATCGTAAAAGCTTCAAAAAATAAGTTTTCATTTTCCTAGGTTAAGATAAATATAAAAGCAAAAAATTATTTTTCCAGATTTTTCCAAGTTTAGTTTGTAATTTTTAGCATTTAATTAGTTTTAAACAGTTTTTAATTCATAGAAAATAGAAAAATACTCAGAAAAATACAAATCCAGTTTTGAAAATTCTCTTTTGTTATTTTAAATTTTTGAAAAATAGTTTCACAATTTTCCTCTTTATTTTCATAAATTTTAGTATTTTAATTTAGTTTTAAAGTTTAAAATTAGTTTTTAATTCAAATTTATAAAAGAAAAATCACAATAATCGAACTTTAAAAATAGTGATAGCGTTTATTTAATATAATTTAGATTTTTAATTTTCTCAGATTTTTCCTTTGTCATCTAGTATTATCATTAACCCATTCCTGTTTAATATTACCCGATCACTACACGTTTAGATTTAATTGCAACAGCTCGTTGGGACTTAACGACACGGGGAAACACTAAACTCCTCTGGACTTAATTGCATTGCGTTCTCAAGCTGTCTGACTTTTATTACGGTTGACCATTCACAAGTGGTTGACTTGTGTAATAAACTTGACCGTTTGGGGGCCGATCAAATTTTGGCGCCATTGCGGGAGTCAGTCTAATAATCTTACGTTTAGCGATTAGTGATTTGAATATTCACTCCTTGTTCATACCATCTATATATATTTATATTTTCTTATAAAAATCCAAAATCCAAAACATCTTAAAACATATAAAACACAAAAATATTTTTCTTTTGTTTCTACATATATATAAAGATAAAAATACAAAAGATTTGTCGTTTTCTTTGTTTAATAATAACAACATAAAAATTACCATCGAGAACCAAGATGTAGTACTACCTAACTGGGGTACGACCATAATAAGTTCCCGAACCAAAGATTAAAACTTGCCTTTGTGTCCTTGTGGTGGTGTACCTTTTTCAAAAAGCCATTCATCTTGTGATTATTGGTTTAAGTTCACCGTCGTTTTGCCTCGATATTGTTTTAATTGGATTTGTTGATTCTACTTTTCAAAACCATAAAACCCAAAAAGATTCTTCTTTCCCCATTTTCATAATTCCCTTGACCACGAGATTTCTTAGAGTCAACTCTAGTGTATGCGCACTCGCTCTTCTAGGTCTGTGAGCCCATTTCGTGAGCTTGTCGATTCCAAGAAGGCGTGTCAATGAGCGATTCGCCCCATCGGTCGGATCCGAGATCCGGATCGCTTCGCATACTTCCGTTATCGTGGCGGAAGAACGTCCTATGTGCGAAGCTTCTCCGAGCACCCATCGATGGGTATGGAGATGCTATTGTTATCCCACCATTGTGGTGAAAATTTTGAACTCAAAACCGGTTACTAAATCTTGTAACCTCAAATCAATTCTATGGTTTCGAGAGGATGATCCTCATGCTCATATTCGATGGTTTAACAATATTGCATCTACCATCAAATACAAGAATGTCCCTACCGATGTCGTCAAACTTCTTCTCTTCCCATTTTCCTCGAGGACAAGCCCGGATTGGCTTGAAAACAACCCCTCAATCGATTGAAACATGGGAAGATTTGGTGAAGAAATTTGTGAACGAGTTCTATCCACCTTCTAAGACCACGAGTCTTAAAACGAAATCATCAAGTTCACACAAAAGTTTGATGAATCCTTCAAGGAATCGTGGGATCGTTTTAAGGAATTGCTCATAAATGTCCTCACCATGGTTTCTCCGAGTTGATGCAACTCGATACTTTCTATAATGGAGTGAGTCAATCGATCAAGATTCTCTCAATTCCTCCATTGGAGGAAATTTCTTGAGCAAAGCGTAAAAGAAGCTTTAGCGATCATTGAAAACAAGTCTAAACTCCGCCTTTGCACGAAGCAAACCGGTTGTTTCCCAAGTCGTGTTGGTCCTTCTTCTTCATCGCTCGTGAGTCAATCTAGCACCGATGCTAAGATTGACAAACTCACTGAAGCAATTCAAGCTTTGGTTCTCTCCAACCAAAAGAAAGTTTCTTTTCTACAAACTTCACCTCCTGCTGAAGTTAAGAAAGTGGAAGAGTGTGTTACTTGCGGTGGCCCCATGCCTATTACAACCGTATGGCCACCGATGGTAACCCTTTGAAGCAAACGCGTGGGCGGATTTCCAATTCAGAGGCAACCAATACCGTGCTCCTATGGACCCGAACCACCATCCTAACCACTACCTCGACCACCCGGTTTCAACCAAAACCAAAACCGTAATCAAAATCGAATAGAACGAACCAAGGATTTCAAAACCAAGGTAATTTTAGTCAAAATAACGGTTTTCAAAATCAAGGTCAAAATTTCCAAAACCAAGGAAATTTTAATAGAAACCGAATCGGGAAATTTCAACCTGTGGTATTTTCATGGCAATAATCAAGGAAATTTCCAAAATCAAGGCCCTAATCCAAACAATAGAGGCGAATTTTCCTACACCAAATCAAGCCATTGTTCCAACCGGACTATCATCGATGAGTTGTTGAAGCAATTCATGAAATCCCAAGAGGAAATGAATAGGTTGTTGGTTAGCCGATTCGACATTAAGAAGTCTTTAAATGATCGACCCTCGGGCTCGTGTACTTTACCTAGCAACACGATCGCTAATCCGAGGGGCGATGCAAAGGCGATCACAACCGGAGTGGTGCTTCATATGATGGACCCGCTATTCCTACTACCTCTTCTTCTTCTCTCCCAAGGTAGTGGAAAGTGAACTGAGGCGACAAAGGACCAAGTGCAACCCACTAGCTCTCGAGCACAAAGACATGTCCATCCTCAAGTTGTCCCGAAACCCAAATCCAAACCAGAGTTGTTTTGAACCTCCTGTGGCTCCGTCGAAAACTCCAAATCCAAAACTTCTATTCCTTACCCATCACGCTTAAATGAGCAAAGCTCCATGAAAAAGCCAGTCATCAAATGGACAAAATTTTCAAATTTTCCAAGAACTACATTTTGACATAAGCTTTATGGATGCTATCATGATGATGCCCAAGTTTGCATCAACTCTCAAACACATGCTAAGCAACAAGGAAAAAGCTGCTTGAAATGGCTAAACTCCTCGAACGAGAACCGCCGATTAGCATTAAAGAAGCTTCCCGAAAGCTTGGAGATCCCGGAAAATTTCTTCTACCTTGTGTTTTCCGTGGATGATTGAATGCTTTGCCCTTGCCGATCTTGGTGCAAGCATCAATCGATGCCTTATTCAAGATGGAAGAAACTTTCTCTCCGAACTTATTCCTACCGCATGAATATTGAGCTTGCGATCGTTCTATATCGCGTCCTCTTGGCATCGCCGAGGATGTATTCGTGAAAGTAGGAAAGTTCCATTTTCCTGCCGACTTTGTGGTTGTTGACTTGATGCGATCATCGGGTTCCCTCATTGTTGGACGAGGATTATTGAGAACGGGCGTGCTCTCATTGATGTATTTGAGCAAGAAATCACATTACGTGTGGGTAATGAAGTCGTCACCTTTAACCTTGATCAAACTTGAGGTACTCCGCAAACTATGATTACGAGTCGGTTAACCGAATAGATATCATTGATGTTGCTTCAAGAGTACTCTCAAGAAATTCTCGGTTATGTTCATAATTCTTCGAGTGATAATCTCACTCATTCATCTCAACCCATCATTGCCAATTCTACTCCTTCTCTCACTCCGTTTGAGGGAAGTGACTTCATCTTGGAAGAAATTGAAGCATACTTGTCTAGTGATTCGGTTTCATGGGAAATTGATCACGCTCCAATTGACATGGATGGAGATATTCTTCTTCTTGAGAAGTTGTTAAATCAGGACACTTCTCCTCCACTCCCTCCCGTTGAACTTCATAATAAGGAAGTTAAGTCAGTTGAGAAAACTGGAGAATTTCCTGAGGTTGAACTTAAGGACTTACCACCTCATCTCGAGTATGCATTTCTTGAGGGTGATGATAAATTACCCGTCATTATTGCTCGATATTTGAGTAAAGATGAAAAGACTGCTCTGATAAAGGTCTTAAAGTCACACAAGCAAGCAATTGCTTGGAAACTCTCCGACATTAAGGGTATCAACCCTGAGTTTTGTACTCACAAAATCTTGATGGAGGATGACTTCAAGCCAGCAGTTCAACAACAAAGACGAGTAAATCCAAAAATCCATGAGGTTATCAAACAGGAGGTTATCAAACTTCTTGATGCCGGTTTAATTTACCCGATCTCTGATAGTCCTTGGGTCAGTCCCATCCACTGTGTTCCAAAAAAGGGTGGCATAACTGTTGTCACAAATGAAGAAAACGAGTTAATTCCAACTCGATTGGTTACGGGATGGCGTGTGTGTATTGACTATCGCAAGTTAAACGAAGCCACCCGTAAAGACCATTTTCCTCTACCCTTCATGGACCAAATGCTTGAGAGATTAGCAAGGAACGAATACTATTGTTTCCTAGATGGTTTCTCGGGTTATTTTCAGATCCCCATTGATCCACAAGATCAAGAAAAGACCACATTCACCTGCCCATACGGAAATTTTGCCTACAGACGTATGCCTTTTGGCCTATGTAACGCTCCCGCACGCTCCAACGTTGTATGATGGCAATTTTCCACGACATGATCGGGAAACAATGGAGGTGTTTATGGATGACTTCTCGGTCATTGGGGACTCATTTCAAACATGTCTCTCCATTTAGAAAAAATGCTAAAACGGTGTGAAGACACCAATCTTTGTCTAAATTGGGAGAAGAGCCACTTTATGGTCAAAGAAGGCATAGTCCTTGGCCATAAGATTTCCAAAATGGGATTGAGGTCGATAGAGCAAAAGTCGATGTTATTGCCAATTGCCTCATCCTACTACCGTCAAAGGTATTAGGAGTTTTTGGTCATGCCGGTTTTTATCGCAGATTCATACAAGATTTTTCTAAAATCGCTCGCCTATGACCCATCTTCTTGAAAAAGATGCTCCTTTTATCTTCTCACCGAGTGCATCGAAGCTTTTGAAACATTAAAGAAAAAGCTTACGGAAGCACCCATTCTCGTTGCCCCGATCGGGATTTACCCTTTGAACTCATGTGCGATGCAAGTGATTTTGCTATCGGTGCGGTCTTGGGGCAACGAAAACCAAGCATTTTCACCTATCCACTACGCTAGTAAGACTATGATCAAGCTCAAACCCATTACACCACTACGGAAAAAGAATTATTAGTCGTGGTGTATGCGTTTGAGAAGTTTCGCCATACCTAATCTTGACCAAATGCGTGGTGTATACGGATCACTCGGCTCTCAAATATCTCTTTGCAAAACAAGATGCAAAGCCGAGATTGCTCCGTTGGGTTCTCCTCCGCAAGAATTTGATATCATTATACGTGATAAAAAGGAGCCGAGAACCCGGTGGCGATCATCTCGTCCGTCTAGAAAACCCTCACCGGGATGTGTTCGAGAAAAGGAAATAAACGAAACATTTCCTCTCGAAACACTCAATGTGGTTTCTTTTCGTGGAGACTCTTCTACCCCATGGTTTCTTGACTTTGAAAATTATCATGCGGGTAACTTTGTGGTGAAAGGATGTCGTCCCAACGGAAAAACAAATTCTTTAAAGATGTAAAACATTACTCGGGACGACCCTACTTATTCAAAATTTGCGCGGATCAAGTCATCGAGCGATGTGTGTATGGTCGAAGCCAATGACATTCTCAAGGCTTGCCATTACGGACCTCTTGGGGACATCATAGCCCCAACTACACCGCCAAGAAGGTGTTTGATTTGGATTTTATTGGCCCACGATTTACAAGGATGCCCACGAATTTGTCAAAACACGTGACGCTTGTCAACGCCACGGAATATCTCACAAAGAAATGAAATGCCGCAAAAAGCCATTCAAGTGTGTGAGATTTTTGACATCTGGGGCATTGACTTTATGGGGCCATTTCCTTCATCTCGAGGAAACAAATACATACTTGTGGCCGTTGACTATTTGTCAAAATGGGTTGAAGCGAAAGCTTTACCTACCAACGATGCCCGAGTTGTTGTGAAATTCTTAAAATCTCTTTTTGCTAGGTTTGGAACTCCACGAGCTATAATCAGTGATCGTGGTACGCATTTCTGCAATGACCAATTTGATAGAGTCATGCAAAAGTATGGTGTAACTCACCGTGTCTCTACTGCGTACCACCCCAAACAAGTGGGCAAGTGGAAGTTTCCAACCGAGGAATTAAAAGAATTCTGGAGAGGACGGAGGCGAAAACCGTGCCTCTTGGTCGGATAAGCTAGATGACGCACTCTGGGCCTTCCGTGACACTTATAAAACACCCATCGGTGTACTCCATACAAGCTAGTGTACGGAAAGGCGTGTCATCTACCGATTGAGCTTGAGCACAAAGCATCTTGGGCTTTGAAACAAGCCAACTTCGATATTCAGACACCGGTGATCACCGAAAGTTCAAATGAATGAATTAAATGAACTCCGTGATCAAGCATACGAGAACTCTTTGATCTACAAAGAAAAGACAAAGAAGATTCATGACTCAAAATCAAGAACCGCGTTTTCAACGTCGGTGATCGAGTCCTTCTTTTAATTCAAGATTGAAGATTTTCTCAGAAAACTAAAATCCCACCGGTCCGGACCATTCACCATCACTAAAGTATTTCCTTATGGAACCATTGAGTTATCTCAACCCGATGGTCCCAATTTTAAAGTGAATGGTCATCGGTTGAAGCACTATTTTGGAGAGGACATTCCTCCGTGGTTGTCCGGATCTACAAACTTTCCCCAGAACCAATGAATGCGGGATCGAGTCATGCTAGCGACTCGGGAATCAAAAAATAGCACACCATATGGGTTTTCACCCATATTTCGACTTCTTTCTACTTTCTACCACCCTAGTGTGGGGAGTTGCCCATTGTTGTATATAAAGTATTCAAAAAAAAAAAAAAAATTCAAAAATAATGGCCGTAGTATTTCCCTTTACGTTCTATGTTTCGGCATAACCGCGGGTACTTTGAATATTGAGGGCAATATTCATTTCTAGTGTGGGGAATTCTCACGAATTTTATCATGTAATTATACCACCCAATTCCCCATTTTTGGCCAATTTTTTTTTTTTTTTTGAGTAAGTGTTTTGCACTTACTCACTTACTGATTATCGATCCGCCATGTCTAATAAACAAAAGGATTGGCTAATCCAGAGCAAACGGCTCTTGGTAAAGATATCTCAAATCCGTTGACGGCTTGCAATTTGCCTAAAATTGTATGGTGTTCACCACCATATCTTTAATTAGTAAAGAGTTGGCTAGCCCGCAAGTTTATGGCTTGTGGTAAAGGCGATTGAAAACCATAATTGGTAATCGACTCACCAAAGATATTTTATCTAAGAGTTGGCTAGTCCGAAGCAAACGGCTTCGTAAAGACAAATCAAAACCGTTGAAAGTCGGTGATTTGCTCAAAATCATTTGGTTATCATTGTACCAAGGTTCTTACTTGAACTAAAACAATTGGCTACTCGAAGTAATGGATTTTGGTAAAGAGATTCAAATCCATTAAGTTTTCTCAAAAGATTGCTAGGGACTAGCAATAGTTTAGTGTGGGGATTGATGAGTGTGTAAATACTCATCATTTTTGGTCAATCTGAATCGCAAAACATTTAAAACACTCGAAATGCATCAAAATCTGAAAATATCCCAAAATTGTATTTTATATGTTTCGGATGCAAAATGTTTAAAATCGATGAAAACGAACAAAGTTTGCATAATTGGCGCTTTCAGTCCCTCAACTTTCAAAACTTGTCAAATTTAGTCCCTAGGCATTTGTTTTGTAAGAAAAGTCACCAAAGGTCCTTTTGAAATCATATGTTGTCATATTTAATCCTTTGGTGAAAAGTTTCAATAATTTACAAGTTTGGTCCTCTTTATCGAATTTGCAAAATGGTCCCCGGAAAATTTTATTGTTGGAAATCTCATGTATGGTCCCTAGATTATTGGGACATGGCAGGAATCACCCTTGGTTTATTTTGGAAGATGTACAACTTTGGTCCTCCAATTTTCAGAATTTACAAGTATGGTCCTTGTTACTAATCCTAAAACCAAACCGGACCCCCAAATTATTAAACCCAATCCAGCAGCCCAATTCCAAGCCCAACCCCTCTTAACCCTTGAACCCGTCCCCTATTAATACTCGTTCAAACTTGGTCAAACTCCCGCTCACGGGTTTCCGTCTTCCCTCATCATCACCTACGCCTGCAACACTTCCCACACTCCATCATCATCACACCCACCTTATTCCTACCCTCCAAACACCCCAAGCCAAATGCATTAAATGCTCCTTCCCTCATTACAAGTCATCGGTACCAACCGGCAAAATAGTTTTCCGCCAAAACTCATCAATGGCTAATATGAGCTCTAATAATCCAATGGTTCTAAAAGAAAGTGGGATATGCTCAGAAGACACGTGGGAGCACTTTTGTTGAATAAATAGAGGAAGAGAAGGCAGAAGAGTTGAGTAGTTTTTAGTTTTATTTTTCATATATGTCGTTTTGTAATCCTTATGTCTTAAGTAAGTTCTAAAGTGTAATTTTAACCTTCATTGTACTAAAACTAAGCTTTTGTATCAGTTGTAATTCATTTCAAGTTCTAATTCAAAGTTTGGTTAAGTTTTCTGTTTTTCCATTTTCTATAATCAAATCTGTTTTAACATTGCTAAGCATCAAGCTTCAAATAGCTTTATTACAACTTATATAAGCTTATTCAAGCTGTTGATAGCTTTGAATAAGCTTATCAAACAGATTCAACAAACTTGGTACTTGGTCAACAAAAGTCAAACTGTGGTGAATTTTGGGTTAAGCAGTTATGGAAATGGATTTTGGTTGATGCAGAGTGGTTTTGGAGTGGTATTGGTTTAGGATAGTGATGTTTGGTTCGGTTTAAAACATTAATAAGCTAGACTACTTGTAGTCTTGATAAGGTTTTAAAAGGTACCATTTTGAGGGTCGTTTAAGTCCTTATTTGATCACTTTTGTATCCGTTATTGCTTAATATCGTTCCTTTTCACTTTTTAGGTCTCGTGAAGGCAAAATGCTGGAATGGCACTTATTTGGACGAAAAGGCGAATATATGAAGAAAATGGCCAAAGTCGAAATCGAGACACTCACGATTCTTTGAAAGTAGAAGGCGACGTCGGTGCTACATTGTGACGCCGTCCCAAAATTATTGTGACGACTCGGGTCTCAAAACTCGTATTTTCAAGTGACGACGTCTAGCTATGGAAGAGTAGGCCGTCGCTACTCGGACGGCCTAGATGCAATCCGAACGACGCCGAAAGTCAAGAGGACGGCGTCACGGACATAAGGTGACGCCGTCGCAAGGTTAACGTGGCCAAGACGAAACCCTAATGGCGGCGACACGACGACGTCACTAAACATAAGGTGACGCCGTCGCAATTGTAATCTTATATATAGAATCCGAATTTTTCAGTCTTTGTGTGGAGAGTCTTTGGAGTAAAAACCTAAAACCGAACATAAGGTGTCTTGTACATTATTTTAGGGTTTTAAACCCTATCTTACACCAAGATAAGTCTTTGCTTCATTATTTCAATTATGTCTTTGATTATTTGTGTGTATGCTTGCATGTTCTCGATGTCCGGCTAATTTATTTGTGTGTTTGCTTAGGAAGTATGAAACTTAATTATTAAATATTGATTGGTTGTTTCTTATCTTAGTTGATTAATGATCTAGTAATGCGATAGGTCATTCGTTGTGCACTTAATGCTTGATTCATCTTTGTGAACCTTAGAGTATGATTACCTGAGTAATTGTAGGCTAAACCATCCAAAGAGCGCCTTAGAGTAGGAGTCTATAATCTCTAGTGGGTTTGTAGACAAGACCCTTTGGTAAGTTCAAAGAGTTAGGGAGAAACGCATACCCTACAACTTTAGAAACACAACGCAACTAGGAATAAGACGTGACACTCAACCATCAATAGGAGATAATTAAGGAGTAATACAAACTAAGTAAACACATCTTTAAACTATCATACGAGCACACATTAATTAGACATAGACTCCCACAACCTTAGTTTAGATAATTAGATAATAGTAGAGTAATCGGTAGAAATACCAAACCTCCAAATCTAATACCCGAGATTCGTACCTTTCCATTTTCTAAAAAACATAAAAAGATAAAAATAATCTTCCTCAACCTTAACCTTAGCGTAGTAACTCCTTACTAGCATTCCTATTCCCTAGAGAACGATATCAATACCCGTGGCTTACCCTAATTACTACACTACAACAATTAGGTTCATCGCCTAGGGTGTTATAAAACTTGCTCAAGAAAAGGAAGTTTCCTTGACCCCGAACGACGCGTGTAGCGTTATCAAGTTTTTGGCGCCGCTGGGAATAGAATAGCTAGTTAGTAGTCCACCGTTTAGGTTTCTTTACTTGATTCCTATCAAGTAAATTTTTTCTTATTTTAGCTTTCTCTTATTCTATCCCCTTCTTCATGACCTTTGTTCGTAACCTCATCACTTTTCATCATGGAAGGTGATAACCCACTACCATTCATCAACCCACCACCAAATGACCCGCCAAGAGCCCGTACTCTTGGTGAATACTCGAGACCAAGCCACCTAGGCTATAGGAACACCATTGAGCTTCCCGACCAAGCCCAAACTACGGCCTGCGATCCGACACCATCCGGTTGGTGCAAAGCGAATCGCATTCCATGGACTTCGTTCAAGATCCAAATCGAGATCCGAGGATTTCTCAAAATCGTCGATTCCATCGACCTTGATGCTACTACTCGGGAGACCACGCTACTGCGTCTCTTCCAATTCTCTACGGGACCAAGCTAGTAATTGGCTTGAGCGACTTCCCGCCGGCTCCATCTCAAGTTGGGATGATCTTACTTCTCGCTTCCTTGCTCAATTTTTCCCACCGGGAGAACCACTAAGCTTAGGAATGACATCTTGATGTTCCAACAACGTCAAGGTGAATCTCTCTGAAGCATGGACCCGATTCAAGGACTTACTTCATAAAGTCCTCATCACGGCATTGATCTTTGGCTCCAAGTCCAAATCTTTTATGATCATGTCAACTTTCCCACTAAGCGATCCATTGACCAAGCGGCGGTGGAAAACTTAGTGATTTCACCGCAGAAGAATCATGGGAGATAATAGAGGATCTCGCCTCTATGACAACGAAAGTTGGGATGACCCCGTGAGCTGCCCAAAACCGTCAAGGCAATCTCCTTGCCTCCTCCCGACCGTGGGATGATCGAACTTGAAGATCAAGTTAAATTCCTCATGAGTTCCTACGAAAATCCTAAATCTTCACACCATGTGAACAAAGCTTCTTCCTCGTGCGAGCCGTTTTGTGATCCTCATAACACGCGCACTAGCACCGATCCCCGAACACGCTCGCTGACTACGCATCCTCGCGTATTAATGGAGCGGAGGAAGATTCCTACAACACCGGACCTAGGAATTTCAATGAAACCCGTGAAGCATGGAAAAACAAGCCCGACGCTTATTGGGGACAAAACAAAGAATTCACTTCTAATGATTTCTCATGGCCCCCACCTAACGGTCCTAACCAACAAAACATCGAAGGGATGTTGCAAAACCTAGTTGCATCCCAAGAAACCCAAATGGCTAAGCTCTCGGACCGCTTTAATAATCAACAAGCCGAGATGGATAGGAAAATAGACAACCTTTTGAAAGCCATAGCTAATGATAAGAAGGTTAGTGCTATCTCAACTCCCGAGCCTTCAGGCATAGAGATTAAGGATCCAAGCAAGCTAAAGTATGTCCAATTCGTCAATACCATCGCCTTAGTTGGACCTGATGAAACAAATGACGAAGAGGACTATACACTTGTAGATGAGGAAACACCCGAGGAAGTAGATGAAGTAGACATTGACTATTTCAACAAATTTCCTACGGAAGAACTATCTCGCCACCCTCACTTTGTGCGTGACCTCCGTCACATGTATGTTAGGAAAAGTCCTCGAATTAAGTTTGGGAACCCTTGGAATCTTAACATACCATGTGTCATAGGACACCTTTTGTGGCAAAGCTTACATTGATCGCAAGTCCCCAATCAACATAATGACTAGCACCTACTACAATTGGATATTGAAGAAGCCTATTCCAACTAGGCAAGACCCCAATGATCCTAATGTTAGTTGCAATTTCCTTGGTAGAGTTAAGGGATTGCCCGTTTATGTAGGTAGTTTCACGTTTCCTACGGACTTCATAATTGTGGATGATATTAGCACGCCATAGACCCTAGCTTGTCCCATGTTATTCTAGGAAAACCTTTCATAGAAAGCACCGGATGACCTATGACCCCTCATTAGAGTAGTGCGATTCAAGAATGAGACCGATGACATAGCTTACCAAATGCCGTTTAAGATTGAGAAGTTTTCATCACTCTAATGATGAAAAGGAACTTAAACTATCGGTCTATTATAGGAATGATGAGGATAGGGAGAAAGGTGTTGATTATGTTATGGCTAAGATTTTCGGATTCTACAAGGATTGCTTGAGCCTAGGACCGAATACAGGACCGATTGGGGAGAGGATGAACTCTTAGAGAAGCGCATTTTAGGGCACTTCTACAACATGAAATCCCCATTAGAGGCCGTCAAGAGGACGGTGGTGAGGAAACGTAGAGCACGACTATGAGTCTAGCTACAAGACTCTTTAATAAAGAAAAGCGCTTCGTGGAGGCAACCCATGCTTAATTGTTTGCTTGTTAGTGTCACATATCTTTTATTAATTCTTTATCCTCATGTTTAAATTTGTAAAATGCTTTATTTTGTTTTTAACTTCGCCTTAATTGCATATAAAGGTATTTTACATAAGGGATAAGTGTAGGAGGATTACACGTTTTCAAAAGAAACGTAAACATGAGAATAACAATTAGTTAAAAGATATTTATGTTTGTTTGTTCGAGTCAAATGCTTGTATCGAGTCATAATGGATGTTTTTGCGAAATTTTTCCGATTCTAAAGATGTAAATTTTCCGAAATTTTTCCGAAAATCGCACCGCTTTTGTCGGGATAACTGATGGCGTCGGAAGGAGTAAAACATCGATTACTTTTTCTCGTTTTCTCGAGCTACTTATAAATTTTTGGAATTTTCGGTCTTAATTTTCTTAGAAATTCAGTAAACATCCATTCCACAAGCATTATATCCTAGTTTAAATCGAGTCTTATATATATTATTACCGCCGATTTTACGCGAAGGTTTCGTTGCTTTCTTCAAGTGTGCGAGTTTAATTTGTCACGAAGAAGCTACATAAGATTGGAAGGAGCTTTTCACGCAATAATTCTTCTTGAAGAAGGATCTAACCACCACTTTACACGGATCCTACCGAGCTAATCGGGGAGTATTAGTTTCTTCGTTTTAATTACCTTCTTTTATCATAACTTTGATACTTTCGGGAACATTGGGGACAATGTTCGGTTTAAGTATAGGAGGGAAAATAAAGCGGAACTTTGAAACTATGCTTATCCTTGACTATTTGCTTTGTCCAATTGTGATTGTGTAATAAACCATGAGAAAATGTCGGTTAGGGTAATTTTGGCACCAAATTTAAAATTTTTCATGACATATAGGAGTGGGCCATTAGTCTTAACAAAAGCGTCTCACGGATAGGAAGTTGCATGACTAGCACAAAACCCTTACCACCCAAATTCCACCCAAAATGTGAGGATCGCCTTAGATTAGTAGGAATTAAAGCATTCATCTTTAATGCTTAGAGTGTGAACCGGTAGTATATTAGATTCTAGAACTTGTTTTGTGATGCATTCCGAGATCGCAAGTGAGGCTACACTTGTGTAGTTAGGAATAACTAAATGATAAGAGGCATTAGGATAACCCTTGTTTGATACCGTAATATAATTACTTCTTCCATATCGGTTGAGTAATTCCCCACACCCTTTGCGTTGTACTCATCTTTAGTACACGATACCCCTAGTTAACCCCTCGAGCCTATCCTTTTCGCGGTTCTCGTGATGTTTCGGTTTTCAGAATATCAATGAAGAGCATTGTTTACACCCCACCCCAAATATACAACCAAATCGCCTTAGCCTACCCTTATGCACTCACTTTTAGTGCAAATGTTTGTTATCACCCTAAACCCTTAGTTCAATTATCTAGTTACTTGCATAAGTTGTTAAGTCAAGTCATATCCTTTGTATACAGCTTTGGGATGATTGGGATTCATGGGAAAAGTTAAAGTTTATGAAATGACGGAAGGGAACGTTAAATTCAAATTCCCTTTGTTTGCGTAATAATGTACCCCAAGTGTTTTGATCTTTTCAATTCGGGTCAATTTAGTGTTAGAGTAATAAAACTCAAGTGTAGGATATGCCAGTAAATCCTAGTATTTTGATGTTATCATAGAGGATGGTAGAGTAAAAGTGTATGAAAAAAAAAAAAAAAAAAAAAAAAAAAAAAAATCGAAAAAGAAAAAGAAAAAAATAGAGTGATAAAAAAAAAAAAAAAAGGGCTACCATCCTACATCTATCCTTTAAATTTATGTTTGTTTATTTCCGTTACATAGAGTTTTAGAGTGTCGAGTCTTGGCTTAGCAACGCCATTCTTCATATGCATTTAACATAGAGATTTTTGACTTACCACCACTAAATAGCCTATCCCACCAAACCCTTATTTCCCTACCGTAAGCCTAACGTTACAACCCTTTAAAGACCTCTTTGATAGTCTTTCCTAGGTGCTTACGCCAAAGCGATGGAGGTTTGATCTTTTCTCAAGCCTATGGTAATCTATGTACTAGGACCGGTTAATGAGTGTTTATCTTCCATTTCCTATATTGTTATATTTCATTTATACACCCGAGAGAGATGTGAGTATCCAAACACCCCATGTGAGGTGCTAGTATGTAATTTCCGTGCTTGTTATGACTTTTATGGGGCTTATATGTGTTGTGGACCGTTTTGATTAATGCTTCATGACCCTTAACTTATAAATTAATTGGCTAAAAGCACATTTGCTTGAGGACAAGCAAATAACAAGTGTAGGGATATTTGATAAGGTTTTAAAGGTACCATTTTGAGGGTCGTTTAAGTCCTTATTTGATCACTTTTGTATCCGTTATTGCTTAATATCGTTCCTTTTCACTTTTTAGGTCTCGTGAAGGCAAAATGCTGGAATGGCACTTATTTGGACGAAAAGGCGCGAATATATGAAGAAAATGGCCAAAGTCGAAATCGAGACACTCACAGTTGCTGAAAGTAGAAGGCGACGGCGTCAGGTGCTACATTGTGACGCCGTCCCAAAATTATTGTGACGACTCAGGTCTCAAAACTCGTATTTTCAAGTGACGACGTCTAGCTATGGAAGAGTAGGCCGTCGCTACTCGGATGGCCTAGATGCAATCCGACGACGCCGGTCAAGAGGACGGCGTCACGGACATAAGGTGACGCGTTGCAAGGTTAACGTGGCCAAGACGAAACCCTAATGGCGGCGACACGACGGCGTCACTAAACATAAGGTGGCGCCGTCGCAATTGTAATCTTATATATAGAATCCGAATTTTTCGGTCTTTGTGTGGAGAGTCTTTGGAGTAAAACCTAAAACCGAACATAAGGTGTTTTGTACAAGATTTTAGGGTTTTAAACCCTATCTTACACCAAGATAAGTCTTTGCTTCATTATTTCAATTATGTCTTTGATTATTTGTGTGTATGCTTGCATGTTCTCCATGTCCGGCTAATTTATTTGTGTGTTTGCTTAGGAAGTATGAAACTTAATTATTAAATATTGATTGGTTGTTTCTTATCTTAGTTGATTAATGATCTAGTAATGCGATAGGTCATTCGTTGTGCACTTAATGCTTGATTCATCTTTGTGAACCTTAGAGTATGATTACCTGAGTAATTGTAGGCTAAACCATCCGAAGAGCGCCTTAGAGTAGGAGTTTATAATCTCTAGTGGGTTTGTAGACAAGACCCTTTGGTAAGTTCAAAGAGTTAGGGAGAAACGCATACCCTACAACTTTAGAAACACAACGCAACTAGGAATAAGACGTGACACTCAACCATCAATAGGAGATAATTAAGGAGTAATACAAACTAAGTAAACACATCTTTAAACTATCATACGAGCACACATTAATTAGACATAGACTCCCAAAACCTTAGTTTAGATAATTAGATAATAGTAGAGTAATCGGTAGAAATACCAAACCCCCAAATCCAATACCCGAGATTCGTACCTTTCCATTTTCTAAAAACATAAAAGATAAAAATAATCTTCCTCAACCTTAACCTTAGCGTAGTAACTCCTTACTAGCATTCCTATTCCCAGAGAATGATATCAATACCCGTGGCTTACCCTAATTACTACACTACAACGATTAGGTTCATCGCCTAGGGTGTTATAAAACTTGCTCGAAGAAAAGGAAGTTTCCTTGACCCCGAACGACGCGTGTAGCGTTATCAAGTACTTTACCTATTTCAATACTAGTATATTTTGCATAATCTAAATCTGTCTAAATTTGTTGTTAGCTTAAGTTTAGATCTGCACATTTAATTGTTATTAGGTTTCATTGATTCAGTTTCAGCATTAGCATAAGCTAGATAATCATTTAGGTAGAGTAATTTGCAAAAACAGTTAAAGGTGTGTTTGGATCAGTTGATGATTCTGAGCTAGAGGTAGGATTAGTGTTAGGTTGATATTGCAGTAGTTTCTCCTAGGAAATTTGAGTCACATAAATCATTACTTTGAACATCAGAACTCTAAAAGTCAAAATCACACTGAGTAGGTTCTAAATTTCATATCTGTTGGAATTTTTAAAGATCATAAGCTTGATTTGTGTTTAGAATTCAGTAGAGTAGCTTATTTTAGTTTCACTTTAGCTTAATAAATCATTCTCGGTTCAAAATTGATTCAAATCTCACTTAAGTCAACTTTTCATTTCGTTTCAAAAGTCAAAGTTGAAAACTCGCCACCAAAGTTTGTGGAATTTTCATTGATTCATTATTGGTTCAATTCAAGTGAAATTTTGGACTTAACAAGTTCAGTTGGTCAAGAGTTGGAAACTGATTTTTGTGAAATTTTAGTAATAATCTATAAGTTCCTGCATAGCTTGCAAATGGGTCAAAAGTGCCCTGTGCACACACTCAATGTTAACTGAGTGTGCACAGGTTTGTGTAGAGCTCACAACAAGCTCATGGGAGCTTGTATTGGGCTAATTCTTGGTCTGTGAATTCCTTGCCAGGTCTACTTGAGATTGTGGTATTTGGTTTTGGGTTCCAACTAGGATAGACCTCAGCTCCTAGGGACTGAAATCATTAGTTTGATTTTGTACTCATAAGCTTGTAGCTGGTAATCTAGAGGTGTAGGCTAATTGATTTAGGTTCTTTTCACTGAATTATAGCTTAATCTAGCTTCTGTGTTCATTTTGTGCTTTCTAGTGCTTATTTGCTTATTTTTAGTGCTTATTCTTAATCAGTTTGCACTACAGATTCATATTCTCACACATAAGCCCTAGTTTTTATATTTTTCATAGATTTAGAATAATATTTTAGACTTTTTCTGAATTTTTCATAATTTTTCATCACTGTTTGCTATTTTTCCTTATTTAAAATAGTTTTTAGGACTTTTTAATTAACCTTTATTGCACTTAAATCAGAAAAGCTTCAAAAAAATAAGTTTTCATTTTTCCTAGGTTAAGATAAATATAAAAAGCAAAAAAATTATTTTTCCAGATTTTTCCAAGTTTAGTTTGTAATTTTTAGCATTTAATTAGTTTTAAACAGTTTTTAATTCATAGAAAATAGAAAAATACTCAGAAAAATACAAATCCAGTTTTGAAAATTCTCTTTTGTTATTTTAGATTTTTGAAAAATATTTTCACAATTTTTCTCTTTATTTTCATAAATTTTAGTATTTTAATATAGTTTTAAAGTTTAAAATTAGTTTTTAATTCAAATTTATAAAAGAAAAATCAAAATAATCGAACTTTAAAAATAGTGATAGCGTTTATTTAATATAATTTAGCTTTTTAGTTTTCTCAGATTTTTCCTTTGTCATCTAGTATTATCATTAACCCATTCCTGTTCAATATTACCCGATCACTACACGTTTAGATTTAATCGCACAACTCGTTGGGACTTAACGACCCGGGGAAACACTAAACTCCTCTGGACTTAATTGCATTGCGTTCTCAAGTTGTCTGACTTTTATTACGGTTGACCATTCACAAGTGGTTGACTTGTGTAATAAACCTGACCGTTTGGGGGCCGATCACACAGCAACTATCGACTCGGCACAACCTATTAATGTAGACCAACTTTAATATATATATTCCTCAAAATCAACGTTATCTACCCCAATATATTCCATTTCTTTATTTCCAAAAACGTCTCGTTTCACCATTTATCCTAGTGTTTGGTATTCCTCGTGTGGGTGTATCGACTCAATATGATGCCATGAATGCACTCAAACAACCAATATATAACTCATTGCGACACAATGAGACCTCTAAACGATAAGCTCCATAGTTCAATAAGTTTCGGAATAAATAGTAGACCTTATCGAATTCGTCAACTCGATAAACTCATTAATTTATTCGTGTCGCTTATTATCCCATAAATCAATCGTATCCTAAAGAGTCATAAGGATAAGTCACCCATTAATAAGGTTACCCAACGTACCTAGCGGGCTCTTATTAGATTCGTCAACCTAATAAGTCCGCTACCCACGTGGATCAACACGATTAATGCTAGGTTATCCGTAACCCATGCACACACCGTAAGCAATTAAATACTTAACTAATATTAAATGTCCACAGTTGACATTTATCGATAAACGTGTACTCGAAACATTAATTACTTAATTATTACAAAACGTTTCCAATTTGGTCGTTAGTTTCCGTTTTAAATTAGTAAATAACAAGATAAGTCTTGTTATTGATATTTTTAGTACAAAAGCCCAATTATTATTTACATTTCATAGTTCTATTAGCATTTTCATATATAAATATATTTCGTCAAATTCCAATATTAATCTCATATTGTTATTCGTTTCGAGTCCACAAGCACGAGTCATAACTTCTCGGCTTTTAATCAATCAATAGTCCAAATTATACTAAAGTCCATGTTACGGCTTTGTCGGAGTCAACTATTGACTAAAAAGTCAAAGTAACGCCGATGTAGCTCAAAGTTGATAATATATATAACAAGTCCAAATTCAAAAGTCATAATAGCGCAATTCAATCCCAAACCAACTCAAAACAATCTCGCCAACCAATCAATCAACCAAATGTACTCGAAACCAATGTTATGACCCTAATGGTCATGACACGGTCGCGGTCACGACCGCGTGAACCAAACAAGCTCTAGAAGCTTTTTGGCTCCACGCGTCTCACCCAAACCTCAACTACATCAACCAACAAGCTACCAAATCGACCCGACTCGGACCCATGACCCAAGTGGGTCACGTACGCAAGCCAAAGGCCTCGTACGTGCCTCTTGTGGCTCGTACACCACTCCACTCCAATCCAAACACTACCAAATCAATTCCACAACACCCAAAACCAATCATTCAAGCTTCAAACACTATCCAAACACAAAACCTATCATCTAACTTAACCAAAAATATGCAACTAAACCCTAAATGCACAAACTCATCAAATTGATACACCACACATTTACCAAACACTAATTACTTGTTTATTTAGTCACTAATTAGCTTTAATTTCATGTTCCACCCAAAAGCCCCAAATTTGTTCATAGGGTCGAAACCCTAATTTCCAATTCGTGGCTTTTTATTGCCCAATCAAGCTCAAAACTTGTTTCATTTACCTTATCTAATAACCAATTGCAAAACCCATTTGAAACCCTAAAAGTACGAATCTTGATTCAAAGATTTGAAGGTGTTATTGAAGTCCAAATAGAGCGTGTAATATATGGTTGGAAAGAGGAGAAAGAGAGCTTCAATATGGTGGTGGTGGTGTATGGTGACGCGCCGCCGTGCGGCGGTGGTGGCCGGAATATGGCCGGCGGCCACAAGGGTGGTGGCTAGGGTTTTTAGAGTGAGAAAGGTAGAGAGAGAAATGTATTGGTGTGTGTGTTTTATAGAGAGAAACAAATGAGGTGAAATGGGGATTGGATGGGGTATTTATACTAGGCCACTAGGGACCTCAAAATAATTCTTTTGGAGGAGGGGGCGCCGGCTTCAAGAGAAAGGGGAGGGGTCGGAGTTGTAATTTTTCGTAACTATCCCGTTTACCCATTCCCGAGCTCACATATTGTCCCCCGAGTGTCTCACAACATTCATTTAACTTTCCAACATTATTATTTACGTTTTTCCACGAGTTTTGACTATTTATTTGTCAATTTTCGAGTTACAGTCTAAAAGTTACAATAATTCTTGTTTTAGGCTTTTCTAGTGCCGAATCGAATAGTGCCTACCAAATAGAGTTAAAACTCATACGATAACTCATTTAATAATGAAATAAACGGTAAAAACCAATAGACGATATAAAATCAACTCATGGTTTATAAAAATAGTGGTATAGGCAAAACTCGGTTTAATTTAACGTAATGCGGTTACCTAAAATAAACTCCCTAAATTGCCAGTTGTCACACTTCCGTTGCATGCTTTGATGATGTTTACATGTTTACTGTAATTGTTATGATTAGTAAAACCCAACAAAATCATTTTAGCTACTATGCCAATTGAATATCGTATATCTATCGACTATCGTGATATGTAAATACACATATATCTCATATAATTGAGTATAAATTTAGTTAGATACTATGCCAATCACCAAATGTCTATGTATCTCTTGCTCAGTAACTAATAGAATAGGATTGATGTCGACTCACATCATTATGTTTCGACTTTATTAGATTATAAAACGTGGACTAAAACCACGTATATTATCTAACTCAGGTGGTGTTTGTTTGTGACTTAATTGACTTAATATGAAATAAAACTGAATTAATTAAGTTATATTAAAACTGTTTGTTTGTGAATTAATAGAGAAAGATGACTGAAAATATTAAGCAATAAAACTGAGGGTTTCTGCATTAAATCATCTCTTAATTAGAAATGAGGTTTGTTTTTGAATTTGATCATTCTCACCTACAAGGCTAAAAAACATATCCTTTTGCTTTTGATGTTTTTCTTACTTTTCTCCTTTACCAAAATTCTTTCAAGTATTGGGAAGTTTATGAACCTCTCAAATCCCATCTCTTTCAAGCATTTCTTTCTCTCGTTTGATAAACCGATCATCGCTTCATAACGAGGTTTTGGTGATGACCTTGTTGTACATGTTGGGTAATGTTTTGTTTTTGTTTTCTCCTTTTTCACCTTAATCGGTTGAAGCTTTTTTTTATCCTCCTTATCTTCAACCTCCTTCTCAACAACTATTTCATTTTTTCTCTTTTTTGTTTCTTTTACTACCAATTGTTGATCATTCTCTTCATCGAGTTCCTCTTCAGTTTCTTCTACCGTCTCAGCATCCTCATTATCACTTTTATCAACATCTTTTTCCTCTTCAATTCTTCTAGCATCACCTCTTGTAAATCTCTTTGGTGTACTTTGCGTTTATGTGCTTTTCTTTTCTGTAGACGTTTCATTTTTTTCTTTTCTGAAGAATCTGTTTCGTCTTGATTTTTAGTTTGTTTCTTATCTGCTTCAATCTTCCTTTGCTTTTCTTGCTCTGCTCTTTTCTTCTTAGCGTTTCTCTGTATTTCATTTAACCTTTTAGCAATTGTTTTTGTTTTTTCTGCAAAAAAAATTTATATTATATCATATGTGATTTAGTAATTTAAATATTCTCAGTACATAACGTGTTTCTTTATGATACGCGTACAATGCGCGTTCGGGGTCAAAGGAACTTCCTTTTCGTCGAGCAAGTTTTTCAACACCCTAGGCAGTGAACCTAATCGTTGTAGTGTAGTATTAGGGTAAGCCTCGGGAATTGATATCGTTCTCTAGGGGAATAGGAATGCTAGTGAGAAATTACTACGTTAAGGTTGGGGTTGAGGAAGATTATTTTTTTTTATCTTTTTTATGTTTTTTTAGAAAATGGAAAGGTACGAATCTCGGGGTATTGTATTTGGGGGGTTGGTATTTCTACCGATTACTCTACTTATCTAATTATCTAATTATCTAAACTAAGGTGAGTGTAGTCTATGTCTATTGTTGTGTGCTCTTATGATGATTAAAAATGTGTTTACTTAGAGGCTATTACTCCCTAGTTATCTCCTATTGATGGTTGAATTGTCACGCCCTTATTCTTAACGCGTTGTGTCTTCTAAGGTCGTAGGGTATGCGTTTATCCCTAACTCTTTAAGTCTACCTTAAGGTTATTGCCTACGAAATCTCTAGGATTCATAAACTAACTCTAAGGTTATCTTTGGATGTTTAGACTACAATAACTCTAGGTGATTATAAACTAATGTTCACAAAGATTACTCAAGCATTAAAAACACAACGGATGACCTATCGCAATACTAGGTCAATCACAATTAAGATAAGAGACAACCAATCAATATTCAATACCTAGGTTTCATAGATCTAAGCAAACACACAAGTAAATTAGCCGGACATGGAAAACATGCAAGCATACACACAAACAATTGAAGACATAATTGAATTAATGAAGTAAATCATTTATCTTGTTGTAAAATAGGGTATGGAACCCTGAGATAATGCCCAAGACATCCTATGTTCGGTTTAGGTTTTACTCCACAAAACCACTTCTCTAAAATACTGAAAATTCGAATTTTATATATAGAGTTACAATATGCGACGGCGTCACTCTTTAATTGTAACGCCGTCGGGTCTACGCCATTAGGGTTTCGTCTTGGCCACGTCAACTCTGTGACGGCGTCACCTTATGCTTGTGACGCCGTCGGCTTCAACCTCTGACGCCGTCGGGATCCAAATCTAGGCCGTCTGAGTTGCAACGCCCTACTCTTTTAAACTTGATGCCGTCCCTTGTAAAATAGCAATTTGCTGTCTGAGTCGTCTCAAGGTGTGTCGCGACGGCGTCGCAATTAAGCCGTAACGCCGTCCCCTTCAGTTTCAGCAACTTGAGTGTCTCGATTCTTGACATTGGTAATTTTCTTCGTAAATTCGCGTCTTTTCTTCCGAGTAAGTGTCATTCCAGCAATTTGCCTTCAAGAAACCTAAAAAGTGAAAAAGAACGAAATTAAGTAGTAACGGATACAAAAGTGATCAAATAAGGGCTTAAATGACCCCTCAAAAGTGTACCTTTTAAATCCTTATCACTTTAATAACACGATATGTACCTTTAGAAGGGCTTTTCACTTCACCAGTTGTTTTTAGTAGCGACAATTTAGATATTAGATTCCCTACATCATCATCTCTATCGTCATTTTCTTTATCACCTACATCATCAACTATCAACAATTATTTAATATCCTAACAATTTTATTCAAAGGATTAGGTACAGGCATATCTTTTTTGCAAAGTTAGAGGCTATGCCTGTATATTACCAAAATTCTTTATAATATCATACTTGATATGTAACATAACTTTTTTTAGCTACTGAATATTTATTCATTTTTGTCAAAGTCTTAGCCACAGGCATAGCCTTCGAAAAGCCGAAGGCTATGCCTGTGGCTAAGCCTTTGCTGAAGGCTATGCCTGTGGCTAAGCAAAATGTTTATTCTATCAAATTTTTTCCCTAAGGCTATGGTTGTAGATAACCCAAATTCTTTAGTATATCATATGTGATATAGAATAAAAATAGATTTGAAAGCCTATTTTATTTTATGATTTCTTTTGTTCAAGGCATTTTCCGTATCTAAGTTGAAGGCAAAGGCATTTTATCCGGTTAAGCCTTTGCTTAGCGGGAGGCTATGCCTTTGGCGAAGCCAAAGGCTTCTTCTGTTGCTTATCTGCACCCTAGTCAATTGGCAAAGTTGAATACATCTTTATTATATCATATGTGATATTTAACATAAAATTTTTGGTAGCTACAAAATATGTTACAAACAGGCATTTGTGTTAGGAAATGTTGAAGGCTATGCCCGTGGCTAAGAAAATGTTAATGATTGAAAGTTTTTGCCGAAGGCTATGCCTATATCTAAGCCAAATCCTTTGTTTCTAAGGAAATTTTTAAGTTATCACATATTTTAAAGCCTATTTTTAAAAGCAAATGTTTATTATATCATATTTGATATAGAATAAAAAAAACATATTTAAAAGCTTATTTTAAGTTATCATATATTCGCTCAAACCATTTTGTGCATCAGTCACAGCCTATTCCTTTGTAAAATGCTAAAGCATCTTATGCGGCTAAGCAAAAGCCTTAGCCGCAGAAGATGCCTTTGGCGAAGCGAAAGGCATGTTTTGCAGCTAAGCCAAAGGTTTAGCCGCATAAAATGCCTTTGGTGCGGCTGAGCCAAAGGTTTAGCCGCATAAGATGCCTTTCGCAAAGCCAAAGGCATCTTTTGCGGCTAATCCTTTTACTTAGCTACAGCGAATCCTTTTACTTAGCTGCATCCAAAGCCAAAGGCACCTTCCGCGGCTGAGCCAAAGGTTTAGCCGCATAAGATGCCTTTGGCGAACTGTGGCTAATCCTTTTACTTAGTTGCGGCGAATGCTTTTGTTTAAGCCTTTTGCATTCGTCAAAGTCGAAGGCGTCTTATGCGGCTAATTCGATATATACTTCTAATCTCGCAAACCTAGCATCTAAACTGTTAAAACCTAACTCCTAATCATAAAAAAAACTCTATAAACTGTTAAAACCTAACTTCTAGTTGCACACTTCTTCACAAATATCCATTTATACAGTGTAAAAATTTGCTATCTTCATCATAATCTCTATAAACAGTTCAAAACATCATATAGTCATAAATAATTGTTGTAGATATTGAAATAGTTGTTTAGAGTCAAGATTATACCTGAAACCGGTTTTTTGGCCCATTTTTTATGCTTCTTTTTGCTCGTAGTTGCCTTTTTTGTCAGTTCTTGTAGCGTGATAGTGTCACTGTCGGTATCTTCCTTCTTTTCCGGCGAGATTGATAGGTTTTGAGGATTTTCCGGTGTATTTTTTGATCGGTGTAAAAGTGTGAGTAGTGTATGTTTTTAGTGTGTGTTAGGTAGGTTCAATGAATGTGTGAAATGTGAGTTAGAGCGCGTTTTTGTTTGTGTTGCAATTTGACGATTATACCCCTCTGCTTTTATTTTAGTGGATAGTGTGTTTTAATCTCAGCCATTGATTAAATTTGAATCAATGGTTGAGATGTGTCCTTGGTATGTGAGGATTATTTGGTTTGTAAAATAACCTCACTCTTGTTTATCACCAAAATGTATACACATGTAAGGTGCCACTTTTTTCTTATTACAAGGGTCGTTTATTTACCTCCACTCATACTCAAGTTTAGCTACCTTTTTGCTTTTGAAACTTGAAAATCTTTTGTTAAAAGATGGGAACAAGGTTGCTTATATATACTACAGCTATTTGGGTGGGAACTTGATGTTGTGAAGAGATAACTTTAGACCTTTAGAAAGACCATGCCAATGCAATGGCTTTAAGACGCCAGGGACTAACGGTGTTGTTGTGTTTGATAATATGATGTTGTATTATTCATTAATTTCTTTGTTTGGAAAAGGAAAAGATGATCGTGCATGTTCAAGACTCATGAGGGCTTTAATTTTCTATATCGCAATTGGGTGTTTTTAGTGGGTATGCACTTTCTCACGTGATGCATATGGAACCCTTGTCTTTTATCAAGTTTTCTCTTTGTCTTTCATTCTTTATTTTGGATATATATGCATTGGTACCATGATGGCAAAGATGACTCTAGAGTGCAATGTGTCTCTGTTAAGAGTCTATTTTATTGCATTAGATGCATATTCGTCATACTTTATGTGTCTCTAGGGTTGTTGGCAATGAGCAAGTCGCCACTTTGGATATATACGTCATCACCATCAATATGAAAAAGGACACGATCTCGGTAGAGGTATTGACCTCAATCTCGATGATTAGACTTCTTGAAGATGAAATCTTTTCTAGTCTTATTCCAATAGAAGCTCGGAATCCACCTACCTTGAGTTCCTTCATTCGTGGCGAAACAAATTAAAATGATCATAATCATTTTTTCGGGTGAATTGTGTGAGTAAGAGCACCAATTTCGTTCTTTGCTCGGTTAAAAATACTTGCACCTTTAAAACCACTAATCGGTGTGTTCACATCAATACATCTCCCTTCCCATGAGTTTCTTTTCGATAGCGAGGTGAATGTTCTTTTCTTATTTCCTATTCTTACTTCCGCCTTTAAATTATCTAGTACCCTATAATAAACAAAACTAAATAGGTGATACGATAATTAGCATATTCGGAATTTATTTGTTTCTTACTAGCATTGGTGATTCATGCCGTCTTTATCACAAATAAACCAAGAAGCTAAACCAGACAAAATACAAAATAAAAAGTCGTTAAGGTCGCAAGAGAATCCTTATCCCACAAAACAAATACCTGGCAAAAACTTGGCACCACTTGAAATAATTGGACATTAACATGGCTTCTCCACAATAATCTGATGTTCTTAGAGCGTTTCATCGATATGATTTGACCAATGATCAACAACCAACATTCGAAAACCAAGAGAAAAAGAAACGATCAATATATGCATATATGAATATAAGATGTTGATGCTTTACATCCAAAAACTAGAAAAGCTTTTTAACCAAGAGTAATCTACCTCTGAATATAAGGAATATCATGGAAATATAATAAGTTAATTAATCTTACAAGTTATCGTCATGATATCATTAGAAGCACACATCATCTGTGCATGTATACGGACCACGATAATAACATAATATTAATCTTAACTTAGTCACCCAACATAACTTTAGGATATAAAGCCCAATCCTTTTCCTTCTATTACCTATGTGGGAATAAAACACTTTTCTCTTGAAAATATAAATACACATGCAAGTTATTTGACTTTTTAAAATTATCAATTGATTTTCATCAAAGCCTACGTTTGTTTGTTTACATGATTTGTATTGGTTCTACTTTTACTTATCAATTGATTGCATTATCCTTTCCAAGTAATATTAAATACTAGTTATAAAACTATTTTCTGAGCCTTTAAATTGACACATGTGCTATAATCTCCAAATCCAGTCATAACCATAGTATAATCAGTTGCATAACAAATCAAAGATAAATGAAATCTTCACATCCTTAGCTCTAATAAGTTGTGTACGTGTCATACTTGGCGATATATTTGCTCTACAACAACTACTTATTCTTTTGAAATTTCTTAATTTTTGTAACTTGTATGTTATATGCAGATGAAGGAATAGAGGTTTCAAACAATTAATGTGAAGAGGTGTTGTTAATTTAAAGTAACACAATTTATTATTATATTATTATTTTTTATTATTTTTTATTATTTTTTTTGTGGGGGAGGGGGGTCTCTAAAGTTCAAAATATTCATGCAAAGTAAGATAATTTAAAACTCACTATGATCAATATATGCATATAAAAGTTTGATGCTATAACTCCAACAAATAAAAAGCTTTTTAGCCATGAGTGATCTACCTCTAATATCATGAAAAAAAAGTTAATTAATCATACAAGTTATTATCCTAATGGTTCACGACGTGATTTTTACTCACAAGATATACCATTAGGACAATAACATAATACTAATCTTAACTTACTCAACCAGCATAATTTTGGTATGTAAGCAACCATCCTATTCTTTCTATTATCGATGTGGGATCAAAAACAATTGTTTATCAAGAAAATATATAAACATGTAAGGTGCCTGCTTTTTCTTATAACAAGGGTTGTTTATTCTTCTCCACTCATACTCAAGCTTAGCTGCCTTTTCATTTTTAAGAGAATAGAATAACGTTGCTCAACTTGGTATTTAGTGACGAGATAACTTAGAGCTTTAGAAATACCTAAATACTAAAATACCATTACACTTAACGAGTTATAAAAAATTGAAATCCGGTTGAAATGGCTTCAAGACGTCAAGGACTGACGGTGCAACAGAGAATCTAATACATGATATCAAGTTAACGACACCCAAAAATCATAATTATAAGACAGGAGGTTTGACGTTTCCTAGGTCAACCGTCTTCTTTTGCCTCCCCATTAATGATAAGTGTTGCTGCTACTACCTATTGTTCAGAAAATATATAAACGTTATTTAACACGATGAAATTTAGCTAATTGTGTTGTTTGATGAGTTATGGTTAGTTTCAATCTAACTTATGAAATAAACCAAATAATTCCAAAAATAATTTTTAGTTCATCACTCACCGTAATAACAATTCTTTTTTGCCTACCAATCTCTTTTCTTCCTTTATATCTGGTGTGCTGAAGTAAAACCATATAATATCATGTAAGTGCTTTCAAGGACTTTTTTGACTATTGAAAAACAAATGTTACCATCAATATCAATTTATATGGACTATGGATAATGAAACCAGCAAAATTTATTCCAGAAGTTTAGTAAACTTCTATTGAACCAATCAATGAAAAGTATATGTCATATGAGTTAATTATCAAAAAAATTCGAAAACAAGTTTGTCGATCAGCCAAAACCGACCCACCCTCTTGACATGTAATAAAAGTTACATGTTTTAACCCAAGCTCGTTTAGACTCAAGACCCAACTAGCGCATTATGGCACCTGTTAATTCATAGATGTAATAAAGTTGCGAAGAAGCTTACACGATGTAAGCATGTTCACGGAATACACCTCTAGAAGAAGGATCAGTTAAATCTACTAAAAGTACTCTCAATGTGTTGTCATACACATTCTCACGGTCCTGCATACATAGTTTCGTGAAGTTATTACCCAATAGCTAGTCGTTAGAAATTGTAAATACATTCAACTTTTACGTGTTTTTCGTGACCACCAACATACTCTCTACTATAAATGAAAAACATAGCAAGAGGATAGGGCAGGGTGGGGCGTGTTTTTGCTAAAATAAAAAACAGAACCGTAAATTCTTGTTTAACATTAGAATATGCTTTAAGAGAATATAAGCCTCAATTTTAGAGTTCCCTTGTAAATAATATTACACTGTCACTTCTTTCACATTGATTAAACCGATTATTACATATTATCATAGACTAAAAACTCGACACCACTTGAAATACTTGGTCATTAACACAACTTCTTCACAATAACTAAGCTAACGTTTATGGCGTGTTTCATCGATATATGACTTAACTAATGATCGAAAATTAAAATTCGAGAACCAAGCAAAGAGATACGGCCTTTTTGGTCGAAAGTCTTGTCAAGTTTTTTGTATTTCAACTAGCATAAACCTAATGTTAACAATAAGGGATTTTTTATTTATTTATTTTTCCTATTTACTCATCTAGGATTAAAAAAACTGTGATAAAAAAGTATCGACACCACATACGAGTTATCATTTAATGCTAGTTCTTGGTTTACTCCATTGAAACTTAACTACCTTGTTTTATGTGAAAGATGAAAATCTTTATTCAGATAACTTGTAATGAAAAAACCACTTATGCCTTACGATTTGATTTCGGAACAAAAATAGTACTGACCCTCTCAATATTTCTAACAAAAAAAAAACTGATTGTAAAAGTTAAATACTTTTTAACCACAAAAAGCTAAAGTTTTTTCTAACTATAAAGTGTTTTAAGGTCTAACATTAAAAGTGCATAGTTATTGCTTTGAATATCATTAACGATGAAAAAAAAAAATTTTCAAAAAACCAAAAAGTTAATGTGTCATACAAAGTTATTGCTTATGTCAACATTGCGGACATATTATTCATTTGCCCGTGGTATTGATGATAAACAATAACACAATAGTAACATCAATTTACCAAACCAACTTAACTTTAGTATATAGGCTACCAAGTTTTTCTTTCTATTATCTATGTGGGATCAAAGTCAGTGTATCTTCTTTCGAGAAATTGTATAATATCAAGTTTTTCTTTCTATTTACCCCTACTCACACTCAAGCCTAAGGGTACTCGCAGTGGAGTCGGTATGCCCTTCGGCATGGAGCATACCGAGCGGGGTGTGTATTGCCTGCTTTTCGGGTTCATTCGGCATGGAAGGAGGTAAAACCAATTCGGCAAAAGACCCCGATTTGGTATGAAGAAAATTCGAACGTTGGAACAACAATATATCCGTTGGAGCCTTTACTTTCTAGCCGTTGCATGTGTAACTTCATCAACTACAACCATCATTCCAACACCTTCAATAACGAACCCACTTTCCATTTTAACCACCTTAACAAACCAACTCACAGTCTTAAATTTCAACTCTCATGTTCAACTTCAAACAAGGTTAGTTAGTTTTTAAGGCTTGATAAAAAAAAGATATTGTTTGTGTGGTGGGGTGGTACGAAGAAGAAGAAACAGTGGGGTGGGTGGTACTACGAAGAAGAAGAAGAAACAGTGGGGTGGGGTGGTAAGATCTGTATGTCTTGTTTGTACTATGGGTGGATGGATGAAATATAATTATAAAAAAATAAAAAATAAAATTAGATGTGGTATGAGTCAGGCATGGTTGCCACTAAAATTCTATTGTTAGGTTTGAGATTGGTATGAGATAAGATGGAAGGATATTATTGGTGGGTGATTAGGCATTAAAAAATTTGTTAGGCATGGTTGCCAGTACCCTATCTATCTTTTCTTCTATGGCTTATTGTTTGGTTCGAAGCAGCTTTCAACCTCTACAAATGTAGTAGGTTCTATTGTTACAATTCTTTAGATGACACACAGCTTACATATATTTGTTATATTATTTAACAGAATACATTTTTCTAAAACGACATTAAGTGGTGGGTTGATTTGTTTTGCACATAGACTCAAGCATTATTTATATCTAGAAGACTATGAAACTATAATGGAACATTCTATGTAGCAATATGCCAAGTGAGAAGCAAGAAATTGAGTTGGGCTGCTATTTTCATTATTTGTCAATACCAACTTCTAAGATCGATATTGTTCTCATCAATGCATGTCACTCATAATTTGCACTATTTATAACATGTTCCAGCAGTAAATAAAAATACAAGCTGACTTTGATCAAGGCCTATCCAAGTTTGTTTGTTTGCATGGTTTGTATTTAGTCTATTGTTTTATTGATTCAACTTTTGTGCAGTGAGAGTTTAAATTGACACATGAGTGTTATAATCTCCAAATCCGGTCATAACCATAGCTAGTATAATCAGTTGTATAAGATATCAAAGACAAATTAAATCATCGCATCATTAGCTATAAATCAGTTGTATACGTTTTATACTTGGGCGACATATTTGCTCTACAACAACTAATTATTCTAGTGAAATTTCATACTTTCAGTAAGTGTTATGTAACTATAATTATGTTGACGAAGGAACAAAGGTTTGAAAATTGAAACAATTGTTATGTAAATATTCATGAAGTCGGATACTTTAAATTCCTTTACGATCAATGTATGCATATAAAAATTTGATGCTTTGAATTCAACAAATAAATAAGCTTTTCTACCCTGGGTGATCTAGCTCTGAGTATCATGGGAATACATAAAAAGTTAATTAATCATACAAGTAATCGTCATGATATTACATGAACAGATTTATTATCCCGAACATGTGCTATCCAGACAATAACATTATACTAATCTTAACTTGCCTAACCAACATAATTTTAGTATATAACCAACCGTCCTTTCCTTCTGTTAACTATGTGGGATCAAAATCAACTATTTTATCAAGAAACATGTAGGGTGCCTCCTTTTTTTTTTTTTTTTTTTTTTTTTTTTAAATAAAATGGTTAGTTTATTTACCTTGACTCATAATCACGCTTAGCTACCTTTTTGTTTTTAAAACTTGAAAATCTTTTGCTAAAGGATGGGAACAAGGTTACTCATATATAGTATAGCTATTTGGGCGTTGGGAACTTGATGTTGTTGACGAGATAACTTTTGAGCTTTAGAAAGACCATGCCAACCAAATGGCTTTAAGACGTGAGGGACTCACGGTGAATGTGTTTGATAATATGATGCCATAGTAGTTGTTAATTTCATTGTTTAAAAAAAGGAAAAGATGATCGTGCATGTTCAAGACAAATGAGGTTAGTATGCTTGCTTAGATTCCTGAGATTGCACTGCTCGAGTCTCTGGGCCTCAGATACTTGATGAAAAGAATAAGTCTTCTGACTACTATTTGAAGCATGTTTTCAACTGGCAAGGATCTTAAGTCACTTCTTTGTTTCAGGCTGCCGACTCTCGAGCTATCACTTGATTCCCTGACCGAACAAGAGATTTATGAGGAAGAGATTTTTGAGATACTTAACATGAGCATCTACTCTTAGGAGGTGTTTACTAAATTAAGTGGTTTCATATAAACCTCTTAATTAGCCACTTATTAGGAAGAGAGAAGCTTTACTGCTTCTCCGAGTTAATAGGCGTTAAGGGTTTGGGCCCACATTTCTTCCCCATTAGGAGAAAAAGAAACACACCCTTACACTCAGAGGCGGATCCATGTATTACCAAGTGGTTCCCGGGAACCACTTTGGACGACGAAAATTTTTAGAAGCGATATAGAATTTCTTTTAGAAACCACCTTAGAAATTATTTGGGAACTACCTTAAAAAAAATAATAATAATAATAAAATCTTCATTTTAGTACAAAATATTTTTAGCCCAAATCCCAAATAGCTCAAAAAGATTAGTCCATTTAATAATGGGCAAATCGCATACTCTACTTTAGTTCGATTTTACTTTAAGGTACTCAAATATTTTTTTCTCAATTTAAGGTATCAAACTTAATTTTACGTGCGATGTTAGGTTTGTTGACTTTTCGAAATAGGTTGTCAGTCATAATTTTAGCCGAAATGTCTTTTAAATACTAAATAATAATGATACATCACATTATTTAATCGTTTCAGCGAAAGTAAAGACGGGAAATTTCTTTCGAAAAGTAGAAAAAACCTAAAAAAAAACCATACATTACACATAAAAATAACTTTTGGTACCTTAAATTAACAAAAAAAAGTTTGATACCTAAAATTCAAATTAAGCTAAAGTAGAGTACCTTTTTATGCAATTTTCTCTTTAATAATTAATAATTAACTTTAAAAGAGGGTATAAGAAATCAATTGTGCTTAAAAAAATTTACCGTTAATTCGTTTGTTAAATTTTATTAGATCTTCTTATGTTTAATGTTTGACTATCGCATTTTGTTAAATTGGACCCGATCCGACTCAAAATTTGACGGTTAGTTCGTTGACCCAATGCTATTTTTAACTTGACCAAATCAAGGAACCACCTTAGATTTCTGGCTAGATCCGCCACTACTTACGCTCCTTACACCTTGGTTTCTTATCAGGAAAACATGTAGGCTTTGATTGTCTATATTGCACTAGTGTTAACAACTATCCGGCTTGTATGTTGATGGTTACACTTGGGTGTTTTTTGTAGGTATGCACTTTCTCACTTGTCTTTTATTAAGTTTTGGCATTGTCTTTCGTTCCTGACTCGGAATATATATGCTTTGGTACATGATGGCAAAGGTGACTCTAGAGTGGAATGTTGTCTCTGTTAATAGTCTATTTTATTGCATTGGATGCATAGTCATCTTACTTTCTGTCTCTCAGCTAGGATTGTTGGCAATGAGCAAGTCGCCACTTTGGATATATACATCATCACCATCAGTTTAAAAATGGAGATGATCTCGGTAGATATATTGACCTGATCAATCTTGGTGATTTGACTTCTTGAAGATGAAATATTTTCTAGTCTTTTTCCAATAGAAGCTCAGAATCCACCTTCCCTAAGTTCCTTCATTCGTGGCGAAACAAATTAAAATGATCATATTCATTTTTTCGGGTTAATTGTGTGAATAAGAGCACCAAGTTCATCCCACTCGGTCAAAAACACTTCCACCTTTGAATTATTCAGTGCCACCATAATAAACAAAACTAAATAGGTGATATGAAATAAACCAAGAAGCTAAATTACACAACATACAAAATAAAAAATCGTTAAGATCGCAATAGAATCCTTATCCCACAAAACAAAGACCTGGTGAAAACAAGGCACTACTTGAAATAATTGGACATTAACACGGCTCTCCACTATAATCTAATGTTCGTAGAGTGTTTCATCGATATGATTGACCAATGATCGAAAACCAACATTCAAGAACCAAGCGAAAAAGACACGGCCTTTTAGTTTGATAGTCTCATCGTTTGTTAACCAACAAAAGAAATAAAATATAGATGAAATCATCACATCTCAGCTATAATCAGTTATTTACTCTACAATATATTATTATTTCCTTGTGAAATTTCTTAACTTTAACTTCTATGTAACTCTATTTAGATATTTTAGCCAGGAGGTGATTTAACGTAATAATATTAATGCAAAGTCGAACACTTTAAATCTCATTACAATCAATAGATGCATATGAAAATTTTGATGCATGTTTTAAATCCAACATATAAAAAGCTTTTACCATGAGTGATCTAGCTCTCAATATGATAGAAAATTAAAAAGTTATTAAATCATACAAGATATCATATAGATAATGCATGCACTGAAAGTTATGAATTATACAGCGCATACATTGTCTTAATGATAACATAATACTAATTTCAATTTAATCAAACAACATAACTTTAGTATATAAGCCATCATCCATTTCTTTATATTACCTATGTGGGATCAACAACAAATTTTTATCTAGTAAAATATATAAACACATGCAAGCTGTTTGACTTTTTACAATGAGGGTTCTTTATTTTACCTTCATTCATACTCAATCTTAGCTGTTTTTTGGTTTTAAAACTTGAAAAAAAAATTGTTTAAAAAGAGAAAAACAAGGTTGCTCAACTTGGTATGTAGTGACTTGATAACTTAGAGCTTTAGAAACACCTAAAAGGTGAAATACCATTACACTTAACGAGCTATAGAAAATTAAAATACAAACAAAATAGCTTCAAGACGTCGAAGACTAACAGTGTTGTTGGGATACTTGATGTAAAAGAATAAGTCTCCAGACGATGATGTTATCTGTGTATTTACTACCAAAGAGACGTTTTTACGACAATATTATACACATGAAGTTATTATTTTGCACCTCAATCTCTTCTAAACCTAAATGTTCAAAACAAATGTTGCCAAGATTACGAGACATCATGTCAGGAGACAGGCATGTTTCTCTGGTATAAAAAAAGCAAACACCTTACATGTGTTTGGATACATTTTCTTGATAAATTTTTTTTTCATCCACCTTGGTGATTGAAGGAAAAGGTTGGTAGCTTATATACTAAAGTTACATTGGTTGATTAAGTTAATCTTAATATTATGTTATTGTGCGTGTTTAGTAGAAGACGGGTTAACTAAATCCGAATCTGTCCATCTAATATCATTAATTAACTTTCTGTTTTCTTTTCTGATATTTAAAGCTAGATGATCTAGCCTATATCACTCATGGTTAAAAAGTTTTTTATTTACCTAAAACTACATATATAAAAAAACAGTCAAAGTGAAATGTAAGAAAGTCTTCAAAGTGAAATGTGGAAAAAATTAAATTCGGTAAGTCTGAAGTCACAAGGGATCCATCATGTTAAGCAACTATGATTTCTATATACACTAACTTGCTATATTAAAGCTACTTGCACAAAATTCAAAGTCACTACAAAAACAATTGTGAACTGGATTTGAGGACTTACAACCAATTAAAAAAAAAATACTATTACTAATAAAAAGATAAAAATGTGACATCTTACAAACTTATTATAGTCGATTAAGCAAAGTAGATGACAAAAGTAGGCGATACTTACGAGGTATTTTATGTTACGAAATGAATATGATGAAATGAATTTAGTTTTAGTTTTGGAAAATGAATAAGCTCATAAGATTTAAAGGGCTTCTTAGTACCTGAAAGGTGAAAAAATTAACTACAAGCTTTTATTATTATTTTCTTTTATAATCCATCTTATTTTTATTCAGTTTCAATACTATTAGTGTTTAATCAATGTTTTGAAAACCGGGTCTCTAATCGACCCGGTCGAGTCATCGGGTTACGGTTCAACCATCGGGTCAACCCGGTCTTCCACAAAATTAAATATATATATTTGGAATGATAAAAAAAAAAAAAAAAAAAAAAAAAATTATATATATGCTTTTCTGAATTACCTTTTATTAAGTTTTGGCATTGTCTTTCATTCGTGGCTTTGGATATATATGCTTTGGTACATGATGGCAAAGATGACTTTAGAGTGCAATATTGTCTGCTAAAAATCTATTTAAATTTGTTGCATTGGATGCATAGTCGTCATCCTTTATGTCTCTCTAGGATTGTTGGCAGTGAGCAAGTCGCCACTTTGGATATATATGCTTTGGTACATGATCGCAAAGATGACTCTAGAGTGCCATTTTGTCTCTGGCAATGAGCAAGTAGCCACTTTGGACATATACATCGTCACCATCAGTTTAAAAAAGGACATCACCATCAGTTTAAAAAAGGATATGATCTCGGTAGATATATTGATCTGATCAATCTTGATGATTTGACTTCTTGACGATGAAATCTTTTCTAGTATTTTTCCAATAAAACATCGGAATCCACCATCCCTAAGTTCCTTCTTAGGTGGCGAAACAAAATGATCATATTCATTTTTTCGGGTGATTTGTGTCAATAAGAGCACTAAATTCCTTGTGAAAACTCTTAACTTTTGTAACTTTGATATAACTATATGTAGATCAAGAGTAGAGGTTTAAAACAATTTGTGATAATCTAACATTCAAAATATTCATGAAGTCGGAAACTTTAAATTCCATTACTATCAATATATGCATATAAAAGTTTGATGATTTAGATCCAACAAATAAAAAGTTTATTAACCATGAGTGAACTCGCTCTAAATATCATGGAAAAATAAAAAGTTAATTAATCATACAAGTGATCGTCATGATATTAGAAGCACAGATTTATTAACCGGTACTTCTATACTTATGACAATAACATAATATTAATCTTAAATTAGTCAACCAATATAACTTTAGTATATAAGCCACCATCCTTTTCTTTCTATTACCTATGTGGGATCATAAACAAACATGTATCTAGAAAATATATAAACACATGCAAGCCATCTGCCTTTTTACAATGAGGTTTTTTTATTTACCTCCACTCATACTCGATCTTGGCCGCCTTTTTGTTTTGAAACTCGAAAAAGAAAAAAAAAATGAAAAAAAAAAAAATTGTTGAAAGAGCAGGGAACAACGTTGCTCAACTCGGCATGTGTGACAGGTTAACTTACAGCTCTAGAAACACCTAAATACTAAAATACCATTACACTTCTCATTACGATCAAGTTGCGCGTACCAACTATGGCCTTCCCACATTTACCTCATAAATTGCGTAGCACTTTTTCCTGATCACGCTCAAATTTTTTATAGTAAGCCCAATTGTGTTTCAATCAAGCAATAAAACTAGAAAATATGTATTGGAGAAACTGGTATGAATTTATTTGATCTTTTCAGATAAAATCTATAACTACATGTTTTTAAGCTATGAAAAAATATGCTACAATACTTTGGAGATACTACATTCATGTGGCTAGTAAAAGGGTCATGTTTTGGTTAATCAACATATGTATGTGGCTAGTAAAGGACTAAAGGCCCATTTTGTGGTTGATCAACATATGTTTGTGGTTTGGACCAATGTTTTATGGAGGGAGATTGTTTTAAGTTGGAAACTCAACTTGACTCAAGTTAAATTTAATGGCTCAAATCCAAATAACTTTTTTTAATTTGAACCATTAGATTAAATCCAATGGCTAACAATCATATAACTTGACTCAAGTTGTATTATGCAACTTGAGAGGATCTTGATTCATGTTTTAAAGCGTGGGTTGACTCGGCTGGTTAAACCGAAAACCGATTGAGTCATTGAACAGGAGCGTCACTAGTGGTTTCGTTATTGATGATGATGATTCAAGAAAGATCTTCAAGGTCACAGTTACTCCCTCCGTCCCTAAATAAGTGTCCAGTTTGACTTTTCAAAGTCAAATTGGATCAACTTTGACTATATCTATTTTTGTGAGTGTTATATAATACTTGATGCAAAATATATGAATTGATTGGGTTTTAAGTGTATTTTTCATTGATATAGTTTTTCATCAAGTATTATATAACACAAAAAAAATATTTACGGTCAAAGTTGATCCAGTTTGACTCTGAAAAGTCAAACTGGACACTTATTTAGGGACGGAGTAAGTAATATTTATTGTTGTGGTGCTGGCACCTTCGGAAAGATTTATAATGTGGAGGCAATTTGGTATAAAGTATTCAAAATTCATGTTTGTATATTTTTCAAGGTTATAAATAGCACCTTCGGAAAGATTTATAATGTGGAGGCAATTTGGTATAAAGTATTCAAAATTCATGTTTGTATATTTTTCAAGGTTATAAATAGCGTCAGGCGTGGCGTGACAGCATGATTGAGCCTCACGCCTTTGCGGCTACGGCGAATCTTTTGCGTTTATAAGGCGTGGCATAAGGCGGCATAAAGTAAGAAAAAATTTATATATTTATATCATAATCCATATATATCGAGTTTACAAAAACATGTGCCATAAGGCGGCGTGGCGGCATGATCAAGCCTCACGCCTTTGCTAGGCCTTTACGGGACCTTTGCGAGCCTATTAGAACATTGATATTTTCACACCTTTCGGAAAACAAAACTTGAAGTCGAAACCATTAATGTGGGTAACTCGAAATTTCATAGTCCAAAAAAGTTTATTCTTAACAAAAGTAGACGTGTTTTTAGTATGGTGAACATAACGTTGGGGTCATACGTTCGAATCACGTCCATGTCTTTTTAATCAAGTTATTACATATTGGTCATGTTTAGCTTAGAGTGTTTCACAAGAAGCAACTATCATTCGCATTTTGTGTAAATGCTCATATTCAATTAACGTTAATATCATGATCTTGATCTTAGGATCTTACAATTTTACGATACTACAAAACAAAAACGATCCGGATTCTACGTAGGATCTTAGCAAACTTAGGATTTTATAAGTTCCCGATCTTCGCCATAAGATCTTAAAATCTAATCAAATCCGAAATTACTTTTTTTAAACCGCAAAATAAAAATACTAAAAAGTTATGGATTATGTTTTATAGAATTTCAAAAAAACATGTTAATCTTTTTAAACATTTCATATTCATAACTTAGGAAAACATTATTATGAAAGATTCATATATTTTGTATTTATTATATATAATAATTTGTAGATTTGAATAATATTAAACAGACTATTAAGATAATGATATTATAGTAGGATCTTAAGATTCTGATCCGATCTTATGATTCCGATCTTGCAAAAATGAAAAGAATCCTGAGTAGGATTCCGATCTTGAAAACCTTAATTTCAACCGTCATAATCCTATTATAAAATATGGCAATTTTTTATTTCTATTGCCCATATGGGATAATAGCAATTTTTACAATGAAAGAATATCGGTACACATGCAAGTTATTTTTTAATGCTAGTTTTTTTTTTTTTTTTTACTCCTCTAAATTAACTACCTGCTTTATTAGAAACATGAAAAATCATTTTCTAGATGGTAATTTGTAACGAAAAACCACTTCAGCATTACGATTTGATTTCGGAACCAATATTTCTAGTTTTGTTTTGGTACAAATTAACATGATGAATAACCCAAGTGGATACGACATCGTTTTGTAACAAGTAATTAACAAACAAGCTAAGTTATAGGAGAAGCATTTAATTAGCTAATTATAAAATTTAAATGCTTTTAACCATAAAAAGCTAAAGTTTGTTTGTTTTTTTTAGCTATAAAGTGTTTTGAACGTTTAAAATTAAAAATGTAATAGTTATCGCTTTGAATATCATAAATAAAATTGTTTTAAGATAACCACAAAGTTATCGATGAATAAAAACTTTTCAAAGAATCACAAAAAGATAAACGACGAATAAACTTTTTTTCAAAAAACTAAAAAGATAATGAGTCATACAAGTTAACGTTCTTGAGAACGCCACCGACAAACTATTTATGTGTCTGAGAGTTCCAAGGACAATAACATAATAGTAACATCAACTTACTGAACCAACTTAACTTTAGTATATAGGCTACCATGTTTTTCTTTCTTTTACCTATGTAGGATAAAAAACAATATTCTTTCAAGTAATTGTATCATATAAGCTATTTGATTTGATGGTTCTTGATTTACCCCTACTCAAACTCCTGGCTTTCTTTTTATTTTATTTTATGAAACTATAAAATCATTCTTTTAGATAATAATTCTAACTAAACGTGAATCATGGTTTTCGAAGCAATATTAAAGTTAAAGGAACATATATCATAGATCCAAACAACATAAACATAGTGTTGTTTTACAAATTAACATGATGAATAGTCAAGTGGATAAGCCATCACAAACAAACAAGTTACACAATATAACATGATAAAATATTTTTCAAAAATTAAATGTGGTACACTCAGAAACACTTGGTGAGTATTGTTTGTTAACCAATACAAAAAAATCAAATCGAGATGGAATCATCACATCCATAGCTATAATAACTCGTATACATTTAATCTTCGGAAGATCTAATCACTCATATAAAAACGTATAAAAACATAAAAAAACACGACATCTAATGATGGTTGAGTTATCATCCGACCCTTAAGTGACCCATTCGACCCATTCGACCCATTTGTTTATTCACATAAGTTCATATGTTGACCCATTTGACCTGTTCTTTACAAATAGGGTAACCCAATCCAACCCATAAGTTATTGTTTTTTACCCATAGCAACCCATTTTTCTCTAAATGGGTTGTGATTGACACCTCTTGAATTGCACAAATCTTAACCTAGAATTGCACAAATTTTATATGTTGTGATCTAACTAAATATTCATATAAAACTCAGATGCTAAAGTTTAATCTCACCAGAATATCAAAGAAATAAAATAATAATAATAATAAAATCTCACCACGTTCAAAATGTAGATATACATGTAATAAGTGCTTCGTACAATTGTCCGCTGAATAACATGATATTAAAATGAACTCATTTCAAATGCTTACGTGCTTACCAAGGGACAAATCTTCACCATCATCTACTTTGATCTAATAGTGGGGATAAACCTAAGATTTAATATGGAAACCTAAGTCCATGTTTTTTTTACTCTTTTTTCTTTGTCTTTTTTTCTTTCTTATATATTAACTTTTTTATTTATTTATTTTTTTAAATTCACGTTTTCTATTTTAAATTCATGTTTGTTTGTTTTGTTATTTATTTTTTTTTTTTCAAGTTTTTTTTATTATTATTTTTTTAATTTTAAATTCACGTTATTTTATTCTAAGATTTTTTTTCGCTTTCATACGTTTTCATTTGTATTCATACGTTTTCGTCCGTTTTTATACGTTTCCGTCCGTGTTCATACGTTTTCGTCCGTCTTTTTACGTTTTTGTCTGTTTTCATCCGTTTTTTGACGTTTTCGTTTGTTTTCTGACGTTTTCGTCTGTTTTCAGACGTTTTTGTCCGTTTTCATACATTTTCATCCATTTTTACGTTTTCGTCCATTTTTAGACGTTTTCGTCTGTTTTCAGACGTTTTCTTTCGTTTTTATACGTTTTCGTCCGTTTTCATACGTTTTAATCGTTTTCTTACGTTTCGCCCGCTTCGTCCGCTTTCATACGTTTTAATACTGCTTTCTTACGTTTTCGTTTGTTTCATAAGTTTTCGTCCGTTTCATACGCTTCGTCTTTTCATCCGTTTCGACGTTTACATCCATTTTCGGCGTTTTAAATGCTTTTTAAACGTTTTGTCCGTTTTTGTCCGTTTTTACGTTTTCGTCCATTTTTAGACATTTTGCCCTGTGGGTCGGTTTTCATCCCTAAACTTTTTTTTGGCATAAAATCATCCCTCCGTTAGTAAAGTTGGCACAAATACATCCCTCTGTTAGTAAAATCAGTTAATGAGGACTAACGGTGCAAATATATCTCCGTTATATTTAGGTAAATCGTCTTTGTGGCAAGAAACAAATTGCAAAGTCCTTAAATTTATTTACAAATTCGTCCCTGTGGTTGAACCGGTCAACGTTTGGTCAACGCCACGTGTCACCATATGAATGGTGCCACGTGTCCTCGGGTCGGGTCGGTAAACGGGTCGGGTTGCCACGTGGACCAATGAGGTGGTGCCACGTGGCAATGGTAAAATATACCATGTTTTGGCTCGAGTGGGATTCGAACCCGGTTGTTTGTGTGGGAAGCAATGCTTTGCCCAACTGGGCTAGGCATAGCTTCATGTATATTTCCCTAAATTTAATACATAACCCTTTCTAAAAGTTAAAAGCCCAATTCATTATTATTAAAAGGTTCAATTTAGTTTTTGGCCTATCAATTTACGGAGTTTTATGGACTGTAAAAAAATAAATAAATATACCGTCGGACTCGTTTTTTCGTGCTCTTTCCAATGGTATGCTCGGGGAATTTTTTCGATTTCAAACGAACCTCGAAAAATGCGAAAATCATCGTTTTTTCTTTGTTTTCGCATTTTTCGAGGTCCAAACCAAGTCGAAAAAATTCCCCGAGCATACCGTCGGACTCGCTTTTTCGTGCTCTTTCCAATGGTATACTCGGGAATTTTTTTGAGTTAGTTTGAACCTCGAAAAATGCAAAAATCACCATTTTTTTCTTAGTTTTTGCATTTTTCGAGGTCCAAACCAAGTCGAAAAAATTCCCAGCTCTATTTCTCGTTTTTAGTGCTCTTTCCAATGGTATACTCGGGAATTTTTGATTTCAAGCGAACCTCGAAAATGCAAAAACAAGGAAAAAGCAGATGATTTTCGCATTTTTCGAGGTTCGTTTGAAGTCGAAAAAATTCCCCAAGCATACCATTGGAAAGAGCACGAAAAAACGAGTCCGATGGTGTATTTATTTATTTTTTGACAGTCCATAAAACTCCGTAAATTGATAGGCCAAAATATAAATTGAACCTTTTAATAATAATGGGTTGGGCTTTTAACTTTTAGAAATGGTTATGTATTAAATTTAGGCTATAATAACTGAAGGCTTGGCCCAGTTGGGCAAAGCTTTGCTTCCCACCCAAACGTCCCGGGTTCGAATCCAGGGGGAGCCAAAGTGTTGGTATATTTTACCAATGCCACGTGGCACCACCTCATTGGTCCACGTGGCAATCCGACCCGACCCATTGCCCGACCTGACTCGACCCGATGACATGTGGCAACTTTAACTGAGATATATTTGCACCGTTAGTCCTCATTAACTGAGAGGGATGTATTTGTGCCAACTTTACTAACAGAGGGATGTATTTGTGCCAACTTTACTAACGGAGGGATGATTTTGTGCCAAAAAAAAGTTTAGGGATGAAAAGCGACCCACAGGGATGTATTTTGGACTTTACTCTTCATTTTTATACGTTTTTGTCCGTTTTCATATGTTTTCGTCTGTTTTCATACGTTTTCGTCCGTTTTCTTACGTGTTTGTTCGTTTTCACATGTTTTCGTCCGTTTTCATCCGTTTTCTTTCGTTTCATTCATTTTTCATACGTTTTCATACGTGTTTTTACGCTTTCATACGTTTTCGTCTGTTTTCTTATGTTTTCGTCCGTTTTCTTACGTTTTTGGCCATTTTCATCCATTTTCATACGTTTTTGTCTGTTTTTTTAGGTTTTCATGTATTTTCGTCCGTTTTTAGACGTTTTCATCTGTATTTTACGTTTTCATGTATTTTCGTCCGATTTTATACGTTTTCATACGTTGTCATTCGTTTTTTTACGTTTTCGTCCACTTTTAAACGTTTTCGTCTGTTTTCAAACGTTTTCATCCGTTTTTATAAGTTTTCATCCGTTTTCATACGTTTTCATCCGTTTTTATACATTTTTGTCCGTTTTCAGACGTTTTTGTCCGTTTTCAGATGTTTTTATCCGTTTTCATACATTTTTCATTCGACTTTATACGTTTTTGTCCGTTTTCAGACGTTTTCATTTTGATATTTGTAAGTGACACTTATTTATCTCTTGTGATATAACACTGTAAGGAAGATGAAAAGTATTACATTCTTCATCATGTATGTGTTATCAGTTGTGATACTCAACTAAGAATATGATGGTTGTGTTTTTGAAATACTTAGGAAGATTTTTGTGTTTTATAATATTATGAAATATTAGAAAAGTTGTTCAACTGAAAACAAGAGATGTTATGATACTTTTGTTAGACTCGTGGTGGATTTTTCTATTTAATAGATACATTGTGCATGTTTCGATAGGTTTTATAACGAGATTTGAAAATACCTATGGTTAAATTAGCAAACTAAATAAGCTATGTGTGATAACACCGGTGATATCACCTGTGATATCATGTGCGATATTATCGGTGATAGCATGTGTGATATCATAGTTTATATCACTTGTGATATCACCAGTGATATCTTGTGTTATCACTTGTGATCAATGTTTTGAAAGTCTCAAGGCGCACTAAGGCGCAATGGGGGGAAAAGAGCCTCGAGTCGAGGCGCATCCCAAGGCGCGGGATTCATGAATGCGAGGCGCACTAAATATATTAAGTTTTTATAACATATATGACCATTTATGTAGCTTAAATAACACAAATAACATTAAAATACTTAATACATGGCACATATTGCCATTATAAAAATTAAAATTGACCAGTTGTCACTTCTAAAACAAATCAACTCTTTGGCTCGATGACTTATATAGAGATTAAAATCTATATCAAACTAAATATGCTTGTGTCCTACACTTGTAGACTTACATCTAACAAAGCTCACAATTCAACCCAAAATATCAAGCAAGCAACGTATTAATATTCAAGGCACAATGCCACATTTTCATGATAATATGTCATAAAGAAAATACTTAATGAAACAAAGTAACTTCTTAAAGAAAATATCATAATGAATAAAAAGGAAGCAAACAATGAAAATAGAGACTTGACATATTCTCAAAATCAAACAAGTGTTGCATTAAATTAAAAGTGATATTAGACATTAACTTTTTTTTAATAAAATATCACAATTGACATTTGATCGTACAAAAAGATGCACATACCAGGCCGTCAATGGTGATTGACGGAGTTAGGGGTGATGGTGGTAATGCCGAGTGCAAGATAACCTGAAAATAAGAAATACAAAGACACTACGTTAAGTGATTACGCAGGGGTAGGACCTGCGAACCACCTCCGGCGTGAAAGTAAGTATGAATTATGGTTGTATAAGTGTGTGTAAGTAAAGAGATGAGTGTCAAATGAGCTTACCATAATCCTTTGCCCGTCCAACCTATTTATAGTGGAAGAAATAGGGTTAGGGGCACCTCTGCGCAAATGTAGGAGAACATGGGGGCGTCCCATGTTTGTGGGTAACCGCTAGGGCTTAGTGACTCACGTTCTCAAACTTGGCGGGGAAGCCAGGAAAGAGAGGGAGATCGTGGGTTTGACCGAGATCATGGGTTTGACCAAGTCAGGAGGCCTAACTTGGGCCTTCGTACAGAAGGGCTTCGACACATCTCGAAGGGGGTTCCGTCGAGCTGTTCGGAGGGGGCTCCGAACACTGATGGAGGCCTTGACAGAGGGGGCTCCGTACAGTGACGGAGGCCTTAACAGAGGGAGCTCCGTACAGTGATGGAGGCCTTGACAGAGGGGGCTCCGTACAGTGACGGAGGCTAGGCTCTGAACCGTGACGGAGGCCAGGCTCCAAACCGTGACGGAGGCCTTGATGGAGGCTAGGCTCCGAACCTCGACAGAGGTTAGACACTATGAGTGCTTTGGGTGCAGGTCGAAGGCATAGGCTTCTTCTTTTAGGAGGGTACATCATACCCTCTGTACAAATGGTAAGCTAAGTACCAGAGTGACGGTAACGCTCGTTAGCAGAGCGGGGGGTACGTCATCAAGCCCCCCAGTCTAATGTTATGCATGCGAAGGATGCATGCCTTAAGACTTATCATTGCTTTGTTGAAAATACTTGGTAATAATTTCTACTACTTTTGGTTTGTCAAATCAAATATAAAAGTAGCTATACTTGTTTTTAATAGTCCACATTTGACTCTATCATGGTGGATACCTCATTAAGCCCCCCAGTCTAATGTTATGACTTCGTAGGAGGCATGAGATTAGACTTAAGTAGTCCATAAACCCTTTTTTATATAAGGAGCATGCGTATTAGGTTTTTCCATATAACTTTCGCTTTTAGTTATAAGCGAGTTTTATTGGAACCTATTTGTATATACGATGCGTTGTCGAAAGGTACCAAGGTTTGTGTATAAACTTGGCTTTGTTTTATAATGCATGACATAATGGCATTTTATCGCGAATCTTAGGTTCTGACATGCTCACCTACCTGATGCGAGGATCATGGGGGTATCCCATGATTTTAGGTAACCGCTTGGTTAATGTCCCACAATCCCTATCTTGTCGAGAAAGCCTTGATAAGGTTGCGAACGTGGGGTTGAATTTGTCTTATGAAACCTTTGCATTAATATCTTCGAAGAACATACCCCGAAGGGCTTAGGCCTTCGATTGGAGAATTCCCAACTGGTAACCATATGAATGGTTTTACGCCAAAGAAGATTTTTGGAGGTTTGCCAAGTATGTCGAAATGTAGCTCCGAAGTGAGTATGAAGGGGAGACCTTCAAATTGAATGGATATCATCAAGCCCCTCAGTCGAAAGTGATGCGTACACTTTGAATGTAATGCTTTTGACTTAAAAGAAATACTTCCTTGTGATAAATCGAACAAGGATTAATCTTTAAGTAATATAGACCTAGAAGGTCGTATATTTTGTATGTATACGTAGCTTATGGACTTCATTTAAGCAAAGTAGTAGTCCTTGGACAATTTACTATTCTGCGTGGTATGCGGCTTCGGCCAAAGAAAATATTGAATGGGCTTCGGCCGTATGATGTAGGTATTAGGGTTAAGGCCCTAGTTAAAATGGAATCAGGTAGGGAATTATATGTCTCTTGTGCACTTCTCGTACGCCATTTTTCTGACGCTTAAATTTTACAACCTAAGGTGTAATAACCTCATTGTGTGTAAATTTCACCACCAAGAATAAAATGACCAATTTTGATCATTGACAGAGGGTCGCGACCCACTCCATCTTTATCCTTTGGGTAACATAAGGCTTGGAATACCTTAAGACCACTTATGAAAGTTAATGTGAAGTGTAATGGATGTTGTATATGTATTCAAGACTTATAGTTATCTTATTTCATCCCTTCGACATTGAAACTTATAAACGACTTGGCTGAAAAAATATTTGTGTTTAAGAAACGAAGCAAGAGATTTGTGGGAAATATATTATATCATTGAATTGGTAGAGAGGATTACATCATTTTGAAATGAACACTAAGACAACTACCAATAATGCTTGCTTTACCATGAGAAGCTTTCATTACATTAATTTTAAACAAAATAAAGTAAGTTTTACATCTATGAGGTTATGTAATTATACTTGTAGAGTCGAGGCTCTATAATTGTGTCTACATAGACACACATAAATCATGTGAACAGGGGCTATGCTCTGTAACCGTCTCGACAAAGACACCTATATATTATGTGAACAGAGTCGAAGCTCTGTAATTGTGTCGAAGGAGACACCTATGATTCAGAGGCTAAGCTTTGTAGTTGTGTCGACAGAGGCTTATGTCAGCATATGTGATGCTCCATAGTCATATCGACAGAGACTTATGTCAACATGTGTGAGGCTCCGTCATCAAAACATATGATAATAGTATATAAGTTTCATGATAAATTTTGCTAATATATAATACGCAGATGTGAGTCTCTGTCATCTCAATAGAGCTTGTGTGAAATGCCTTGTCAAAAGAGGCTTTGTCAGCAGTGGACAGTGACATAATAAAGCTTAGCATAAAATTACTTAAGGCTTATTTACGTACATCATGTATTTAACTTGTGTGGATTATGTTTTATGCTAAAAACAACATGAAAGCTCTAACAGAGGTTCTAGGAACATAGGGTATCCTCTGTTAATGTTGTACTATCTCTAATGATCATTGTGTCATAAGCAGATGCTCAATAAAAGATGGTTTATAGTGCTCTTAATAAACATCAAAAGTTTCATATCTAGATAATCTGGTTTTTAGTGAAACAAAGGCAATATAGCGTATTAGTTTCGTAGAAAACATACCAGATTGACAAAGGGTATCCTCTGTTGTTAATGAACGGTCTCTGTTTACCTTGTGGTAAAAATTTTGCGAAGGAAGGTTCTGGCCCTACTTGAAGGTACCATAATATGCCCCAATTCCTAAAACGAATCCATACGAAGGTTACAACGGAGGCTGCCATAGAGACTGGAACAGAGGGCTGGTGATTTCCAGTATTCTTCTTAGGAAAACCCATGACGGAGATTGCTGTAGAGACTTTTTCTCAAAATGAGCCCGAACAGAGGCTCCTACGAAGGTTATTGAACCTTCTCTCCAAAACAGACCATAACAGAGGTTGCTACGGAAACTGCAATAGAGGCTCTTATGAAGGCTATTGACTTTAAACCTTCTTCTCAAAATGAACCCGAACAGAGGCTCCTACGAAGGTTATTGAGTTTGAACCTTCTTCATAAAACAAACCCAAACAGAGGCTGCTACGGAGGCTCCTACGAAGGTTGTTGAGTTTGAACCTTCTACATTAAACGAACCCAAACAGAGGCTGCAATGGAGGGCCCTACGAAGGTTGTTGAGTTTGAACCTTCTTCATAAAACGAACCCAAACAGTGGCTGCTACGTAGTCTGAAATGGAGGGCCCTACGAAGGTTGTTGAGTTTGAACCTTTTTCATAAAACGAACCCAAACAGTGGCTGCTACGTAGTCTGCAATGGAGGGCCCTACGAAGGTTGTTGAGATGGTAAACGTAAAGTTTATGGTTGGTGGAAAATCTCGTGATTTGAGATAAAAGTGGAGATTTCAGTGCTGCTACCATGTGGAAACAAGGATGTAGGGAATTACGGTTGAATTCGACCGTTATTTATGGAAAATGGTTATTTGACACGGAAAACGGGACTTATTGTTGCGGGTCCCACGGATGGCGCCGCTGATCGTACAAAAAGATGCACATACCAGGCCGTCAATGGTGATTGACGGAGTTAGGGGTGATGGTGGTAATGGCGAGTGCAAGATAACCTGAAAATAAGAAATACAAAGACACTACGTTAAGTGATTACGCAGGGGTAGGACCCTGCGAACCACCTCCGGCGTGAGAGTAAGTATGAATTATGGTTGTATAAGTGTGTGTAAGTAAAGAGATGAGTGTCAAATGAGCTTACCATAATCCTTTTCCCGTCCAACCTATTTATAGTGGAAGAAATAGGGTTAGGGGCACCTCTGCGCAAATTTAGGAGAACATGGGGGCGTCCCATGTTTGTGGGTAACCGCTAGGGCTTAGTGACCCACGTTCTCAAACTTGGCGGGAAGCCGGAAAGAGAGGAGATCGTGGGTTTGACCAGTCGAGGCCTAACTTGGGCCTTCGTGCAGAAGGGCTTGACACATCTCGAGCAGGGGTTCCGTCGAGTCATTAGGAGGGGCTCCGAGCGATGATGGAGGCCTTGACAGAGGGGGCTCCGTACAGTGACGGAGGCCTTGACGGAGGGGGTTCCGTACAGTGACGGATGCCTTGACAGAGGGAGATCCGTACAGTGACGGAGGCCTTGACGGATGGGGCTTCGTACAGTGATGGAGGCCTTGACAGAGGGGGCTCCGTACAGTGACGGAGGCCAGGCTCCGAACCGTGACGGAGGCCTTGATGGAGGCCAGGCTCCGAACCTCGATAGAGGTTAGACACTATGAGTGCTTTGGGTGCAGGTCGAAGGCATATGCTTCTTCTTTTAGGAGGGTTCATCATACCCTCTGTACAAATGGTAAGTTAAGTACCAGAGTGACGGTAACGCGCGTTAGCAGAGCGGAGGATACGTCATCAATATTAGACATGTAATATAATAACGTTTAACAATAAGCATGAAAACATATGAAAATAGACGAAAACGTACAAAAACTGCAAAAAAGGGACGAAAACGGACAAAAACATATAAAACGAATGAAAAGCATATAAAAACGTATGAAAACGGACGAAAACGTATAAAAATGGATGAAAATGGACGATAACGTATGGAAACGGACGAAAACGTCTGAAAACAGACGAATGCGTCAAAAAATGGACGAAAACGTAAGAAAACGGACGAAAGCGTATATAAACCTATTAAAATCGATGAAAACGTAAGAAAATAAACGAAAACGTATTAAAACGGACGAAAACGTAAGGAAGCAGACGAAAAGGTTTGAAAACGGACAAAAACGTAAGAAAGCGAACGAAAACATAGGAAAACGGATGAAAACGTAAGAAAACAGGCGAAAACGTAAGAAAACGGACGAAATCGTATGAAAACGGACAAAAACGTAAGAAAACGGACGAAAACGTAAGAAAGCGGACGGCGTAAGAAACGGATAAAACATAAGAAAGCGAAAACGTGAAAGCGGATGAAACCGTAAGAAAGCGAGCGAAACGTAAAGCGGACAAAACGTATGAAAGCGGACGAAAATGTAAGAAAGCAGACGAAACGTGTGAAAGCGAACAGCGTAAGAAAGCGGATGAAAGCGGACGGCGTGTAAACGCAAGAATACAGACGAAAACGTATGTAAACGGACGAAAACGCATGAAAACGGACGAAAACGGACAAAAACGTAAGAAAACGGACGAAAACGTAAGAAAACAGACGAAAACGTATGAAAACAGACGAAAAAGTAAGAAAACAGACAGAAACGTAAGAAAACAGACGAAAACGTATAAAAATCGGAAAAACGACAAAAACGTAAGTAAAGGTATGAAAATTACACAAAAAAAAAGAAAAACGTGAAATTAAAAAAAAGTGATTAAAAAAAAGACAAATAATGAGAAAATAAATAAGAAAGATAAAAAGAAAAGAAAAAGACAAGAAAAAAACATGAACTTAGGTTTAGAAATATTAAATCTTAGGTTAATCACCACCATTAGATCAAACTAGATGAAAGGTGAGGATTTATCCCTTAATATGCAATAATTTTTGAGTATGCAAAATAAAGTGCCTCATACCTACCAACTTCTTCTCTTGGTTACCGATGTGGGGTCAAAAACATTTCAGGAAAAATGTATCAACACATGTAAGTTATCCTCTTATTCATTTTTAACGAAGGTTCTTTATTTATGTTTACTAATATTCGAGCTTAACTTTTCTTCTCACCGGCCCATGTTACTCATAACTTGCACAATTTTAAACATGTTCCAGAAAGGAAAAAAAAAATAAAATAAAAATAAAATAAAATTACACGTTGATTTTGATCAAGGCCTACGTTTGCTTGATTTGTATTGGTTCAACTTTTACTTATCAATTGATTGCATTATCCTTTCCAAGTAATATTGAAGACTAGTTATAAAACTATTTTGTGAGAGTTTAAATTGACACATGTGTGCTATGATCTCCAAATCCGGTCATAACGACCATAGTATAACCAGTTGCATAAGAAATCAAAGACATATGAAATCTTCACATCCTTAGCTCTAATCAGTTGTATACGTGTCATACATGGGCGATATATTTGCTCAACAACAACTAATTATTCTTTTGAAATTTCTTAATTTTTGTAACTTTTATGTCATATGCATATAAAAGTGTGATGCTATAACTCCAACAAATAAAAAGCTTTTTAGCCATCAGTGATCTACCTCTTAATATCATGAAGAAAAAAAAAAATTTAATCATACAAGTTATCATCGTGATGGTACATGTGATTTTTATTCACAAGATATATCATCAAGACAATAACATAGTACTAATCTTAACTTAGTCAACCAAAGTAACTTTAGTATGTAATCTACCATCCTATTCTTTCTATTACCTATGTGGGATAAAAAATAATTGTTTATCAAGAAAATATATACACATGTAATAAGGTGCTTGCTTTTTCTTATAACAAGGGTTGTCTATTTACCTCCACTTATATTCAAGCTTAGCTACCTTTTCATTTTTAAAAAGAATAGAACAAGGTTGCTCAACTTGGTATTTAGTGACGAGATAAGTTAGAGCTTTAGAAATACCTAAATACTAAAATATCATTACACTTAACAAGCTATAGAAAATTGAAATCCGGACGAAATGGCTTCAAGACATCAAGGACTGACGGTGCAACAGAGAATTTAGTATAAGATATCAAGTTAACGACACCCAAAAATCAGAATTATAAGACAGGAGGTTTGACTTCTCCTGTTTCAACCGTCTTCTTTTGCCTCCCGTTAGTGATCAGTGTTGCTGCTACTGCCTATAGTTCTAGAAAATATATATAAATGTTATTTAACACGATGAAATTTAGCTAATTGTGTTGTTGTTTGATGAGTTATGGTTAGTTTCAATCTAACTAATGAAATAAACCAAATAATTTCAAAAATAATTTCAGTTCATTACTCACCATAATCACATTTCTTCTTTGCCTACCAATCTCTTTTCTTCCTTCATATCTGGTGTGCTGCAGTAAAACCATATAATATCATGTAAGTACTTTCAAGGACTCTTTTGACTATTGAAAAACAAATGTTACCAACAATATCTAGATAATAAAATTAGCAAATTTTATTCCAAAAGTTTAGTAAACTTCTATTAAACCAATCAATGAAAAGTATGTCATATGAGTTATTTATCCATAAAATGCGAAAACAAGTTTGTCGATTAGCCAAAACCAAAGAGTTAATGATTTATGCAAAGAGTTAATGAGTTATGCAAGTTATTGTTCACGCTAACACCACGGACAAATTATTTATTTGCCTATGGGTGTAGGGAAAGCAATAACACAATAGTAACATCAACTTACCAAACTGATCATGCCAACTTAACTTTGTTATATAGCCTACCAAGTTTTTCTTTCTATTAACTATGTGGGATCAAAAACAATCTTCTTCCAATCTGATGGTTCTTTATTTACTTCTAATCAAACTAGTTTAGATTCAAGACCTAAATACCATTACACTTAACGAGCTATAGAAAACTAAAATCCGGAAGAAATGGCTTCAGCACGTCAGGGACTAAGGGTGTTGTTCAGATATTTTATGATAAAGAATAAGTCATCAGATGATGATGATGATGATGTTATCCATGTAGTTACTTAATCTTTTATAAACTTTTTGTGCAGGAATCTTTAACTCTTATGGGTTTGTGTCCTTAATTATCACTGTTATCATCAACTTGGGAGGAAATCTTGGACCATAGTTAGTATTAAAAGATTTCGAGGATTCATGTGTTGATCAAATAGAAGAAATTCTAAAGTAAGGGCTATGCTTAGAAGTACAGGATATCAAGTTAACGACACCCAAAAATCAGATTTATAAGATATACTTGAATCATAAAATATAGTACTCATCATTTGTTAACCAATACAAAATATCAAATAGAGATGTACATCCTTAGCTATAATCACTTGTATACATTTTATCCTTTGAAGATATATTTGTTCTACCACAAATAATATGAAGACGATGAATAGAGGTTTCAACAAATAAGAAGCTTTGTAACCTTAAAATAATCTAACATATAATAAGTGCTTGGAAAATCATGAATACAACCTTTTGCTAAATTCACAAAAAGTTAATAAGTCACACAAGTTATCGGCGAAACATTGACGGGGTAGTTATTTAATCTAGTCAATCATTATCCCACCAATAACATCATACTAATACTAACTTACCCAACTAACATGACTTTAGTATATACCTTACTAACTTCTTCTTTTCTCTATCTGTGTGGGATCAAAACAATTTTTTGTAAAAGATGTTCCAGCTTCCAACACAAGCAAGGTTTTTTTTTTTTTTTATCTCTACAAAAATTTAAGCTTAACTACTTTGTTATTATAAAATTACATAAATATTATTCTAGGTAATAAAATTTTAACTAAATAAAGCCTTTATTGCTTGATTCAAACCAGCAGTGAACCTCGTCGAATGTATTAAACAAAATGCATTTTTTTTAAATGGCATTGAGAGGTGGTTTGATTTGTTTTGCAAATAGACACAAGCATTATTAACATCTAGAAGACTTTGAACTATGGTCATGGAACATTCTATGTACCAATATGCCAAGTGAGAAGCAAGAAATTGAGTTGGGCTACATTGTCAGTTATATAAGAAATCAAAGACAAATGGAATCTTCACATTGTTAGCTATAATCAGTTGTACGTTTTATACTTCGGCAATATATTTGCACTACAACAACTAATTACTCTTGTGAAAATTTTCAATTTTTTAAACTTCTATGTAACTATACGTGTAGAGGAGAAAATAAAGGTTTGAAAAAATGATGTGAAGTGGTGATGTTAAGTTAAACTAGCACCAAGTTATATTCAAGAGCTGATCTAACGTTCAAAATATTCATGCAAAATCTAATAGAGAAAGAGGCTTTTTAAACATGAGTGTTCTAGCTTTCAATATCATTAAAAAGTGTGATCTAGCTTTGAATATCAGGAAAAACACAAAAAATTGATTAATCATATAAGTTATAGTCCACGAGATTCCCATGCACAGATTTAATAATTTATGCTTTTATAACCGGTGCATGAAATCGTTGAACAATAACATAATACTAAACTCAACTTACCTAACCAACATAACTTTAGTGAAAATGTATCGAACACATGTGAGGCATCTGCTTTTTTATAATGAGGGTTGTTTATTTACCTCTAGTACTCATACTCAAACGTAACTACCTTTTTGTTTTGAAACTTGAAAATATGTTGTTAAAAGATTGAGGGGAACAAGGTTGCTCATATATAGTTTAACAAATTTAGGCGTTGGGAACTTGATGTAGTGACAAGATAACTTTTTAGAGTTTTGGAAAGACGATGCCAACGAAATGAGCAAGTCGCCACTTTGGATTTATACAGCGCGCATCACCATCCGTTTGAAAAAGGACACGATCTCGGTAGAGGTATTAACCTCAATCTCGATGATTGGACTTCTAGAAGATAAAATATTTTCTAGTCTTATTCCAATAGAAGCTCGGAATCCACCTACCTTAAGTTCCTTCATTCGTGGCGAAACAAATTAAAATGATCATAATAATTTCGTTCTTTGCTCGATCAAAAATACTTGCAGCTTTAAAACCACTAATTGGTGTGTTCACATCAATATCACCTCCCTTCCCATGAGTTTCTTTTCGATAGCGAGGTGAATATTCTTTTCTAACTTCCTACTCTTACTTTCACCTTTAAATTATTCACTGCCACCATAATAAACATAACTAAATAGGTGATACAAAAAAAGTTACCCGTTTTAACCCAAGCTCACTTAGACGTACCCGCGCATTATGGCACAAGTTGGTTCATAGATGTAATAAAGTTGCAAAGAAGCTTACACGATGTAAGCATGTGCACGAAATGCCCATGTATGAGAAGGATCAGTTAAAGCTGCTAAAAGTACTCTCACTGTGTTGTCATACACATTCTCACACTCCTACATACATAGTTTGGTGAAGTGATTACCCAATAGCTAATCTATAAGAAATTGTGTATGCTCTCAAATTTTATGTGTTTTCGTGACCACCAACATACTTTCTACTATAAATGAAAAACATCCCAAGTTTTAGGGGTGAGCATGAGGCGGGGGGTTATGCTAAAAGAAAAAACTGAACCGTAAATTCCGTTTTAACATTAGAATACGCACATAAGCCCCAATTTAAAAGTTTCTTTCGAGCTAAATTTTTCTATATATGAATTTGACGTATTATCAATAAACTGAAACACAAATTGACCCCTTACTGTACAATGGGTTAAAATCACTTATATGTTAAATTATAAAGCTCCATATGCACAAAAATAAATATCGTAGGCATAAAGAAAATCAAAGAACAAATACATCGTATTATGAAAACATACCATGCCGTACTGGTAAGAGTCTTTACATTGCCTATAAAGATTCGATGACCGTTCCTCAATAACTGCACACTCTGATGCATCCATTCTACAATTAATTCATACAAAGGAAGCAAAGAAATCAAAGATAAATGAAATCTTCACATCCTAAGCTATAATCAGTTGTATATGTTTTATACTCGGACGATATATATTTGCTCTACAACTACTAATTGTAATTGTTGAGTTTATGATATATAAAATACAATAAAACATAAAGACATCAAGAGTACACAATGGAAGACTTAAGATCATAACAAATAAATTAATTAAGCGAAAGTATGCGTAACGTACCTCTTGCGAATCTCAAATCCCTCGAGCAAAGCAAAACAACCCTCGAGCAAAGCAAAACAAAGAAGTACTTATTGGTGTAAGAATAATGTCTTACAACCACGTTCTTGTACACACGCACTATTAGCGATTCGATGCGAATGCTAGTTCTTGATCACAATAGAATAACCAAACATCTTAGTTATGCTCAAGGTCACCAGAAATCCCTTACAATGGGGATTCACTCACGACCAAGACAAAGGGAAGAAAAGAAGAAGTTTGGCCTCTATTGAAATCGGTGTACCAAAGGATGAATACAAGGAATGTATTTATAGCCTTATGGTAGATGTCAAGTTTACTATGGTTTCGATGTGGGATTCCATAGTTTCGCCAAAACAAGCCCAAAAGAGTGTTCCTTAAACCTTCTCTTGGCTCGTTAACTTTTCTTCATATCCGTTGACATTTAACGACCGATAGTCACTACCGATAAGTACATATCGCTCGTTAAGTCGTTTATTGTGAATTTAATAATTAAACATAATATTTTATATTAATTATTTAAACATCGAGTCTCATACGTAAAGTGTGCAATCCCGTGGTCACGAGTTCGAATCCGGACATTTACGTATTTGTAAATATATACATTTCCAACAGCTCCCACTTGGATATGTTTACAAAACGTGAAATGACATTAGTTAGCGTCTAGCAACACGCCAATGCCCCCGATACAACTCGTGTATGGTTTTCTGGAGAAAAACCAAGTTTGATGATTCATCATCATATTCATCCTTTTGTTTCTAATACCATGTTAATAAGAATATGGATCTCACTCATTTCTTAATTAACTATTCTGTTTCTCGCTTTATGTGATTGATCAAGATTACCAATTCTTCCGAACATATTCCGAAGACCTTGGGCATGGCCATGCAAACATCTTAACAACCCTACGAGGGCCCAAGAGTATTATACTTCAAAATAAATTTGAAGGAAACAAATCCCATTTTGACTACAAGCGTGATTCATAAATTTCGCAACACTTCGAAAACAACCCTTATAACTACCGCCACGTATAGCGTTAGATTGCTTCACAAAATGCACTACATCCATGACATATCTCTTGTATCTCAAGTCGAGGATAAATATCCATGATATACTTAATGACAAAGATCCATAAAGTATCATCATGTGGGTGGGATAAGTCCTATACTCAATTCATTGAATATCATCGAAATTAGTCATGCTACGCATCAATATACTTTCAAGTATATTCTAACTAATACTCGATTTGTCTTAATTCAATATCATTCCCATGTTATTGATTGACAACGGACTATTTAGAATAACTTAAGTTATTCAAGGATTTAAACATGCAAATACAGGACACAATATTATAAATGAAATTAAACGTATACCGTACTTTAATTCATTATAAATAATAATTGTTTAACATCCTTTATCCAAATACTAAATAGATCAATGCATGATAATACTAGTTAATGAATTTTGCCACAAGTCATGATAATCATACTTGTTGACAGGGCATAATTTCAACTAACTTTGATCTATAGGAATTTTGAGAATACTTATTTCAAGAATTCAATAAGTGAATTTCTTGTATGTGATTACACATATCTTGATATTGTCATATCATTCCATAAGGTGCGTGATAACCTGAACCACCCTTTTATGACAATCATCTTTCAAAACTTAAAGTTTAAAGTATTCTTTATTCTTTAATGTATAATGCAACTATGCCCTTAACGGAACATAATCAGTCAACATGGTCATCATCAAGGATACCATGACTAGAATTGAGTGTCATCTCAATTATACTAGCATCATTGTGTACAACAATATGCTCTTTAAACATCCGTAAACTTTGAACAGTTATAGTGTAATGTTGGTGCCTACCAAACTCAAGTTTGTTGGCAATGACAATTATGAAATAATTGCCATATTTTCATCCATAGAATCTAGGAGCATCTCCGCATCGTGGAATGTGATTCTAAATCCAAACATATTCCTTTTAAAATATTTATTACACTAACAACTTTCAATGTTGTCAAATCATCTTGTAACCAAGCATGACACAACAATCTTATACACAACATGATGTACATGATGAATCTTCAAGTTAAACTTTAAGATCTCATTCATATTATATCTTGTTAAAGAAATGTATTTATCATGTTTTATTAGACTCATTTATTTTACCGCATATGTTTATAGTAATAAACATATATTCCAAGGTTGCATGTCTTATTTCCAAATCTTACAAACAAAGTTTCATTCCCAACTAAAACTTAATTTAAGTGGAATGTAGTTGCCCATACAACTTATAAGATCTAAGAAAATAAAATAATACTCCCACTAGCTTTCAGGAATACTTATGAGCTATCTTATTTTAATTTATTAAATCAAACATGAATTTAATATTAAACATAAGAATCATCTCCTAGATGCATGCATATATCCATTCATGGATTCTTGCGCTTGTACATATTCAAAGATTATTTGAATTTATAAAACTACTTTGTATTACTCATCGTCCTCGCAAAAGTAATTCCACAACAAAGAGTTTTGATATTCATTGTCAAAATTTCATATCAATGAAACTAAGTATGACAATTATAATCTTTATACTTCTATTTAATGTATCTAGAAAAGAATATTCAATCATAGTTAATTGATTAAGTATGATTAATATTATTGTCACTAGACATGCATTAAATATGAGTACAATATTGTCCATATGATTTCTACACAAAGATTTAAACCACTAGGGTTTCCATCCTTTGAAGAAACTCATTAAGATAAACCAAATATCTAAAGTTGATTATCTCTATGGACAACATCTCTACATTCATAGTATGATTGATTTACCACAATTCAACATTTGGTAAATTCATCATTATGATTAACAGGCTTACCATGATCCTGTAACTCATATTCCTCAACATATTAAATATCTGAGATATCCTTACGGATCTATGAATGACAATTCCATCATATTGAGGTCTATCATATACATGTTTAACCTCATCATGATATTTGCTAGTGTATTTTAGAAGATTATGTATTTTGTAATTCAATCTTTCAAGATCTAAACAAAACTCCCACTTGCCTTTAACAATTTAAAGATTACCTTTAAATAGTTTAGCAAGTAGAGCAACAATACATTGTTCTCTTTTGGGATATTACAAAAACATTGATGCTTCCTAACATTAGTTTGTTACAACTCACTCTATAAGTAGTTTAACAAATTCAGAACTTCATTTATAAGACTTAATGTGATTCATCACATTCCATAAACAAATGGTGTCTTATTAATCTTCTAGGTTGGAGTCTTATTGAGTATATTCAATCTATACTCAATCTACTAACCTTGATAACTTTTGGAAGAAACTATAGTTATCTTGAATCAAACATGCCAATAGATTTTGATTCTTCTAACTGAACATACCATAAAACTATGGTATTTCATTAGAATTAATATTGTAAAATTAATCTAACAATATTTAAGATAACCATATACTCTTTGGTTTATCCTATTTACCAACAAAGTAAAACTTAATGGTACAATAGAATTACCAAATCAATTGCATGCATTATAACTCAAGTATTTTGACCAAGTCAAAAGACATATCGCTTATAATCCCACTATACGTTATAAGTCATTGATCAACTCATTGACTTTATGCATATGTCTTAAAACATAGCAAGTTAACGTCTTACTTTATATTCTAAGTCTTTAAAGACTTTATGTTTGTGACTTTACAAAATCATAAACATTTATAATTAAAGTAATTATGAACACCACCTCGTGTTTCAATTAATATTTCAAGTTAATAATTACTACATATATTTAAGTCATTCAACGAATACTCAAATTCAAAGTAGTATTAGATTACTTCATTTAATTATGTCATTCCATGAAATGTTCCATGTAAGAAATCGAGAATCATCCATGCTCGCTCTCACGACGCATGGATATTTTACCTTGGGCTACAATCTAGTTCACGTTCTCACGTAACATAAATTGTAACTACAAGTGTTTCTCAAATATTGAATGACATAAATTTAAAATAAAGTAGTCTTTGTTATCATCTTGACACATGTTCTTAATAGGGCAATCATACATATTTAAATGTATACTTCCTATTAGAACGTTATTCTCTTACTTTTCAGTCAAGAGAATTCATTTAAATCATATTAATATGTGTTGTACCTTGCACACAATAAAGATTTCTCCCACTTGTGCATGGAACAACATCATGTAACATATAAACAACACGATACACGCTCGCTTATTTGATTAATATGATTTGTGTCATAGATATAACTAGTAGATATAGGACTATATTGATTTGTAAGGAAACGCACATGACAATCCTTAAAAACATAAGTGCCTACAATTGGAAAGTAATTATCTACATGATTTTCAAGAGATAATTTGAATTACTACACGACAAATAAGGCTTGTAGCTCCCACCGAATTAGAAATCATTAAAACAACTTCTTATTCAAGAATGCAACACAAATGCTCCCACCGAATTTGACAACATTGTAAGTGTTTCATAACCAAAGAAAACAACTTGCTTGCTTTTTACTTTCCTACACCTTTAAAGAACCATACGTAATCATTACTAAGGTACTAAAAGGTGTATTCTACTCTGAATGATGGGTTATCCATCAATGTTATTAACTTGAAAAATTGGGTATGCAATTTCTTCCTTACTAGGTCTACCATCCCCATACTGGTATGTAGCACCTTTAAAGGCTAAAACAAACCAACTAGATAAATTAAGCTAGTTTGCCTTTTACCAATTTTCGCGGTAATTAGTCTAGCTTCTAATTTAGTAACTCATATACATGTTTTCCAGTTAACCAACATTCATGTTTGTTACAAAAGGATTCATTCACCAACTGAAGGTAATGAAATCTTTATGGAAAATAAGATGTGCAATTCATTGCTATGAGTTACATTTAGAATTTAGACAATTCAAATATTCCTATTATATCTTTCTCATTCATGAAAAGGAATAGGATTGAGTCTCATGCTTCTCCCATGGAAAAGAGACTTCGTTTGTCTTTTCAGTAAATTATTCTCGATCAAACATTTGTTTGAAAGCGAATGGAGCAATTCTTGATCAAAGACTAAACTTTGTTTACTGGTTAAATGTTGCAATTATACATTCAAAAGAATTACAAAATTCAATTTTAGTATTTTCGATAATTAACCTTTTCAAGAAAATTAATTACCCATGGTTCATAAGCATATAACCATTTAATTTTCACCGAAAACTAGGATCCAAATTGTCATAATCTCATCACATCGGTTGATCCGCTAGTAATGAACCTTATACAAAATGGTAGAGCTTTTGCTCAATTGCCAATTTCAATTGCAATTCCTAGATTTATGGGATTTACATATAGCCAATTTCAATTGCCATGTAAACATGTTTTATCCCATCTTATGCCTTGAGTTGCCGCTCACCGCTTAACTCAATTAAGTTGTCCAACTTAAGAAACCGCAAAATCGTCCATGCCCGTTCTCACGACACGTGGACATTTTACCCTTTGATTACGATCTAAGTCACGGTCTCACGCAAATAAAAATAATCTTAGGTGTTTCCGTTTCGTTGGATGGCATACAACTTAAATTAAAGGGTAATAGTTTTGATGTTAAATCAAATATGTACAAAGATGTCATGCATTCATCTTCGTAACATAGGTTTTATTAAAACATTTATATCTTGTTTTAATGTTTAAGTTTTCATCATCAAACTTTAATTGAGGTATTGGTTTCACCAATCAAGGAATTTAGTGTTAATTATCATCCATTATACCGTACTTTTGCATAAGTGTAAACACTTAGTGTTTCGGATAATTACCACCTAAGTGGCGCATGGAATCAACACTAATTCGCCTTAAGATGAGCTTGCACATTTAATGACTTACTAAGTAGCTCCACTCGAACTTACAGAGGGCGAGAGGACCGGTGCAGCTAAAGCACAACCTTAGACATCCATTCGGTGTGTCTGTGCGCACTTCTTTAAACCCCTTTTATTAGTTCATTCTCATGGGTGAGCCGTTCACCATTTGTACCAAAGTCATCAATCAATTAAACGATTATGATTACTATTCTTAAAATACATGTTTCACCATTGTTTAGGTCGGTTTATTTTTCTTGTAAAATACCCTTGTTACAAAACATAAACAAGCAAGTATTTAAAAAAATAAACAAATAAACAATAAATGCATAACAAATAAAGTCATGCATATCAATTAGCCACATGCAAACGGTTTAGATAAATCATATTAATTAACCAATTAATATATATATTGAGGTCTTCCCCAATTTTAGATCTATCAAAATTAGTGTATATCACTTAACCACGAAAGACATACAATAAAAGCATATCCATGATAAAACATGCATGTAATTATCATGGACATAAAATTACACTTAACAATTAATGCAATTAAATCAAAGTTACGCATATACACATAAAGTTGTATGCATCTTAGGGTTTCTAATCCAATTAAAACATTAGTTTACAAAACCTAATTAGGGCACAAAATAAAAAACGCCCCCCCCCCCCTCAAAATTAGGGTTTAGGTTAAGCAAACCCTAGATCTAAGCATACAAATAATAACACATTCATGTTTATTTTAATTATGTGTTTCAAGAATTAATTACTTGTTATACAAGGCTCGTGATGCCACCGTTGAGTTTATGATATATAAAATACAATAAAACATAAAGACATCAAGAGTACACAATGGAAGACTTAAGATCATAACAAATAAATTAATTAACGAAAGTATGCGTAACGCACTTCTTGCGAATCTCAAATCCCTCGAGCAAAGCAAAACAACCCTCGAGCAAAGCAAAACAAAGAAGTACTTATTGGTGTAAGAATAATGTCTTACAACCACGTTCTTGTACACACGCATTATTAGCGATTCGATGCGAATGCTAGTTCTTGATCACAATAGAATAACCAAACATCTTAGTTATGCTCAAGGTCACCGTAAATCCCTTACAATGGGGATTCACTCGTCGACCAAGACAAAAGGGAAGAAAAGAAGAAGTTTGGCCTCTATTGAAATCGTGTACCAAAGGATGAATACAAGGAATGTATTTATAGCCTTATGGTAGATGTCAAGTTTACTATGGTTTCCGATGTGGGATTCCATAGTTTCGGCCAAAAACAAGCCCAAAAGAGTGTTCCTTAAACCTTCTCTTGGCTCGTTAACTTTTCTTCATATCCCGTTGACATTTAACGACCGATAGTCACTACCGATAAGTACATATCGCTCGTTAAGTCGTTTATTGTGAATTTAATAATTAAACATAATATTTTATATTAATTATTTAAACATCGAGTCTCATACGTAAAGTGTGCAATCCCGTGGTCACGAGTTCGAATCCGGACATTTACGTATTTGTAAATATATACATTTCCAACAAATTCATGTAACTATCTCCTTTTTACAACGAATGATCCTTATTTACTTCCACTCATATTCAAGACTAGTGACGAGATATTTGTTTTTAAACTTGAAAAATCTTTAGTTAAAAGAGAGGGGCACAAGATTGATCAACTTGGGATGTAGTGACGGGATAACCTTAGAGCTTTAGAAGACCTAAATACCATTACACTTATCGAGCTATAGAAAACGGAAATCCTGACAAAATGGCTTCAAGACGTCAGGGACTAACAGTGTTTATGTGTTTGATAACATAATGCCGTATTCATTGCTTTGTTTGCTTATATTCCTGAGATTGGGACGCTCAAGTCTTCGGGCCTCAGATACTTGATGAAAAAGAATAAGTCTTCTGATGATGATGTTATCCGTGTATTTACCACCTCGTGGTTGATGCTCAATAAGGTTATGAAGTATTGTTTAAAACATGTTTGCAACCCTGACAAGGATCTTAAGTCACTTTTTTGTTTCAGGCTGCCGACTCTCTAGCTATCAGTCAGTAGCATGGTGGACCAAGTCTTAAAAACTTATTATTCCTTGACCGAAGGCGAGAACAAACAAGAGATTTCCGAACTAGTATAAGAGATTTCCAAGATATTCAACAGGGACATCGACTCTTACACTCCTGATTTCAAGGTTTACCCCTTGACTTTTTATCAGAAAAACATGTAGGCTTTAACTGTCTATATTGCACTAGTGTACAACTATCAGCCTGTATAATGGTGGTTACATTTGGGTTTCTTTTGTAGGTCTTCACTTTGTCACTTGATCGAAACCTACTCTTGATGGTTTTATTGCAATGTCTTTTATTCGTGACTTTGGATATATATATATATATATATATATGATTAGACCTTTTTATTGCAATGTTGATTTTGTTGCATTGGACGCATAGTCATACTTTATGTCTCTCTAGGATTGTTGGCAATGAACAAATCGCCACTTTGGACATCATCAGTTCATCACTATTAGTTTGAAAAAGGAGACGATCTTGGTAGAGGTATTGACCTAAATCTTGATGATTAGACTTCTTGAAGATAAAATATTTTCTACTCTTTTTCCAATAGAGGCTCGGAATCCACCTTCCTTGAGTTCCTTCTTTGATGCTGAAACAAAATGATCATGTTCATTCTTTCGGGTGAATTATGTGAATAAGAGCACCAAGTGTTGGGATTTAATACTCATAACAATTATATAAAATCAAATAACATCATCAAAGCATGCAACGAAAGTAAATAGGAATAATACATGTAGATTAATTAACCGAATAAGAAAACACGTACCTTTTAGCAATTCAAGAATCAAACGGTAATTAGAACAAGAACCAAAACCCAAAACCCTAACTTTAGGGTTTAAACAATTCGACCCAACCAAGAAGTCGACCACCAAGATTCACAAGCTCAAGCGTACTTGTTCTTCGTTCTTGTACACACGTACTATTAGCGATTTGATGTGAAAAGCTAGTTTCTTGAATCACAAATAAAACCAAACACTTAATCTTTAGTTAAGCAAATCGAAACCCTCTGGGTTTGGGTGTTCGACCGGCCACACGAGAAAGAGAAGAGGAGAGGAGAAATTAGGTCTATTGGTGATCCAAGGTTAGGAGAATAATGAATACAAGGGTTTGTATTTATAGTTTCTCAAAACTTGGTGACCAAGAAATCCCACCTCCTTGGGTTTGATAGCCCACGACCGCCATGCTCCCGAAGGGATTCTAGATCCTTCTTGTCCACTAATTTCATTCTTAGTCCTCGTAGTTTATATTTAACGACCGTTAGTCAAAACCCCGTTAAATATTAACTATCGTTATGTTTTATTTCGTGACTAATAATTAATAATAACATTTTATATATTAATTATTAACATCAATTCTCATACGTAATGTGTGCAATCCCGAAGTCTCGAGTTCAAATCCGGACATACATATATTTAAATATCCATAAAACCTTTCAGCTCCCACTTGGATATTACTAAATATAGTAATGACATTGGTTAGTCTAGCTTTAACACGCCAATGCCCGAGATCGAATCGAGTATGGTTTCCTGGAAAAAACCATTTAATGATTCATCATTTTTACTTATCCTTTTGTTACTAATACTACATTAACTATGAATATGGATCAAGTCATTTCATAAGTTAATATTCATTTCTCGTTGTATTTGATTGAACAAGATTACCAAATCATCGAGCGTATTCGGATAGATCTTGGGTATGGCCATACAAACATCTTTTCAACCCTACGAGGGCCCAAATATAGTATTAAGCTTTGAAACAAATTCAAAGGAACAAATTCACTTGACTACAAACATAACTCATGAACTTTGTAACACTTCTGAAAATAACACTTCTGAAAATAGGCCTTACACAAATGCACTACATTCATATCAGTTATCTGGTATCTCAAGTCTGAGGATAAACACTTCATGATATACTTAATGACAAAGATCCATAAAGTATCATCATGTAAAGTTGGGATGAGTCCTATATTCAATTCATTGAATATCATGTGAATCTGGTATGTCCCACACATCAATATACTTTAAAAGTATATTCTACCTAAACTCGGATTTGTCTTAATTCAATGATATTCCCACATCATTGATCGACAACGGACTATTAAGAATAACATAAGTTATTCACGGATTAAACATGCAAATATAGGATATAATATTAAGAAAATGAAAAATAAACATAAACAACTATTTTATTTCATTAAAGTAATATTTGTTCATAACATCCTTTATCCAAATACTAATCACAGATCTGCATGAAAATACTAGCTAAGCGAAGTCCTATCCCATCAAGATGGTCGATAAGTTTTCCTTTGGCAAAGGCTTCGTAAAGGGATCGGCTAGATTATCATCCGTATGAACTTTGAATAGATTGATTTCACCTATGTCGACTTGTTCTCGAACATAGTGACATCGAAGAGGAAAATGTCCGCGCCTTCATGACTCGGGCTCATTGGCAAATGTTATTGCAGCAGAGTTGTCACAATACACATTTAAAGTAATTCGATTGAGGGCATTACTCCGAGTCCCGAAATGAATTTCCTAATCAACAGACTTCCATCGCAGCTTCAAGCGACTATGTACTCAACTTCAGAATAGACATCGCAACTGTTGTTTGCTTCTTGCTCTTCGATCAATGCTCCTCCATTAATGACAAAGACATACCCGTCTCGAGACTTCGATCATCTTTATCGATTTGGAATGACGATCGCAAAAACTCAGTAACATCAAGTTACGCATCCGGATTTCCTCCATACACTAGAAATATTTCTTTAGTAGCCCTTAGATACTTAAGAATGTTCTTAACACTTGCCGTGTTTCACACAGGTTACATTGATACCGATCGGTGATATTCGTACAAACGCCACATCGGGCCTTGTACATCTCACAAAGATACATGATAGATCCTCTGACCAAGCATAAGGAACCTTCTTCATGTATGCCACCTCTTCAGGTGTTGACGCGCATAGTTTATTACTTAAGCCATGTTCAACTTGCATCGGCAAATATCCCTTCTTAGAATTTTGCATACTGAATCTCTTCAATATTTTATCACTGTAAGCACTTTGGATTAGTCCAATTAACCGCCTTGATCTATCTCGATAGATCTTGATTCCCAGAATAAAAGCTGCTTCCCCTAAGTCCTTCATAGAAAAGCACTTTCAAAGATAAGACTTTACATTTTGCAAACTTGGAATGTCTTTTCCCGTGATCAATATGTCATCGACATATAAGATAAGGAAAATAACATTACTCCCACTAGCTTTGTGATACACACATGGCTCATCAAGATTTTGAGTGAAACCAAATTTCTTGATTTCTTCATCAAACTTCTTATTCCATTACCTTGATGCTTGCTTCAACCCATAAATGGATCTTTGAAGTTTGCATACACGCTTCGAAACTTTGGATTCATTAAACCCTTCAGTCGCGCCATATAGATGTCCTCATCTAGGCAACCATTTAAGAAGGAAGTTTTGACATCCATTTGCCATATCTCATAGTCATAGTGCGCACTATGGCTATAAGAATCCTAATAGCTCTAATGTCTCGCTACAGAGAAAATGTCTCCTCGTAGTCTATCCCAAAGGTTTGAGTATACCCTTGAGCTACAAGACGAGCTTTATAGGTGTGCATTGCCATCCATGTCGGTTTTATCTTATAGAGCCACTTACTTCCAACTACCTTAGCATTTAGAGGTAAGTCAACCTCTATCTAGACGTCGTTATCTTTCATGGATTGCATTTCCTCATTCATTGCAACTCCCATTTTCCTTTTCGGGACTCATCATGGCAGCTTTATAGTTAGCGGGTTCACCAAGATCCCCAACATATTTTCCTCGACTTCTAAGTTGAGACATAGACCTTTCAGTGCACGCGTAGCCTTGCGGATCTCGAATGGGAACCACTTCAACTTGGTGGAACGCCCGGACTTTCGGGTTCTACTTGAGGTTGGCTAGTGTTTTCAGAAGGTATTGTATCTTCTTGATCATATTCCAGATCATAAACTCTCCCACTGAATTCATGAGATATGAGATCCTTTTCAAGAAAGTCTCCATACCTAGCAACAATTACTTTGTTTTCAGGTGGAAAGTAAAGTAGTAACCTATAGTTTCCTTTAGGTATCCTACGAAGATACACTTAACAGATCTATGTTGTAGCTTATCAGCAGAGTCACGTTTAACAAATGCCTCACAACCCTAGACCTTTAAGTAAGACAAGTTGGGAGCTTTCCCATACCACACTTCATAAGGAGTCTTATCAACCTTCTTAGTTGGAACCATATTCAATATCACGAACAACGGTTTCTAAGCATAATCCCAAAAGGATAAGGGAAGAGTTGTAAGATTAAACATTGATCGCACCATGTCTAACAATGTACGATTCCTTCTCTCGATACACCATTTTGTTGTGGAGTATATGGAGATGTGAGTTCTTTGGACGATACCACACTCGGCTAGATAATCTTTAAACTCTTGGCTTAAATATTCACCACCTTTATCGGATCGAAGAGCTTTAATCTTCTTTCCTAGTTGCGGTTCTACTTCACTCTTAAAAACCTTAAATGTTTCAAAGACTTTATGTTTATGTTTAAGTAAATAAACATAACCATAACGATCGAAATCATCGATAAAGGTTAAGTAGCTAGCACCCTTTCTTGACGCATGTCTTAGTGGTCCGTGACACGTCGGTATGTATCACACTAAGAAGATCGAAGCCCTTTCTAAACTATTTGTAAAGGTTTATTGGTCATCTTCCCGGATATGCAAGATTCGCATTTATCAAATGATTCATCATTGATGTCTTGCAAAAGCCCATCGTGTTGCAAATTGTTGCATGCGTTTCTTGCCTATATGAGCAAGTCTACAATGCCAAAGAAATGAAGAATCCAAATCACCTTTGATTCTTTTATTATTGATGCTAAAGGCAATTATTTTTATCAATCATATTATCATGCAAATCAATTTCAAACACACCATTTCTTTGGAATAACATTAAAGTAAAAACACCATTTAAAGAAACCGAAATTCCATAATCGGTAAATGTATGAACGAAACCAATATCTTTAACAAGGAAATGTAAACGACACCCCTAACAATGGAAGGTGCTTAATGACAATCGTTCAATGACGGTACTAAACCCGAAGGTAAAACTAAATCAAACGTGCCTATAGCTTCAACGATCGCATGTGCTCCATTACCCACGTGCAGGTATTGTTGTCCATAGGCAAGCTTCCTTGCTCCTCTAAGTCCCTGTAGTGTATTACATATGTAAATACCACATCCAGTATCATATACCCAGGAATTTATTTTATGAGGAAAAGCAAATAATTCTATCATCAAAAGAGTACCTGAAGTACTGGCCACTGTCACAATTCTCGATTTCCGGTTATTTCTCAAACTCAATATTCATCATATTAGCTCATGCATGGTTTTGCATTTCACATTAAACGCATAATTTCTTATTAAATAAACGCTATCGCGTAATTAATTATTTTGAACAATTGATTCGATACTTCCAAAAATTATCCCGATATATTTTTATACTTATATTAAGATTATAAAATAATATTATGAGTTTACCCAGTGTTTTAAATTTATTTTGTATATAAATTGTTATATTTATATAATTACGACGGTTTTCTTAAATACTACACGATAATTATTATTTCACTCAAATTTTTCAAGAAATGTATTTTTATAATTTTTATGACCTCAATATATTTTATCTTGACCCGTTAAAATTTACTTTTAACTAACGCTACCTTAAATGCTTAAATAAAAACGCAAGTTATCAATTATCCTTAAACAATTTCACTTCTACTTATACATAAGTATTTAACTACAACAAAAATCATATAGTATTTTTTTTATATATGGATGTCGACCCATATGGGGTGACTCACACCATTTGATATCAAAATATCTAGCTAATACATACACATATATTATTTTATACTTACAAACACATAGATATCAAAAACACATAGTGAAAAAAAAATCAAACCATCCTCTCTTCTCTTCTCCATTGTGACCGGCCACCTTGAAAGACCAAGAAGGAGTTCCCAAAATTTTTTTTGTCAAGTTATTTACACTCTAGTTACACTCTTGATTAAGGTTGTGAAATAAAAACCATGGGTGTTTAGGATTAATCCTTTGTTCACTTCACCTCATCAAGTCACTAGTAAGCATCTCATATTCATATTCATATTTCATATCTATTTTGTGTTCATTTCATCATACTTGATAAAAACATGCAAGTCATATTGATGTTTATACCACTTTTTATTGTTTTTAAGAGTTATATATATAATTATCATCCTATAAATACTCCTTGAAACATATCACTTTTGGTGATGTCTAGGAACCCATGACACCCTAAGAAGGTGTATGGTAGGATTAGAATAGCTTTGGAGTTGTTTTGAATTTGTTAGAATAGGTTTTGCGCGAGAAAAACTCATTTCGACAACTTATTTTAGAGGTCTGATCTTATTTTCAAAATCTGGAATTTTCGACAGTAAGTAAAAATTTTTGGCCTAGATATTTAGAAAATATACTTTAAAACAAAAACGTGGCCGCCTGAATGGGTTAAAACGGAGCTATAACGAAGAAGTTATGAATTTTCCAAGTTAGACAACGAAAACTATAAAATTCAGAAATTTCAGCATGTTACTTCCACTTTTTACGAGTCAAAAATGAGTCTTAAGCGTTATAAATTGTGTCGACTTATCAAAAATATATTAGTATACTTTGATACGAAGCTAAGGACATATAAAATTTAGAAAACGGACTTGTAACGATTAAATTACACGTGTTTACACAAAGTTGCCGTAACTATATTATATAAGAAAAACTAATATATTTCTATTAGACAAATATTACGGCCACGAAGGACCATGTTGAGGGTCGTTTTTAATATGGATGTAGTACTTTTTATAACATGATGTCTTCTAGTAAAAGTGAGTACGCCTAGCCTATTTTCCAAAATGTCCGACCGTTCGTTAAGCGGAGTTGTAATGAATAAAATATGGTTACTTAAACTTGGCGAAAACCACCCTTAAACGATATTTTGGACACAAGTACCATACTTAACCTATATTTTTCTCTATGATCGAGACCTCTAGGATGAAAACTTAAATGCTAAAACTTTGAGATGATGATACAAGCTTCCCAAAACCGTTGAGTTCGCTTTTCAAACGCCGACGTGCATCATTTTGACTAGCTTTTCGAGGCCGTTTAGTCACTTTCATGAAATTGCCAAATGACATTATTTTACGACGAAAAGTTATAATTTCACAGTAAATCACTAAATAACTATCGTAGGATATCGTTTCAACGTAAACACTTGTAAAGTAAATTATAAATTGTCAAGACGTTATAAGATTATTTTTCGACGATAGACTTTATTTTCAAAAGTGTACAAGTGGTATGGATATCATATGAGTTTGCATGCACGACATTGTTTCATGACTTATATTAGAGCATATCATTTATAATAGGTTGCGGTTAGAGTGTTGCGTCTCATTTCTGTGCCTCCACTATGTCATCATAACTATTGCAACACGTGAGTAATCACATCCCCTTTTTACCATTTTTACTATATTTTGGGGCGAAATGCATGAACCATTCTTGAGCTAAATTGATTACTACTTTTATTAACTCGTTTGACTAGAACTTGTGAACTCGAATCAAATCCTTGAACTCAATTACGAAATTATGCCTTATTTGAACTTATTGAACCGTACGTACTATGACCCAACAGTCTCGCCTTATTGGTGGAGTGTGCAAATTCTCCCTTGTTCGGAGTGTTCTTAATTGTATATAATAGTTGTATGATGTACCGTTCGTACATTCGCATTGTTAGTCTCCTATTAGTAGGTAGTATGGATAGCGCTATTAGAGGTCGGCCAACCTCTCGTCCACTATGTTACGGACGATATTATTTATTCTAGGGCTTTGCAGGCATACATTATTATATACGTGGTACTATATTGTGAACTATTATGACCACTTATACTTGACTACTTGATATGCTATATTTTGTGCAATGGGTTGTGAACACACAGTTGCAAGTTTTGTATGGTGAACTTGAACCGAGTGGATTTACAATGCCTTTGCTTTGTGGACTATTTACGATGACCGAAACCTTTGACTCTTTCTGACGAGTTCTCTTATTTTACGAAACGTGTAGACTCACCAACTATTTTCATAGTTGACCCGTTTTTCTCTCATGCATTTCAGGTGATCATTAGTAAGCTTTTTTATCAGGTCTTGCATAATGAAGTTTTCACTTGTCACTACAAATCGTTATGTAATAAAACGCAATATTTTGGAATCTAAACTTTGTAATATATTTGCCGATGTCGGCTAAACTGGTATTGTAATGGTATACTATTTCTTTTTAATCTTAACGTCGGTATGTTCTATTATCTTGTGCTTATGTTCCTTTCCGTTACACTGTGTTTCGCCTCCATGCGAGTGTGTGACACCCACGGTGCATGATTTTTATACCTCTTATTGCGAACTCATCAAGGTAGAGTGGGCGGTTCCTCTTCCAGTGTCCTACCTCGGTGCAAAGATGACAAGCCATATCCTTCTTCGGATTCTCACGCTTTTGGGAGGGTACTTCTTGGGTTCTTGCGATAAGTCATAACTTGTTTTCCTTATCAACTTTACCCTTACCTTTTCCTTTCTTGTTTGCCGTGACTTATTAGGCTTAGAAATCCTACCCTTACGGATGGTCAAAACCGCAGTGTAGGGGCCTTCTTGGGCAAACCTTTTCGTAATCAATGTGCATTGCGGTACCTCATCGATCGTCTTCCCAGCAAATGCATATTGTAATTCGCACGAAACCATCAAACTCCTTGTTAAGGGATCCGTTGATAAGTCCAATTTGTATGTCATTGGGGTAGACAGGTTTCATATTTTAAGTCCAACTTGTTAAGGGATCTGTTGATAAGTGCAATGCATATTTTAAGTCGCCTAGATGGTCCATGTAACTCATCATTTCCGGCAAATGGCGCCATGTGTTTCCTTCTCCTTGCTTGCAACTATGAAGAGCATCTATCAAATCATACTGACTCTACAAATACGAGCTTTTCAAATAACATTTGCAATTCTTCAACCATGAGATTAGGGAAGTAATTTTCAAACTGTTTTTGCAAGTTTGAATTCATACTCCCGAGCATAATGCAAAGCGACCTCATTATACCGCTATACTCATATTGCCATGCACTCGTGCTTCAAAGAGCATCACCGCAGTTCATGAGGACAAGGCGTAGTCAAATAATTGAGTCTTTGGCAACCTCAAGACAATTCGAGTTGCCGATACCAATCATCGAAATTCGCTCTACCAAATCAATTTCTCTCGATCAAACATAGATTTGAACAACGAGGCTAGTGCGATAGATTGGCTTGAGCCATTTCTACAGAAAATAAAAGTTCAAAAGTTAGTACTTTCGATAAGTAAACATTCAAGAAAATAAAATACAAAAATTTGTCAATATTCATATTAACCATAGTATTTTCCTTGAATTTTGGATCCTTATTATCATAGTTTCACCACATCAGTTGATCTGCTAGTGGTGAAAGTATAAAGTAGGTAATTGTTGAAAAACAATAATTGACAAACAAGTTTTCAATTCCAAAAGTTATGGGATTTACAATTTTGCCAAAACAATTAATGCAAAACGTAAGCATGTTTTATCCCATCTTATGCCTTAAATCATATGTCTCACTAACTAACTTAATTAAGTTGTCTAATTTAGAAAGTGCAAATCATTAAGCTGAGGTCTCACACAACAAAATAATTCACCTTGTTATTGTAATCTAGATCAAGGTCTCACATAACTAAATTACAACTTCAAGTGTTTCATATCATTAGATGGCATAAACTTAAATTTAAATGGTACAATTTTTGACTTGTAATCAAAACTTATGTATAAAGAAGCATGCATACAACTTTATAGCATAATATTTTCGAAAAAACTTACATGAGATTTTAATTGCTAAGATTGAATTCTACAAAGTTTTAATCGATGCTTTGAGAAACTTACAACTTTGCACTAAGATGCTTCGTACATAGAATGGTTATACTAGGTAGCTCCAATCGAACTCACATGGGGCAGAGGACCAGGTAAGCGCAAAAGCATAACCTTAGACATCCATTCAAGGTCATCATGCACTTCTTAATTAACCCTTTATAGTTTGTTCTAGTGGGTGAGCCGTTCTAACCATTTAGTACAGTCCCATCAATCGATTAAAAGTTCATGAATAATACTTAGATAACAAATTAGTTTCACCATTATTTAGTCCATTTAATTTTCTATTCAAAACCCTTTTTGCTTACTAACATGTCAAACAATATATAAACAAAAAAGCATTTTAATAAAAATTAAACACACTCAAATAATATAAACATATAACTAAACAATTTTAACATATGTAAAAACAATTAGCCACATGCATAATTATTTCGATAAACTCTAATAAACAATTCTAGGCGTAAATAAATGCATACATTAACTAGGGCTTTCAACTACAAGGTAGAAGAGCCACATGCATCGACAAGTCGATTGCGTAAGCCAAAGTTAATAATATACCAATTAGCACATAACGAATTTTTATTAGTTATAATTGAGGTTTTTCCCAATTCAATAATTATCAAATAAATAGAACATATGTGTATCAACTAACCAATTTATTACAAACAATACTCCATGGCAAAACATGCATGTTCCACCATGGATTCCGCGTAACAATTATCACCCAAGATACGCATATTACATGGCACATAACAATTATTCATTAATTAACCACATAAAATTAGCATGCAACCTAGGGTTTCTACAAGTTTTACAAAATTAAAACCTAATTAATATAAATTAGGGTAATCGACCCTTATTAAATAAAATTAGGGTTTCGAATTTAAAACCCTAGAAACCATAAAAAGCATGTATATAATCATCAAGATTTAATTTTTATGTGTTTCGGTAATTAATTACATCATATTAACGGCTCGTGATGCCACTGTTGGGATTTAATACTCATAACAATTATATAAAATCAAATAACATCATCAAAGCATGCAGCGGAAGTAAATAGGAATAATACATGTAGATTAATTAACCGAATAAGAAAACACGTGCCTTTTAGCAATTCAAGAATCAAACGGTAATTAGAACAAGAACCAAAACCCAAAACCCTAACTTTAGGGTTTAAACAATTCGACCCAACCAAGAAGTCGACCACAAAGATTCACAAGCTCAAGCGTAGTTGTTCTTCGTTCTTGTACACACGTACTATTAGCGATTTGATGTGAAAAGCTAGTTTCTTGAATCACAAATAAAACCAAACACTTAATCTTAAGTTAAGCAAATCGAAACCCTTTGGGTTTGGGTGTTCGACCGGCCACACAAGAAAGAGAAGAGGAGAGGAGAAATTAGGTCTATTGGTGATCCAAGGTTAGGAGAATAATGAATACAAGGGTTTGTATTTAAATATCCATAAAACCTTTCACCAAGTTCATCCTTTGCTCAATCCATGTGTTCACATCAATATCATCTCCCCTCCCATGTGTTACTTTTCGATAGCGTGGTGAATGTTCTTTTTAATAATATAAGCAAACTATTGTTCCTCCTATTTTGGAGGATGTCAAGGCCGTTTAAGAGTATTGTGGGTAAAATGTTGCTTGCGGCTTCTGCTTACTACATCTGGATGGAACGAAATAATAGGGTGTTTAAAAACACTAGAAGATCGCCTGAGGAGATTAGAGACATGATCATGACTACGGTTCGGCTTAAGCTCGTCACTTTCGGGTTCAAAAACTCCTCGAGGGTTAAAGGTTTGCTTTCGTTGTGGAAAATTCCTTCAAATTTTAGGTTGTATAGATGTTAGTTTTGTTTTCTTATGATGTAACATCTAAGGTTCGTTTTTGTGGCGTGTCACAAACGAGTTAGTGGTTGTTCAAGCCTTGTGCTTGAGGTTAATGTGGTACTCTCCCACATTTTATTGTACTTAAACATTATTTTGTGATTAGTATACTGTTTCAGGGTAACCCTTTACCCAAAAAGAATATACTTTTTAATAACTAGATGAGGTACACTAAAAAAACACTTAAAATATATGGCATTATTGTATAGTGAGAATCCTTCACTAGGCACCGCAAAATGTGCTGCTTACACAGTTAAACTCACGTATCCATCTTGTCATAAACTCGTAATTAGTTAATATGATTATTAATAAGTATAATGGTTTAAGTGTGTAACCCATTTAAGTTTAAAATATAGGGAAAATGAAAAAAAAATGCATCGAAGTTGCCACGTTTTCCTTTTCTGGGCATCGAACTTTTTTTTTTCCTATAGTAGCACTAAACTTGCCAAATTTTCCTTTTGTAGCCTCTAATCAGAAATTAATTACATAAATTTAGATAAATCAACCCTGTGGCTTTAAACAATTACACCGTTCATCCTTGAGTCAATTACTTAAAAGGTCCCTGTGGCACTAATAATTTACACATTTCGTCCTTGTAGCTATAAACTTGAAATAATTATATAGAGCTTGGAACTTCCCTTGGAGTGTCCTATCTGCACTGGTGCACCTAGGCGAGGTGCATCAATTAAATTTATTTGGTATCCTGAATTGAACACATCTGAATTGGGGCCGCCCCAATTCAGCTCAAAAACTCACATGACTCGCGTGCAAGTCAAAAATAGCTAGGCTTTCTGAGGAGACACTGTTAACATCAATTCAGTTGAATGAGCCACAGTTCTACCGGATTTCCTACTTGATTTCAATGAAGTGGGAAAACTAGAACCATCAGGAAGATGCTCATGACAATACTTTGACAAAGTTCTATAGCTCATGTCTCCCAGATTGATAAGCCCACTAGCCAACTCCTTGATGGATTCCATGGTATATCGAGCCATCTAGGTTCCACTGCTGGGTGAAGTTGAAGGACTTACACCTGGAGAAGGGGTCAGATTTTGGGGACTTAAGCGTCCTGTGTTTGACAAGAATGGATTGTTGGAAGCATAAGCAATCTTTAACGGGTAAAAAAATAGGTTAAAAGGAAAAGGATAAACAACATCCATGGGCACCCCACCAACCAGTGCCACAGGCCGTGGCCAACATAAGGTAGGTAAATAGCGATGTCCCCAGAGCAAAATGGGTGAAACGCGGGCTTGAATTTGCATTTAAAAAAAAAAAAAAAAAAAAAAAAAACGCGTTTACTAATCTAACCTTAACTAGATCAACCTATGGGATCCTAAGATATCTAAATAAGCACAATTAAGTCTAATGAGCACCCAAAAAAAAGACTTAGCTACTGATGTAATGTTGTTGCAGTCTAAAACAGACCAAGGGGTCAATTTTTGAGCTTATTTTTTGATAAGCTACTGAGGGGATAAGCTCATGATGCTTGTTGGAACCTGAAACCCACCCAGCTGACTTGCTTTTGCCCCCATGTCCAGCTTCTAAGGAGCTTTTACAAGCTTGCCAAGAGCTTATGAAAATGGCTCAGTGGGCAGATTATGAGGTGTAGGGCAAAATCATTTCAAACAGCTTGAAAGAAGCTCCTCAAAAGCCACTTAGAAAATTTTATAAAAATTTTCAAAAATATGGACTGAAAAGATGAGCAACCAAACTTCTAAATCCCAAAATCTCAGGAAGATTGGATCAAAATTGAACAAATTAAAATTCAAAAACAAACTTAATTTAAAAGAAAATTATGCAGTTTTGACTTTTTTCTCTTTTGAAGAACTTTGACTAGAGTGAGTCGTTGGTGATCTAAAATGGATGGAAATGTAATTATAAACTAAAATGAAGCTAGATTAATGCTAACTAACAACTTCTAAATCTAAATTTGTGATTATCCTACCTCAAAACTCAACTGTTCTAGTAACGGTTGAGATAAACTAAAAAATTGACTTTTACTTGAAATAGTTGTGAAAATTATGACTTGACTACTCTAAACTAACCTAATGCATGCTATCCTAAGTGATTTATCCTCTAACTCATTCTGAAACTAAGAGTTGCAGTCAGAACCAAACACCCTTTTTGTCACTGAATTGAGAATTTGAAAATCAAAACTGATATTTTAAGACATGATACATACAAATTAGATTGAAACTAGTTATTGCAATTTGAAATGAACACACTAGGACTGATCTAACAACAAATATTCAAATGTGCAAGCTATGTCAATACTACTTAAGCAAAACTGTCGAGGGAACTTACAAATGGTCCAAAGGCTTAAGTAAGGTATCAAAAAGCTTAACTGAACATCCCTATTGCTCCCATGAGCTCTAACCCAAGGCCATCCCAAATTTACCTAAACCTGATTCGATCCATTGACTTTGATCTAACTTGCATCTTTTTGATGATGGTGGCGTGGCAAGGCGGTGGAGGTGGCTGTGGTGTTGGTGTGGTGGTGCTAGAGAGAGAGGGAGAGGGAGAGGCAGTAAAAGGGATGTGAGAAAGAGTAGAAGATAGATTTTATGATATAAAGTTACACAAGGACGAACGGTGTAATTGTTTAGAGCCACAGGGATGATTTATGTAAATTTATGTAATTAATTTCTGATTAGAGGCTACAAAAGGAAAATTTGGCAAGTTTAGTGCTACTATAGGAAAAAAAAAAGTTCGATGCCCAGAAAAGGAAAAGGTGGCAACTTCGATGCCTTTTTTTTATCATTTTCCCTAAAATATACTTCAATCATAGAATTTAGTACTCATCACTTGTTAACCAATACAAATAATCAAATAGAGATGTACATCTTTAGCTATAATCACTTGTATACATTTTATCCCAGTAAGATATATTTTTCCTACGACAAATTAAATGTAGACGAAGAATAGAGGTTTCAACAAATAAGAAGCTTTTTAACTTTGAAATAATCTAACATTTATGATAATCTATAATAAGTGCTTCAAAAATTATGAAGAGAAGCTTTTGCTACTAAGTTACTTAATGGGTATGATCCTGTTTTTCAATTTGTTGTATGTGTTTACGCCAGTGGTTGCTTGTATAGGTTATCGACCACCAACATACTTTCTACTATAAACGAAAAACATAGCAAGTTTTAGGGGTGAGCATGGCACGGGGTGAGGCAGCTTTATGCTAAAACTATAAACCGAACCGTAATTTTCAGTTTAATATTAGATTACGCTTTAGAGAATATAAGCCCCAATTTAAGAGTTCCTTTTTTACTAATATCACACTGTCACTTCTTGACATTGATTAAACCGGTTATTACTTATTACCATCAACTAAAAACTCGACACCACTTGAAATAATTGGTCATAAGCACGGCTTCTTCACAATCACCTAGCTAAAGTTCGTGGCGTGTTTCATCGATAAATCATATATGACTTGATCAATGATCAAAAATTAACATTCGAGAACCAAGCGAAAGAGACACGGCCTTTTTGTTCGATAGTCTTGTCTAGTTATTTTAGCTAGCATAAACTAACGTAAAAAATAAGGGAATTTTGTTCATCTTTTTTCTATTAACCCATCTGGGATTAAAAACAACTGTAATAGAAAAGTATCGGCACCACATACAAGTTATCATTTAAGGCTAGTTTTTGGTTTACTCCATTGAAACTTAACTACCTTCTTTTATGTGAAAGCTGAAAATCTTTTTTGAGATAATTTGTAATGAAAAAACCACTTATGCCATACGATTTGATTTAGGAACAAAAATAGTATTGAGCCTCTCAATATTACTAACCACAAAAAACTGATTGTAAAAGTTAAATGCTTGTTAACCACAAAAAGCAAAAGTTTTTATTTAACTATAAAGTGTTGTAACGTCTAACCTTAAAAGTGTAATAGTTATTTCTTTGAATATCATAAATAAAATTGTTTTCAGACAACTACAAAAAAGTTAACGAAGATAAAAACTTTTCAGTTAACGATGAAAAGAAAAAAACTTTTTTTCAAAAACCAAAAAGTTAATGAGTCATACAAGTTATTGTCCACACTAAACCTTGTAGACAAATGATTTATTTGCCAACAGGAGTAGGAAAGACAACAACACAATAGTAACATCAACTTACAAGTCCAACTTAACTTTAGTATATAAGCTATCAAGTTTTTCTTTCTATTACCTATGTGGGAGTAAAAAAACAATCCTCTTTTAAGATATTGTATCTTATAAGCTATCTGATAGTGCTTGATTTACCCATACTCAAACTCAAGCCTTTTTTTTTTGTTTTTTTGGAACGGCAGATTTAATAAGACAACTACGGCTTTGTGTTTGATTCAAACCATCTTTCAACATCTTAGAATGTAGTAGGTTCTATTGTTACAATTTTTCAAATTTTAATTTGACACAAACATGATGAGACACAACTTTCATATATTTGCTAGCATGTAAAAAATGCATTTTTAAATGATATTGAGATGGGGTTGCATGGTTTGTTTTGCACATAGACTCAAAGATTAGTTATATCTAGAAGATTTTGAACTATGATGTAACATGCATTCTATGTACTAATATGCCAAGTGAGAAGCAAGAACTTGTTCTATGCTTATTATAATAAATCTCCACAAACTACTGGAACTCGGATACCAAAGACAAAGTTGCTTTGTATTTTTTTTTTTTTTCCTTTCTAAAAAGCACAAATAAGATCGTCCCATCGGACACAAAGTTAAGTTCATCACTTAAGTTAAACTTACTTTACGATGATGTATCGTTATTTCTATTAATAAATGTAGTTGACGCTATAGCATTATTTGTTGCACATAAATCTTGATGGGAGGATTAATAATATACAGATGTCTTCCTTCAAATCATATAACAATAAATTGTTTGTGGCACGTCATTTTTTACATAAAAACTGGACAAATTTGAAAGGTTTATGGATATTTTTAATATACGTATGACCGGATTTGAACTCGAGACTTTGAGATTGCACACATTATGTATGAGAATTAATGTTTAGAATAATTAATATATAAATGTTATTATTAATTATTTAGTCACGAAATAAACACTTAACGAGTTTGGACTAACGGTCGTTAAATGTAACATTAAAGGACTAAAGATTAAAATAGTGGATGGGAAGGATCTAGAACCCTTTTGGGTTGTCCTAGGCCGGTCGTGGGTTTCCAAACCCATGGGGTGCCCTAACTTGGTCATCAAGTTTAGATGTGTATAAATACAAACACCTTGTATTCATTAAATCTATCTTGGATCACCAAAGAACCCTAACTTCTTCTCCTCTCCTCTTGTCCTTGGCTGATCGTACTCCATCCCTAACCCAAGGGATTCAATTTTCCAACTACAAGATATAAGTGTTTGGTTTATTTGTGATTCAAGAACCTAGCTTTTCACATTAATTCGATATCAGTACGTGTGTACAAGAACGAAGAACAAAAAGATAGCCAATTAAGGTTTTGGGGTGAAAGAGGCGATAGAGGGGAACGAGATAGCCAGTTGAATACGTTTGTGTTTGTGGGTAATCTTGGTATTCGACTAAAAGGGGTCGAATTTTATAAACCCTAAATTGAAGGTTTAAGGTTTTCATTGTTCTTGTTACTTGTGTTCTTTGATTCGTTAAAAGGTACGCATATTCTTTTAATTCGGTTAATTAATTTACAAGTATTATTCCTATTACTTCCGTTGCATGCTTTGATGATATTTACATGTTTACTGTAATTGTTATGATTAATAAAACCCAACAAATTCATTTTAGCTACTATGCCAATTGAATATCGTATATCTATCGAGTATCGTGATATGTAAATACACATATATCTCATATAATTGAGTATAAATGTAGTTAGATACTATGCCAATCACCAAGTGTCTATATATCTCTTGTTCAATAACTAATAGAATAGGATTGATGTCGACTCACATCATTATGTTTCGACTTTATTAGAATATAAAACGTGGACTAAAACCACGTATATTATCTATCTTAGGTGGTGTTTATTTGTGACTTAATTGACTTAATATGAAATAAAACTGAATTAATTAAGTTATATTGAAACTGTTTGTTTGTGAATTAATAGAGAAAAATGACTGAAAATATTAAGCAATAAAACTGATGGTTTCTACATTAAGTCATCTCTTAATTAAAAATGACTTAATAAAAAAATTTAACAAACAAGCTCTTAGATAATGCAACAGATTGTGCTATTTTGTGTCTTCACATAAAAAGTGAGAGTTAAACGTCAAAGAATTGAGGTTTGTTTTTGAATTTGATCATTCTCACCTAAAAGGCTAAAACACATTTCCTTTTGCTTTTGATTTTTTTTTTTACTTTTCTCCTTTACCAAAATTCTTTCAAGTATTGGGAAGTTTATGAACCTCTCAAATCCCATCTCTTTCAAGCATTTCTTTCTCTCGTTTGATAAACCGATCAACGCTTCATAGAAAGGTTTTGGTGATGACCTTGTTGTACATGTTGGGTAATGTTTTGTTTTTGTTTTCTCCTTTTTCACCTTAACAAGTTGAAGCTTCTTTTTATCCTCCTTCTCTTCAACCTCCTTCGCAACAACTAATTCTTTCTTTTTCTTTTTTGTTTCTTTTACTACCAATTGTTGATCATTCTCTTCATCAAGTTCCTCTTCAGTTTCTTCTACCGTCTCAGCATCCTCATTGTCACTTTTATCAACATCTTTTTCCTCTTCAATTCTTCTAGCATCACCTCTTGTAAATCTTTTTGGTGTACTTTGCGTTTCTGATGATTTTCTTTTCTGTAGACGTTTCATTTTTTTTCCTGAAGAATCTGTTTCGTCTTAATTTTTAGTTTGTTTCTTATCTGATTCAATCTTCCTTTGCTTTTCTTGCTCTGCTCTTTTCTTCTTAGCGTTTCTCTGTATTTCATTTAACCTTTGAGCAACTGTTTTTGTTTTTTCTGCAAAAAAATTTTTATATTATATCATATGTGATTTAGTAATTTAAATATTCTCAGTACATAACGTGTTTCTTTAATAACATGATATGTACCTTTGGCAGGGCTTTTCACTTCACCAGTTGTTTTTAGTAGCGGCAATTTAGATATTAGATTCCCTACATCATCATCTCCATCGTCATTTTCTTTATCACCTACATCATCAACAATCAACAATTATTTAATATCCTAACAGTTTTACTCAAAGGATTAGGTGCATGCATATCTTTTTTGCAAAGTTAGAGGTTATGCCTGTATATTACCAAAATTCTTTATAATATCAGATTTGATATGTAACATAAATTATTTTTAGCTACTGAATATTTATTCATTTTTGTCAAAGTCTTATCCACAGGCATAGCCTTCGGAAAAGCCGAAGGCTATGCCTGTGGCTAAGCAAAATGTTTATCCTATCAAAGTTTTTCCCACAGGCTACTGTTGTAGATAACCCAAATCCTTTATTATATCATATGTGATATCGAATAAAAACATATTTGAAAGCCTATTTTATTTTATGATTTCTTTTGTTCAAGGCATTTTCTGTATCTAAGTTGAAGGCAAAGGCATTTTATCCGGTTAAGCCTTTGCTTAGCTGGAGGCTATGCCTTTGGCGAAGCCAAAGGCTTCTTTTGTTGCTTATCTGCACCCTAGTCAATCGGCAAACTTGAATACATCTTTATTATATCATATGTGATATTTAACATAAAAATTTTGGTAGCTACAAAAAATGTTACAAACAGGCATTTGTGGTCGGAAATGTTGAAGGCTATGCCTGTGGCTAAGTAAATGTTAATGATTGAAAGTTTTTGCCGAAGGCTATGCCTGTATCTAAGCCAAATCCTTTGTTTCTAAGGAAAATTTTAAGTTATCACATATTTTAAAGCCTATTTTTAAAAGCATGTGTTTATTATATCATATTTGATATAGAATAAAAAACAGATTTAAAAGCTTATTTTAAGTTATCATATATTTGCTCAAACCATTTTGTGCATCTGTCACAGCCTATTCCTTTGTCAAATGCTAAATCATCTTATGCGGCTAAGAAAAAGGCTTAGCCGCAGAAGATGCCTTTGGCGAAGCCAAAGGCATGTTTTGCAGCTAAGCCAAAGGTTTAGCCGCATAAGATGCCTTTGGCTTTTACTTAGCTGCAACAAATCCTTTTATTTAGCCGCATCCAAAGCCAAAGACACCTTCCGTGGCTGAGCCAAAGCTTTAGCCGCATAAGATGCCTTTGGCGAAGCCAAAGGCATCTTCTGCGGCTAATCCTTTTACTTAGCTGCAGCGAATGCTTTTGTTTAAGCCTTTTGCATTCGTCAAAGTCGAAGGCGTCTTATGCGGCTAAGCCTTCGGCTTAGCCGCATAAGATGCCTTCGATATATACTTATGATATCGCAAATCTAGCTTCTAAACTGTTAAAACCTAACTCCTAATCATAACGAAAACTCTATAAACTGTTAAAACCTAACTTCTAGTTGCACATTTCTTCACAAATATGCATTTACACAGTGTAAAATTTTACTATCTTCTTCATAATCTCTATAAACAGTTCAAAACATCCTATAATCATAAATAAGAGTTGTAGATATTGAAATAGTTGTTTAGAGTCAAGATTATACCTGAAACCGATTTTTTGGCCGGTTTTTTATGCTTTTTTTTACACGTAGTTGTCTTTTTTGTCAGTTCTTGTAGTATGATAGTGTCACTGTCGGTATCTTCCATCCTCTCCTGCGAGATTGATAGGTTTTGAGGATTTTCCGGTGTATTTTTTGATCGGTGTAAAAGTGTGAGTAGTGTGTGCTTTTAGTGTATGTTAGGTAGGTTCAATGAATGTGTGAAATGTGAGTTAGAGTGCGTTTTTTTTTGTGTTGTAACTTGACGATTATACCCCTCCGTGTTTATTTTAGTGGATAGTGTGTTTTAGTCTCAGCCATTGATTAAATTTGAATCAATGATTGAGATGTATCCCTTGGTATGTGAGGATTATTTGGTTTGTAAAATAACCTCACTCTTGTTTATCACCAAAATGTATACACATGTAAGGTGCCGATTTTTTCTTATTACAAGGGTCGTTTATTTACCTCCACTCATACTCAAGTTTAGCTACCTTTTTGCTTTTGAAACTTGAAAATCTTTTGTTAAAAGAGAGGAAGAAGGATGCTTATATATAGTACAGCTATTTGGGTGGGAACTTGATGTTGTGAAGAGATAACTTTAGAGCTTTAGAAAGACCATGCCAATGAAATGGCTTTAAGATGCCACGGACTAACGGTGTTGATGTGTTTGATAATATGATGTCGTATTATTCGTTAATTTCTTTGTTTGGAAAAGGAAAAGATGATCGTGCATGTTCAAGACTCACGAGGACTTTAATTTTCTATATCGCAATTGGGTGTTTTTAGTGGGTACACACTTTCTCACGTGATGCATATGGAACCCTTGTCTTTTATTAAGTTTTCGCTTTGTCTTTCATTCTTTATTTTGGATATATATGCATTGGTAATATGATGGCAAAGATGACTCTAGAGTGCAATGTGTCTCTGTTAAGAGTCTATTTTATTGCATTAGATGCATAGTCGTCATACTTTACGTCTCTCTAGGATTGTTGGCAATGTGCAAGTCGCCACTTTGGATATATACATCATCACCATCAGTATGAAAAAAAACACGATCTCGGTAGAGGTATTGACCTCAATCTCGATGATTAGACTTCTTGAAGATGAAATATTTTCTAGTCTTATTCCAATAGAAGCTCGGAATCCACCTACCTTGAGTTCCTTCATTCGTGGCGAAACAAATTAAAATGATCATAATCATTTTTTCGGGTGAATTGTGTGAGTAAGAGCACCAATTTTGTTCTTTGATCGGTTAAAAATACTTGCACCTTTAAAATCACTAATCGGTGTGTTCACATCAATACATCTCCCTTCCCATGACTTTCTTTTCGATAGCGAGGTGAATGTTCTTTTCTTATTTCTTATTATTACTTCCGCCTTTAAATTATCTAGTGCCCTATAATAAAAAAAACTAAATAGGTGATACGATAATTAGCATATTCGGAATTTATTTGTTTCTTACTAGCGTTGGTGATTCATGCCGTCTTTATCACAAATAAACCAAGAAGCTAAATCAGACAAAATACAAAATAAAAAGTCGTTATGGTAACAAGAGAATCCTTATCCCACAAAACAAATGCCTGGCAAAAACTTGGCACCAATTGAAATAATTGGACATTAACATGGCTTCTCCACAATAATCTAATGTTCTTAGAGTGTTTCATCGATATGATTTGACCAATGATCAAAAACCAACATTCGAAAACGAAGCGAAAAAGAAACGATCAATATATGCATATATGAATATAAGATGTTGATGCTTTAAATCCAAAAACTAGAAAAGCTTTTTAACCAAGAGTAATCTACCTCTGAATACAAGGAATATCATGGAAATATAAAAAGTTAATTAATCTTACAAGTTATCGGCATGATATTATTAGGAGCACACATCATCTTTGCATGTGTACGTACCACAATAATAACATAATATTAATCTTAACTTAGTCACCCAACATAACTTTAGCATATAAAGCCCCATCCTTTTCCTTCTATTACCTATGTGGGAATAAAACACTTTTCTATTGAAAATATAAATACACATGCAAGTTATTTGACTTTTTAAAATTATTAATTGATTTTCATCAAAGCCTACGTTTGTTTGTTTGCATGATTTGTATTGGTTCTACTTTTACTTATCAATTGATTGCATTATCCTTTCCAAGTAATATTAAATACTAGTTATAAAACTATTTTCTGAGCCTTTAAATTGACACATGTGCTATAATCTCCAAGTCATAACCATAGTATAATCAGTTGCATAACAAATCAAAGATAAATGAAATCTTCACATCCTTAGCTCTAATCAGTTGTGTACGTGTCATACTTGGCGATATGTTTGCTCTACAACAACTACTTATTCTTTTGAAATTTCTTAATTTTTGTAACTTGTATGTTATATGTAGATGAAGGAATAGAGGTTTCAAACAATTAATGGGAAGAGGTGTTGTTAATTTAAAGTAACACAATTTATTATTATTATTATTATTATTATTATTATTATTATTTTTTATATATATATATATATATATATATATATATATATATATATATATATATATATATATATATATATATATATATATATATATATAGGGAAGGGATCGGTGCGGATTACATTTTAAGTAGGGATGGTGCGGATAATATCACAAGAATATTCAAAAAAAATTAATTCAAAAAATCTAATAAATTTAAAAAAGAAAGAGGACAACAATTTATTAAGAATCAAAAAAAAATTCGAAAAAAATCATTTTCATGGTTAAAAGGTACAATGATATTATGAATTTTGTTAATATCACCGTAATTATCAAGCTTTCTTAATATCACTATTAACTAAGGCTAGCGATAGTTTCACTAAGGCTAGCGATAGTTTCACTAAGGCTAGCGATAGTTTCACTAAGGCTAGCGTAGTTTCTAAACTAGCGAGGATATTAAGTTTTTTCTAATATCAAAGTAACTTTTTAAGTATAATTGTTAATATCCCGTTACTTTTTACATGTTTTCTTAATATCAAAGTTAATTTTTAATATCACCGTAAGTTTTCTTAATATCGTAATAAAAAGGCGTTGATATTAAGTAAAATTGTTAATATCACAAGAGGACTCATAATATCGTTAATATCACGATAGAACTCATAATCAAAAACTAAAATTGCTCGAAAAAATCGAAAAATAAAAAAAATGAAAGAAGATAACAATAGTAACGATCCTCAAAAGGAAAAAATTAAAAATCGCTTACATGGTCAATTGCTACCGTGAAATTAGTGTACAAAAGTCAAGATCGGATCTGAATGGGCGGTCCAAATGTACACCCCAACCCGACAAGGGTAAAGATATCGCAAATACGGTTTCATATCAGAACTTTAACTAATGTACAATAGCGGAAGCCTTTACAAAAACTTACAAAAGATAATATAAATAACTTATATTCAAAATAAATCTAAGATCTCTATGGTCAAAGTCTTGCTCTCAGCTCTACTCTCAACCCAGATCAGCTATCCCATAAGCTTATCTTGAACGCTTAATACCTGCCGCAGGAAAAGAAAAGTGCGGTGAGCTTACAAAGCCCAATGAGCGGATATAACGAAACAAAAGCTAAACAACACAAATATACGAATAACGAAAATAAAATGAAATAATGACGAAGGATCTTTTAGGATTCTCGAACTCAAACATACGTAAAATCCAAACAACCACATAACAAGTTAGACATCTCATAGCACATTGATGACACAAACACAAACACATCGGGACAACCAAACACTTAGCATATCAAGAACAAATAGAATTCATATAAACCAAACGAAAAGTCTAAAGCTAACGAAAACACTTTCTAGCAAATAAACATGGCATTCAACAAATTAATTAATCTTCACTTAACACATTTAATTCAATATTACAAAGAATGAAATAGCAGTTCAAATCATGGCGATCTCACAAACAAATAGAAACATAGCATAAAACTATAATAGCAATTATCAAAACAGACATAGCATAAACTAAACAAATTAACTCCGGGCATCAAAAATTAATCATTTTCCCGGATCAAATATTAGCATAAGCGAGAACTTAACATGGCAACATAGGCAATAAAACACTAACGTATAAGCAAAGTTCCCAAAATTAATCGATCAAATTATACATATTGAACTTATAGAATACTAACTATCACACTAACATTCATCACAGATTAACGAATCCACATAACGATAAACTAACATAATATCGATGACAAGATGCGAATCATATTTTAACATATTAATCATATCTTAGCATAGCAAGCGGTAGTCACATAAACATACAAAAGCATAAACACATATAATAGCATATAATAAGCCTTGCACATAATCATAAGCATTTGAACATACCAAATCATAATCGAATACTTATCATAGAAATAACAAATACTGATTTAGTTAACTACCTCGAGCCCGAACATATCATATCAAAATCATCATAACTATATAGTTATAATCTTAGAAAATCATTTGGAGTAGCTAGCTCCCGAAGTTGTGAAGACGCGTATTACACCGACATCATTCACCGGACAAATCATATCGGATAACGATCGATCTAGGATGCATCCATCGCCCACGACATATATAGGTAATATAATACCAACCGAGCTCATAACAAATAACGAGATAAGGGCGTGGCGAACATCACTCTATCGCCCTAGAGTCATATCGAGTGCATCATCGATACGGACATGGAACCCCATGACTAGTTAATATTTGGCTCGGTGTCAAACTAACTTAGGTCAAACAAATTGTCATAAATGACACGGATCATAATTCATCATAAAGGTCACATATAACTTATCATATAACGGATCATATCATAAGGTTCATATTCGGATTCATAATCAACCATAATAAGGTTCAACAATTACACATATCAAAGTCTTCCTAACATAAAGTTCAAATCGGATATCGCATGATTCAATAAAACATAAGTTCGGATAAACAACATATCAAACAAACGGAAAGGGTTCATAGCAATGGCATTGGGAACCCTAATAAGTAAAATAGGAAAGCGAAACTAAAGAACATCATAAGGAACCTTTACTACGAAAAGGTCGAATATATGTACGATAACGTAAGTGTCTTAAGGTAAGATGTAATATCCGTACCTTAAAGCAATTGAGAGAAAAGCAACGAATGAGGAATACGAAGATGTAACGTCGCGTCTCCTCCAACGAATCTACACGGATTATGATTTATTTAATATTTATTAGCATCATTAATATTATAACGGATTTATCGCATTAATACTTTTAGAGTTGTCGAATATTCTCATTTTAGTGACGATTTAAATTACAACATTTTAGGGTATTCTTCATTAATTCTCCAACTTCCTATTTAGGTTCTAGGGTTTCCCTACTCTTTAAATATTACTAAATACGCATTAAGTTCACATATTACTTCTTTTAATGATTTCCCAATTTAACCTAGAACGTAAATGATAACAAACCGAAATTAACTTAAACTCATGCGTGTCCTTACGTAATTTATTTACACATGTTGACCCATAATTTCTCAGAATTTCAAATTACACCCTTGACATCTTTAAGTTCACAATCTCACCTTACTTTATCGATTTTACACTTTTAACCCAAAGGTTTTAGAATTTACAAAGCGTACCTAATAATTTAAATACAACTCGAATAGCCCTTTAAATATCCAAAATTACATGTTTAACCCCACACTTATTTTTATACGTTTAGTACCCTTATTTTACTGTTTACAAAAGTAACCCTTAAGTTTCATAATTTACAAAACCAACCCAAAACTTTTATTTAGGACCGAATAGACATAATTCAAATACAAACCCTAAACCTAAGTTTAACCAATCATTAGCTCATCATTGTTACTTCATTAATTACTTTTAATGATTACAAGAAAACCCTAGTTTATGCAAAACCCTAATCGGTCCTTTTAAAAACCTTCCTTTTTCCATGTTTAACCGAACCATAAAACTCAAAACAATTCATACAAGCTTCGAATTCATAAATATGTATTTTATTCAGGTCTTATATCATATAATAGCTTCTGGAAAAATCAATTCGTGATCTCTAAAAATATTATACGCCCATTCGTTATTTGTATACGCTTTTTAGGGTTTTAGATTCCAAATAATTCCATACGACTTATTAAACATGCATGGCCAATTTTTATGTGTTCTATATGACTTATAGGACTGAAATCAACATTAGGAACTTACCCTTGATGAGCTTGAATCGTTAGAACAAAAGAAGCACAAAACCTCTATTTGTCGAAACCCTAATTCATCCAAAAACTACCCACGACTAAAACAGCAGCCTAGGAACTCGAACACTATTTTACCACCTTCTTTACCTTCAAACTTGTCCAAGAAAATTGGTCTCAAGCTCTGGAAACTGGAAGTCGAATTATTTAGGGTTTGGGGTCGGTTTGGGAATAATCGGTATTTAGGGATTATTAGGAACCGAATTTTATGTATATATATACTTTTCCAATTTTTCTTGTGGGCTTAATAGTGTATTGGACTTAAAATAAATGGACTCTTAGTTTTGTAAATTTATATTGGGCTTTTATTAATTAAATTCTTTTATAAAACTATTAAATATATTCGGCTAATTATTAAAATACATAATTGATTTTATAAAATTATAATCTGTAAAAATTAACTTTACAAAGTCATTCAAGATTTATTTGGATCATATGTGATTTTCTTATAAGTTTTTCGAATTTACATAGCTCATTTTGTATTCTTTTATTTAATTATTCTTATTTTTGATCATAAGGGTATTTTGGTCTTTTGTGAATTTTAGAAATTCAGTATTACAATTTCTTCCCTCTAAAAGAAATTTCGTCCTCGAAATTGAGCAAGACGGAATAGTACGGCGACAATTGTGGATTACGAAGCTTCATGGAATATATGACGAATGCTAACCGTATACTTATTAAAGTATTAGCAGTAAAAGATGAGATAAAGAAAATTCAAAAACACGCTCTAACTTACACAGGTATCTAATGATAAAAACTATCATATGCATGGATGAAACAAATCCTAACGGTTTACTAATCGCAGGAGTATGTGGAGACATACAGATCTAAGGCAGGCATAACAATCTATAAGTCTACACGGATAATAACAACTTCAGATCCCAATGGTACAAAACTTATATGCAACCGATACCGACGAAAATCTCACAATCAAATACAGAGTCTCAACCCAATATGAAAAGTACCAAATATCGGATACAAGGCAAAGTCTATACACATCAATCACGGCATTTCCCGGACGTCGTATACCTTCAATAAGTTCGATTATGTGATCTCGGTATTATTACGTTGATCAGGCGTCATAATACTTGCATCACATAACAAGTTCTTATTGTCATTATATTCGGTCTCGGGTCATGACAAAACACATAACTAATATCATAACAAAACATACCACATAACAGATAACATACAGATAGCAAGTAACCTACTATAACAAACCAGATACACATGAGTATGCCATCATGATGGCCATACTTCATTCAAACGGAAATTAAACAATATCACCAAGAAAATAAAATAGCGGACAAAACTTATGAGGACTAACGGAAACTTAACGACTCTAGCAGAAAGAAACAACAGACAGGAACTATACTTTCAAAATTTTGTTTTATTTCCATTAATCAAACAAAATTTGCAGAATCGTCTTAAGATGAACTTCCAAAACAAAACTTAAAAATCCCAGATTCAAACGTCAAATGAAAACAAAAGGACCTAGCTCAAAATCAAACGTCAGAAAATTCTCATAAGGAGGACAGCTAATCAGAAGCGCAAATTCCTATTCTTGTGTCGGATTAAACCTACTAGTAGTCGTAGACTCCAAATCCGAATCCACCTCGTATTCTTCCTCATGACTTATTACTAACGATCCAGAAAGAAAAGCTGGGATATACCAGAATGCTAAACGATAAAACTTCACGATTCACACCGAGTTCGAACAAATCGAGAGAAAGCAATACGGATCGAATCACTTATCGAATATCAAATCGTCTTGAAACGCATGACAAACGAATCGAGTGACATAAGTCGCGCCCAAATCATATGAAGTAGTTGAATCTTCTCACCACCGGTTGAATCTTGTCTCCGCCTCTTGCGCCTTTGGTTGGTCCATCCAACTTCCTCCAACAAAGATCCCGATGTCTCCAACAACCGCGGCGGTCGGGGTGGCTTCGCTTCACGAACCTCTCCAAAGACAGAACCGTCGCGAACGAAGCAGGTCGGCACCATCTTCTTCGGCTCCACGGGTAGTCTCCATCTAACGATCGACAAACGGACGAGCGAAAACAAAATAACAAAATTCGATGCGAACAAAGGAGGCCAATTCGGTGAAGGCAAAAGGATATCAAGTCAAATCGAGCGACCATCAAAAGGAATCGAAAAATTTCGAACAGACGGAAACCTAATGTCTACCCACTTCTCACGGTCATAGCCTAAGCTCTAAGGGTCCTAAAACCTAGAGCTCGATACCATAAATTGTAACACCCCAACCCGACAAGGGTAAAGATATCACAAATACGGTTTCATATCGAACTTTAACTAATGTACAATAGCGAAGCCTTTACAAAACTTACAAAAGATAATATAAATAACTTATATTCAAAATAAATCTAAGATCTCTATGGTCAAAGTCTTGCTCTCGTCTATACTCTCAACCCAGATCAGCTATCCCATAAGCTTATCTTGAACGCTTAATACCTGCCGCAGGAAAAGAAAAGTGCGGCTGAGCTTACAAAGCCCAGTGAACAGATATAACAGAAACAAAAAGCTAAAATAGAATAAATTTGCGAATAACGAAAATAAAATGAAATAACGACAAAGGATCTTTTAGGATTCTGCGGAACTCAAACATACAGAAAATCCAAACAACCACATAACAAGTTAAACATCTCATAGCACATTGATGACACAAACACAAACACATCAGAACAACCAAACACTTAGCATATCAAGAACAAATAGAATTCATATAAACCAAACGAAAAGTCTAAGACTAACAGAACACTTTCTAGAAATAAACCTGGCATTAAACAAATTAATTAATCTTCACTTAACACATTTAATTCAATATTACAAGAATGAAATAGCGAGTTCAAATCATGGCGGTCTCACAAACAAATAGAAACATAGCATAACCATTAGCAATTATCAAAACAGACATATCATAAACTAAACAAGGTAATCTCGATCAAATCCTAATCATTTTCCCGGTTCAAATATTAGCATAAGCGTCACAAACATGGCGGTCAGGAAATAAAACACTATCGTATAAGCAAAGTTCCCAAAATTAACTGATCAAACTATACATATTGAGCTTGTAGAATATTAACTATCACACTAACAGTTCAACGAATCCACATAACGATAAACTAACATAACATCAGATGACAACATGCGAATCATATTAAACATATTAATCATATCTTAGCATAGCAAGCGGTAGTCACATAAACATACAAAAGCATAAACACATATAATAGCACATAATAAGCCTAGCACATAATCATAAGCATTTGAACATATCAAATCATAATCAGAACTTAACATAGAAATAACAAATACAGATTTAGTTAACTACCTCGAGCCCAGAACATATCATATCAAAATCATCATAACTATATAGTTATAATCTTAGAAAATCATTTGGAGTAGCTAGCTCCCAGAAGTTGTGAAGACGCGTATTGCATTACGACATCATTCACCGACAAATCATATCGGATAATGATCGGATCTAGGATGCATCCATACGCCCAGACGATATATATAGGTAATATAATACCAACCGAGCTCATAACAAATAATGATAAGGGACGTGGCGAACATCACTCTCGCCCTAGAGTCATATCGAGGTGCATCATCGACACGGACATGGAACCCCATGACTAGTTAATATTTGGCTCGGTGTCAAACTAACTTAGGTCAAACAAATTGTCATAAATGACATGATCATAATTCATCATAAAGGTCACATATAACTTATCGATAACATCATATCATAAGGTTCATATTCGTATATAATAAGGTTCATACAATTACACATATCAAAGTCTTCCTAACGTAAAGTTCAAATCAAGTATCAAAGTTCATGATTCAATAAAACATAAGTTCACATCGGATATTGCATAGTTCACTAGAACATAAATTCAATAAACAACATATCAAACATTCGAAAAGGGTTCATAGCAATGGCATTGGGAACCCTAATAAGTAAAATAGGAAAGCGAACGAAAAGAACATCATAAGGAACCTTTACTACGAAGGTCGAATATATGTACGATAACGTAAGTGTCTTAAGGTAAGACAGAATATCCGTACCTTAAAGCAATTGAGAGAAAAGTAACGAATGAAGGAATACGAAAGATGTAACGTCGCGTCTCCTCCAACGAATCTACACGGATTATGATTTATTTAATATTTATTAGCATCATTAATATTATAACGGATTTATCGCATTAATACTTTTAGAGTTGTCGAATATTCTCATTTTAGTGACGATTTAAATTACAACATTTTAGGGTATTCTTCATTAATTCTCCAACTTCCTATTTAGGTTCTAGGGTTTCCCTACTCTTTAAATATTACTAAATACGCATTAAATTCACATATTACTTCTTTTAATGATTTCCCAATTTAACCTAGAATGTAAATGATAACAAACCGAAATTAACTTAAACTCATGCGTGTCCTTACGTAATTTATTTACACATGTTGACCCATAATTTCTCAGAATTTCAAATTACACCCTTGACATCTTTAAGTTCACAATCTCACCTTACTTTATCAGATTTTACACTTTTAACCCAAAGGTTTTAGAATTTACAAAACGCACCTAATAATTTAAATACAACTCGAATAGCCCTTTAAATATCCAAAATTACATGTTTAACCCTCACACTTATTTTTATACGTTTAGTACCCTTATTTTACTGTTTACAAAAGTAACCCTTAAGTTTCATAATTTACAAAACCAACCCAAAACTTTTATTTAGGACCGAATAGACATAATTCAAATACAAACCCTAAACCTAAGTTTAACCAATCATTAGCTCATCATTGTTACTTCATTAATTACTTTTAATGATTACAAGAAACCCTAATTTATGCAAAACCCTAATCGGTCCTTTTAAAACCTTCCTTTTCCATGTTTAACCGAACCATAAAACTCAAAACAATTCATACAAGCTTCAATTCATAAATATGTATTTTATTCAGGTCTTATATCATATAATAGCTTCTGGAAAAATCAATTCATGATCTCTAAAAATATTATAAGCCCATTCATTATTTGTATACGCTTTTAGGGTTTTAGATTCCAAATAATTCCATACGACTTATTAAACATGCATGGCCAATTTTATGTGTTCTATATGACTTATAGGACTGAAATCAACATTAGGAACTTACCCTTGATGAGCTTGAATCGTTAGAACAAAAGAAGCCAAAAACCTCTATTTGTCGAACCCTAATTCATCCAAAACTACCCACGACTAACAACAGCAGCCTAGGAACTCGAAAACTATTTTTACCACCTTCTTTACCTTCAAACTTGTCCAAGAAAATTGGTCTCAAGCTCTGGAAACTGGAAGTCGAATTATTTAGGGTTTGGGGTCGGTTTGGGAATAATCGGTTATTAGGGATGATTTAGAACCGAATAATATGTATATATATAATTTTCCAATTTTTCTTGTGGGCTTAATAGTGTATTGGACTTAAAATAAATGGACTCTTAGTTTTGTAAATTTATATTGGGCTTTTATTAATTAAATTCTTTTATAAAACTATTAAATATATTCGGCTAATTATTAAAATACATAATTGATTTTATAAAATTATAATCTGTAAAATTAACTTTACAAAGTCATTCAAGATTTATTTGGATCATATGTGATTTTCTTATAAGTTTTTCCGAATTTACATAGCTCATTTTGTATTCTCTTTATTTAATTATTCTTATTTTTGATCATAAGGGTATTTTGGTCTTTTGTGAATTTTAGAAATTCAGTATTACAATACAAAATCAACGATACCGGTTTGCGTCGGTGAAGACCGGTCAAATCAACACATACATCAAGCCCTCCGTCCCATGAGTAGAGCAACATATCACCTGGACGTAAGGGTTTGTCCCTTTCTCCACTAAGCCCGATGTCAACTTTCTTACGAGCTGAAATCCCCGATCGAGAATAGATGTCAACCAAGGTATCACGGACCACGTTATGCCGATGTTTAATACCAAGAATGCCAAGACACGATACAAAGATGGTCCCCATAAATATCCCCATAAAATATTATTATTATTATTATTATTATTATTATTATTATTATTATTATTATTATTATTATTATTATTATTATTATTATTATTATTATTATTATTATTATTATTATTATTTTATGTTTTTATTTTTTTTGGGGGGGGGGGAGGGGTGTCTAAAGTTCAAAATATTCATGCAAAGTAAGATAATTTAAAACTCACTATGATCAATATATGCATATAAAAGTTTGATGCTATAACTCCAACAAATAAAAAGCTTTTTAGCCATGAGTGATCTACCTCTAATATCATGAAAAGAAAGTTAATTAATCATACAAGTTATTATCCTAATGGTTCACGACGTGATTTTTACTCACAAGATATACCATTAGGACAATAACATAATACTAATCTTAACTTACTCAACCAACATAACTTTAGTATGTAAGCAACCATCCTATTCTTTCTATTATCGATTTGGGATCAAAAACAATTGTTTGTCAAGAAAATATATAAACATGTAAGGTGCCTGCCTTTTCTTATAACAAGGGTTGTTTATTTTTCTCCACTCATACTCAAGCTTAGCTACCTTTTCATTTTTAAGAGAATAGAATAACGTTGCTCAACTTGGTATTTAGTGACGAGATAACTTAGAGCTTTAGAAATATCTAAATACTAAAATACCATTACACTTAACGAGTTACTATAAAAAATTGAAATCCGGTTGAAATGACTTCAAGACGTCAAGGAATGACGGTGCAACACAGAATCTAATACATGATATCAAGTTAACGACACCCAAAAATCATAATTATAAGACAGGAGGTTTGACGTCTCCTAGGTCAACCGTCTTCTTTTGCCTCCCCATTAATGATAAGTGTTGTCACACGCCTATTGTTCAGAAAATATATAAACTTTATTTAACACGATGAAATTTAGCTAATTGTGTTGTCTGATGAGTTATGGTTAGTTTCAATCTAACTTATGAAATAAACCAAATAATTCCAAAAAAAATTTAGTTCATCACTCACCGTAATAACAATTCTTCTTTGCCTACCAATCTCTTTTCTTCCTTTATATCTGGTGTGCTGAAGTAAAACCATATAATATCATGTAAGTGCTTTCAAGGACTTTTTTGATTATTGAAAAACAAATGTTACCATCAATATCAATTTATATGGACTATGGATAATGAAACCAACAAAATTTATTCCAGAAGTTTAGTAAACTTCTATTAAACCAATCAATGAAAAGTATATGTCATATGAGTTAATTATCAAAAAAATTCGAAAACAAGTTTGTCGATCAACCAAAACCGACCCACCCTCTTGACATGTAATAAAAGTTACCTGTTTTAACCCAAGCTCGTTTAGACTCAAGACCCAACTAGCGCATTATGGCACCTATTAATTCATAGATGTAATAAAGTTGCGAAGAAGCTTACACGATATAAGCATGCTCACTGAATACACCTCTAGAAGAAGGATCAGTTAAATCTACTAAAAGTACTCTCAATGTGTTGTCATACACATTCTCATGGTCCTGCATACATAGTTTGGTGAAGTTATTACCCAATGAGGAAAGTTCTTTATAGAACACAAATTATCAAAAGATCAAACCATTTGATCTCAACCACCCATCCCACCTCAATCTAATGGTTCACATTAATTAACATTTTAATTGTATTATTTACTTATAGGCAATTTTGTACTTTCACTATCTTTCACTAACTCATTTCACACCACCTCAAGCGATTAGATTCACACACACACAATGTACACATTAACCACCCTATCAAACCCTAACCCCCAAATTGATGTAAAATTGATCTAAATCACTGTTATTCAATTGACATTCGAGATGAAATAGGATTATCTAAAGGTGATTCGTTGCCCCACTCACCTTCATTGCGAGTTTACGATCGAAATAAGCCTCTAAATGTGGATTCTAGTATGCATCTGATTTTTTTTCTTTATCTTATTTTGGTATTTTAATTCGTAGATGTTGCTTATTTTATTGTTTATTTAGCTTTTTAAGCATTGTTTCTTATTTTGGATATTAGCAATAAGCGTTCCCTATTTTTGTTGCTTATTTTGTCCATTAGCAGTAGATGTTGGGTTAAGCGGAATGTGTTGCTTCATTGCGAGTTTCCGACAAAGGTTTTGGGTCAAGCGGATATTAACAGGATTCACACCAACATCATTCGTTCTAAGTAACGATTTCATGGTAATAGTTTGACAGGATGCGTATAGGGGTGTTTGGAATAAAACAGTAACACGGGTAAATAACAAACAAAGTATACTAATGATTATATTAGATACTGGAAAAGGTTAATCGTTGTTGTGATTTCCACAGTTGAAACTCACGCTTATATAGGAATTGAAACGGTACGGTGTTTGTTCTCCAAACGTTGTGACTCTTGGAGAAGTAACCGCTTTCCTAATATCGCTTAATGGAATGGGCTGTATGCGTTATAACAGTTTCGACCCATATGCGATACATTTTTTCGACCCAAACACAAATACATAAACATACATTAAACTAAAGTCTTAAATATGTAATACTAATACTAAACGCTTTGATCTAAAGACATTATAAGGGCTAACAATTTCCCCCCTAATGTTTTAGACTCAAAACTTCTTGAACTTCTGCTTGTCATGTCTTCAAGTAATGATCTGGAAATCATTACTTCCTCCACTGCTATCATCATGATCTTCATCATCTTCATCATTTTCTTCAAGCCTCACACCGAAGTGGTCTTGACTGGATTCTATTGCTCCATCCTTCACCCTCTTGTCCTTCTGGTCTTGTAGGTCCATGGCCAAGTCAACTTTGCTTGCATCTCCTACATTCTTTGACGTTTCACCCCAAGGCACACTAGCGGTTTCATGGTAGACTACAACTAGATCCAAATACTTCTTATAACAACTCTTGATCGCTTCTCCATCTTCGATGTCTAGGCCTTGTAACTGGGCTATGGTTCCCCATTTATCACTCATGGTGACGGGAAAATAGCCGCCCAAAATTTCAACACTTTTCATCAAACATAGCAGGTTCACTTCGACATCTTTGACAACGGGTGGTATTACAACGAGTGCATCGTAATTCAAGTGCACTAAGTAAAACCATCTTATCATATCTACAAATCTCTTGTTGAGGACTTCCCAATTCTTGTATAATATACTATCCTTTTTCAACAAGTTCATGAATGAGAGAAATCTCGAGAATGAATTAACCTTGAGAGCATATAACGTTCCATTGAAACTGAGGAAGTCTTCGTCTATGTAATCTTGGGTTACATCTTTATTCCAATCTAAATCCTCCAAGCCTCTAACTAATGAACATTCGTCTCCAGGGTCAATTGCTTCAAAATACTTTTGCAAATACTGATTATGTTCTTGTACCACTTCTTTCGGTCCAACCTTTTCTTTTCCATGTTCACGTGGCACATCCGAATCTGTTTCCTCATCATAATACATATGGTATATGCTACATCTATCATCCTTAATTTTCACAGAAAATCCTTGCTTCTCTAACAATTCTAGACTAAGGATATTATGCGAAACTTGGAGTATATCAGATTTGCCTCACAACTAAATTACCCAACTTTGTTTTGATAGTGGTAGTGCCAATTCCATACGAAAATATGAATTTGCAATCATGTTCATCTTTCCTACTAACTTAAACTTATAATTCACATCATCAAACATGATTCTCTAGGCGCATATGAACTTTATAATGCTTACTCACGTACCAAATGTCGCTCCAACCGTCTTCATCCGTTCCATTCAAAGTGTAGTCGCCATATATGTAAACCTTTTCGGATACATTCTTTCTTGATCAATTATCTGGTTCGTTAGGGCAGCCTCTTGTTCCAATTCAACGCCACCAATTTCTTTCTTCGCTCACACGCCCAAAAGGGTGTCCTTTTCTCGACATATATAACACTTCGCGTTTTGTGCTTTCTTCTTTGCGCGGTTTTCTTTTCTTTACAAACTTCGTCCGCTTTTGTCTTGGCGTTAAATGCTTTGTTATCGAGGACTGTTTGAACCAGTAGTTGCTTTCCTTTTGGCGAAATCGACTTCTTCTTTCTCATGTTCCATTGAAACATGCGCTTGGGTGTTTCCCTCAATAGGTATCGCCCACTTTGGAACCCTGAATGTTTAAACGTTGGTGTTTCCCACGGTCTTGAACCAAAGCTCTGATACCATTTATTAACAGGATTCACACCAACATCATTCGTTCTAAGTAACGATTTCATGGTAATAGTTTGACAGGATGCGTATAGGGGTGTTTGGAATAAAACAGTAACACGGGTAAATAACAAACAAAGTATACTAATGATTATATTAGATACTGGAAAAGGTTAATCGTTGTTGTGATTTCCACAGGTTGGAAACTCACGTTTATATAGGAATTGAAACGGTACGAGTGTTTGTTCTCCAAACGTTGTGACTCTTGGAGAAGTAACCGTTTTCCTAATATCAGTTAATGGAATGGGCCTGTATGGGTTATAACAGTTTCGACCCATATGCAGACATTGTTTTCGACCCAAACACAAATACATAAACATACATTAAACTAAAGTCTTAAATATGTGATACTAAATACTAAATGTTTTGATCTAAAGACATTATAAGGGCTAACAATTTCCCCCCTAATGTTTTAGACTCAAAACTTCTTGAACTTCTGCTTGTCGTGTCTTCAAGTAATGATCTGGAAATCATTACTTCCTCCACTGCTATCATCATGATCTTCATCATCTTCATCATTTTCTTCAAGCCTCACACAGAAATGGTCTTGACTGGATTCTATTGCTCCATCCTTCACCCTCTTGTCCTTCTGGTCTTGTAGGTCCATGGCCAAGTCAACTTTGCTTGCATCTCCTACATTCTTTGACGTTTCACCCCAAGGCACACTAGCGGTTTCATGGTAGACTACAACTAGATCCAAATACTTCTTATAACAACTCTTGATCGCTTCTCCATCTTCGATGTCTAGGCCTTGTAACTGGGCTATGGTTCCCCATTTATCACTCATGGTGACGGGAAAATAGCCACCCAAACTTTCAACACTTTTCATCAAACATAGCAGGTTCACATGAACATCTTTGACAACAGGTGGTATTACAACGAGTGCATCGTAATTCAAGTGCACTAAGTAAAACGATCTTATCATATCTACAAATCTCTTGTTGAGGACTTCCCAATTCTTGTATAATATACTATCCTTTTCAACAAGTTCATGAATGAGAAATCTAGAATGAATTAACCTTGAGAGCATATAACGCTCCATTGAAACGAGGAAGTCTTCGCCTATGTAATCTTGGGTTACATCTTTATTCCAATCTAAATCCTCCAAGCCTCTAACTAATGAACATTCGCCTCGTGGTCAATTGCTTCAAAATACTTTTGCAAATACTGATTATGTTCTTGTACCACTTCTTTCGGTCCAACCTTTTCTTTTCCATGTTCACGTGGCACATCCGAATCTGTTTCCTCATCATAATACATATGGTATATGCTACATCTATCATCCTTAATTTTCACAGAAAATCCTTGCTTCTCTAACAATTCTAGACTAAGGATATTATGCGAAACTTCGGGAGTATACTGTATTTGCCTCACAACTAAATTACCCAACTTTGTTTTGATAGTGGTAGTGCCAATTCCATACGAAAATATGAATTTGCAATCATGTTCATCTTTCCCTACTAACTTAAACTTATAATTCACATCATCAAACATGATTCTCCTAGGGCGCATATGAACTTTATAATGCTTACTCACGTACCAAATGTCGTTCCAACCGTCTTCATCCGTTCCATTCAAAGTGTAGTCGCCATATATGTAAACCTTTTCGGGATACATTCTTTCTTGATCAATTATCTGGTTCGTTAGGGCAGCCTCTTGTTCCAATTCAACGCCAGCCAATTTCTTTCTTCGTTCACACGCCCAAAAGGGGTGTCCTTTTTCTCGACATATATAACACTTCGCGTTTTGTGCTTTCTTCTTTGCAGCGGTTTTCTTTTTCTTTACAAACTTCTGGTCTGCTTTTGTCTTGGCGTTAAATGCTTCGTTATCGAGGACTGTTTGAACCAGTAGTTGCTTTCCTTTTGGCGAAATCGACTTCTTCTTTCTCATGTTCCATTGAAACATGCGCTTGGGTGTTTCCCTCAATAGGTATCGCCCACTTTGGAACCCTGAATGTTTAAACGTTGGTGTTTCCCACGGTCTTGAACCAAAGCTCTGATACCATTTATTAACAGGATTCACACCAACATCATTCGTTCTAAGTAACGATTTCATGGTAATAGTTTGACAGGATGCGTATAGGGGTGTTTGGAATAAAACAGTAACACGGGTAAATAACAAACAAAGTATACTAATGATTATATTAGATACTGGAAAAGGTTAATCGTTGTTGTGATTTCCACAGGTTGGAAACTCACGTTTATATAGGAATTGAAACGGTACCAGTGTTTGTTCTCCAAACGTTGTGACTCTTGGAGAAGTAACCGTTTTCCTAATATCAGTTAATGGAATGGGCCTGTATGGGTTATAACAGTTTCGACCCATATGCAGACATTGTTTTCGACCCAAACACAAATACATAAACATACATTAAACTAAAGTCTTAAATATGTAATACTAAATACTAAATGTTTTGATCTAAAGACATTATAAGGTCTAACAATTTCCCCCCTAATGTTTTAGACTCAAAACTTCTTGAACTTCTGCTTGTCGTGTCTTCAAGTAATGATCTGGAAATCATTATTTCCTCCACTGCTATCAACATGATCTTCATCATCTTCATCATTTTCTTCAAGCCTCACACCGAAATGGTCTTGACTGGATTCTATTGCTCCATCCTTCACCCTCTTGTCCTTCTGGTCTTGTAGGTCCATGGCCAAGTCAACTTTGCTTGCATCTCCTACATTCTTTGACGTTTCACCCCAAGGCACACTAGCGGTTTCATGGTAGACTACAACTAGATCCAAATACTTTATAACAACTCTTGATCGCTTCTCCATCTTCGATGTCTAGGCCTTGTAATCGGGCTATGGTTCCCCATTTATCACTCATGGTGACGGAAAATAGCCGCCAAAATTTCAACACTTTTCATCAAACATAGCAGTTCACTTCGACATCTTTGACAACGGGTGGTATTACAACGAGTGCATCGTAATTCAAGTGCACTAAGTAAAACCATCTTATCATATCTACAAATCTCTTGTTGAGGACTTCCCAATTCTTGTATAATATACTATCCTTTTCAACAAGTTCATGAATGAGAGAAATCTAGAATGAATTAACCTTGAGAGCATATAACGTTCCATTGAAACCGAGGAAGTCTTCGTCTATGTAATCTTGGGTTACATCTTTATTCCAATCTAAATCCTCCAAGCCTCTAACTAATGAACATTCGTCTCGTGGTCAATTGCTTCAAAATACTTTTGCAAATCACGATTATGTTCTTGTACCACTTCTTTCGGTCCAACCTTTTCTTTTCCATGTTCACGTGGCACATCCGAATCTGTTTCCTCATCATAATACATATGGTATATGCTACATCTATCATCCTTAATTTTCACAGAAAATCCTTGCTTCTCTAACAATTCTAGACTAAGGATATTATGCGAAACTTCGGGAGTATACTGTATTTGCCTCACAACTAAATTACCCAACTTTGTTTTGATAGTGGTAGTGCCAATTCCATACGAAAATATGAATTTGCAATCATGTTCATCTTTCCCTACTAACTTAAACTTATAATTCACATCATCAAACATGATTCTCCTAGGGCGCATATGAACTTTATAATGCTTACTCACGTACCAAATGTCGTTCCAACCGTCTTCATCCGTTCCATTCAAAGTGTAGTCGCCATATATGTAAACCTTTTCGGGATACATTCTTTCTTGATCAATTATCTGGTTCGTTAGGGCAGCCTCTTGTTCCAATTCAACGCCAGCCAATTTCTTTCTTCGTTCACACGCCCAAAAGGTGTCCTTTTCTCGACATATATAACACTTGCGCTTTGTGCTTTCTTCTTTGCGCCGGTTTTCTTTTCTTTACAAACTTCGTCCGCTTTTGTCTTAGCGTTAAATGCTTCGTTATCGAGGACTGTTTGAACCAGTAGTTGCTTTTCCTTTTGGCGAAATCGACTTTTTCTTTCTCATGTTCCATTGAAACATGCGCTTGGGTGTTTCCCTCAATAGGTATCGCCCACTTTGGAACCCCGAATGTTTAAACGTTGGTGTTTCCACGGTCTTGAACCAAAGCTCGATACCATTTATTAACAGGATTCACACCAACATCATTCGTTCTAAGTAACGATTTCATGGTAATAGTTTGACAGGATGCGTATAGGGGTGTTTGGAATAAAACAGTAACACGGGTAAATAATAAATAAAGTATACTAATGATTATATTAGATACTGGAAAAGGTTAATCGTTGTTGTGATTTCCACAGGTTGGAAACTCACGTTTATATAGGAATTGAAACGGTACCAGTGTTTGTTCTCCAAACGTTGTGACTCTTGGAGAAGTAACCGTTTTCCTAATATCAGTTAATGGAATGGGCCTGTATGGGTTATAACAGTTTCGACCCATATGCAGACATTGTTTTCGACCCAAACACTAATACATAAACATACATTAAACTAAAGTCTTAAATATGTAATACTAAATACTAAACATTTTGATCTAAAGACATTATAAGGGCTAACAGCGGAATCTATTTTAGCAATGGTTGAGTTAGTGTCTAGGGAAAAGACATTTTTTTGTTAATTCCACAAGTATGTTGTAGTCATATGCTTATCTGTATTTTAAGCATCATTTTTTTTTAGTTAGGAGTCACACATTTGTAACATACATCCATAAGGATATTATTACTCATAGTAAAAAAAATAGTAATTTGGTATTGCAGTATTATGAAATAATAGTTGGATAGAATTGTAATGATTGGTGCATTCATTGATCATCTTTTACTTTTAAATAGAATTGTAATGATTGGTATTGTAATATATGCACTATTATGAAATACTATAGTGAATCTAAAGGACTTTAATAGTGCCAACCTCAATACTGGTCTCACCATCTTATATAAAGAATGTTTACGTCATACGAACGAGTTAGATATTACATGTAAGAAATGGAAACAGTAATTTTAGTTCCCATTAAAAATTATATTTTATGAAATCTAATGCCGTTTTTCCCTTTTCCGAATTACATTTTGCAGATCTTATAGTTAATGACATCTCAAGGGTATGGTGCTGACCCACTTGTCGAAGCAAAATTTTCACCATCTTCGACTCCAGCTGTTGCGCCTGATTCGGTTGTTAAAAGGAGATGAGGGTCTATCACTGAAATAGCTTTTGACACAAAAAGTGAATATTTGGCTTCAGTCAATTCAGTTGGAAGTTCCAACTTGGTACAAGTGCATATGCTTTGTAACCCTTTTTACTTTCAAATTTTAGCTAAAGATGAAATGCTTTGTAACCCTTTTTAGCTTTCAACCTGGAACTGTTGTGATTTGGTAGCTCCAACTTGGTACAACAATCCACACTCTTAAGAATATTCACTTGCACAAATCTTCATACACCTAACAGAATCCGATGAGATTTATACAAAATCCCATGGGATTTATATAGATTACCAATGAGATTTTTTACGAATCCTGTGGGACTTGTTTACTAATCATGTGGGATTTTTTTACGAATCCCGTGGGATTTTTCTTGACGGAAATTTAAAAAAAAAAGTTTGTCTTTTTACGAATCTCGTGGGATTTTTTTACGAATCCCGTGAGATTTTTCAGGACGGAAATTTTGAAAAAAAAATCGTCTTTTTACGAATCCCGTGGGATTTTTTTTACGAATCTCGTGGGATTTTCTGGACGGAAATTTTGAAAAAATAAAATCGTCTTTTTACGAATCACGTGGGATTTTTCTGAACGGAAATTTTGAAAAAAAAGTTCGTATTTTTACAAATCCCGTGGGATTCTTTTACGAATTCCGTGGGAATTTTTTACGAATCCTGTGGGATTTTTTTGGACGAAAATTTTGAAAAAAAAGTTCATCGAAAGTATTTAAAAGTGCATATCAATAGAAAGATGATTTTTTTCTCGTCGCGGTGGTGTATTTTTTGTAGCTTAAAGATTTGCCGTTTGCAAGATGTGTTGTTTTTTAAAAAAGGGTGGAAAGTGGGTTTTTATAGAATTACATTTTTACCCTTTTTTGTTAATTTTTGCTTTCATCTCATCCATTGGATGAAAAGAAGATGAATAGTTGAGATCTTATGATTTTAACTTTAGATTAGATGTGTTTTGTACTGATCTCACTTCATTACCCAATAGCTAGTCGTTAGAAATTGTAAATACATTCAACTTTTATGTGTTTTTCGTGACCACCAACATACTCTTCACTATAAATGAAAAACATAGCAAGAGGATAGGGCACGGTGGGGCGTGTTTATGCTAAAATCAAAAACAGAACCGTTAATTCATGTTTAACATTAGAATATACTTTAAGAGAATATAAGCCTCAATTTTAGAGTTCCTTTGTAAATAATATTACACTGTCACTTCTTTGACATTGATTAAACCGATTATTACGTATTATCATAGACTAAAAACTCAACACCACTTGAAATACTTGGTCGTTAGCACAACTTCTTCACAATAACCTAGCTAACGTTTATGGCGTGTTTCATCGATATATGACTTAACTAATGATCGAAAATTAAAATTCGAGAACCAAGCAAAGAGATACGGCCTTTTTGGTCGATAGTCTTGTCAAGTTTTTTTATTTCAACTAGCATAAACCTAATGTTAACAATAAGGGATTTTTTATTTATTTATTTTTCCTATTTACTCATCAAAAAATGTGATAAAAAAGTATCGACACCACATACGAGTTATCATTTAATGCTAGTTCTTGGTTTACTCCATTGAAACTTAACTACCTTGTTTTATGTGAAACATGAAAATCTTTATTTAGATAACTTGTAATGAAAAAACCACTTATGCCTTACGATTTGATTTCGGAACAAAAATTGACCCTCTCAATATTTCTAAAAAAAAAAAAAAAAAAAAAACTGATTGTAAAAGTTAAATACTTTTTAACCACAAAAAGCTAAAGTTTTTTTTTTTAACTATAAAGTGTTTTAAGATCTAACATTAAAAGTGCATAGTTATTGCTTTGAATATCATTAACGTTGAAAAAAAAAACTTTTTCAAAATACCAAAAAGTTAATGTGTCATACAAAGTTATCGCTTATGTCAACACTGCGGACATATTATTCATTTGCCCGTGGTGTTGATGATAAACAATAACACAATAGTAACATCATTAAAAGTGTATAGTTATTGCTTTGAATATCATTAACGATGAAAAAAAAAACTTTTTCAAAAAACCAAAAAGTTAATGTGTCATACAAAGTTATCGCTTATGTCAACACTGCGGACATATTATTCATTTGCCCGTGGTGTTGATGATAAACAATAACACAATAGTAACATCAACTTACCAAACCAACTTAACTTTAGTATATATGCTATCAAGTTTTTTTTTCTATTATCTATGTGGGATCAAAGTCAGTGTATCTTCTTTTAAGAAATTGTATAATATCAAGTTTTTCTTTCTATTTACCCCTACTCACACTCAAGCTTAACTATCTTTTCTTCTATGGCTTATTGTTTGGTTCGAAGCAGCTTTCAACCTCTTCAAATGTAGTAGGTTCTATTGTTACAATTTTTCCAATTCTTTAGATGACACACAGCTTACATATATTTGTTATATTATTTAACAAAATACAGTTTTTTAAAACGACATTAAGTGGTGGGTTGATTTGTTTTGCACATAGACTCAAGCATTATTTATATCTAGAAGACTATGAAACTATAATGGAACATTCTATGTACCAATATGCCAAGTGAGAAGCAAGAACTTGAGTTGACTACTATTTTCATTATTTGTCAATACCAACTTCTAAGATCGATATTGTTCTCATCAATGCATGTCACTCATAATTTGCACTATTTGTTGGTGGTTATTCGTCCCAAAGCAGGGTGAAGATAATCAATTCAGCAGAAATGTGCAACTCTTCAGCAGAAACAAACAAACTGTTAGTAGTAACAGATACCACTTGGTGGTTACCGGATATCACTTGGAATCGTGTGATCACTTTCCAAAGTAAACTATTCGACCCTAATGCCTGGGTATCACGAATATCTACTTGGGATAAGACCAAATGCAGTTAGAGAATTAGGCACAATTCTATAACCCTTTCGCTAATAAGTGTTTACGTTTTCTATGTGTTTATCATGCATGTTCAGATCTCCTATATATAGGAGGTTACTCTTGAACTATTCCAATGGAATTATGAGTATTAATCGGCCCATTAATAGCCTCATAAATATCCCCATTATAGCCGTTAGTGGTTACATGACCAATTAAATGTGGTCATAAAGAAGTTGTAATCGCCATTTAGCGATATTTTCCACTAGCGATACTTTCACTTGCGGTGGAAGTACAACCTATCGATGGAAACACCGCTTATCAAGATTTCATAGCACTATCGGTGGATACACCACTCGGTGGAAACACGCCTATCGGTGGAAACACCGCTTATCGCTGGAAACCACAAGCGATACTTTCCACAAGCAAGATTTTCACCAAGCAAGACTTTCACCAAGACTACCAATACAAACCACTATAAGAGTCGGGGAGTTCATGGACCTTATGGGTGTACACTCCGTACCTCCTAACCCATTGCAAGGTGTGAACTAATCCCACAAGTGCACTAAATTTTCCAACAATCCTCCCAAATTTAGTTCACTTCCTTTGCATGAAAAATAAACATCAATCAAAACATGTGCATAAACGAAAATGTCCAGAGGATTGAATTTCCATCTTAGTAAATTACACGTTCAAATATTCGAGAATCGTGGTGTTCTAAGAATTGAACCCTTCAACCCATTTGAATACACGAAGATAAAATACACACAAGTTTTCAAACACTTAACTCTCCCGAAACTATACAAGCCATGTGTCCATATCCAAATTCATAAATGTTGTAAAAGCTAAAAGTCCAAAGCTTCACAAGCGGCAAAACTTCAACATTTACATAGGTGGTTCCTCTTTAGTCATGCTCACCAAGCACTTTTTCAAAGAAAATTAACCATTAAGAAGTAAAGACTTCATCCTCCTTTCAAGAGTTTCGAGCACAACCTTGGGATGTAATTAAAACATGTGCTCCAGTCCACCGAATGTTCGACTTTCCACATTGAACTCACTCCATAGTTTCCTCGGGAGGAGTTGGGTGTCCTAGCATTCGATGACTAAGTTGGACTTAAACCCATCCATTTAGCGAGACTTTATAACCAAGTCTCTAGCCGGACCCTTCATCAAGTGATCGCTAAGTTACATTGAGATCTCACAAACTCTATAGATACCACCCCATTCATGATAAGCTCACGAATAATGCTATGCCCGACACCTAAGTGTCTAGACTTACCATTGTACATCCGGCTATAAGCCTTAGCCAATGTAGTTGCACTATCACACCGAGATAGAAATAGGTGCTATAGGTTTAGGCCACAATGGAATCTCAAGAAGCAAGTTTTTCAACCATTCGACTTCTTTACCGAATTGCAAGAGCCACAAATTCAGATTCCATTGTTGAACGGTGATGCAAGTTTGCTTCTTGGATGCCCAAGAAATTGCACCTCCACCAAGTAGGAATACCCACCATCGGTAGACGAGTTGTCTTGATGTTATTGATCCAACTTGCATCGGTGTAACCTTCCAACATCGATGGGTAACCGAGATATGAGAGACTATAATCCATAGTTCTCTTCAAATACTTGATGCCCTTTGATCCGCTTGCGTTGATGAGCACTAGGATTACTAGTATACCGCTCAATTTTCCCACCGCAAAACCAATATCGGGTCTTGTACAAGTCATGGCATACATCAGTGCACCAATTACCCTAGAATACTCAAGTTGAGATACGACCTTGCCATGATTAGGCATCGACTTCTCACAAGTATCTATAGGAGTACTCATCGAGTACAATCAAAGTAATTGAATTTTCTCAAGACCTTCTCAATATAATGAGACCGAGAGATAGAAATTCTTTACTTTCATGTTTAATCCTTATACCAAGGATAACATCGCCTCCCCATGTCTTTCATGGAGAACCTTGATGACAAAAATTCCTTTGTCGTCAACTGATTTTGGTCGGTGCCAAAGATCAACATGTCATCAACATATAGAAAATGATGACTCCTTTACCGATTCATCAAATTTGCTATATACACATTTGTCGACTTGGTTAAGAACATAACCACTAGACAAAACCACATCATCAAACTTTTGATGCCATTGTTAGGTGCCCGCTTAAGTCCATAAAGAGACTTAATCGGTTTACACACCTTGTTTTCATTGCCGAGCATGATGAAGCCACGAGGTTGGTTCATATAAACCTCCTCTTCCAATTCACCACCAAGAAAGTCTGTTTTCACATCCATCCGATGAATAACCGATTGTGAATAGATGCCATAGCAATCGCTAGCTTATGGTAATCGATACGAGCCACGGGGGCATAAGTATCAAAATAGTCTATTCCCGACTTTTGTTTAAAGCCCGAATGACTAGTCTAGCCTTGAACTTTTCAATAGTTCCATCTACCTTCATTTTCTTTTGAAAATCCATTTGCAACCCGAGGCTTGCAACCGGTGGTAGATCAACCAACACCCAAGTGTTGTTGCCCATGATGGAATCCATCTCATCATTGATTGCTTCTTTCCGAAAAGCAATGTCACGGGACTTCATTGCTTCTTCAAATGTCTTGGGATCATCCTCAACAATGAAGCAATAGGAGTATTGGTGCGAGACCTCATCCTCGGTACCTTCAACTAAGTATAGTTGAAACTCGTGTCCAAATGACTTTAGAGTCCCGACCCTTTGCTTTTCCCGAGCACATGTTCGAGTTCTTTGAATCACAACCTCATCGGGGACCACCGATGGTTCATCATCGAGGACCTCGATACACCAATGTCATGAGTTCCATTAGGAATCCTCGACTTGGTCTAGGGACCGATGAGAATCTATTCTCATCAAAATCTGCATCCTTTGATTCAATTATTGTGTTAATCGAAACATGTTCATTAGGTTCAATAACATAGAACCTAAAAGCCTTGGAATGCTCAAGATATCCAAAAAGATGCGATCAATGCCTCTTTCACCCAAAGTCTTTGCTTTGGATCGTGAGTCTTACAACACCTACAACCCCAAACCTTGAGATAATTCAGGTTGGGTTTCCTTTTAGTCCGAGTTCATAAAGGGTAACCTTGTTCCTTTTATTTGGAACCCTATTTAACAAATAGCAAGTCGTTAACATAGCTTCACCCGAAACCCTTGACTCGATCTGAATAGGACAACATGGAATTAACCATCTCCTTCAAGACCCTTTTTCCTTTCGTAAATACCATTTTGCCGAGGAGTATAAGGGCGATCGTTTCATGGATTATTCCAACAGATGAAAGTACCGAGTATCCATGTACTCACCTCCCTATCAGTCCTTAATCTTTTGATTAAAGACCCAAGTTGTAATTCAACTTCGCTTTAAACACTTTGAATTTATCTAATGCTTCATCCTTGGTATGTAATAAATAGACATAACAAAATCTAGAAGCATCATCAATAAATGTCACAAAGTACTTCTTATTCCCCAAAGAAGGAGTGGCATGCAAATCACACAGTCACCGTGAATAAGCTCAAGATCTTAGTCTCACGATGACACCTGAAAGGGTTTCTTGGTTATCTTGGTCAACATGCAAGTTTTACACTTTTCGGTGTCCATGTCAAAAGCGTGGATTAAACCATCCCTAGACATATCTTTCATCCTTTTATAGTGAACATGACCAAGTCTAGCATGCCAAAGGATAGAATCACTCGATCATATGTGGTCACAAAAGTCGAAATAACACCGCTGGGTAATATTAAGCTGAACATTTGATTACATAAATAACCAAAACCAATAAAACACCACATTTAGAAAGAACAAATTTATCGATTCAATAACTTGTTTATATCCATGATTATTCAAAACACTACTTGAAACCAAGTTTTTCCCGATATCGGGAACATGAATAACATTAAACAAAGTTACAATCTTTCCGAACTAAACTTAAGATCTACACAACCACGACCATGCACCAAGGTCATTGACTCATTTCCCATGTGAAGAATAGAACCATCATTCGGTGACTCATAAGTCTTGAACCGCTTCTATCTTTGCACACATGAACTGTTGCACGAGTTAACCCACCACGCAACATCATCATCCTGCGCATAAAAGATTCAGATACATATGTAACATAATAAATCGAAAAGACTTATTAAACATATTCGACCTTTCGGTGAGTTGGTGAACCACCACCCCCGAACCATTAGTGCACGATCCATTAGCTTTACCACCAATTTTAACACCCTTGCGGTCCCTTTTAATGTGACCGGTCTTGCCACATTTCCAACAAGTAGGTGTTGCCTTCTTGTTAGGATCGCCCTTGTGTTGTCATGATACTTGCGTTTGCATTTGTTGTCATTGTACCGGTAGAGTTGTTATGCTCTACCATATTGACAATAGATGCACCAGAGTATTGCTACTCTTTGGCTTGTCATTATCCCGCACCTTGAGAGATTCCTCAATATGCGATGATCGCCTAACTCAACAAGAGTTAACTCCTCCTTCATATGTTTCAAGGTATGCTTGAAATCTTTCCATGAAGGAGGAGTTTGTCAATGACACAAGAGACTTTGATAGCCTCATCCATGTTCATTTTGTGTTGTGTAAACCTTCCAAGTATTCCAAGAAGTTCATTGTATTGTTCCATAACCGGTCTTGAATCGGTCATTTTGTAATTTGTGAAATTACTAACAAGGAACTTCTTACTTGATGCATCCTCACCATATATTTGGCATCCAAGGAATCCACGTTCTTTGGAAGATTCAAAGTTCGATAAATATCAAACAGAGAATCGACATACCATTGAATAAGACCTCTGCATATGTAGTCATCATTCTCCCACTTGCTCCTCCTCCCGATCTACTCCACGGTAGCATCATCCCCATCATCGAGAATAGGTGTAGTAAGCACATACACCACACTCATGCTTGACAACAAGAAGTGCATCTTCTTCGCCACCTCCTAAAGTCCACCCTTCAAACTTGTCCACTTAGCAAAGTTTGAAGCCATGTGTTCATTGCGTTAGCTTGCCATTGATTATCACAAAATAGTTTACTTTGATTGTTGGTGGTTATTCGTCCCAAAGCAGGGTGAAGATAATCAATTCAGCAGAAACAAACAAACTGTTAGTAGTAACAGATACCACTTGATGGTTACCGGATATCACTTGGAATCGTGTGATCACTTTCCAAAGTAAACTATTCGACCCTAATGCCTGGGTATCACGAATATCTACTTGGGATAAGACCAAATGCAGTTAGAGAATTAGGCACAATTCTATAACCCTTCGCTAATAAGTGTTTACGTTTTCTATGTGTTTATCATGCATGTTCAGATCTCCTATATATAGGAGGTTACTCTTGAACTATTCCAATGGAATTATGAGTATTAATCGCCCATTAATAGCCTCATAAATATCCCCATTATAGTAGTTAGTGGTTACATGACCAATTAAATGTGGTCATAAAGAAGTTGTAATCGCCATTTAGCAAGATTTTCCATAAGCGATTACTTTCCACTAGCGGTACTTTCACTTGCGGTGGAAGTACAACCTATCGATGGAAGCACCGCTTATCAAGACTTTCATAGCACTATCGGTGGATACACCACTTCGGTGGAAACATCGCCTATCGGTGGAAACATCGCTTATCGATGGAAACCACAAGCGGTACTTTCCACAAGCAAGATTTTCACCAAGCAAGACTTTCACCAAGACTACCAATACAAACCACTATAAGAGTCGGGGAGTTCATGGACTTTATGGGTGTACACTCCGTACCTCCTAACCCATTGCAAGGTGTGAACTAATCCCACAAGTGCACTAAATTTTCCAACACTATTTATAACATGTTCCAGCAGAAAATAAAAATACAAGCTGACTTTGATCCAGGCCTATCCAAGTTTATTTGTTTGCATGGTTTGTATTTAGTCTATTGTTTTATTGATTTAACTTTTGTGCAGTGAGAGTTTAAATTAACACATGAGTGCTATAATCTCCAAATCCGGTCATAACCATAGCTAGTATAATCAGTTGTATAAGATATCAAAGACAAATTAAATCATCACATCCTTAGCTATAAATCAGTTGTATACGCTTTATACTTGGGCTACATATTTGCTCTACAATAACTAATCATTCTTGTGAAATTTCTTACTTTCAGTAAGTGTTATGTAACTAATTATGCTGACGAAGGAACAAAGGTTTGAAAATTGAAACAATTGTTATGTAAATATTCATGAAGTCAGATACTTTAAATTCCATTACGATCAATGTATAGTATGCATATAAAAATTTGATGCTTTGAATTCAACAAACAAAAAAGCTTTTTAACCATGGATGATCTAGCTCTAAGTATCATGGGAATACATAAAAAGTTAATTAATCATACAAGTAATCGTCATGATATTACATGAACAGATTTATTATGCCGAACATGTGCTATCCAGACAATAACATTATACTAAGTTTAACTTGCCCAACCAAAATAATTTTAGTATATAACCAACCGTCCTTTCCTTCTGTTAACTATGTGGGATCAAAATCGACTATTTTATCAAGAAAATCTATCTAACAATGGTCGTTTATTTACCTCGACTCATACGCACGCTTAGCTACTTTTTTTATTTTAAAACTTGAAAATCTTTTGCTAAAGGAGGGGAACAAGGTTGCTCATATACAGTATAGCTATTTGGGTGTTGGGAACTTGATGTTGTTGACGAGATAACTTTTGAGCTTTAGAAAGACCATGCCAACAAAATGGCTTTAAGACGTGAGGGACTCACGGTGAATGTGATTGATAATATGATGCCATAGTAGTCGTTAATTTCTTTGTTTGGAAAAGAAAAAGATGATCGTGCATGTTCAAGACACATGAGGTTAGTATGCTTGCTTAGATTCCTGAGATTGCAGTGCTCGAGTCTCCGGGCCTTAGATACTTGATGAAAAGAATAAGTCTTCTGAGTTCTGACTACTATTTGAAGCATGTTTGCAACTGGCAAGGATCTTAAGTCACTTAGCTTCTTTGTTTCAGGCTACTGACTCTCGAGCTATCAGTCGATTCCCTGACCGAACAAGAGATTTTTGAGAAAGAGATTTTCGAGATACTCAACATGAGCATCTACTCTTGGGTATTTACTAAAGTAAGTGGTTTCATATAAACCTCTTATATAGCCTCTGATTAGGGAGAGAGAAGCTTTAATGCTTCCCCAATTAAGAGGAGTTAAGGGTTTGGGCCCAAATTTCTTCCCCATTAAAGAGGAAAAGAAACATACGAGGAAAAGAAACATACCCTTACACTCCTTACACCTTGGCTTCTTATCAGGAAAACATGTTTGCTTTGATTGTCTATATTCCACTAGTGTTAACTATTCAGCTTGTATGCTATTGGTTGCACGTGGGTGTTTTTTTTTGGGATTGTTTTTCATTCGTGACTTTGGATATATATGCTTGTGTATATGATGGCAAAGATGACTCTAGAGTGCAATATGTTGTCTCTGTTAACAGTCTATCTTTTGCATTGGATGATGCATAGTTGTCTTACTTTATGTCTCTCTAGGATTGTTGGCAATGAGCAAGTCGCCACTTTGGATATATACATCATCACCATCAGTTTAAAAATGGAGATGATCTCGGTAGATATATTCACCTGATCAATCTTGGCGATTAGACTTCTTGAAGATGAAATCTTTTCTAATCTTTTCCCAATAGAAGCTCAGAATCCACCTTCCCTAAGTTCCTTCATTCGTGGCGAAACAAATTAAAATGATCAAATTCATTTTTTTGGGTTAATTGTGTGAATAAGAGCACCAAGTTCATCCTTTACTCGGTCAAAAATACTTCCACCTTTGAATTATTCACTGCCACCATAATAAACAAAACTAAATAGGTGATACGAAATAAACCAAGAAGCTAAATTACACAACATACAAAATAAAAAATCGTTAAGGTCGCAATAGAATCCTTGTCCCACAAAACAAAGAACTGACGAAAACTTGGCACCATTTGAAATAAGTGGACATTAACACGACTTCTCCAATATAATCTAATCTTCGTAGAGTGTTTCATCGATATGATTTGACCAATGATCGAAAACCAACATTCAAGAACCAAGCGAAAAAGACACGGCCTTTTAGTTTGATGGTCTATCATTTGTTAACCAACAAAAGAAAACAAATTTAGATGAAATCATCACATCTCAGCTATAATCAGTTGTTGTATACGATTTTTATCCTCGGTAGATATTATTTACTCTATAATTTGCTTACTATCATTCTAGTACTTACAAATGGAATAATCTCCATCATCCATTTAGTTTGATTTAATGATAGGGATTAACCTAGGATTTTATAAAGAAACCTAAATCCATGTTTTTTTTTCTTGTCTTTTTGTCTTTCTTTTTTAATTCTATTCTTTTTTTTAATTCACGTTTTTTTAGTTAACGTTGTTTTCTTTTTTTATTTCACGTTTATTATCTTTTTTGTAATTCACGTTATTCATTTTCTTTAACTCGCGTTTATTCTTCGCTTTCATACATTTTCGTCTGTTTTCATACGTTTTTGTCCGTTTTCATACGTTTTCGTCTGTTTTCTTACATTTTCGTCAGGTTTCATACGTTTTCGTCCGGTTTCTTACGTTTCGTCCATTATTCATATGTTTTCATTCGTTTTCATACGTTTTCGTCCGTTTTCATACGTGTTTTTACGCTTTCATACGTTTTCGTCTGTTTTCATACATATTCGTTTATTTTCATACATATTCGTCCGTTTACTAACGCTTTTTGTGCGTTTTCATATGTTTTCGCCCGTTTTTAAATGCTTTCGGCCGTTTTAAGACGTTTCATACGTTTCAGAATATCACAAGTGATATTCTGAATATCACAAGTAATATTCTGTGATATTCTCAATATCACAAGTGATATTCTGTGATATCACTTGTGATATTGAGAATATCACAAGTGATTTTCTGAATATAACAAGTTATTTTCAACTAATGTTTTGTAACATGAAATCACACGTTATATTCAAAATATCACAAAGTGATACCTAGAAAATCACAAGTGATATCACAGAATATCACTTGTGATAGTCACTAATGTATGAAAACGGACGAAAACGTAAGAAAACAGACTAAAGCGAACCAAAACGTAAGAAAACGGACGAATACATATGAAAACATATGAAAGCATAAAAACATGTATGAAAACGGACAAAAACGTATGAAAAATGGACGAAAACGAAAAAAACTGATGAAAACGGACGAAAACATATGAAAACGAAAGAAAACAGACGAAAACGTATGAAAACGTACGAAAACAGACGAAAACGTATGAAAGCGAAGAAGAAAACACGAATTAAAAAAAAACATGAGTAACATGAATTTAAAAATTAAAGAAAAGAAAAAGCGTTAATTAAAAAAAAAAAAAAAAAAAAAAATAATCTTGAAAAAAAGATTTATTTTTTTTTTGAAATGTGAATTTCTTATTAAGTGCTTCGTGTCGCGGTTCGACAACGGGAGGTCTAGACTACGTTGTATAAACCGGGTCCGCGCTAGAGAGCTCCCTCGAAGCGGAAATGCCTATTTCAAATGCCCGATGGGGGAAAACCCCTACTAATCCGCCCGAAGGCACGACAATTAATAGGGGTAAACCCTTGCCTTTTCCAAGATTCGAACCTGGGGTTACCATGCCCAAACCCCTTCATTAAAAGACTATCTTGAAGGAAAACCCCTCATTCAAACCCTTGCAGGATTTGAACTCAAGACCTCCCTCCCCCAAGAGCCCCTAAGGACTCCAAGGTGGCCAACTGAGCTAAGCCAGTTGGTTAAAAAAAATTGACTTAGGTTTATATATTAAATCTTAGGTTAATCTACACTATTAAATCAAACTAAATGAATGGTAATAATTTGTCCTTTAGTAACCATGAATTTAAGGGTAAATAAAATAATATGACTATACTCTATATATTATTATATCCTTGTGAAATTTCTTAACTTTAACTTCTATGTAACTCTATTTAGATATTTTAGCCAGGAGGTGATTTAATGTAATAATATGACTATACTCTATATATTATTATATCCTTGTGAAATTTCTTTACCTTAACTTCTATGTAACTCTATTTAGATATTTTAGCCAGGAGGTGATTTAATGTAATAATATTCATGCAAAGTCGGATACTTTACAATCAATAGATGCATAACATATAACAAGCTTTTACCTTGAGTGATCTAGCTCTCAATATGATAGAAAATTAAAAAGTTATTAAATCATACAAGATATCATATAGACAATGCATGCACTGAAGTTATGTATTATTCGGCGCATGCAGACCTAAATGATAACATTATACTAATTTCAACTTAGCTAATCAACATAACTTTAGTATATAAGCCATTATCCATTTCTTTATATTACCTATGTGGGATCAATAACAAACTTTTATCTAAAAAATATAGAAACCCATGCAAGCTGTTTGACTTTTTACAATGAGGGTTCTTTATTTACCTTCATTCATACTCAATCTTAGCTGTTTTTTTGTTTTAAAACTTGAAAAAAGAAAATTGTTAAAAAAGAGAGAAACAAGGTTGCTCAACTTGGTATGTAGTGACTTGATAACTTAGAGCTTTAGAAACACCTAAAAAGTGAAATACCATTACACTTAACGAGCTATAGAAAATTAAAATACGAACAAAATAGCTTCAAGACGTCGAAGACTAACATTGTTGTTTGGATACTTGATGTAAAAGAATAAGTCTCCAGACGATGATGTTATCTGTGTATTTACTACCAAAAAGACGTTTTTACGACAATATTATACACATGAAGTTATTATTTTGCACCTCAATCTCTTCTAAACCTAAATGTTCAAAACAAATGTTGCCAAGATTACGAGACATCATGTCAGAAGACATGTTTTTCTGGTATAAAAAAAAGGAGACACTTTACATGTGTTTGGATACATTTTCTTGATAGAAATTGTTTTTAATCCCACATTGGTGATTGAGGGAAAAGGTTGGCAGCTTATATACTAAAGTTACATTGGTTGATTAAGTTTATTTTAATATATGATGTTATTGTGATGGTAACTTGATGAACGGATTAAGAAAATCTAAAATCCGTCCATCTAAAATCATGCACGTAAACTTGTATCGCTAATTAACTTTTTTTTCCTTGATATTTAAAGCTAGATGATCCAGCCTAGATCACTCATGGTTAAAAAGTTTTTTATTTATCAGATTTCAAGAATCAAAAATTATTTTGCATATTTGACCGTAATGAAACTTAAAGAATCTGACTTTATATAAATATTTTGAACGTTACCTAAGTCAAGATTGTACGTCGTCTCCTCATAAGAATTGTTTCAAACTCTCCATTCTTCATCCAGATATATGTTATAGAGGAAGTCATTTTCTTCCGGTATGTGCACTAAGACACCAAAAGTTAAAAAATTAAGCAATACAAGTACTCATACAATATTTACAATTTATTGATATATAATAAATATATATATTCTTAAAACACTCATTCAATTATAAATACAAACATTAAATTACATAATACAAGTCATGCAAGGTGTTAATTAATGATACTTTTAAAATTCTCTTTCAATGAAAAATACAATTAAAAGATATAAACCAAGCAAACTACCAAAAAAAGAAAAACAAACAGATAAAACGCTAGGCCATATCCACAATAATCGAAAATCTGTCATAACTAAACATATTATTTTAATGTGCATATGTTTCATTTACGTTATTATACACATTATAATTAAAGCTACAACTGCATTAGCAAACGCTTTTATTAAGCAAACAACTAAAATCAACTGCTACTACTAACTGATTCCGCTTACTGTCAACCAGGAACGAAACTTGAACATTATTGGTTGATGGGCCAACTTAAAAAGTCTATATTTTGATTAAATGATAAAGCCCATAAAAGAAAATCCAGTTTGAGGCCCGTTGACATTTTATTTTCATCGGGTCAGTTTAACCCGACCCATATTCATTCATACATAATAACAATCCCCAAATTTCAAAAACCCTAGACCCTAGAAAACATCAGGTAGTTAATTCTGTTAAATTAGTTAACTTTACACATTCAGTTTCATTAATTTATTGTTTGATGTTATTTTGAGCGTGCAGAGAAATCAAAGACAAATGAAATCTTCACATCCTTGGCTATAATAAGTTGTATACGCTTTATACTTGGGCAGTATATTTGCTGTACAACAACTAATCATTCTTGTGAAATTTCTTAATTTTTGTAACTTTTATGTAACTAATTATGTATTCGAAAGAATAAAGGTTTCAAATTTTAGCACAAATTTTAGTTGGGAGGTGTCTAACGCTCAAAATATTCATGTAAAGTAGGATAATTTAGATCTCATTACGATCAATATATGCATATGAAAGTTTGATGCTTTAAATCCAAAAAATAAAAAGGCTTTTTAACCATGAGTGATCTAGCTTTAAACATAATAAAAAAAATAAAAAGTTAATTAATCATACAAGTTAAGGTGCTGACCTACATGGCGAGATTTTTAATCTCACCATATATCATCAACACATTAACATAATACTAATCTTAACATGAAGAAACAACATAACGTTAGTATATAACCTACCATCATTTTCTTTCTATTACTTATGTGGATAAAAAAACAATTGCTTATCAATAAAGTGTCTCCCTTTTTTTGTAAGAAGGGTCGTTTATTTACCTCCACTCATACTCAAGCTTAGCTACTTTATTGTTTTTGAAACTTGAGAATCTTTTATTAAAAGAGGGGAAAAAGGTTGCTTAACTTCATATTTATATCACTATTGTTTACAATGATATATTGCGTGAAGTATATACCACTATACTAAATTATAATTTTGCACCTCAATTTCTTCTAACCTTAAATATTCAAAACATATGTTGCCAAGATTACGAGACATGTTTTTCTGATACTTAGTGTAATGCTCCTTGTTTATAAACATGCTCTCGTGAATCTTGTACACTTTTAGAATTTGCTCGTTGGTCATCGGTGTCAGATCATAAGCAATTGCAAAACATTTTTCACCTTTCATTACCGCTAGGCCATATCTGCAAATAATCCCAAATTTGTCATAACAAAACATATTATTGTATGCCACATATTATTGTATGCCAACAGCTTAAATTCTCTTGAATCTAAGATATAGGTATAATGAATGTCGATTTTAATGATCCATTTAACAAGTCTACCCTTAATTGCATTAAAGATAACACTCACTTTCCTAATGAATGAGAATTTAAATTATTGGATTAAAAAAAATGGACAGTTTTTTTTTTTTTTTTTTAAGACAATAGGATGTGGACGATTAAAATGTGCCATATATTAAGGTTTACCACATATGCTAATCTAGTCCCCCAAAAAAAATAATAAAATAAAATAAATTAATATTGATTCAACAAAATATATATGAACGATGATCTAACTTAAGCATTTAGCGAATTATCTTAAATTATTCTCGTAGTTAAGAGGAAAATAGAATTACGCGTTTATTTTGTAGAGCTATAAATACAAATAAAGTCTTCACATCCCTAGCTATAATCAACTATATATGTTTTATAATTGGATGATTTATTTGCTTTACAACAAATTATTATTCTTTTGAAATTTGTTAATTTTGTAACTTCTATGTAACTACACATGTAGATGATGAAAAAATATAAGGTTTCAAACAATTAATGTGAAGAGGCGATGTTAACTTAAAATAGCACCAAATTTTAATTAATAGGTGATCTAATGTTCAAAATATTCATGCAAAGTAGGATACTTTAAATCTTATTACAATCGATATATACATATAAAAGTTTGATGCTTTAAATCTAACAAATAAAAAGCTTTTTAAACATGAGTGATATAGCTTTGAATATCATATTAAAAAGTGATAAAGCTTTGAATATCATTAAAAAAATAAAAATTTGATTAATCATACAAGTTATCGTCAACGATATTACATGCCTAGATTTAATAATCAGAATATATAATTCACAGACAATAACATAATACTAAATTCAACTTACCCAATCAATGTAACTTTAGTATATAAGCTACCATCATTTTCTTTCTATTACCTATGTGGGATCAAAAATTATTCTTTTATTAAGAAACTGTATCTTAACACATGTAAGGTGTCTGCATTTTTTTTATAACAATGATTGTTTATTTACCTCCACTCATACTCAAGCTTAGCTACGTTTTTGTATTTGAAACTGGGAATCTAGTTCAGGATGTCAAGTTAACGACACCCAAAAATCGGAATTATAAGAAGGAGGTTTGACTTTTCTCAGGTCAACCGTCTTCTTTTGCCTCCCCGTTAGTGAGCTCAGTGTTGCTGCTACTGCCTATAGTTTAGAAAATACACAAACGTTATTGAACACGAAGAAATATAACTTACTGTGTTGTTGTTTGATGAGTTATGGTTAGTTTCAATCTAACTTATGAAATAAACTAAATAATTCCGAAATAATTTTAGTTCATCACTCACCGTAATCACAGTTCTTCTTTTCCTTCCAACCTCTTTTCTTTAGTCATATCTAGTGTGTTACACCAAAACCATATAATATCATGTAAGTACTTTTAAGGACTCTTTTGACTGTTAAAACAAATGTTACCATCAATATCAATTTATATGGACTATGAATTATAAAACAAACATAGTATTGAACCTCTCAATATCAATTTAAATTGAAAAATCACTTATGTCTTACGGTTTGATTTCAAAACCAAAATAGTATTGAACCACTTAGTATTTTTAGTTTTGATTTGGTACAAGTTAACATGATGAATAACTAAGTAGCTAAGACATCGTTTTGTAACAAGCTAATTATACAAGAACCATTTAATTAGCTAATTGCAATAGTTCAATGTTTTTAACCACAAAAAGCTAAAGTTTTGTTTAACTATAAAGTGTTTTAACGTCTAAAATTAAAAGTGTAATAGTTACTCCCCGCAAATGTGCTGCTTACGCATTTAAACTCGTAAAATGTGCTTGAAGCATGAAATATAGTACTCATGATTTGTTAACCGATACAAAATATCAAATACAGATGTACGTCCTTAGCTATAATCACTTTTATACATTTTATCCACGAAAGATATATTTGTTCAACGACAAATTAAATGTAGATGAAGAATATAGGTTTCAACAAATAAGGGGGCGTTTGGTTCACAGAATGTTTTTGAATGAATTGTAATATTTGGAAGGAATTGTAATTTGATGTAATTCTAATTTAAAGAATTGGAATGTGTTGTAATTGTAATGTGTTGTAATTGTAATTGATGAAATCTGTCAATGTGTTTGATTGAGTCGCAACGTAATGTAATTCAATTTTTTTTATAAAACTTAAAAGTTAATATAATAATAATAATAATAATAATAATAATAAAATAATAATAAAATAATAATAACAATCTTGATAAATAGTAATAATAATAATAAAATAATAATAATATTAAAAATAAATAATAATAATAATAATAATAATAATAATAATAATAATAATAATAATAGCAATAAAATAATAAAATATAATATTAATAATAATAATATAATAAAATAATAATTATAATAATAAAATAATAATAAATAAAATAATAATAATAATAATTAATAATAATATAATAAATAGTAATAATAATAATAATAAATGATAATTAATAATAATAGTATTAAAATAAATAATAATAATAATAATAATAATAATAATAATAATAATAATACATTATTATTATTATTATTAAATAATAATAATAATAATATATTGTTATTATTTTATTATTTATTTTAATATTATTATTATTATTAATTATTAATTATCATTTATTATTATTATTATTCTTATTTATTATATTATTATTATTTTATTTATTATTATTATTTTATTATTTTTATTATAATTATTTTAATATTATTATTATTATTATTATTATTATTATTATTATTATTATTATTATTATTATTATTATTATTATTATTATTATTATTATTATTATTATGTGTTATTATTATTAGTTTTATTATTATTATTAAAGTAATCTAATTACGAATTACGGCGTAATTCAAAACTTTCTATCCAACTTATGTAATCTAGATTCCCTCACTTGATGTAATTGTAATGACTGAATTACAATTACAATGCAAACCAAACAGTCACTGAAATGTAATCTGAATTACAATTCCTTTCACCTTGCCAACCAAACGTGATTGGAATGTAATTCAGATTACAATTACAACGAATTACAACAAATTACAGCGAACCAAACGACCCCTAAGAAGCTTTTAACCTTGAAATATTATAATATTTATGATAAGATATAATAAGTGCTTAAAAAATCATGAACAAAACCTTTTGCTAAATTTAACAAAAAGTTAATAAGTCACACAAGTTATCAGCAACATCATGACTCAGTAGATGTTTAATCTATTGAATCATTATACCGTTAAGAGCATAGGGTATCGTGGCTAAGCCACTTCTCTTCATTTGGGCCCACATGTGTCACATCACTTCAACACACTCACTTAAAAATACTCCCCAATCACAACTAACCCAAATCTCTTCATTTGGGCCCCACCCACCCTCACTTTATTTCTTTTCAGTTTAAATTTAAGGGGCAATTTCATATATCCCCTCCTTTTTGTTGAAAATTTCATATATACCCAAACATGCATAAAAAACATTGTACATTATGCATTCAATACTTGCACTTTGGGTATATATGAAATTTATCTTGAAAGTAGGGTGATATATGAAATTAATCCTAAATTTAAAAAGCTCTCGAGATTTATAAAGTCATCACTGATTTAGACTTGATAGCATTTTCCAGCGTTTTTCTTAAAAAAGCATCTTTTGCAATTTATAAACTTTAACCTGTAAAATCCATTACTGGTCAGTAAAATCCAATCAAGGCCTAATTCCGATACAAATATGCTCTTTAACCAGTAAAATCCATTACTGGTCAAGTGGTCATCAACAATATCAAAGTCGCCGGAAAAGTAGCAGATCGACGGATCTATTTTATCAACCTTATTCTGACGTGAGGATTAGATATGTAATAGGATACGTCAGATTTGTCGTATTCGTATCGTTGGGGTGGCAAAATCACAACCGGCGAGCCACCTTGCTGTGGTGACGAATTCCGGCGAGAAACGGCAAGGAGTCCACGTTGGACTGGCGAGCTATTTTCGCCACGATACTTTATGCTCTAACATAATACGAATATCAACTTACCCATCCAACATGACTTTAGTATATACTCTACCAACTTCTTCTTTTCACCAACTATGTGGGATCAACAAAACTTTTTTTAATAGATGTTTCAACACATTTCTTACCTCTTTTTCATTTTTAACGAAGATTCTTTATTCATCTCTATTAAAATTCAAGCTTAACTACTTTTTTGTACTGTAAAACTACATAATTATTGTTCAGGTGATAAATTTTAACTAAATAAAGCCTTTAAGGCTTAATGTTTGATTCACACCACCATTGAACCTCTTAAAAAATAAGGGAACCTTTTGCTTCCACTTGCCCATCTCGGATAAAAAAAAATTGTACAGTAATAAGACATCGTTTTGTAACAAGTAATAAACAAACAAGCTAAAATATACAAGAAGCGTTTAACTAGCGAATTGTAAAAGTTAAATACTTTTTAACCACAAAAATCTAGAGCTCTTTTTAATTATAAAGTGTTTTTACGTCTAAAATTTAAAGTGTAAGGGCAATTGCTTTGAATGATCATAAATAAAATTGTTTTAAGATAACTACAAAAAGTTGACATGAATATAAACTACTAAGAAAACCACAAAAAAATAATGATGAATAAAACTTTTTCGAAAAACCAAAACATTAATGAGTCATGCAAATTATCGTTCACGTTAACACCACAGACAAATTATTTATCTCTCTGTGGTTGACGGACAATAACATGATAGTAACATTAACTTACAAACTTTCATATATTTGTTAGCATAAGAAAAATGCATTTTTAAGAGCGCTCGTTGTCGAGGGTCGTGTTTATGGTTGTAGTTTGTGAGGCTCGTTGTGATCACTGTTGATCGTGGTTGTTGTAATTCCTAGCATCTTGCTAGTCTTAATTTTTATAAAAATTATTGCCTTTTAGAAAAAAGTTATAATTTTCTTAATGAATGAAATTGTTGAGGGTATAATTTGTAAATTGTAATATTTAAAAAGTGGGTCCAACAAAGATGGTGTTAGTTGGTGTTATGAAAAGAGATGTCTTTTTTTTTTTTTTTTTTTTTTTTTTTTTAAGTTTTGGTATTAGAATAACATGGCGAGATTTTTTGTGTTGAGTTGTATTTTTATTTTTAGACTCGAGCATTATTTATATCTAGAAGACTTTGAACTATGGTCATGGAACATTCTATGTACTATTTTCATTATTTGTCGATACCAACTTGTAAGATCGATATTGTTCTCATCATCGTGTGTCCCTCATAATTTGTACTATTTATAACATGTTCCAAAAGAAAATAAAAATACAAGTTGACTTTGATCAGGGCCTATCCAAGTTTGTTTATTTGCATGGTTTGTATTTAGTCTATTGTTGATTCAACTTTTTACTTATCAATTGATTGCGTTATCCTTTTCAAGCAATATTGAAGACTAGCTATGAGAAACTTGGATAGTTATAAAACTCTTTTGTGAGAGTTATAATTGACACATGTGTGCTCTAATCTCCGGATCTAGTCATAACCATAGTATAATCAGTTGTATAAGAAATCAAAGACAAATGAAATCTTCACATCTCGCTTTATACTTGGGCTATATATCTTCTCTACAAAAACTAGTTATTCTTTTCAAATTTCTTATTTTTTGTTGCTAATTCAAAGACGAAACAAACAATCAAAATCAAAGAAACTAAGCAAAAGTTTTATTCAAAATATCAAACCAAATACAAAACCAAATCCGAAGATACCAAATACAAAATTCCAATTCAAAGATACTTCTAATTCAAACGGTACCAAACACAAATTTAAAAGGTACAACTTCCAAGTCAAAAGGTAGAAAAAATTCTAAAGCTACCAATCTCTATTTATAGGGAAAACTAAACATCATAAATTAGTTTCCTGATTCCAAACAAAGTTGTAGGACAAGTCACACAAATTACCAAATTTACCGAACAACCTCTAAAATTTAAGTCATTTTTCTAACAATTTTTGTAACTTAATGTATAGTAACAATACATGTAGATGAAGGAATAGGTGTTTCAAACAATTGATGTGAAGCAAAGACAGCATGTTGACTTAAAATAGCACAAGTGTTAGCCAGGAGGTGATCTAACATTCAGAATATCATGAAGTCAGATACTTTAAATTCCATTACGATCAATATATGCATCTACAAGTTTGATGCTTTAAATCCAACAAATAAAAAAGCTTTTAACTATGAGTGATCTAGCTTTAAATATCGTGAAAAAAATAAAAAGTTAATCAATCATACAAATTATCATAATGCTTATATCCGATACAATTTAACATTCGTAACGCATACAATCATCACAATAACATAATACTAATCTTAACTTGTTCAACCAACATAACTTTACTATATAAGCTACCATGTTTTTCTTTCTACTACTTATGTGGGATCAAAAACAATTTTTATCAAAAAAATGTTTACACATGTAAGTACCTCGAGTCATACTCAAGCTTAGCTACCTTTTTTCTTTTGAAACTTGAAAATCTTTTGTTAAAAAGAGGGGAACAAATTTGCTTGTATATAGTATAGCTATTTGAATGTTGGGAACCTGATGTTGTGACGAGATAACTTTAGAGCTTTAGAAAGACCATGCCAACGAAATGGCTTTAACACGTTAGGGAACAACGATGTTGATGTGCTTGATAATATGTAACATGTTGAAATAGGAAGATCACGTGTGTAGCACGTGCCCAGTTCAAATAAGTCAAACGCGCCCTTAACCAACAATACCTACTTTCCCTTCTCCATTTGAGCTTTAAATACACCATTTCACCTCATTAGTTAATTAGACTAGATGATATCATTTCTTTCTTTCCTCTGTAATTGAGTTACACTTGTGACAACCACTATCTTTTTCGTTCAATAAAACACTTAACCTCGAGTTCATCTTCTTGATTTGTGAATTCCAGTTACTTGTTTATGATTAACTTCCAATCTATAAAGGGTTCTAGTTAAGAACGTTACATGATATGATATCATAGTAGTCGTTAATTACTTTGATTGGAAATGGAAAAGATGATCGTGCATGTTCAAGACTCATGAGGGTAGTTCGTACGTTTGCTTATTTTCCTGAGATGGCAGTGCTCGGGTCTCCGGGCCTTAGATACTTTTGAAAAAGGACAAGCATATGAGTACTGTTTGAAGCATGTTTGCAACCCTGGCAAGGATCTTATAAGTTACTTCTTTAATTTGTTTCAGGCTGCCGACTCTCGAGCTATCAGTCGATAGCCTGGTAGACCTTGCCTGAAAACTTATGATCCCTGACCAAACAAGAGATTTCTGAGCAAGAGATTTTCTAGATACTCAACACGAACATTGACTCTTACACTCCTGACGAGGTTTACCCCTTGGCTTCTTATCAAGAAAACATGTAGGCTTTAATTTTCTATATCGCACTAGTGTTTACAACTATCTAGCTTGTATGCTGTTGATTATACTTGGGTGTCTTTTGAGGGTCTGCACTCTCTCACTTGATGTTTGGAACCCTCGTCTTTTATTAAGTTTTGGCATTGTCTTTCATTCGTGACTTCGGATATATATGCTTTGGTACATGATGGCAAAGATGCCTCTAGAGTGCAATGTTGTGTATGTTAACAGTCTATTTTGTTGCGTTAGATGCATAGTCGTCATACTTTATGTCTCCCTTGGATTGTTGGCAATGAGCAAGTCACCACTTTGGATATATACATCATCACAATCAGTTTAAAAAAACATGATCTCGGTAGAGGTATTGACCTTAATCTCAATGATTAGACTTCTTGAAGTTGAAATCTTTTCTAGTCTTATTCCAATAGAAGCTCGGAATCCACCTTCCCTCAGTTCCTTCTTTGGTGGCGTAACAAAATGACCATAGTCATATGTCTGCTAAATTGTGTCAATAAGAGCACCAAGTTTGTCCTTTGGTAGGTCAAAAATACTCACACCTTTAAAATCGCTAATCGGTGTTCACATCAAAACTATAAATAGCTGATACGATAATAGCATATTCGGATTGTATTTAAACAGCAAATATATATATTTTATCACAAATAAACCAAGAAACTAAATTATACAAATACGATATAAGAAATCGTTAAGGTCGCAAGAGAATCCTTATCCCACAAAACAAAGAACTGGCGAAAACTTGGCACCACTTGAAATAATTAGACATTAATTAACAAGGCTTCTTCACAGTAACTAATGTTCATAGAGTGTTTCATCGATATGATTTGACCAGTGATTAAAAACCAACATTCAAAAACCAAGCGAAAAAGACACAATCTTTTAGTTCGATAGTCTCATCATTGTTAATTAACCAGCACAAGATATCAAATTTAGATGAAATCATCACATCCTTAGCTACAATCAGTTGTTAAAACAATTTTATCCTTGGACTATATTATTTACTCTACAATATGTTATCATCCTTGTAAAATTTCTTAACTTTTGTAACTTCTGTGTAACTACTACATGTAGATAAATAATAGAGGTTTGAAACAATTGCTGTGAAGAGGGTATGTTGACTTAAAATTGCACAAATGTTAGCCAAGAGGAAATCTAACGTTTAACATATTTATGAAGTCGGATACTTTTAGATCCAATAATTAAAAAAGCTTTTATTTATGAAAAAAATAAAAAGTTGATAAATCATACAAGTTATCACTCAGATAAGGCATGCACAGATTTATTAACCCGTCCATACGATACCGGGAGGATAACATAATATTTATCTCAACTTAGCCAATCAACATAACTTTAATATATAAGCCACCATCCTTTTCTTTCTATTATCTATGTGGGATAAAAACAAACTTTTATCCGGAAAATATATAAACACATGCAAGTTATATACCTTTTTACAATGAGAGGTTCTTTATTTACTTCCACTCATACTCAATCTTTGCTACCTTTATGTTTTGAAACTTAAAAAAAAATGTTAAGAGAGAAGGGAATAAGGTTGCTCAACTTGACATGTAGTGACGAAATAACTTAGAGCTCTAGAAACACCTAAATACTAAAATACCATTACACTTCTCATTACGATCAAGTTGCGGGTTACCAGTTGCCTCATAAATTCCGGAGCACTTTTTCCTTATTGCGTTCAGAATTTCTATAGTAAGCTCAATTGTGTTTCAATCAACCAATAAAACTAAAAAATATGTATTGGAGAATCTGAGAGTTTGTGTATTAAACTTTTCTTAAATGAAACACATTTTAGATAGTAAACTGGTATGAATTTGTTTGATCTTTTCAGATAAACTTACAACCACATGTTTTTAAGCTATGATAAAATATGCTACGGTACTTTGGAGACACTACATTCATGTGGCTAGTAAAGGGCCATGTTTTGGTTAATCAACACATGTTTGAACATTAATGAGCAATTGCCGATACTAAGAAACAACATGCATGTGGCTAGTAAAGGACTCAGAGACGGACCCAGAATTTTTAAAAAGGTGTTGCACAAAAGAATTATTGAGCTAACTTAACTTACACTGCAAAAAACAAAAGTAGCAAAACAAATTGGGTGTTGCACATACCAAAAACGGCAGTTTTAAAATATTTTTGCACTTCGTGACTTAATATCGGGTGTAGCCCGTGCCACACCCGGCACCCATGTAAGTCTGTCCATGAAAGGACTAAAGGGCCATTTTGTGGTTGATATGATCAACAAGTGTTTGTGGTTTGGACCAATGTTTTAAAGCATTGGTTGACTCTGAAAACCGATTGAGTCATTGAATAGGAGAGTCACCGATGCTTTCGTTATTGATGATGCTGATTTGGTATTTGAGTAGTTCATGTTTGCATATTTTTACACCTTTCGGACAGGTTTATGTAATAAACCCACAATTAACAAACCTCAAAATCGTTCAAAAATATAAGTAAAATTACCAAAGCCACAGCCTTTATAGTGATGATATCATGCAAAGCCGGTTTACTTTTATTGCCAAATATGGATTATGGAATAAATCAAACTCCAAAATTACTCAAACCCTAAACCCATAATCAAGAAAATAATAATAATAAACTTTTATATAATAAAATAATTACATCATTTCGGAGTGTTTTTATAAAACTCTTCTCATTGAAAAACTAATTGAGCCAATAGGAGAGCTCGATTTCGCCACGTAAGCAAAATCTTGTGATGTGATTGGTTAATAAAAGTCAAAATTAAATTGATTTTGGTCAAACTTTAATAAATTTAGTGGAGAAATTTGGTTGATAAAAAAAACACATATAAAAATATATGTGTCAAATTTGTGAAAATAAAAACTTCAAAAAAGAGGATGTAATTAATAAAACTTTAGTGGCTGAATTTTTAAAAATTAAATAGAGTTAAATGTAATATTATAAGCCTCCATATTTTTTTAATAACTTTGGATTATAAACAAATACCCCCTTATACTTTATACCTTTTATACTTTATATCTTAAAAAAATACAATGTATATGTTGCTTTAAAATAACAACATATAAATTTGCATAAGATTATAAGTATCAATTTTTTTTACTATATACGTTCAATAAGGACTCATTTATTTCATTTTTAAAATAACCTACGTGGACACGAGTTTACATTTTAAATACGACTAAATTACTGAAAACGGGAATATAACAATCAAATTCTAAGCACGGTTTACTTTAATATAAAAATGAATACACGCGATTGTACTTATAACAATGATTCATGTAATTCTTATTTATTTATATAAGGCTATCTAGAAAAAACATTTTTATAAAACATCAACATAATATCAACGCTCATTATAAAATAAGTATACTTTAACTTTATTAACACTCATTATGTGCTATTAAACTTGCATCTGTGTATAACATAATATCAATAGTGAAATTTAAATAACAATATCAACATTTTTGTCAGCTAAATAAAATTAAATATTGACTTAAGTTACATAACAAAAAAAATTATGTGTAAACTTCTTGCGTGCACGAAACTTATAACTATATAATTATATGCAATTACCTTTAAAGACAAAATATTCAATATTAATACAGAATAATTTTTTTTTGTCAAAACCTTGTGCGTGTACAGGTATTATAACTAATAATTTGAATACATAAGAATACTTGAGAAGATAAACCCACATAACTGATCCTCTTACTCTGTCTTCTTCCTAGGCTTTTTTGTATCAAATTAGAACTTCAATCAAACCCTAATTTTCCTTCAGATTGAAAATAAATAATTAAAATTCATACCGATCTTAATTTTACAGTTCATGTTAAATAAAATAAAAAATATGATTCTAAACAAAAAAACATTTTGTAGTTTAAGTTTAAAGTCAAGTACTCTTGAAATTGAGTGTTCGTTTTTTGGTTGATAAATTTCATCCGAAGCTTTCCTCTTGGAAGGTAATCTTCTATCTCATGGTGGTCGCTTAAATCTTATCAAAGCTGTTCTAGGGAGCCTTGGCATATATTTCTTTTCTCTTTTTAAAGCCCCCGTCGCGGTTTTAAAGTCCCTTGAGAACGCTCGTGCATCTTTCTTTTGGGGAGGAACGAAAGATTCGAAAAAGCTTTCATGGTTGAAATGGTCTAACGTGTTGGCCTCTTTCGACAAAAGGGGTCTAGCTATTGGTAGCCTAAATTCTTTTAACCTTGCCTTGCTTCACAAATGGAGATGGCGCTTCTTCTCTTCTTCTGATTCTTTATGGGTTAATATAATTAAAGCTTTGCATGGTAGTGAAGGTGGTTTTGATCTCAATGGTTGCAAATTCAACGGCACTTGGTCCAAGATTGTTGGGACATCTAATTATCTTCATTCAAGCTCTATTCTTCCCATGGATTCCATTCGCTTCCAGGTAGGCTGTGGCTCTCATATTCGATTTTGGAAGGACATTTGGCTTGGCGATTCTCCTTTGTACACCCGTTTCTCTAGACTCTTTCGATTGGAACAAGAGAAGGATTGCTTAGTTGTGGATCGAATTTCTAACGGGCAATGGTCGTGGAATTGGTCTCGTGATAATATTGGCACCCGTAATTCTACACACCTCAATAACTTGCTAGAGGATATCAGCCATATCGAGGTGAGAGACGGTGCGGACAAATGTATTTGGCCTCTTGCTCATGATGGGACGTTCAATGTTGCGGACTTGCGTCGCTTAATTGATGATCGCATGTTGCCTTCTTTGGATACCAAGACGATTTGGGATAAATCTCTTCCACGCAAAGTTAATATTTTTATTTGGCGTTTGAAGTTAGATAGGCTTCCGCACCGCCTTAATCTTTCCTCTAGAGGTATTGAAATTCCGGAGATCTCTTGTCCCACTTGCAACGGTAACGTGGATTCTAATATCCATATTTTCTTCGAATGCATCTTTGCCAAGGAGATTTGGATGATTATTAGGAGATGGTTAGAGGATTCTTTTCCTCTTTTCGATTCCAACGCCCATTGGAGTGATTGGTTGAATTCATGGCTTGTTTCTAGAGACAAAAATCATCGTTTATTCGTGATTATTGCGGCTTCTTTATGGTTCATTTGGCAGTATCGTAATGGCGTCACTTTTTCCTCTCATTCCTTGAGGAAAAGTGATGTATTCGATTATATTCGTTTGTACTCCTTTTCTTGGCTTAAGTATAGAGGTAGTTTATCTTGTAGTTGGAATGCTTGGCTTAATTCGCCTTTATAATTTCTAGCACCTTGCTAGTTTTTTATAAAATTTGCCGCCGTTCAAAAAAAAAAGTTGAGCCAAGACGTTTTCAAATTTACACCGGCTTCTCTAAAGTTTTTTTATTCATAAAACTGGCACGTTGATTTTTACACATATCTTTATGGAGAAACGAGATTGATTAGTTTTTGACCAAATTGAAGCCAATTTGGACTTCCAATTAACTAATCATATCGCTCGATTTTGCCCACATGTCAAAATTGAGCAATCTGATTGGTCCAATTTTTTTTTCAATAAAATTGTTTTGGCAAAATCGCCAAAATAATGTAGTCCCTCCGTCCCATAATAATTATCCACTTTGACTATTTTGAGTCTTTCTTGTTCTACTTTGATCATTAATATTTTTATTTGTGTTATATAATACTTGATGAAAATTATACCACATGAAAATAAATTTAAAACCCAATCTATTCATATATTTTTCATCAAGTATTATATTACACAAATAAAAATATTTATGGTCAAAGTTGAATTAAAAAGACTTAAAAAAATTAAAGTAAACAATTATTATGGGACGGAGGTAGTAATTTCATTTATTATATAAATATAAATGTAGATGAAGGAATAAAGGTTTCAAACAAATGATGTGAAGAGGTGTTGTTAACTTAAAATAGCACAAATTTTAGCCGTGAGTTGTCTGGCGTTCAAAATATTACTTCAAAGTCGGATTATTTAGATCTCATTATGATCAATATATGCATATAAAAGTTTGATGATTTATGTCCAACAAATAAAAAGCTTTTTAACAATGCTTGATCTAGCTTCGAATATCATGAAAAACACAAAAATTTAAATAATCGTAATAGTTATCATCCACAACCAATGTTGCAAAAATCGGCCGAATCGGTCGATTAATCGTTAATCGGTCATATACCTTGTTGATTCTTGAAATTCGGTGGAAAAATCGGCCTAGGCAAAAAATCAGCCACTAATCAGTCAAAAATTGGCCGAATCGTCCAAATCAGTCAACTTTTAAAAAAATAATAATTTAGGCATTCTACATAATTTGGGGATCGTTTATTGCACTTATACCGCACAATGAGCCTCATAATTAAAATTGGAGCCTTTTATTGAAGTTTGGAAACATGTAGGCTTGGAATCAGTTAAGATCTTTAGTTTGGTTTCCATAAATACTCAAAACTTACGGGAAATACTAATCCGATTAATCCCACCTTGACCGATTAATCGCTGCAGGGTGGTCAACCGCCTGACTACCGATTCATGATTTTTGCAACATTGTCCACAACATAATGTTACACCTTAGGTGATAGCATAATACTACATTCAACTTGCCTATTCAACACAACTTTAGTATATAATTTGCCATCATTTTCTCTCCATTACCTATGTTGGATAAAAACAATTCTTTCCATTACCTGTTATAGAAGGTAGCAATACTTTCTTTCTATCACTCACCAGGGATAATAGGAATTTTTACGATGAAAGAATACGACACACAATGACACAAACAAGTTATCTTTTTGATACTAGTTTTTGGTTTACTCCAAACTTAACTACCTGATTGATTTGAAACATGAAAAAAAAAATAGAATATAAATTGTAACAAAAAACCACTTTTGCCTTACAATTTACAAAAAATTGTAGTTTTGATTTGGTACAAATTAACATGATGAATAACCCAAGTGGATAAGACATAATTTAGTAACAAGTAATTAACAAACAATCTAACACTCAGTTTTTATTGGAGAGAAAAAAAGTAAAGAGAAGATATGTCAAAATATATATATTCCCGAGGTTTTTTGAGTTTTTTATTTTATTTTTTATTATTTTTTTAAACTTTTTGAGAAAGAGATAAGAGAAGAGAATAGGGAAGAAATTATGCTAAATTTTCACTCCTAGTCTTCTTCTCAAATTGAGATGATTTGGAAAGAATATGACTTTTGTGCATAATTTGATTTTTTTCAAACGTCAACTACATATCTCACAATATATAACCACAAACCATCTCACATGTCCTAAGCAGGACTTGAACTTATAACTATTTAGTTGAGGAGTTTTTCACACAACAATAGATACTATTGGAATACAAACCTTTTGGTTGTGCATAGTTTACTCAAGTGGACAAGACATCGTTTTGTAGTAAGTAATAAACAAGCTAAGTTACACAAGAAACATTTAATTAGCTAATTGCAAAAGTTAGATGTTTTTTAACCACAAAAAGCTATTTTTTTTTTATTATAAAGTGTTTTAACGTCTAAAATTAAAAGTGTAATAGTTTTTGCTTTCAATATCCTAAATAAAATTGTTTTCAGATAACTACATAAAAGTTAACGATAAATAAAAACCTTTGAGATAACCACAAAAAGTTAACGATGGATAAAAACTTGTTCAAAAGACCATAAAACTAACTAAGGGAATTGATATTTACATGGATGCTTTTGATGCATACACAGAAAATTTCAAGTAGATGACTATTATAACCTTCTTTACTTTTACTAATATTTCTTGGTTCTATGTTTACTCTCTCATAGTCTTTAGTTTCTCTTCCCTTTCATTTCCATTTCCAATATTCCACCACAAAAAATCTCACCATCTAAAAATCATCAAAACTTCAACTAAATTCAATATTTCATTGTTTTATAAAACTAGGGTCAATTGGAGATAAAGTTTATGAAAACAATGTTTGAATGGATCGGTAGCCAAATCCATCTTGAGCTTAAAATCACATATAACTATTCTTATAATTTTTGAGTTCGCAGAAGAAGTCATCGTAGTTTCGTTCTATGATTTCAGTTTCAAAATCAATTATAAACCTCTAAAAGGATATATTTTCGTATTTGCATCAAATCTTTAAAAATAATGGAGAAGAAATCGTAACCTTCTCCTATACTTCTTCCACTTAATAAACTAACAATGCCTTTACTAGATCAAAAGATAAAAAAACACTCCTACTCTCTCTGGCGAATTTGGTGATCTCATAAACCCTAATCGTTTTTTCCTGTCTTAATCGATCTTCAATATTACAATTATGAATTCCGTATTGATTACTCTTTGTGATCAATCCTAATTCTTAATCCTGACAGAAGTACGATCGATTTGGTTTTTCTTTTTAGGGTTTTATATCAATCGCTAGTTAGGGTTTCTATTAAGTCGATTTGATCATTAATCAATCATTATACCGACTGTTATCTCATCACGATAATGTAATTCTTAATGCGATTTGCTGCTCAAAACCCTGGTCGTTTAACTAGGGTTTAATCATCTTGTCTGAAGATAGACGCGTCTTTATTCTTGTTTGTTGGGTTGCGATCTGCTTGTTTTACGGGTTATAGTGTTATTGTGATGTCGAATAAAGGAGAGGAGAACTATATTGAGCCACGTCCTATGGTTAATGTTGAGGACTTGAATGCAGGAGGCTCGGACCTTACTTCTAAGTTTGGACCGGTTGATGTTGAATCTGTGGTTACTGGTGGATCTTGTATTGCTACTGATGTTGGGGGTATGGCCACTCGTGACATACCTAATGTGGAGACTGATAAAACTAGTACGATTACTGGTTACTGATTTATGTGATACTACAAGTTCTACAAGTAATGCTAGTTTTTTAATGTTTGTAGATACTGGTGGTACTCCTAGTGTTCCTATTGGTGGTCCAACCAGTATGCCATCTTTTGCTATTAACACTTCGAGTACTTTATATGTGGATGCTAGTCAACCTAATGGAATTGATCGAGTGGGTTTTGGATGCTTTCAAGGATTTTGAGGTTGCATGCACAATGTTCAATTAAAGAATGCGGAGAATGCTACTAAATTGGTTGAACCATGTGTTTTGAAACAGCCTACGAATACAAGTGTACCTAATGTGAAGCCGGTTTCATATGCGGGTGCTACATCTAGTGATCCTAAAAAGCACAAGTCTAACTTTCATAGGCTGGAGTGTAGCAAGAAAACGAATGATGTGGATCTATCCATTCCTATGAAAATGGTAGAAGAGGTAAATTCCAGATTTGAGAATACGTTATATGGTTATTTTCTTGGTAAACTTATTGCTTTTCCGGTTGTTGATTACTATGTGCGTAATGCTTGGGCAAAGTATGGTATTCAAAAGGTTACGATGCATGCCAAGGGGTTCTTCTTCTTTAAGTTTTCTACTCAGAAAGGTGTTGACGATGTGCTTGAAAACGGGTCGTGGATGATTAGGAATATTCCTATAATTCTTAAATATTGGACTTTAAACACTAATCTGCTTAAAGAGGATTTGATCAACATTTCAGTGTGGGTTAAATTCCATGATGTTCCCCTGGCTATGTTTTCTGATGATGGTCTTAGCCTCCTAGCCACATTGATTGGTACACCGAAAATGTTTGATGCTTATACTAGTCAAATGTGCTTGGAATCATGGGGTAGAAGTAGTTTTGCTAGATGTTTGATTGAAGTTAAGGCGGATGAGGTGCTTAGGGAAAGCATCACTGTTGAGATACCATTACTTGATGGGACGGGTTCTACTACTGAGAAGATTCGGGTTGAACACGAATGGGAACCGCCTCGGTGTGATACGTGTAAGCTTTTTGGTCATACGCTATTTGATTGTCCTAGATCTGTTCCACCTCCTACTCAGCCTAAACAAAGAATGGTGGTCAAGTTCCTGGTAAGGGAGGTTTTACTAAACCTGTTGTGGGTCTTAAGATCTAATCCGATCCGATCTTACTTTTTTAAAACCGCAAACTAAAAACACTAAAAAGTTATGGATTATGTTTTATAGAATTTTAAAAGAACATTTAAATCTTTTTAGACATTTCATATTCATAACTTAGGAAAACATTTCCATGAAACATTTATATAATTTTGTGTTTATTATATATAATAATTTATAGATTTGAATAATATTAAACAGACTACTAAGAAAATGATATTATAGTATGATTTTATGATCCCGATCCAATCTTACAATTCCGATCTTGCAAATATGAAAACGATCCTGAGTAGGATTCCGATCTTGAAAACCTTAATTTCAACTATCATAATCTTATTATAAAATATAGCATTTTTTTTTAATTTCTATTTTGCCCATATGGGATAATAGCAATTTTTACAATGAAAGAATATCGGCACACATACGAGATATTTTATAATGCTAATTTTTTTAATTTACTTCATTAAAGTTAACTACCTGATTTATTGGAAACATGAAAAATCATTTTCTAGATGGTAAATTGTAATGAAAAGACCACTTATGCGTTACGATTTGATTTGGAACAAAAATAGTATTGAGCCTCTCAATATTTCTAGTTTTGTTTTGGTACAAATTAACATGATGAATAACCCAAGTGGATACGACATCGTTTTGTAACAAGTAATTAGCAAACAAGCTAAGTTATGTAAGAAGCATTTAATTAGCTAATTATAAGAGCACACACATTAATAACGCCCAACCGGCGTTAAAGTGAAAAAGGTGGACGTTATTGGCGTTAAATTGATGGGAGGTCGGCGTTATAACGCCGTTAAGTGGTGCAAGTTATGCCCCTAACGGGCGTTAAAGGTAAAAAAAGAAAGAAAAAAAAAATCATTTCACCCCCTAAACCATTTCAAATAAATTTTCACTTACACCCCCTCAACCTATTCAAATTCAAATTTAAATTATACTGGTTAATGTTGGGCGAGATAAATTCAAATTCAAATTTGAAATTTAAAAATCAAATATGAGCGGGATTTATTCAAACTCAAAATCAACTCTGCCTATATATAGAACTCTATCAGAGTTGTTTAGAACACACAACACACACAAAAAAAAATGTCTCGCAAAGATTTTTCTCAGCAATTCCCAAGTCCAGAAAAGTTGCCGGAAACCAGCTTTCCAACTCCAAATCAGTTGCCGGAAACCAGCTTTCCAACTCTACCAGAGTTTGAAGTTTACTCAACACCACCTGAATCTGTCTTTCCGGTTTTCCAACCGGAAAATGTATTTTTAAACTCTCCACCTTTGAACAATTCAATTGTTCCAACTCCACCTGTCAACACTCCACCTGTGGATCTTGAAAATAACCCATTCGGATTAAGTGAGGCTTCCCTTCGTCAACTTGAACAAGACAAAGAAAACTATAGGGAGATTGTAAAACCTGAAAATCTAAAACATGAATAAAGACTAAAATACCCATGGAATCGGAATTTACAAAATACGTAAAAGACATTTATATTCATTCAACGAAATTAAAACCTAACTTATCTATAATTAAAACTTAACAAATATGTGTATGTGATCGACTTTGTATGACGAAGGTTAAACGTCTCGCGTAAATAGTTGGGCCTTGTTTTCGTTTAATGGTGAACCATGCTGGGCTCGTTTTCTTTTGTCAGCCGAGAGTCCAAGAGAGCCCTTGGGCCGTGTGTTTGTTTGTTCGGTTGGACCCAAGCCGAAGCCCACACCCCCTCAAGCCTAACCGAATTTTGTACCACCTATATGTATAACACATTAACACAATTTGGAAACCCTAGTTTTTGCCTCTTTTCTTTTCTTCTCCATTCGGCCGAGAGCTATACTCCCTTGGTGTCGCGAGTTTAGTCCCAACGTGAGCAAGCTAAGGTATAACATGTTCTATTCGTCTTCCTTTGATACACCTTACGTTAATATATCGTATCATGTTTTGTTTTTAGTCGAGCTTGCGTTCTTTTTGGCCGAACCTTATGCAAACCGAAACCAAAACAACATGATGAATCGGATCAAATATAATTAAGAGAACATGGATTGTAATACGTATTGTTTGAACCGGTTATTAAGTATGTCGAGATAAAGGAAACCGAACCACATATATAAACGAATCGGACAAGGTAAAACATGCAAACGTGATTAAGTAAGATACGTAGAAGAGTAGGGTTTGCGTAAAACATATAAGCCGAACCATGTGAGGGTTTTGAACGTGTGTTTAATAAGTAAAGATCATGTAAAACCTAGAACCTAAGTGATGTGTGAACCGAACCTAAATGAATTGTGAACCGTATACATGCGCGTGTGTTGTGAGTCAAGTGAACTTGTTGATGTGTAAACATAGTAAGTGGTCATATCTATTCGAAGCTATAGTGCATGTGTGTGTCGATGTGTCTAATCCGGATAATAAGTAACTTTTGTTGTCACATGAAATCATAAACGTGCTTGGGTATAAAAGTTGACGATAATATGTGTATAAGTAACGTATGGTTAAGACATGAAGGTCTTGAGTAAATAAACAAGAGTAATGAGTCATTAAATGACGTAATATGTAAAGTAAATACACATTGATATGATATTAAAAGATTGAGAAAACCCTAGAACATAAATGAGAGTCGATTAGGGTTTGAAGCTAATTATATTAATTCGTTATTTCATGTGTGAGTTATGACTTTCAAACTATTTTTCACATTTAACCCTACACTTTAATAAAATGACATAATGAACCTTAATCTACAATATTGGTTATAAAACACTTAAGTCTCATTTAATCATAAATCTCTAAAGTAATAAGATCATTGAATACACTAAGTATGAACACCAAATATTAAAAGATCATTTCGACAATTATTGAATCAAATAACATGTACGACCGTTAATGTGTATAGGTTACGTGAAGAAGGAGTAATCCTTTGCTTTCCGTATTTACTTTTTGGTCATTTGCTTTGGAATAAGGTACGAGATATTCGACCTTTTCAAGAAGGTTCCTTATAACGTTTTCTTTTCGTTAGTTTTATATTAGGGTTTCCTAAGCCTTTGCTATGAACCCCATTCATTTGTTTGAGTTGTTGCTTATCCGAACTCGATTTACGAATTATAAAACATCGATTTTGAACTATATGATATGAAAACTCGATTTTGGAAATATGATTAATCTTCGATAAACTATGATGCGTGTCGATAATGACATTCGATTTGACCTAAGATAGTTTGACACCGAGCCAAATATTTCACTAGTCACGGGGTTCCATGTCCGTGTCGTTGATGCACCTCGACATGACTCTAGGGCGAGAGTGATGTTCGCCACGTCCTTATCTCATTATCTGTTATGAGCTCAAGTTATGTTATATGACCAATATCATACGTGGGCGTATGGATGCATCCTAGATCATTATCTGTTATATGTTATCTGTTATCGATGATTGATGATGCGTGCATGCACGTCCTTCATAACTCGTAGGTCTCCCTACAAATGTTGCCTTATGTGAATATGATTATGATCGATATTTGTTTACGGGCTCGTGGTAGTTAACTATAAAACTTATTCGATAATTCGATTTATACTTTGAAAATGATTATGATTTTACTATCTTTCGTTCACTATATTTTGTATCCGATATCGTTTCGTATTCGCTTTTCTTTTATATCATTCACCGAGCTTTAGAAGCTCACCGCATTTCTTTTCTTCATGGCGGTATCTAAGCATTGAGCTGGGTTTTGCTTTGGGATGAGTCTTGAGTGGACTTACCTTAGAGATTTTAGCTTTGATCTTATGATGCCATTTAATACTTTACTATTTCGGATAGTTTATTGGTGTTTATTTTCCATTGGGACCTATGTATTGAAGTCATGTTGACTTGAATTATTTCGATGTTATGTTAAGACTTCTTTTGGATATTTATGTTTGCTTTGATATGACACCATTATTTGTGATTCCTTTACCCTTGTCGGGTCGGGCGTTACAATATATGGTATCGAGCCTAGGTTTTGAGACCCTTAGAGCTTAGGCTATGACACGTGAGGATTGGGTAGACTTTAGGTTTCCTTCTGCGAACTTCCATTTCGTATCTCACCTTTGTTCATTTTGCTAATCGTTTGAATATCGTTCGGATGGTTCAAACTCGTCGTAACGATAACTTTCGGAAGGGGCGATGATGCTCTAACATGGATGCTACGATTGCTAATGCTCTCAACACTCTTTTCCTGGTCTTACTACACGAGATGATGACACGGTGATCAACAACATTCGTGTCGGACTTGTGCTTGGGTAGTGGTGGAGGTAATCAACCCACGGGCATTCACACTTGGCTCGGCGTTTGATAGCTCAAGCCTCTTTCTTTAGCACGCTTTGCTACTCCCACCGAGGCCGAGGACCGGATCACTCATATTGAGAAGTGTGTGAAGTCTTGGGTTGCGGAGATGAGTTTAAGACTCGCTTAGCGCATTTAAATTGGAGGGTGATGCTTTGAATTGGTGGAAGGCACTCAAACAGCAAGAGGAGGAGATGCTTTTGCTATTACTTGTACTTGGGTGAGTTTGGACTATCTTCTATAACCGTTACTTCCACGATCTTTGACGAAAAGGTATGAGAGGATTATCGAGCGATCTACCGGTTTGATCATGAGAACTCCAATGAGTACATGGGTAGGTTTATGAGGCCGGTAAGTTTTGTGGGAACGATTCTTTGGAGATGGTAGGCGCCAAGCTAAGCACTTCAAGTGGGGATGAAGAAGTGGGTGTTGGACCGATCGCTTAATATTGAGTATGAGGATGTGTCGGCTGCAATGACGCACTCGTAACATTGAGATCTTTCATGAGGTGTCGGGTTCCAACAAACGTAACCGTGATGGTGATCGATTCAAGGTAGGACTCAAAGTAATGATTATAAGGAAATTCGGCGGGAGTTATGATTCGAGGGTCAAGTGGATAGGAGTTATGATCGGTGGGTCGATCGGAAGGAATGTGGACTCTAGGCGCCACAGGCGGAGTCGGGATAGCGAGCTCTTGGTAGAAATGGAAATGATCGTCGAAATCAAGGTAACAATAACCGCGTTACAACAAGGATCGGTCATCTCGAGGATCATACCGGTCGTGCCAGGATCTTACGGTCGACAAAGGACGGTGAGGTTTTGCCTCCCCACCTATCTGTACTACTTTTGGAAAGGCTCATCCGGGCCGTGTTTCAAGGCCATCGGTGGATGTTTCTCTTGTGGTTCCACTACTCACAAGATCAAGGATTGCCCTAAGAAGAACCCGGTGATTCTGGAAACTACATCAAGCCGCCACCTACTCTTGGGCGCGTTTATGCTACTACTCGGAATCGGTGAGCACACTTCGGTACCATTACGGGCACTCTTTTCATTGATGATTATTCGTCGTCGCTTTATTTGATACCGGTGCCACACACCCATTATATCATCACGTTTGCTAAGAAACTTAATATGAAGCCCAAACCACTAACAAATCACTTATCGATTTCTCGCCTATGAAAACCACATGATCATTGATCATAAATCGTTAAGTGTCCTCTTCGTTTTGATGATCGTATCCGCTCTGCAAATCTGTATCCTCTCGATATGGTCGACTTTGACATCATTCTAGGCATGGAATGGTTGGCTTATCATAGAGCTTCCATCGATTGCTATGCTAGAACTGTGATCTTTGGAGACATAAAACATCCTCGAATTCGTTTATTATGGTTCTCAACCTCTCAAATCTGTTAAGCTCATTTACGCTATGAAGGCACGGACCATGATTGCTCATGGGTGCCAAGGTTTTCAGTATCTGTTAAGGACACATCTTTGGAGAGTCCTAACATTGAAAATCTTTCATTGTTTGTGAATTCACCGCGTTTTCCCGATGAACTTCCGGTCTTCCCCGCCTAGAAAGTTGAGTTTAGCATTGAGTTAATTCACAGTCTTGAACCGATTTGAAGGCTCCGTGTCGCATGGCACTGTAGAACTGAAAGAGTTGAAGGAACAGCTGCAAGAGATGATAGAAAATGGATTTATTCGACCCAGCGTTTCTCCATGGGGTGCACTTGTTTTGTTTGTGAAGAAGAAGGATGGAAGCATGCGTCTATGTATCGACTACCGTGAACTCAACCGTATTACCATTCATAACCGTTATCCTCTGCCACGTATTGATGATTTGTTTGATCAACTGCAAGGAGCGAAGTTCTTTTCTAAGATTGATCTGAGATCTGGTTATCACCAGCTACGTGTGAGGGAGCAAGATGTTCCTAAGACCGCGTTTCGTACCAGATATGGTCATTATGAATTCCTCGTTATGCCTTTTGGTTTGACAAATGCTTTCTTGTGTTTATGGACCTAATGAATCGTGTTTTCCATGAGTTCCTCGACAAGTTCGTTATCGTTTTCATCCACGACATTTTAGTTTACTCCAAATCGAAGAAGAGCACGAGCAACATCTCCGGATAGTTTTGGAAATTCGAGGAAGAAGAAGTTGTCGCCAAATTTTGAAGTGTGAGTTTTGGTTAAGACAAGTCGCGTTCCTTGGTCATATTGTATCTGCGATGGTATTACCATGGATCCGTCTAAAGTTGAGGCTATCACTAAATGGCCAAGACCTCGACGATGGTGAGGTTAGGAGTTTTCTAGGACTTCTTGGTTACTACCGACGTTTTGTTGAAGGTTTCTCTCGTTTAGCTTTACCCCTAACTCAACCGATGAGAAAAGGTGAAAAGTTTGTATGGACGGATGAGCGAGAAAAGAGTTTTGAAGAGTTGAAATGGAGATTGGTGTCCGCTCCTATTTTGACTCTTCCATCCGGTTCGGAGGATTTCAAATTTATAGTGATGCATCTAAGAAAGGATTGGGTGTGTTTTGATGCAACATGGAAAGGTAATAGCTTATGCTTCAAGGCGGCTAAAACCTTATGAGGAGAATTACCCAACTCATGACCTTGAGTTAGGCTGCAGTGGTGTTCGCGTTGAATATCCGGAGACATTACTTGTATGGAGAGCGTGTGATATATTCATCGACCATAAGAGTCTCAAGTATATTTTCACCGAAAAGAACTTAACATGAGACAAAGAAGATGGTTAGAACTTCTTAAGGATTATGACACCAACATTCGGTACCATCCGAGCAAGGCTAATGTAGTTCTTGGACTTAGCGGAAATCGAGCATTCTTGCAAGTATTGAGATTGAACCTAGGATTATTCGTGACTTAGAGTTTGGATGTTGAGTTGTGCGTCGAGGTTTTGATGGATCTTGGGCTAGTATGAAGGTGGAGTCTAACCTTATCTGCAAATTAAAGAAGCTCGAAAGATGATGGTGAGTGTGGGCCGTGGCGCAAAATGTTGAAGAAGGTAAGCGGACGGAGTTTAAGGTTGTTAATGATGGAATTGTATGGTATGAAGATAGGCTTTGTGTTCCCAATGATCCGGTGCTTGCGAGAAAGTTATGGTGAAGCTCATAGTTCTCCTTTCACTATCCATCTGGTTCTACCAAGATGTATAGGGATTTGAAACAGATATACGGTGGAATGGTATGAAGCAAGATGTGGCGACGTTTGTGTCGAAGTGTATGATTTGTCGGCGAGTTAAGATTGAACATCAAAGGGCTAGTGGATTATTACTGACCATTGGATATTCCAACATGGAAGTGAGATAAGATATCTATGGATTTTGTGGTGGGCTACCTCTTACTCGGAAGAAGCATGATGCAATTTGGGTAGTTGTTGATCGACTAACCAAATCGCCCATTCTTACCAATTAGAAAGGATTATGGTATTGGTAGATTGGCGAAAATTTTTAGCAAGATATAGTTAGACTTCATGGTACTCCGGCATCGATTGTGTCCGACGAGATCCGCGTTTACTTCCGTTTCGGAAAGGTTTGCAAAAGCTTGGGGTACTCGACTTAATTTCGATCTGACATTTCATCCTCAAACGGATGGTCGATCGAAAGGACTATTCGGACCTTAGAGGACGGGCTTGTGCTTTGGAATGGACGGGCATGGGATGAATATTTGTGTTTAGTAGAGTTTGCATACAACGACAGTTGGCATGCTAGCATTAAGGCGACACCGTTTGAACTTCTTTATGGGAGAAAATGTAGAGCACCTACTTGTTGGGATGAAGTAGGTGAACGTTTAATTGAAGGTCCGGAAATGATTGAGATCGATAATGAGAAAGTAGTCATTGCTAGAGAAAAATTGAAGGAGGCTAGGTCTCGTCGAGAAAAGTTATGCCGACAAGCATCGTCGTGATTTAGAATTTCGGGTTGGAGATCGTGTATTTTGAAAGTTTCGCCGTTTAGAGGTGTGAAACGTTTTGGAATCAAGGCAAGCTCGGTCCTCGATTCATCGGTCCGTTTGAAATTCGGGCGTATAGGAGAATTTTCGTGTCGGTTAGCACTTCCGCCTCGGTTATCGCATGTTCATGATGTTTTCCATGTATCTCTCTAAGGGATACAACTATCATCCGTTACGTTGCTTCTTATCCGTTTGATCAAATTCATCCGATATGTCTTTATCGAAGAACCGGAAGCTATTTTAGAAAGACAAGAAAGAGTCATGAGAAATAAAGTCATTCCGTTCATTAAGATTCTTTGGAAAAATCACCGGGCGTGAGGCTACTTGGGAAACCGAAGAGTCGATGCGAGCTAGTTATCCTCATTTCTTTGAATAGTTTGGTATGTTCTCATTTCGTTTCGTTTGTTTCATTTCAATTTTCGAGGATGAAAATTCTTCTTTTAGAGGGAAGAATTGTAAAACACGAAAATCTAAAACATGAATAAAGACTAAAATACCCTTGGAATCGAATTTATAAAATACGTAAAGACATTTATATTCATTCAACGAAATTAAAACCTAACTTATCTATAATTAAAACTTAACAAATATGTGTATGTGATCGACTTTGTATGACGAAGGTTAAACGTCTTGCGTAAATAGTTGGGCCTTGTTTTCGTTTAATGGTGAACCATGCTGGGCTCGTTTTCTTTTGTCAGCCGAGAGTCCAAGAGAGCCCTTGGGCCGTGTGTTTGTTTGTTCGGTTGGACCCAAGCCGAAGCCCACACCCCCTCAAGCCTAACCGAATTTTGTACCACCTATATATACAACACATTAACACAATTTGGAAACCCTAGTTTTTGCCTCTTTTCTTTTCTTCTCCATTCGCCGAGAGCTATACTCCCTTGGTGTCGTGAGTTTAGTCCCAGCGTGAGCAAGCTAAGGTATAACATGTTCTATTCGTCTTCCTTTGATACACCTTACGTTAATATATCGTATCATGTTTTGTTTTTAGTCGAGCTTGCGTTCTTTTGGCGAACCTTATGCAAACCGAAACCAAAACAACATGATGAATCGGATCAAATATAATTAAGAGAACATGGATTGTATGTCGTATTGTTTGAACCGGTTATTAAGTATGTCGAGATAAAGGAAACCGAACCACATATATAAACGAATCGGACAAGGTAAAACATGCAAACGTGATTAAGTAAGATACGTAGAAGAGTAGGGTTTGCGTAAAACATATAAGCCGAACCATGTGAGGGTTTTGAACATGTGTTTAATAAGTAAAGATCATGTAAAACCTAGAACCTAAGTGATGTGTGAACCGAACCTAAATGAATTGTAAACCGTATACATGCGCGTGTGTTGTGAGTCAAGTGAACTTGTTGATGTGTAAACATAGTAAGTGGTTATATCTATTCGAAGCTATAGTGCATGTGTGTGTCGATGTGTCTAATCCGGATAATAAGTAACTTTTGTTGTCACATGAAATCATAAACGTGCTTGGGTATAAAAGTTGACGTATAATATGTGTATAAGTAACGTATGGTTAAGACATGAAGGTCTTGAGTAAATAAACAAGAGCAATGAGTCATTAAATGACGTAATATATAAAGTAAATACACATTGATATGATATTAAAAGATTGAGAAAACCCTAGAACATAAATGAGAGTCGATTAGGGTTTGAAGCTAATTATATTAATTCGTTATTTCATGTGTGAGTTATGACTTTTAAACTATTTTTCACATTTAACCCTACACTTTAATAAAATGACATAATGAACCTTAATCTACAATATTGGTTATAAAACACTTAAGTCTCATTTAATCATAAATCTCTAAAGTAATAAGATCACTTGAATACACTAAGTATGAACACCAAATATTAAAAGATCATTTCGACAATTATGGAATCAAATAACATGTACGACCGTTAATGTGTATAGGTTACGTGAAGAAGGAGTAATCCTTTGCTTTCCGTATTTACGCTTTTGGTCATTTGCTTTGGAATAAGGTACGAGATATTCGACCTTTTCAAGAAAGGTTCCTTATAACGTTTTCTTTTCGTTAGCTTTTATATTAGGGTTTCCTAAGCCTTTGCTATGAACCCCATTCTGTTTGTTTGAGTGTTGCTTATCCGAACTCGATTTACGAATTATAAAACATCGATTTTGAACTATATGATATGAAAACTCGATTTTGGAAATATGATTAATCTTCGATAAAGTATGATGCGTGTCGATAATGACATTCGATTTGACCTAAGATAGTTTGACACCGAGCCAAATATTTCGCTAGTCATGGGGTTCCATGTCCGTGTCGTTGATGCACCTCGACATGACTCTAGGGCGATGAGTGATGTTACGCCACGTCCCTTATCATTATCATTATGAGCTCAAGTTATGTTATATGACCAATATCATGCGTGGGCGTATGGATGCATCCTAGATCATTATCATCATTATATGTTATCTATTATCGATGATTGATGATGCGTGCATGCACGTCCTTCATAACTCGTAGGTCTCCCTACAAATGTTGCCTTATGTGAATATGATTATGATCGATATTTGTTTACGGGCTCGTGGTAGTTAACTATAAAACTTATTCGATAATTCGATTTATACTTTGAAAATGATTATGATTTTACTATCTTTCGTTCACTATATTTTGTATCCGATATCGTTTCGTATTCGCTTTTCTTTTATATCATTCACCGAGCTTTAGAAGCTCGGCCGCATTTCTTTTCTTCATGGCGGTATCTAAGCATTGAGCCGGGTTTTGCTTTGGGATGAGTCTTGAGTGGACTTACCTTAGAGATTTTAGCTTTGATCTTATGATGCCATTTAATACTTTACTATTTCGGATAGTTTATTGGTGTTTATTTTCAGCTGGGACCTATGTATTGAAGTCATGTTGACTTGAATTATTTCGATGTTATGCTAAGACTTCTTTTGGAAATTTATGTTTGCTTTGATATGACACCATTATTTGTGATTCCTTTACCCTTGTCGGGTCGGGGCGTTACAGAGATTATGGAAGAGCAGGCACGCGAGGAAGTTGCTCGTCGTGAACAAGAAGCAAGGGAAGCTCAGTATCTTCAAGACAACTACTTCGACATAATGGAGACTCGGCTCTTTAATGGCGAGTTTAATTCACCTTCAAGTTCTGAGGGTTGGGACTCAGATGATTCGTTTTTTTAAGTTTTAGTAGTTTTATTTTCATCAGTATACGTTGTAATTTTAATTTTTAATGTAATTCGTGTTTAACGTTTAATGTAGTTTGTGTTTTAATGTTAAATGTGATATGTTTTTTAATAAATGAAGTGTTTGTTTTAGTTTAGGGGTTGAAATTGAAAATATGAAATGTTAAAGTTTAACTTGGGATGTTATTGATGTGGGTGTTTTTTGGGATGTTAAGGTGAAATGTTAAAGCTGATGTGACGCTGACGTGGACGGTGTTATTTTATAACTTGAGTTATGGATGTGAATGCTCTAAAGCGTTAAATGCTTTTTAACCACAAAAGGATAAAGTTTTTTTTCAACTATAATAAACTGTTTTATCGTCTAAAATAAAAAGCGTAATAGTTATTGCTTTGAATAGCATAAATAAAATTGTTTTCAAACAACTAAAAAAAGGTAACGATGAATATAAACTTTTCAAAGAGCGTTATGAGAACAATAACATAATAATAACATTAACTTACCAAACCAACTTAACTTTAGTATATAGGCTACCAACGTTTTCTTTCTATTACCTATGTGGGATCAAAACAATCTTCTTTCAAACTCCTGACTATCTTTTTATTTTTATTTTATAAAACTATAAAATCATTCTTTCAGATGATAATTCTAACCAAATGTGAATCATGGTTTTCGAAACGATATTGAAGTTAAAGGAGCATATATCATAGATCCAAACAGCATAAAAGTATTGTTGTTTTACAAATTAGCATGATGAATAACAACAAGTGGATAAAACATCATTAACAAACAAGTTACACAATATAAACAAACTAAGATATTTTTCAATAATTAGATGAGGTACACTGAAAAAACAAACACTTAAAATTAGGGCTGAACATCGGTCTAAAACCGACCCGAACCGACAAAATCGAAAACTAAAACCGAACCGAATATGTTCGGTTCGGTTTTCTGTCGGGTCGTCGGTTCAGTTCAATTTAGGTGCCTTTGTGTGTGTTTTTGTCGGTTTTGGGTCGAACCGAACCGACCCAAAACCGAAAATCGTAAAAAACCAAAACCAAAACCGAACCGAAAGGCTGTCGGGTCGGTTTAGTTATTATCAGTTCGGTCGGTTTTGTCGGTCCGGTTCGGTTTTGAACCTTCTATGCTCAGCCCTACTTAAAATATATTGTATTACTGTATATAGTAAGAATCCTTCACTAGGGACCTTAAATGTGTTGCTTACCCATTTAAACACACGCATTCATCTTGTCATAAACTCGTAATTAATTAATTTTAACTATTAATAAGTATTACGGTGCAAGTGTGTAACCCATTTTTAAATGTACATGAATCATAAAATACAGGACTCATTATTTGTTTACCAATACAAAATATCAAATAGAGATGTACATCCTTAACTATAATTACTTGTATGCATTTTATCAAAAAGATTGTCTTAAATTAAAATCGCACAAAGATTATATGTTGTGATCTAACATTCAAAATATTCATATAAAACTCAGATGCTTTAATCTCACCACAATATCTTCAAAAAAAAAAACAAAAAAAAAAAAAAACTTCACCGCCTTTAAAATGTAGATATACTATGGGTGTGTTTGGCAAAAGTAGTTGTGAGCTGTAGTAGTGAGCTGTGAGCAGTAGCTGTGCAGCTCACTGCTCACCGCTCACAGCTTCTTAAAGAAGCATTGTAAAATTGAGCATTCATAAAAAATAGAAAAGCTCACCGCTCCTTTACCAAACGACTAGTAAAAATCAAAATGCTCATTGCTCACCGCTCATTGCTCCAAAAAACTTCACACCGCTCCGTGCCAAAGATACCCTATGTAATAAGTGCTTCCTTTTGCAAAACTCATAAAAAGTTAAGAAATAACAATAACATGATAGATTTATAACCTATCCTACAACTGTCCAGCAAAGATACCCTATGTAATAAGTGCTTCCTTTTGCAAAACTCATAAAAAGTTAAGAAATAACAATAACATGATAGATTTATAACCTAGAGAAATTTTTAAATGCTTACTCTTATTTTGATGCTTACCAAGGGACAAATCCTCACCATCTATTTAGTTTGATCTAATGGTGGGGATTAACCTAAGATTTAATATGTCTAAACCTAAGTCCATGTTTTTTTCTTGTCTTTTTGTTTTTTTTCTTTCTTTCTTTCTTCTTTTGTTTTATTTTTTCCTTTTTTTTGTTTTTTTATTATTATTCACGTTTTTTGTTATAATCGGTTTTTTTTTTTTTTTTTTTTTTAATAAACGTTTTTGTTAATTTTCACGTTTAATTTTTCAAAATTCGCATTTTTAATATTCACGTTTTCTTTTGTTTGTTTGTTTTTTAAAATCACGTTATTTACGTTTTTTTAATTCGCGTTTTTTCTTCCCTTTCATACGTTTTCGTCCGTTTCAATCGTTTTCATCTATATTTCGTCCGTTTTCATACGTTTTCGCCCGATTTCATACGTTTTGTCCGTTTCATACATTTTGTTCGTTTCATACGTTTTAGCCGTTTCTTCCATTATTCATACGTTTCGTCCGTTTTCATCGTGTTTTACGTTTTCATACATATTCATCCGTTTTCATCGTTTTCGTCCGTTATTAAATGTTTTCGGCCGTTTTAAGCGTTTTCATCGTTCGAATATCACAAGTGATATTCGAATAGCACAAGTGATATTCGAATATCACAAATGATCTTGTGAATAACGCAAGTGATGTTATGTGATATTCGAATATCACAAGTGATATTCGTGATATTCGAATATCACTTGTGATATTCTGAATACCACAAGTGATTTTTGAATATAACAAGTGATTTTCAACTAATGTTTTGTAACATGAAAATCATCGTGATATTCAAAATATCACACGGTGATATCAAGAAAATCACAAGTGATATTGATAATATCGCAAAGTGATATTCATACTATCGCAAAGTGATATTCGAATATCGCAAACTCATATTCGAATATCACAAAATGATATTCATAATATCACGGTGATATTCGAATATCACGCAGTGATATTCAAAATATCACGCAGTGATATTCACAAAATCACAAGTGATATTCGAATATCACATCACAAAGTGATATTAACAAAATATCACTTGTATTTTCGAATATCACAAAATGATATTGAGATAATCACAAGTGATATTCGAATATAACATAAATCACTTGTGATAGTCGAAGCGTGTAAAGCGAGCGAAAACTTAATAAAATGGACGAAAACGTAAGAATACGGACGAATTCGTGTGAAAACGGTAACGTATGAAAGAGTAAAACACGTGTGAAAGCGTATGAAAATGGATGAAAATGAAAGAATAATGATGAAAGCGGGCGGCGTAAGAAAGCGGATAAGAACGTGTGAAAGCGGATGAAAGCGTATGAAATCGAAGAAAAAACACGAATAAAACAAGCGCGAAAAAAAAAAAAAAACGTTAATTAAGAAAAAAAAAACGTGAATAAAAAAAACAAAAAAAAAATGAATAAAAAAGAAAGACAAAAAGACAAGAAAAAAAACATGGACTTAGGTTTATCTACTAAATCTTAGGTTAATCCCCACCATTAGATCAAAGTAGATGGATGGTGGGGATTTGTCCCTTGGTAAGTATGAATTTATGAGTAAGTAAAATAAAGTGCCTCTTATAACCTATCCTACAACTGTCAAGCGAATAACATAATATTAACATCAACTTACAAAACCATCATGCCTTTAGTATATAACCTACCGACTTCTTCTTTTCGTTACCGATGTGGGATAAAAACATTACAGGAAAAATGTATCAACACATGTAAGCTATCATCTTTTTCATTTTTAATGAAGGTTCTTTATTTATGTTTACTAAAATTCGAGCTTAACTACCTTTTTATTATAAAATTCGAGCTTAACAACCTTATGTGTATCTTGAAGAAAAGAAATAGATGTATGCATGATTTGTATTTAGTCCATTGTTTTTATTAATTCAACTTTTACTTATCATTTGATTGCATTATCTTTTCCAAGCAATATAGAATACTAGTTATGAGAAAATTAAATAGTTATAAAACTATTTTGTAAGAGTTTAAACTTTAAATTGACACATGTGTGCTATAATCTCCAAATCCGGTCATAACCATAGTATAATCAGTTCTGTAAGAAATCAAAGATAAATGAATTCTTCACATCCTTAGCTATAATCAGCTGTATACGTTTAATACTTGGGCGGTATATTTGCTCTACAACAAGTAACTATTCTTGTGAAATTTCTTAATTTTTGTAACGTAATGTAACTATATATATGTGGATGAAGGAATGCATAGATGTTTCAAACAATTGATGTGAAGAGGCTATGTTGACTTAAAATAGCACACATGTTAGCCACGAGGTGATCTAACATTCAAAAATAAAAATATTCATAAAGTCGGATACTTTAAATTCCACTACGATCAATATATGCATATATAAGTTTGACGCTTGAAATCCAACAAGTAAAAAAGCTTTTTAACCATGAGTTAACTAGCTCTAAATATAATGAAAAGAAAAAGTTAATTAACCATACAAGTTAAAAAGCTTTTTAACCATGAGTTATCTAGCTCTAAATATAATGAAAAGAAAAAGTTAATTAACCATACAAGTTATTCCATAGAAAATACAAACTGCGATTTTTTATCGCACGCCATATCATATTATTATCACCACAATAACATAATACTAACCTTAACTTGGACAGCTAACATATATTTAGTATATAAGCTACCATCCTTTTCTTTCTACTACCTATGTGGGATCAGAAACATTTTTTTTTAATCAAGAAAATGTATACACATGTAAGGTGACGCGGAGCTACTTAGGAGCCGGGTGTGGCACCGGTCACACCCGATTTTAAGTCCCGAAGTGTAAATTGTTTGTCTTTTCTTGATATGCGCAACCCTATTTTTGCTACTAAATTCCTTATAGTGCAATTTTAATAACGACAATCATCATTAAAAAAAAAAAAAAAAAAAAAAAAAAAATCTGTGCATGTTTCTGCTCATACTTAAGCTTAGTTACCTTTTTGCTTTTAAAACTTGAAAATCTTTTGTTAAAAGAGGGGCTATTTGGGTGGGAACTTAATGTTGTGACGAGATAACTTTAGAGCTTTAAAAAGACCATGCCAACGAAATGGCTTTAAGACGTCAAGCGGTGTTGATGTGTTTGATAATATGATGTCGTAGTAGTCGTTATATTATTTGTTTGGAAAAGGTAGAGATGATTGTGCATGTTCAAGACTCATGAGGGCTTTAATTTTCTATATCACACTTGGGTGTTTTTAGTGGGTTTGCACTTTCTCACTTGATGTATATGGAACCCTTGTCTTTTATTAAGTTTTTGCTTTGTCTTTCATTCTTTATTTGGATATATATGCATTGGTACCATGATGGCAAAGATGAATCTAGAGTGCAATGTTGTCTCTGTTAAGAGTCTATTTTATTGCATTAGATGCTTAGTCGTCATACTTTATGTCTTTCTAGGATTGTTGGCAATGAGCAAATCGCCACTTTGGATATATACATCATCACCATTAGTTTGAAAAAGGACACGATCTCGATAGAGGTGTTGACCTCAATCTCGATGATTAGACTTCTTGAAGATGAAATCTTTTCTAGTCTTATTCCAATAGAAGCTCGGAATCCACCTACCTTAAGTTCCTTCATTCGTGGCGAAACAAATTAAAATGATCATAATCATTTTTTCAGGTGAATTGTGTCAATAAGAGCACCAATTTCGTTCTTTGCTCAGTTAAAAATACTTGCACCTTTAAAACCACTAATCGGTGTGTTCACATCAAAATGATTTGTTCGTTTTACTCTAACATCTACGTTTGCGCGCGAAGGGAGTGCAGATTTCTAGGCCAAAATGGGTTTGAAGCTTCTGAACTCATGTGACTTGCGTAAACGAACGCGGCTCCAAAACTTCGCCTATGTACGTATCTTTTTGCTGCAGAATTCGTTTAGAACTGATTTTAACATTGTCAACAAGTTATACAGAATCTGTTTAAATAAATGGAAGATATTGAAATCGATTTTAGAATGAAACATATTTGCATATATCGTGTATATTTAATAGTGATTCAATCTTTGTGAACAAGATAGGTTTTCACTATAAATAGAACCTAGTCTCATTCGGTTTTATACACAGAAAAACGTAGCTCCACTATAACCAATTTCCAGCAATTGGTTCGATCAGAAACGCAAGTTACTTTCGTGATCTTTCATGCAAGTTTGTCACGTCCGGCTATACATCAGCTTTGGCAGTTATACCCTGGGAAACAGACGACGAATCTGTTTTAAGGGAGTCATGTTAAACACGAGCCTCGTGCCACGACCTTTACTGCTTTTATTTAATTATCGCTGAATAGTGTCTGTCTTCTGCTTCTACCACGTTCTGTCTGTTATTTAATTTTCTGTTATTATTTAGTTTCTATTATTTATTATTTGTAATATGATTTTATAATAAAAGTGTACACCGTTTTCTACAATTGCTCTGAAGAGGGTGTGTCGACTTAAAATAGCACAAATGTTAGCAAGGAAGTGATCTAACGTTAAAGTATTCAATAAGTCAGATACTCTGAATTCTATTACGATCAATATATGCATATAAAAAGTTTGATACATTAAATCCAACAAATAAAAAATCTTATTAACCATGGGTGATCTAGCTCTCAATATCATTAGAAAATAAAAAGTTAATTAATCATACAAGTTATCGTCATGATGATACATAAACTAATTTGTTAACCAAAATACATATCAACATGACAATAACATAATAATGATCTTATCTTTGTCAACTAAGATAACTTTAGTATATAACCTACCATCCTTTTCTTTTACCAGTGTGGGATCAGAACAACTTTTTTATCAAGAAAATGTATCTAACGAGGGTTGTTTTTGTTTTTGAAACTTGAAATTAAAACCTTTTGCTAAAAGAGGGGAACAAGGTTGCTCAAATATATAGTATAGCTATTTGGGTGTTGGGAACTTGATGTTGTGACGAGATAACTTTAGAGCTTTAGAAAGACAAAGCCAACGAAATAGATTTAAGACGTCAGGGACTAACGGTGTTGGGAACTTGATAATATAATATCGTAGTAGTCGTTAATTTCTTTGTTTGGAAAAGGAAAAGATGATTGTGCATGTTCAAGACTCTTGAGGATAGTATGCTTGCTTATATTCGTGAGATTACAGTGCTTGAGTCTCCAGGCCTTAGATACGTAATGAAAAAGAATAAGTCTTATGAGTATTGTTTGAAGCTTGTTTGCAACCCTGACAAGGATCTTAAAATTCACTTCTTTGTTTCAGGATACCGACTCTCGAGCTATTAGTCGATAGCTCATAACATGGTGGACCTTGCCTTTAAACTTATGGCACTAGAGTGATCCAGGCTAGATCATCTAACTTTCAATATCATAAATAAAACAAAAAATTAATCTCATAATTAAAAAGCTTTTTAACCAGGAGTGATCTAGGCTAGATCATCTAACTTTGAATACCACAAATAAAAAAAAAATTAATTAATCATACAAGTTATCGTGTATGACATTATATGAACGGATTTAATTAATCCGTCAACTATAATGCTACCACAATAACATAATATTACACTTAATTTAATTAACCAACGAAACTTTAGTATATAAGCCGCCAACCTTTTCTTTCTATTACATATGTGGGATCAAAAGCAATTTCTATCACGAAAATGCATCCAAACACATCTAAGGCGTCTGTTTTTATTTTATAACAAGGGTTGTTTATTTACCCCCGCTCATACTCAATCATGGCTACCTTTTTGTTTTTGAAACTTGAAAATATTTTGTTTATAAAAAGGGAACAAGGTTGCGCAACTTGGTATGTAGTGACGAGATAACTTTAGTGCTTTAGAAAAACCTAAATACCATTGCACGTAACGAGCAATAGAAAATTGAAATGCGGACTAATGGTGTTGTTGAAATATTTGATGAAAAAGAATTAAGTCTCTTATGGGTTTGTGTCTTATGACTGCTTGGGAGGAAATCTTGGACCATAGTTAGTATCAAAAGAACATGAAGATCCACGAGTTGATCAATAGAAGAAATACCAAAAGTTTGATGCTTTAAGTCCAACAAATTAATAAAGCTTTCAAACCATGAGTGATTTAGCTCTGAATATGTAAAAAAAAACAAAAAAACAAAGAGTTAATTAATTATAAAAGTTATCATAAACCAGATTACATGTACAGATTTAATAACCCGCACATGGAATCAATGTACAATTACATAATACTAATCATAACTTGGTCAACCAACATAACTTTAGTATATAAGCTACCATACTTTTCTTTCAATTAACTACAAAGTAAAGTAACTCCCAATATCGTTTTTCACGGGTTATGTGTTCCAATACCGTCTTTCATAGTGTATGGGGGAGTTTTAGCGTAGACAGTCTTACCCCTACCAAAGATAGAGAGGTTGTTTCCGGTTCTACCTAGGTTAGAAAAGGACCTCCGGCCTTTTTTAGGGAGTGAGGATCGAACCCTTGTCTCCACGTTCAGAGGCAAAGGGTTTTCCAGCTTTTCTTTCTATTACTTTTATGGAATCCAAAACAATTTTTTATCAAGAAAATGTATCTAACAAATATAAAAGTATATGCTTTTTTTATAACAAGGATTGTTTGTTTACCTCCATTCATACTCAAGCTTAGCTACCTTCTTCTTTTTGAAACTTAGAAAAATTTCTGTTAAAAGAGGGGAATCGAGATAACATTAGGAGTAATTACACAAATAGTCACCATGGTTTATCGGATTTTTCACTTTCAGCCATTAAACCTTTTTTTTTTTTACCGAAAGTGAAAAATCCAACAAACTACAGTGACCATTTGTGTAATTAGCTCTAACTTTAGAGTCTTGTCTAGTTTTTTTTTTTTTTTTTTTTTTTTTTTTTTTTTTTTTTTTTTAACTAGCATTAACCCAATGTAAAAAAATAAGGGAACTTTTTCTTTCTAATTTCCCATCTTGGATTTAAAAAATCGTAATAAAAAAGTACCGGCACACATACGAGTTATCATGTAATGCTAGATTTTGGTTTACTCTATCGAAACTTAACTACCTTGTTTTATGTGAAACATGAAAATCTTTTTTTTATATGATAATTTGTAAAGAATAAACCATTTCCGCCTTACGATTTGATTTCGAACGAAGACAGTATTGAACCTCTTAATATTTCTAGATTTGTTTTGGTACAAATTAACATAATGAATAACTAAAGTGGATAAGACATATTAGTAATAAACAAGTCTGACAACATAAACAAACTAACAATAATTAGACGAGGGACACTCAAAAACACTTGCTGCAAATATATTGTATTATTGTACAGTTAGAATCCTTCACTAGGGATCGCAAATTTGTTGGTTACGCATTTAAACTCATGTATTGATCTTGTCATAAACTTGTAATTAGTTAATATAATTATTAATAAGTATTACGGTGCAAAAGTGTGTAATTCATTTAAGTTTAAAACATAATTGAATCATTAATATAGTAGTCATCATTTGTTAACCAATACAAAATATCAAATAGAGATGGAATCATCACATCCTTGGGTATATTCAATTGTATATAAATTGGAAGACATATTTATTCTACGACAAATTATATATAGACAAAGAATAGAGGTTTCAACAATAGAATTGATACTCACGCCAAATAAATTAATGTACACATCACAATTCATATTATTAATGCATACGTTAGTATGTTACAACATGTCATATGCATAATTGTGATGTGTGCATCAATTTATTTGGTGTGAGTATCACTCAACTTTCAACAAATATGAAGCTTTTTAACTTTGAAATAATCGAACATTTATGATAACATATAATAATTTCTAGGAAAATCATGAACAAAACCTTTTTTGCTAAATTCACAAAAAGTTAATAAGTCTCACAAGTTTTGTCAGGAACAATGACTCCACAGGTTTCTAATCTATTGAATCATCATCCCGTCAGTAACATCATACTAATATCAACTTACCTATCCAACATGAATTTAGTATATATCCTATGTGGGATCAAACATTTTTTATAAGATGTTTCAACACATGTAAGCTATATAACTCTTTTACATTTTTATGAAGGTTCGTTATTCATCTCTACTAAAATTCAAGTATAACTACTTTTTTTATTATAAAACTACATAATCATTATTCTAAATGATAAATCTTAGCTAATATAAGTCTTAAGTTAACTTTTCATACAATTTTTCGTCATGATACTACAAGTCTAGATTTATTAATTAGGACTGGACACCTATGACAACAACATAATATTAAGAGTAAATTGCAAAAATCATCCATGTGGTTTGCCCAGATTGCAAAAAGCATCCCAGTGGTTGGCTAATTGCAGGCGGCGTCCCTGTGGCAAAACTTTGTGATCATTTTGGTTCTTGATTTTAACTGGCGTTAAATGTATTCCGTTAGAAGTTACATATTTAGCCCTTTTGGCCAATAATTGTTGCAAAAACCGTCTACCACCACCGTCCACTGCCACCACCGTCTACCACCACTGTTAGCCCCCATCACCGTCCGCCACCACCATAAGCTGTATGAAAAGGATAAAAAGCCACAGGAATAATGATAAGCAAATCCAAGCTTAAACCCATCTGTCTATATCCAATAGCTACTAAAAGGCTAACCTAGGGTCTAACAAGCTATAAGCAACCTTAAAAGCTATAATAAGCTCACAAAATCTCAATAAAACCCAAGAAAAAGCACTGAATAAGCAAAGTATTCCAATAAGTAGTTATGAAACAGATGCAGGCTAAAGGGGGGTACTTTCTAAGCTTAAAATCAAGAGCTACTATGCAAGCTAGGGGGAGGGCTTATGGGGAATCAAAGATAAGCTGGTAAACTACTATATTCTCCCAAATACAGCTTATAGTGAGCTTATTTATATTTTTTTTATACATTTTTAGAAATCCTAATAAGCTATAAAACAGGCTTGCAATTAAGCACTTTGAACCAAAAAGACTTGTGCAAAGGGCACAAGTTATCCAACCCAGCAACTTTTCACTACTAGAAAACTAAGTAAATGATTTTTCTTATTTAATCTAGTTTAGCAAACCTATAACCTGTTACTTTCTTGCCTTCGATTAAAACTTGTTTCTGCGATTATATAACGTCCTGGATGTTTGGGACAACAATTTGTAATCGAATAATAGAAACTGATTTATGTATTTTTTGAATTGTATTGATATATGGAATGAATTGTTTACAGAAATCTTAATCTATATATACCAAATGAATTGGTACCATCATGACTGTTAGAACCAAGAGTCATACCGGTTTGTTAAAAGTAAAAGTCGTGATTCTCTAAAACTGTTTATATCATTATTCCTAAGACCCAACCCAAACAACTATTGGGTTTACAGACTTTAGATAAATACATAACATAATATTACACTAAACTATCCTAATTTTTTCTTCTATAACATTAAAGTCCAACATTCACCCCCATAATGTTATAGACGACAATCGAGTCTTTTTTACTTGCCTTTACAGTAATGTTGGTTCATCGTCAGTTTCATAAATGAGATGTGCTTGATCCTTCTTGTCTTTCCATTTCGTGAATTCCTTTGTGAAATGTCCATGCTCACCACATTCAGAACACCTGAGCTTGCTTTTGTCTATGCTTCCACGATTAATACCTTCTCAATAGCTATCTTTGTTTTTGGTAAAGTTTCTTCCATGTCCTCTAACTCCTTGATTATTTGAACTTGCAAATAGAAGTTTGTTTTGATAATTGTCTTCTGGTTTGTCGTGGCTTTTAAGTTGTTCTTCAAAAGTTGTTATTCTTCCTACGGCTTCTTCAAATTGCATTGTATCAATCTCTTGATATTGTTCGATAGATGCCACGATTGGTAAAAACTTCTTTGGGACTGAGTTAAGCAGTTTCCTCACGAGTACTTTATCTTTCAGAGTACCTCCAACGCTTTTAAACTTGGCTTGTATGCTACTTAACTTCCCTGCAAACTCACTTGCACTTTCATCTGGTTTCATCTTTAATGTTTCCAACTCACTTCTTAAAGTCTACAAATGTGCTTTCTGAACTAAATCGGCTCCAAGATGTTTAACCTTGATTGACTTCCATACTTCCTTTGCAGTGGTGTATTGTGCAACTTGCATTAATATGTATTGTGGTAATGTTCTCATCTATTGTTGTATCTTGCTTGCCACCAGTGTCTTTCATGCCATCAACACTTTCCAAAGTCCATACGCCTTTAATAATGTTTCCATCATCAGTGCCCAAGTTGTATAATTCGTATATGTCAGTTTAGGACATTGAAGTGGAACATTTCCTTCTCGAATGATGCAGTGCTTGATGCGTTATCATGCTTGTCACCTTCTACCATGCTTGCTTTGATCAAAATAATTGATCCTTTCTTGCTGATATTTAAAAACCAATGATTCTACTTTCTTGCTGGTTTGAATCAAGGGTTCTACTTTCTATCTGAACTTAAGAAAAGGCACGAAACTTGCTATTTGAATCTTTAGGCTCGAAACTTGCTATGAACCTAAGGATTCGGTTTTGACTTGCTATGAATCACTAGGATTCGGATTAACTTGCTATGAACCACAGGGGTTCAGTTAACTTGCTACTTGCTGAAACGAATTTTTGAAGAATTCGTTTGTCTTACTATGGATCTCAAAAGATTCTGTCTTTGCTACTTTAATCAATCGTGATTTTTTCTTGCTAATGGGAAATTTCCTAACTTACTAACAACCAACAAAAACTTTTTCCTAATTTATATGGAGTAGTAAATAGTAAATAGGATGAAAGAATTAGAACCTGTCCTTCCTTTGATTCATGCTACTTAACTGATTCGCGATTCCAATATCCTTCCTTCTGATCAATTTTTGTGTTGTTCATGCTTTTGGTTCGGTAAATAGATTGCCAACAGAAATCGTTTTTCTTCTTCTTGCTTCTGAAATCAACAGTTACAAGTTCTGTAGCAGGAGTCGCTGTTTGGGACAATTGTTACTTTCTTGCCTTCGATTAAAACTTATTTCTGCGATTATATAACTTCCTGGATGTTTGGGAGATCAACTTGTAATCGAATAATAGAAACTGATATATGTATTTATTGAATTGTATTGATATGTGAAATGAATTGTTTATAGAAATCTTAACCTATATATACCTAATTAATTGGTACCATCATGACTATTAGAACCAAGAGTCATACCGATTTGTTAAAAGTAAAAGTCGTGATTCTCTAAAATGGTTTATACCGTTATTCCTAAGACCCAGCCCAAACAACTATTGGGTTTACAGACTTTAGATAAATACATAACATAATCTAACACTAAACTACCCTAATCTTTTCTTCTATAACATTAAAGTCCAACATAACCCTACTAACTAATATTGTATTTTTAGTTTTTTTTATATTTTTTTGGAAATGAATATAAGCTAAAAATTACCAATGAAAACACTGTGTCAGAAATTGCTTATGAGGTTTTTATCCCTTTTGACTTTTGTAAATTAAAACTTTGACCTCCACTTGAACTGTAAATGACTTAGACTATGTTTTACACTAAAAATAGACTCAAGTTGACACAGTTTGACTGACTCATAAGGATTTAACTAGTAAAAAACAAGTTAACTAATTAATCTACTTAAGAGATGACAGTTATGATTTATAATCCTAGGATTCAAACTAATCAACTAAAAACCACATATCATCAACTTGATTAACCTTCTACTAGCTAATCCTAACTATGCTAAGTGACCTTAAGCTATGAAAATCAGAATTGACCAAAGGAATGCCCTCCAAACACTCCCTATAAAAAATGAAATTGAAATTAAAGCTTGACTAGATTCTAACCTCAACTGATTTGAACTAATAATGAAGTTATAAGAATAATAAGCTAATGAATACTAATAATCACTAATAGAATAAGCAAAAAACATCAACTAATTTAAAAGTAATAAAAGTATATAAGAATGTATAAAAAATATATATAAAAATGTGTATAAAAACCATGGTTACCAAAAAAAAAAAAAAAAAAAAAAAAGAACGTTGAGTAAATTGCATAAATCGTCCCTATGGTTTAAAGGATGGACGTTGCAACAATTATTGGCCAAAACGGCTAAATGTGTAACTTCTAACATAATGCATTTAACGTCAGTTAAAACCAGGGACCAAAACGATCACAAAGTTTTGCCACAGGGACGCCGCCTGCAATTAGCCAACCACAAGGACGCTTTTTGCAATCTGGGCAAACCACAAGGACAATTTTTGAAATTTACTCTAATATTAATGTTAACTAACTCAACCAATGTAACTTTAGTATATAATCCACCATCCTTTTCTTTCTATTAACAATGTGGGATATGTCAAAAACAAACTTTTATCTTTTAAATATATAAACACATGCAAGCTATCAACATTTTTACAATATGGGTTCTTTATTTACCTCCACTAATAATCTCAATCTTAGCTACTTTTTGTTTTGAAACTTGAAAAAATGATGTTAAAAAAGAAAGGAACAAGGTGTTGGAATTATATAACATGACAATCAAATAAATAATCACAAAACATCAAAGTATACATGCGGAAGCGTATAAGATTTATTAACGAATAATTAATTAACATAAGAAGAATATGCGTACCTTGCTTGATTCTAGCCGAACAAGAATCAAATCCACAAACTAGCAATTGGATGAACCCTAATTAGGGTTTATAGGATTATATGAATTACCCCTTACCGTTTTGTAATTCAATCCAAGATAATAACAAAAGTATGTTATTACTATGTTTTTGCATGCATGCGTACTAAAGCGAATTAAAGTAATGCTAGTTTTATAAAACAAATAACTTGATGTATTTGAAAAGAGTAGATCGACACCCTAAAGGGTTATACGATCGGTTTGTATTCTGAAAACACACAAACAAAGTTTTAGGTTTAGCTTAATGAATACAAGAGATGGAAAAATAAAACCCCTAGCCTTGTTTATATACCCAAGCAAACTTGGTGAACAAGTTGGTTTTTGTTTCCATGTTTCTCCTTATGGCCGATCGGTTTTGAGTTCCCCAAGGGGATTCCGGAACCTTCCCAACTTTTGCAATTAAGTCCTTTTCCAAATACCTTTAACGCCCGTTAGTCCATTACATTAATTACTTAACGTTCGTTAGTTATTTCGTTTAATAAATAAATAAATATAACGTTTATATTTAATTATTAACTTTAAATTCTCATACGTAAAGTGTGCAATCCCATAGTCTCGAGTTCGATCCTAACTCACGTCTACTAATTTATATCCATAAAACCAACAGCTCCCACTTGGATATATCTTAATAGAGTGATCACATTCGGTTAGCGTCTAGCAACACTTCGATGCCTCTAGTACAACTCGAGCAAGGCTCCTGGAAAACCTTTTAATGATTTCTCATTATTATTATCCTTTTGTTTCTAATACCATATTAAATAAAGATATGGAATTAAGTCATTCTTTATTTAACCATTCTGTTTCTCGTTATAAGTGATTGAACAAGATTACCAAATCTTCTAAACATATTTAGGGGAGATTTTGGGTGTGGCCACACAAGCATCTTGTCAACCCTACGAGGGGTCCATCAGTATTAAACTCCAAATTAATTTGAAGGAACAAATTATATCTTGACTACGAGAATAACCCACAAACTTTGTAACATTTCTGAAAACAACCTTTATGACTACCGATTCACGTATAGCGTTAAGTTGTTCCACGTAGTGCACTACATTCATGACACTTATCTGGTATCTCAAGTCTGAGGATAACTATTCATAATTCACTTAACAACAATATCCATAAAGTAAATTATGTAGTTGGGATAATCCTATATTCAATTCATTGAATATCATCTGAAATTGGCATGCATTCTCATCAATATACTTTCAAGTATATTCTACCATATCTCTCAGATTTGTCTTAGTTTAATGATACTCCCATATCATTAATCGACAATGGATGATTTAGAATAAATAAATTTATTCACGGATTAAACATGCAAATATTGGATACAATATATTATAAAATCAAACATACCAAGTATTTGATTTATTATAACAATTGTTTAACATCCCTTATCCAAATACTAAATAGATCAATGCATGAAAATTTCAGTTGATGAATTATGCCTCAACTAATGACAATCATAATTGTTGACAAGGCATAAATCAACCAACTTGATCTATCATAATTTTGAGAATACTTATTTCAAGAATTCAATTAGTGAAGTTCTTGTATGTGTGCATTCACCAATCCACATAATAACTCATAAAGTGTGTGACATCCTCTATCACCAATTTATGACAATTTAAACTTTCAAATATTTTAAAGTTTAAAGTATTCTTATTCTTTTAATGTATAATGCAACTGTGCTTTTAGTAGCACAACTAGTTCACATGGCTATTAGCAAGGATGAAATCCTACCATGACTAGTATTGAGTGTCATCTCAATTAAACCAGCATCATTGTATACAAACAACAATATGCTCATTAAAACTCCGTAAACTTTAATATCTTATTGTGTAATGTTTGATGCTTTCCTAACTTTCAAGTTTAAAGCTGATGACAATTTTCACAACATTTGACATATTGTTCATCCATAGAATTTAGGAGCAATTCCAGGCTGAGGATGTAATTCTTTCAGAATATTCATTACACAAGCTATCTAATAACTTTTAGTTAGATATCAATGTTGTCAAATCACTTCTTATTCAAGAATGATACAACAATTTTAATACACAACATGATGTACATGATGAATCTACAAGTCAACCTTAGAATTCATTCACGTTCTATCTTGTCAAAAGATATTTATCAATTTCCCAAATGATATATCATGTTTTATTAGAATCATTTATTTTACTGCACATGTTTATTAACAATAAACATATATTTCAAGGTTGTATGTTTTAATTCTTAAATCTTACAAGTGAAGTTTCATTCCAATCTAAGACTTAACATTTAGCTTACAAGGAATGTTACTTCCTATATGTTATACAACATATAAGATTTAAAATCTTAACATAATACTCCCACTAGCTTTCAGGAATACTTAAAAATTTATCTTATTTCAATTATAAATCAAAACTAGGATTTAATAATTTAAACATAAGAATAATTTCATGGATGCATGCATTTATTCATTCATGAATAATTGCACTTCGTACACTACCAAAGATTATATGAATTCAAAAAACCTTTCAATTACTTACCGTCCTCGCTCAAGTAATTTCTCAAGAAAGAGTTTTGATATTCCATTGTCATATTTCATATTAATGAAATCCAGTATGACAATTATCATCTTTATATATTTAATGTGTCTTGAAAAAAATATTCAATCATAATTAATTGCTTAAGTATGATTAATAATCTTGTCATAAAACGCACATAAAATATGTGTACAATATTGTCCATATGATTTATACATAGAAATTCAAACCACTGGGGTTTTTCATTTCTTTGAAGAAACTCATTTCCATTCTCTAGTCTAACTATTAAGATAAACCAAATTTCCAAAATTGATTATCTTTATGGACATCATCTTTAACATTCATTGTATGAGTAATTTACCCAATTCAATATTCGGTAATCCATCATAATGATTATCAGTTTTACTATAATCCTGTAACTCATGTTCTTCTCAGCATATAAATCAAATATCTGAGATATCCTTGCAGATCTATGAATGAAAATTCCATCATCATGAGGTCCATCATTTACATGTCTAACCTCATCATGATATTTACTAGTGTGTTTTAGAAGATTATGTATCTTGTAATTTTATCTTTCAAGATAAAAAAAAAACTCCCACTTGCATTTTGTAATATATAGACTATCTATATATACTTAGCAATTAGAGCAAAACTACATTGTTCTCTATTTGGAACATTACAAATACACATTGATAATTCTTGACATTAGTTTGTTAATAACCTATTCATAAGTAGTTTAACAAATTCAGAATCTTCAACTTTAAAACTTAATGTGATTCATCACATTCCATAATGAAATGGTGTTTTATTAATCTTCTAGGTTGGAGTCATATTCAGTATATTTAATCCATACTCAATATTCTAACCTTGTTACCTTTTAAGAAAGAAGTTATGGTTATCATGAATCAAACAAATCAAATAGAGTTTGATTCTCCTAACTGAACATACCATCAACTTGTGGTATTCATTAGAATTAATATTGTAAGACAATCTAACAATATATAAGATAAACATATTCCTTTTGGCTTACCTATTTACCAACTAAGTCAACATAATGGTATAATAGACTTTCCAAGCCAATTACATGCTTTATAACACAAGTACCTTTTAACCAAGTCACTTCATATCTATGTCTCATCAAGGAACATAAACTATTATAATCCCATTATACGTTATAAATCATTGATCACCTCAATGACTTCTTGTATATGTCTTAATTAAAAAGCATAACAAGTTGACGTCTTACTTTATTATAAGTCTTAAAAGACTTTATGTTTATGTCTTTACCATGAATGATAAACATGTTTAACTAAAGTAATTATGAACACAACTCTTGGTTTCAATTATAATTTCAAGTTAATTTATTTTCTTCACAATAATGTAGGACTACATTATTTTTCATTTATGTCATTCCAAAATACATAAATAAACAAATTGAAGTAGTATTAGATTACTTCATTTATGTCATTCTAATAATACATAAATATCTAATTTGAAGTAGTCTTATATATCATTTTGACACATGTTCTAAATACTTGTCTAATTTAGAAGCGCAAATATGTCCATGCAAGGTCGACTTCACATAGAGATTTACTTTGTTGCTGCAATCTCGCCAAGTTCTGACATGACGTAAATTGCAACACCAAGTGTTTCTTGAATTAGATATGTACAAGTTATATTAGAATGATGATCTCTTACCTTGCAGTCAAGAGAATCCGTTAAATCATATACTTATATGTTGTAGTACCTTGCACACAATATAGATTTCTCCCACTTGTACATGGAACAACATCATGTAGCAGATAAACAACACGACATATGTTTGTTTATGTAACTAATATAATTGTGTCATTGATATTTGCATAACTAGTAGATGTAGAACCACTTCATTGTCTAATAAGGAAACGTACATGACTATCCTTGAAAACATAAGTGTCTACAAGTGGAAAATAATTATCTTAAGACATTCTAGAGATAATCTGGTTTACTACCAATATGACAAAGCTTGTAACTCTCACTGAATTAGAGATCATTACAGTAATTCCTTATTCAGTAATAAGAACAAAATACTCCCACTGGATTTGACAACATTGTAAGTGTTGCATTAACCAGTGAAAGAAAATAGTGTTCTATTTACTTCCCTACACTTTTTGAGAAAGTCCATACATAACAATTACTTTTTAGTTTTTTGGTACGTGGGTGTATATCGTTTTTGTGAAATTCCCTAAGTACGTGGGTAAGTGTTTTGTGTTGCCAAAACGATTTTTTTATTAACATAGTCAAATTGGTACAAGTTGTCAACTTTTTAGTTTTTTGGGTCCGGAGTTTCTCTCCTTAATGTATTTAACTATATTGTTAACTCATTATCTTGTATGTGTGTAAGTACAAGATTTATCAGATTTGTAGATTGTCTTGTTTGATGTTTTTTTTTGGGTAAAGGGTTTTTGCACTGGTAAATGGTGTTTTGTTTGATATTAAAATATTTACATGGCATGTAACTTCTCGACTTTTTGGGTTGTACAAGCTTTTGAAAATGGATCATATTACTAATTGTACATTTGTAGTGAGTAACATACAAACCAGCGGTAATCGTTACCATGATCATTCTTTACCCTCTAAAACCCATAACCAAACGCTCCCAAAGTTTCTATTCCAATTGGTCCATGGTTCAAAACTACTATATGAGTTACATTTGTTCAACTGTGTAAGCCTAGTTTAGATGGTTCTTAGAGTTTTCGTAAAGTCATTTAGTTGACTACCGGCCTTAAACAACCGGACGCGGCTCATATAATCAACTGTCCTTCTTGCTTGGCGGGTTGAACTGGCTGGTATGGAGTTAACCTTGCGGACATCATTTAGCTACAGAGGACCCGAAAACAAGACCACTGCAGAAAACAGAACAAAAAGACGCATACCATTTTTCATGTTGTAGAACTACTGAGACCAGTAAAGCTCTAAGCACTTCAATATGATAAGAAAAACGAACAGTGTCCTGACTTGTAAAAAGCAAGTTAGGACTAACTTGGATCAATCCACCCTTAAGGGAAAAGATGACATATAGTTCCAACAGAATCGTTGAAGTGTTCGCCATTGAATGTCTCTTACATGCGAATCAACACCAAGACGAAATGTAAGCCACAATTGTTCCCAAGCTACATTATGGATCAAAACACGTAATCCATCACTTGCTGAAGATATAATCACCATACAGTCAGGGGCAGTCGGGGTGGTACTGAGAAACACGCAACCATAAAACAAGACCTGCTCTTGAGGCAGCTTGAATATGTCTAACGCTGAAATTAGTGTAGTTCAGAATTGTAAATGACATGGAATATTATTTCGGATGTAATAACTTTTTTATCACTATACTACTCCATGTTTATTGTCAGTAACTATTTTTGAGTTTCGCGTCAATTTTCTCGTAACGTCAACAAAAAAGAGTGCAAAACGAAACATAAAGAATACGTTGATTGGGATAACAAAGTTCTTTTGTAGTTTTGCCATGTTTTCTATAAAAAACAAGTTTTATGTTTATATCCCACATCGGTCAAAGAGAAGAACTTTTAATAGCTAAATATACCATGGTGCAAATGGTTCAAGCAGCTTAACGCAAGTGCTATGTTGTTGATCCTCACATTGGTTTCTAGTAATATATACATGTACATAATCTATATTATCAGAAACCACTTCAGCCTCATAAATTGGAACAATTTCTCAACTTTTTAATTTTTAACTATGTTGTTAACTCATCATCTAGCGTTAATGAATTTAAATATGTTGTAAACTCAACATTTTGTATGCGTGTAAGTAAGGCTGTTAAGATCGAGATCCTCTATGTATCGTTTTTATCTTTTGCAAGATCAAAATTGTAAAATCGAATCAAGATCGAAAGATCCTACTTAAATGTTCAAATGTCTTATATGTCTAGTAACTCGTGCTCAAAACTAAGAGTATGAAAAAAAATAATAGCTCAAACTCAAAGTTATAATAATATGAAAATGCAACGCGTAATGGTTTAAAACACTAAAATAACTAATCGATGATTAAGGTTGCCGAATCTTTTAACCTAAAAATCAAAATATTTTACTTTTATAAAACATTTTATAATTATCCACGCATGCTTTATTGTTTTACTTTAACAAAATTCACTCCTTTATACTTGATTAGTTAGTTAATTCAATGAATGTAGGATCCAGATCCTACGAGTGTATGGTAAGATAGAGATTCTACTTAAGATCATATGACTTTTAAGATCCTATAAAGGATCGACTCGTTTTTGTTTAGCGGGATCGTAAAATCAGAAGATCTTAAGAGCTAGATCGAGATCTTAACATCTATGCATGTAAGTACAATATTTTTAAGTTTCTTTAATGACAGTTTACAAGTCATACAATCTCCACATACTGTGTTTTTGTAAGAAGTTCTTGAAAATTAGATAGTTTCTCTTCTAAGCTTACGCATATTGTTGTATACATTGTCTTGATTGATGTTAAAACTTCTAAACATTTACTATTTCATGTAACTTCTCGACTTTTTGGGTTGTACACGATTTTAGATAATGGATCATACCACTGTACATTTGTTGGTAATCGTTACGATGACCATTGTTTACCCTCTAAAACCCATAACCGTTCACTCAAAAACACAGATTCTTGTGTGACTATCATCTATTGGCCTTCTCGTTTGACGGGTTGAACCGGCTGGTATGGAGTAAACCTTGCAGACATATTTGATGCGACACATTGATGTAAGGGGAAAATAGTTCTCTTCATGAAGTAATAAAGATGAACAAAAATAACAGTATCTCGATCAGTGTTAGCTTATGATAAGCCTATATATTCTTGTTATAGTAGTAATGGAAATTCTAGATCCAGGAACCGAAGTAACATTGATTTTTTGAGTATTAACAGATTCGTCACTTAGACAAAGTTCATGTGACTTCTGGAGAACGAAATGATGAACATGTATACAAGGAGAATAAGTAACCACATTGATCAAAAGAGCAAGTAATGTCTATGTATACCAAGAAGGAAGAAAACGTACTAACAACTGATATATATACCTACACAAGTTCTTAAGTAGTTGAGTAACATTCCCACTAACTTAGTGGGTGATTGATCATACGGAGTAACTTACGAACCAGCAATGAACGTTAATCCCTTACCCTCTAAAGCTCAAACCAAATGAACGTTACACAAAGATATCACCATCACCTTCAAAGTTACCGGACACAAAAAGTTTACCAGAGTTACTACCGTTAGCCCTTCGTTACTTAACCCACTTCAAAAGCTAGCAGCTTCAACTTAAACATGTTCGAATGGTCACTTATGGAGCTAGAAAAAACCCTAAAACTACCTAAACCGGTTGACCTGGGGGTTCAGCTCGTTGGAAATTTCACACCAGCTCAAGAGTGTACGGTTCAGCATGGGCTAGAAGTCGTGGGAGAAATACTGGCCGAGTTCAAGCCAAAAGGTGGTCACCATTTTTTATTCCCACATAGGTCAAAGAGAAGAATTTTTAATAGCTAATATAGCATGGTGCATATGAACCAATCAGCTTGATACAAGTGCTATGTTGTTGATTCTTACATGTTGCTTTCATGTAATATACAACATCATGTATTACATGAAGTAGCAGAAGTATCAAAAATTGTTACAAGTTCTCAGTTTTTTAGTAACAGGGTCATGCATGACTCCACTCGACACCATTTAAAAAAAAAAATGAAGACGAAAACGACCATTTTAGAAAAAAATAATTAACCAAAATTCGGTTGATCATGACAACATGCAAGTCAACACGGCTCATTATCGTATCGGGGATGAATTTGGATGTGGGAACCATAAATAAAATACCACTTGGACGTAAGACGCGTTTCGTTTATTTAGCAATAGTTGAACCTTGGCAAAAATGCGGTGGTATGGCCAAGGTTGACTTGGTGACACGACATGTCACCAAGTTTTACTAAGGGAACAAACGGTTAAGAAGTGAGCTGTGTTTTTTTCATGTGGGAAACGGTGAGAAGGAAGATCAAGGGTATATATTGAGTTATGTTAGAGACGAAGTTAGAGATAGGTCGGAATTAGTTATAGTTGATGCTTTAAGTATGAAGCAGACGAGCGTAGTGAAATTACCTAGTAGATTTCCATATGGTTTTCATGGTACTTTTGTTAGTTCTCAAGATTTAGCTAATCAATATTGATATATTTTATATTCTCTTACTTCATGGTACCATGCAATCTTAACTTTGATGCATACACTTAAGAAAATATTTGCCAATTTATTTTTATAGATTCTAACACTCTTGAGGCAGCTTGAATATGTATAAGGCTCAAATTAGTGTAGTTCATAAGTGTAAATGACATCGAATATTTTTTGGGTGCGCGTAACTTTTCTATCACTATACTACTCCATGCTTATTGTCACTAAATAATTGTTTTTGAGTCTCGTATCAATTTTCTCATGGCATCAACAAAAAAGAGTGCAATGTATTGACGAAACATCAATAAGAAGTTGATTGGGGTAACAAAGTTCTTGCGTAGAACTTGTCATGTTTATTCTCTGAAAACTTGTTTTGTGTTCATATCCCACATTGGTCGAAGTGAAGAACTTTTAATAGGTTATATATGATGGTGCATATAGTTCATGTAACTTGATATAAGTGCTATGTTGCTGATTTTAACATGTTGGCTGCTACTAATATACAAAATCTATATTAATTGCAACCAACACCATTGGCATTAGAAAATTTGTACAAATTATCAAACTTTTTCGTTTTTTAAGATCTGAGAGTTCCTCTATGTATTTAGCTATATTGTTAACCCATCATCTTGTATGTGTGTTGGTACAAGATTTATCGGTTTTGGTTGATGACAATTTACAACACATATAGTTCATGTAACTTGATATAAGTGCTATGTTGCTGATTCTAACATGTTGGCTGCTACTAATATACAAAATCTATATTAATTGCAACCAACACCATTGGCATTAGAAAATTTGTACAAATTATCAAACTTTTTCGTTTTTTAAGATCTGAGAGTTCCTCTATGTATTTAGCTATATTGTTAACCCATCATCTTGTATGTGTGTTGGTACAAGATTTATCGGTTTTGGTTGATGACAATTTACAACTCATACAATCTTCACAATTTGTGCTTTTGTTAGAAGCTTTTGAAAAACTAGATAGTTTCTTTTTTGAACATACGCATAACTTGATATAAGTGCTATGTTGCTGATTCTAACATGTTGGCTGCTACTAATATACAAAATCTATATTAATTGCAACCAACACCATTGGCATTAGAAAATTTGTACAAATTATCAAACTTTTTCGTTTTTTAAGATCTGAGAGTTCCTCTATGTATTTAGCTATATTGTTAACCCATCATCTTGTATGTGTGTTGGTACAAGATTTATCGGTTTTGGTTGATGACAATTTACAACTCATACAATCTTCACAATTTGTGCTTTTGTTAGAAGCTTTTGAAAAACTAGATAGTTTCTTTTTTGAACATACGCATATTGTTTATACATTGTCTTGTTTGATGTTAAATTCCAAAATATTTACTATTTCATGTAACTTCTCAACTTTTTGTGCTCTACATGATTTTGGATAATGGATCATACTATTATTGTACACTTGTAGTAGGTAACACAAAAACCAATGGTAATTGTTACCATGACCATTCTTTACGCTCTAAAACCCATAACAAAGCACTCTCAAAGTTTCTATTCCAATTGTCGATGGTTCAAAACTGCTATATGAGTTACGTTTGTTCAACGTTGTGTAAGCCCAGTTTGGGCTTGTCGTAAAGTCATTTGGTTGACTATAATGGGCCATTTTATCATCAAAATGATTTCTAACGTATTCATGGGTCAAGTTTACCTAAATGTATTCGATTGACCTAATGGATAGTTGATTTTAAGAGACTATTTCTTGCTTCTAGTCTTAGTTTGTGTGTCAAAAAGGGTATGTATGCACATAGCAGGAAAGCATTTAGTATCGTCTCTTTATAACTTTATATAAAGCACAAAGCAAGAAGTTTTGGGACAGTGCTTTCATATTTTATTTATCAATCGATACTACATATAGGTGATTTTATTCCATGCAAACTAATTATCGATTATCTCTGTGATGGGATAGTTATTCGTGTATCTAGCGTTTAAAACCCTAACTAAGTTAGGGTTTACTTATTACTTGGTTTTGAGGGTCTTATTGCTGTGATTTATTCATGATGGGGGTTACGAGAGAGAGGGATAACGGTGAGGGAACGTTGGAACATGATTTTGATGATGGGAGTACTGGTCAGAATGAGAGTCTTGTTGATCATATAGAATGTGATGGGGCTGATAACGTGAATAAGGTTAAGGATAAGGTTGTTTTGGATGATTTGGAGCAGAGCCATGATACACCTGCTTCTGATTCGGCCTCTAATGGTTCAAAACAGCCTAGTGTGGAGCAATTGATTGCTAATGCGCATCAGAACTTTGATGAAGCAATGAATAAAATTGACAGTGATATTGCTAAGATGGCTTCATCTTCTGATGTGAACAATTCGAGTGGTATTGGGCTTCAATCTAAGTCGAATGGTACTAAAGTTTATTCAGCAAATACTCCTCCGTCGAGTTTTGATGTGGCTATGCAATCCCAGATATATGGTACTAATCATTGTGTTACTTTTGATCCTAATGCACCCAAGGTTGTTACTACTAGTGGTAATGGAGTTAAGTCGGTTTCTTACGCGGTGTTGCTTCTAATGAATCCTAAACACGTGTCTAATTTTCGGAGGCTAGAATGCGGCAAAAGAAGGATGATGTTGACCTTTCGGTCCCAATGAAAGTGGTGAAAGAGGTGAACATGAGGTTTGAGAATACTCTCTCGGATACTTCCTTGGTCTACGCCTTGCTTTCCCTTGTTGACTATTATGTTCGCAATCGTAGGCTAAGTATGGTTTACAAAAGGTTATGATGAATGCTAAGGATTCTTCTTCTTCAAGTTTAATTCGAAAAAGGCGTTGATGATGTTCTTGATAATGGTCCTTGGTTGATTCGTAATGTTCCTATTATTCTTAAACCATGGACATTGAACACCAACTTGCTTAAAGAGGATTTGACTAACATTCGGTGTGGGTTAAATTCCATGATGTTCCTTTAGCTATGTTTTTCGATGACGGGCTCGATCTTCTTGCTACATTGATTGGTACGCTCAAAGGTTAGATGCTTTACTAGTCAAATGTGCAAAGAATCTTGGGGCCGTAGTAGTTTTGCTAGGTGTATGATTGAAGTGAAGTCGGATGAGGTTCTTAGGGACAGCCTCACCGTCGAGATTCCTTTACTTGATGGTACGGGTTCGACTATTGAGAAGATCCGTGTTGAATATGAATGGAAACCGCCTAGATGTGAGAAATGTCGGGTTTTGGACATACTTTGGTGGATTGTCCTAAGCTTGTGATTCCGATCGCTCAACCTCATAAGAATGTAAGTGATGGCTTTCGATCGTTAACAATAAGAAGAAGGAAAGCAAGTTGGGCGAATCTGGGTCGAGGAGGTTCTACTAAATCGTGGTGGGTAAGCATTTTGAATATCGCCCAAAAGCCTCCTCCCGAACCCAAGATAGTAAATGTCGGTGAAGATGGCTTCTAATGTGGCTAGTACGAGTGGAACCAGGATCACTACGTCTAATCAGTTTGATGCTCTTAATAAGGACGATACAGATGTGGATACTGGTCGTACAATTGAGGTTAATGAGGATGAGTTGATTAAGACTGGTTGTACATCACATGTACCGCTTGTGAGTGATTCAATGGGAACAATGGATGTTGGTTCTACTCCCATAGTTGAGAAAATTGGTAAGCTTGAAAAACTACTTATTGATGGGAAAGCTACTCTTGTGGATGATGATGGTCAACCTATTCCGTCTACCTCTTCTACTAAGAGAGCTAACCCTTTTTCTAAAGTGGGAGAGATTGAGGTGTCTGATTCTAAAGATGAGGTTGTTGCTAACCCATTTGATGAGTCTGCTAATATATTTGGTGGTGGCCAAGAGTTTGAAGATGAGTATGATGACTATGACTTCGATGACTATGCGAAACAGGTTCGTGATCTTCCTGGGAATTTGGATGCCTTTAATGCCATGTATGGCACAAAGTTTCAAGGTCCTAGGAAGTAATCTTATTTCGTTGTGTCATATGTTATCTTTTGAGTGGTGGTTTGTTTTCTTGTTTAGAAAATAGGAAGTATCTTGTTATGTAAGCTTTATGCCTATGTAACGGGTTGATATATGGGATTTCACTCATATACATTGTACTTAAACATTTATTTGGTTAATATATTTACCAGGGTGCAGGATTACTCCCCTTTACCAAAAAAAAAAAAAAAAGCAAGAAGTTAAAATTGGTATATGCAGGCTTAAGTTTACTTTTAGTATCGTCTCTTTGTAACTTTATATAAAGTACGATATGTGAGTTGTTCATCAACCAAGAGATGTGGGTTCAAGTGTTAATGAAGACGTATGCATGATACAAATAGTAAGATATAAGTGTTTTGAATTGAATTTCCTTGCAATTAGCTAATTAAAACAGTACACGTTTAGCTACTTGTAGTTTAACATAATTTCATGCGAAGTATTGATTTAGCTGATGTACTGTTTAATATGAATTTCCTTGTAGTTTAGCTATTGTATTGTTTTAATTATGCAAGCAAAACAAAGCGATTTCATGCCACTATTACCTTGTGCAATGTCGTCATTATTTAATATATAATTTATGTCATTTATTACAACTTTTTTTTTTTTTTTTTTTTAAATATTCTACATGACTATTGTTTGACATGTAACGGTCCAATTAGTTTTTGATAAGTTATTTCATTTAAAAACATGACTACTTACATTTCGGGAACTTTTTCGGTACTCTTCCGCTTTGTTATCGGTACCGTACTAATGATCCTGAATTTTTTTTGGCTCGAATCATGATACCGATCTCGTACCGTGTATCAGGAGTCGGTACCGTTTCGATACATGTTACTTGTATTTAGCATCTAACAAACAAGAAGACTGTAAAAACAACACCAAGTTATTTTAAATTTTAAAGTATGTCGTATGTTTAGTGTTAGAAGATTTGTGACTATCATAATTATAATGTATTGTTATGTGAGAAGTCGTAAGTTTAATCCATGTTAGTCACAAACCACCCTGAATTAGGCTATGTTTGGCACTTGATATTATAGAGAGATTATGATTATTTTTTTTCAAAAAATAAGCTACTTAAAAAATAATATTTGTTTAGCTGACATAACTTATAAGAGATTATAACAAAAAATAATCTTACATAATCTCTGAAAATAAAATGTTACTTCAAGTAGCTTATAAAAATAATCTCTTTTTATAATCTTTTTCAGCAACAACACCAGCATCAGCAACCACACTACAATGAAAATTAGTTGGTCAAAAATGTCAAAATGCATGGGTATTATTTACTCTTTTAGAATTTGTTATTAAGGAAAAAAAAAGAAAAAAAAAAAGAAAACTCCTTTAGAAGAAGGGCCCACGAATGAAAATTAACTACTCCCTCCGTCTCAAATTAATAGTCCATATTTCCTTTTTAGGATGTCTCAAAAAAATTGTCCTCTTTCCATTTTTAGTAATAACTAGAGAATTTAGTGGGGGAATATTCTATATGAGTGGTTGAAAATTACTTTGGTCCCACTTTTATTAAACTTGGTGATTTTTGTCCCCTGACAATAATTTTGAGACGGAGGGAGTACTATACATTTAGAAACGGAATTGATTTGCATACTCAAGCTTTTGATTGGGACAATTCATTGTGTGCATTGGATACATGTACAAAGTTCACAGTGTGCTTTAATTTTTTGTACAATTGATTGTCCCAATCATAAAGTTGAGTTTGCAAATCACTTCCCGTTTAAAAAGCCGGTTTGTTATAAGTTTTTGACTTGTTCACATTCACATCTATACGGTTCATTTGGCCTTCAAAAACCGGGCAAGATTACTGTTATCAATTGGTCTTCTTGTTTGAACCGGTTATTTAGTAAATTGTTTTGACACTAAATAACCTTGTGTGATTTTGGTTATCAAATTTCTAATTGTTTGAAAAAGTGATTAAAAAATATATTCGAAAGGAACACAAATGATAATAGATTACTATCTCTAAACAATCTTTTACCTTTACTTTTTTTGAAAACCGAGTATTTCATGAAGGTTGAAATAAGTTATTTGTTGTTGGTACATTATCATGTATATTGTTAAATGTAAAAAAATTATCAAAGTCATTGATGCCAAAATGAGTAACGAAGTGATGAACAACTATACATAATAGTCTTATAAGAATAACTACTTGTTGTAAAGTCATATATGTCAATTTGTTGTCTACAATGGGTCAACTAATCCTCAAAAAGGTTTTGATATGGATTTTATAGGATATCGAGACCCAACGAGTCTAGATGAGTATTTACAAAAAGTGATATCTAGAGCTGGCAATCTTAATAGGGTCATGCATGACTCCACCCGACGCTATTTTTGGCGAAAATGAAGATGAAACGACCATCTTAGGAGTGGACTAACCGAAATTCGGTTAAACATGACCACGGACGAGTCGACACAACATGTTATCGTGTAGAGAATGAATTTGGATGTCGGTACCATAAATAAAAGACTACTTGGACGTAAGACACGTTATGTGTGCTTAGCAATAACTGAACCTTGGCCAAAATGCAGTTGGTGACTAGATGTGTCACTAAGTTTTACTATGGGAACGCGCAGTTTGGAGGTGAGCCGTGTTTTGTTTCTGTAGGAAACGGTGAGAATGAAGATGAAGGGTATATAATGAGTTATGTTAGAGACGAAGATAGAGATAGGTCGGAATCAATTATAGTTGATGCTTTAAGTATGAAGCAAACTAGCTAAGTGTAGTGAAATTACCTAGTAGAGTTCCATATGGTTTTCATGGTACCTTTGTTACTTCCCAAGATTTAGCTAATCAATATTGATATATGTTTATGTTGTCTTACATCATGGTATCATGCAATCTTAACTTTGATGCATACACTTGTGAAAATATTTAAAATTTAATTTTATAGATTCTGACACTCTTGAGGTAGCTTGAATATGTATAACGCTCAAATTAGTGTAGTTCACAAGTGTAAATGCTATCGAATATTATTTCGGATGCGCGTAACTTTTCTATCACCATACTACTCCATGTTTATTGTCACTCAATAATCGTTTTTGAGTTTCATATCAATTTTCTCATGGCGTCAACAAAAAAGAGTGCAATGTATTAACGGAACATAAATAAGACGTCGATTGGGGTAACAAAGTTCTTGCGTAGAATGGTAGAACTTTTGCCATGTTTATCCTACATCGGTCAAAGTGAAGAACTTTTAATAGGTTATATATGATGGTGCATATGGTTCAGGTAACTTGATGTAAGTGCTATGTTGGTGATTCTAACATGTTGGCTTCTACTAATATACAAAATCTATATTAATGGCTACCAACAGGATTAGGATTATAAATTGGTACAAATCATCAAACTTTTTCGTTTTTTAAGATCCAAGAGTTTCTCTATGTATTTAGCTATGTTGCTAACCCATCATCTTGTATGTGTGTTGGTACAAGATTTATCGGTTTTGGTTGTTGACAATTTATAACTCATACAATCTTCACAATTTGTGTCTTGGTAAGAAGTTTTTGATAATTAGATAGTTTATCTTCTAGACGTACATGCTACTCATATTTCATTAGAGCTAACAAACAAGAAGACTGTAAAAACTATGTAGTTATTGTAAAGTATGTCGTAACTCGAATGTTTAGCGTTAGAAGGTTTGTGTCTATCATGCATAAATTATAATGTATTCTAATGTGAGGGGTCTTAAGTTTAATCCGTGGTAGTTACAAACCACCCTCAATTAGCCACACTAATTTTCTGAAAAGCAAGACTTTATCTAATTTAAAACATATGAATTAGTTGGTCAAAATCATGGGTACTATCGAGTGAAAAAAAAGGCAATTATTTTTAAAAAGTACTATAATTGACAGATAAAAGCGGACGAAAAAGTATCAAACGGACGAAAACTGATAAAACGGATAAAAACGTATAAAAATGGACGAAAACTGATACAAATGAAGGAAAATGGACAAAACGTATAAAAACGGATGATAACGGATAAAAATGTATGAAAACCTAAGAAAACGGATGAAAACGTAAGAAAAACAAACGAAAACGTTTAAAACGGATGAGACCGTATAAAAATAGTCAAAAACGTAGTAAAACGGACGAAAACGTAAGAAAATGTATGATAACTAGCAAAAACGTAAATAAAAGAAAAAAATGTTTAGGGACGGTGGATGCAATTTTCGCTAAACCACATGTACCATTTATGTAATTTACCCTAGGGATGGTGGATGCAATTTTCTCAAATTCACAGGGAAAAATGGTCGTCACAAGTTTTCATTGCCCATAAAAGATAAAAGTACTCAAAAGCAAAAAAGAGTGTTCGCTAACCAAAAAAACAAACGGTTTCAAGTACGATACTTTTTTTTTAAAACATTTACCCAAAAAAAAAAACTTTTTAGAAGAAGGGCCCAACAATGAAAATTAGCTACTCCACATTTAGAAAACCCGGTTAATTATAAGTTTTTGACCTGTTTACATTCACATCTATACCGTTCATTTGGCCTTCAAAAAGCGGGCAAGATTATTGTTATCAATTGCCTTCTTGTTTGAACCGGTTATTTAGTAAATTGTTTTGACACTAAATAGCCGTGTGTGATTTTGGTTTTCAAATTTCTAATTGTTTAAAAAGGTAATAAACAATTATATCTTTTACCTTTACTTTTTCTGAAAACCGAATATTTCATGAAGGTTGAAATAAGTTATTTGTTGTTGGTACATTATAATGTATATTGTTAAATGCAAAAAATTATCAAAGTCATTGATGCCAAAATGAGTAACGAAGTGATGAACAACTATACGTAATAGTCTTATAAGAATAACTACTCAATTATGACTAATAATTGTTGATGGTTCTTGGACTTGTTGTAACTTGTAAAGTCATATATGTCATTTGGTTGACTACAATGGGTCAACTCATCCTCAAAAAGGTTCTGATATGGATTTTTAGGATATCTAGAGATGGGTATTTACAAAAAGTGATATCTAGAGCTGGCAATCTTAATAGGGTCATGCATGACTCCACCCGACGCTATGTTTTGCGAAAATGAAGAAGAAACGGCCATCTTAGAGTGAACTAGCCGAAATTCGGTTGAACATGACAATGGATGAGTCGACACAACATGTTATCATGTAAAGAATGAATTTGGATGCCGGTACCATAATTAAAAGACTACTTGGACATAAGACACATTATGTGTACTTAGTAATAGCTGAACCTTGGCCAAGATGCAGTTGGTGACAGGACATGTCACCAAGTTTTACTATGGGAACGTGCAGTTTGTAGGTGAACCGTGTTTTGTTCCTATAGGAAACGGCTCGAAGGAAGATGAAGGGTATATATTGAGTTATGTTAGAGACGAAGATAGAGATAGGTCGGAATTAGTTATAGTTGATGCTTTAAGTACGAAACAAACGAGTGTAGTGAAATTACCTTGTAAAGTTCCATATGGTTTTCATGGTACCTTTGTTAGTTCTCAATCTTAACAAACGAGTGTAGTATATTAAAACTGACACTCTTTGGGCAGCTTGAATATGTGTAATGCAATTAGTGTAGTTCAGAAGTGTAATCGATCTATGTTTTGTTGTCTCTAAAATAACCGTTTTTTTAGTTTTGTGTCAATTTTCTCATAACGTCAACAAAAAAGAGTGCAATTTATTAATGAAATATAAATAATAGTATTTGATTGGGGTAACAGAGTTCTTGTGTAGAACTTTTATACCATGGTGCATACGGTTCAATTAATAGGTATTATACTATGTTGAGTTTCATAAATTGGTACAAGTTCCCAACTTTTTAGTTTTTTTGGGTTGTACATGATTTTGGAAAATATATCATACTACTGTACATTTGCTGGTAATCGATACCATGACCATCGTTTACCCTCTAAAACCCATAACCTTGCACTCCCAAAGACAAATTCTTGTGTAACTATCATCAATTGGCCTTCTCGTTCCACCGGTTGAACCGGCTGGTATGGAGTAAACCTTGCGGACATATTTGACGCTACTCATTGATGTAAGGGGGAACTAGTTGTCCTTTTATCCAAGTAATAAAAACGAACAAAAATAATAGTAACTCGATCAGTATTAGCTTATGATAAGCCTATATATTCTTGTTATAGCAATAATGGAAATTCTAAATCCAGGAACCGAAGTAACGTTGATTTTTTGAGCATTAACGGATTCGTCACTTAAACAAAGTTCATGTGAAAACATAATAGTTTTATACAAAGAGAAAGTAACTACATGAATCCAAAGAGCAAGTAATGTCTATGTATACCAAGAAGGAAGAAAACGTAGTAGTTTTATAAGAATAACGACTCAAATTATGACTAACAACTGATATATATACCTACACAAGTTCTTAAGTAGTTGAGCAACATTCATAGTATCATACGGAGTAACTTACGAACCACCAATGAACGTTAATCCCTTACCCTCTGAAGCTCATAATAAATTTGTTTACCAGAGTTAACTACCGTTAGCCCTCCGTTACTTAACCCACTTCAAAAGCTAGCAGCTTCAACTCTAAACATTTTTGAATGGTCACTTATGGAGCTAGAAAAAAGCCCTAAAACTACCTAAACCGGTTGACCCGAGGGTTCAGCTCGTTGGAAATTTCACATCAGCTCAAGAGTGTCCGGTTCAGCATGGGCTAGAGTGGGAGAAATACCGGCCGAGTTCAAGCCAAAAGGTGGTCACCATTTTTTATTCCCTCATCGGTCAAAGAGAAGAGTTTTTAATAGCTAATATAGCATGGTGCATATGATTTAAGTAGTTGGATATAAGTGATATGTTGTTGATTCTTACATGTTGCTTCCATGTAATATACAACATCATGTATTACATGTGGCAGCACTAGTATCAGAAATTGGTACAAGTTCTCAGTTTTTAGTTATAGGGTCATGCATGACTCCACACGACACCATTTTTAACAAAAAAGAAGATGAATACGACCCTTTTAGAATGAAATAATTAACTGAAATTCAGTTGATCATGACAACAGGCAAGCCGACATGGCGCGCTATCGTATCAGGGTGAATTTGGATGTGGGCAGCATAAATAAAATACTACTTGGACGTAAGACACGTTTTGTTTATTTAGCAATATTTGAACCTTGGCAAAAATGCAGTGGTATGGCCAAGGTTGACTTGGTGACAAGACACGTCACCAAGTTTTATTATGAGAACAAACGGTTTGGAAGTGAACTGTGTTTTGTTCCTGTGGGAATCGGCGAGAGGGAAGATGAAGGGTATATATTGAGTTATGTTAGAGACGAAGATAGAGATAGGTCGGAATTAGTTATAGTTGATGCTTTAAGTATGAAGCAAACGAGCGTAGTGAAATTACCTAGTAGAGTTTCATATGGTTTTCATGGTACCTTTGTTAGTTCTCAGGATTTAGCTAATTAATATTGATATGTGTTTATATTGTCTTACTTCATCGTACTATACAATACTGGAGTATTAACTTTGATACGTATACTTGTGAAAACATTTACTCGGACAGCAAAATGCATACATTTTGAAGAACAAATTCAAAAGAAGAGATGCAGTATCACTTTATTTTCCCATTTGCATTCTTAGGTCAAGATCATGATCCAAGATTCCTTCTACAAAATGGTAGTTACAAGTTCCAGATTTGTAGTTATCGGAACGCAACCCACTTCAAAAGCCAGCAGCTTCAGCTCTAGACATGTTCGACTGGTCACTTATGAAGCTAGAAAAAAACCATAAGCTACCTAAGCCGGTTGACCTCGGTTCAACTCGTTGGAAATTTCGTACCGGTTCTAGAGTGTCCGGTTCAGCATGGGCTAGAAGTAGCGGGAGAAATACCGGTTGAGTTAAGTGGGGTGGGGTCTACCTATGAAATGACCCCAACCCATATTTTAAGCCAAAGGTGGTCACCATTTTTATTCCCACATCGGTCAAAGAGAGGAACGTTTAATAACTAATATAGCATAGTGCATATGATTTAACAGATTGATGTAAGTGCTATGCTTTTGATTCTTACATGTTGGATTCATGTAATACACAACATTTATATTTCATGGAGCAACATGGGGAAATCAAGAATTGGTACAAGTTCTCATCTTTTTAGTTTTTAAGATCCGATAGTTTTTCTTGTTAATGTATTTAGCCATGTTGTTAACGGATCATCTTATATGAGTGTAAGTACAAGATTTATCGGCTTCATTGATGACGAGTTACAACTCATGCAAGTTCGACATTCTGTGCTTTTGTAAGAAGTTTTTGATAATTATAAAGTTTCTCTTATAGACGTATGCATATTGTTGATACATTGTCTTGTTTGATATTAATTTAAAATATTTACGGTGTCATGTAACTTCTCTGACTTATTGGGTTGAACATGTTTTTGGATAATGGTGATATTGTACTACGTAGTGAGTAACATACAAACCAATGGTAATCGTTACCATGGCCATTCTTTACCATTTACAACCCACAACCAAACACTCCCTAAAGTTTTTGTTCCATTTGGTCTTTTGTTCAAAAAACTGCTATACGAGTTACGCTCGTCCAATGTTGTATAAGCCTAGTTTGGCTGGTTGTGGGACTGTCTTCGTACTGTAATTAGGAATTTGTGCGTTACCTGTGTTCTTGCATATGTAACTCATACTTGGTGTATATCTTATTGTTTTACAAAAAGGATGTATGCGTGACTACACTACCAATGAGACAATGATACACACTACTAGTATTTTGAAAGAACTAGCAAACATAAAGATTATCACTACGAAAACAAATTATCTTCAAGTGTGTATTAGTTAAGAAAATTAAAGAGCATTGCAGGCAAATGGTTTTTGAAGTTCCAAAGCATGGTCAACATTTTACCTGTGCGAAAAAGCTACAAATTAAGTACTCAGCTCGTATGTTTTTTTTAATCCTAGTCGATTTCTTTTCCTTCCATATCCCCACATCGCTTGAGAAAGTAACTTACGAACCACCAACAAACGTTACAATTACCATTATGTACCCTCTAAAGCCCACAGCCAACCACCCCCAACATGATGAATGTAAGTTTCTATCCTAATTGGTCCATTGCTCAAAACTGTAATAAATTACACTTGTCCAAATGCTGTGTAAGCCTAGTTAGATGGTTCTTGGACATGTTGTCAAGTCATATGTTGGTTGACTAAAATCGGTCAAATTATCCTCAAAAAGGTATATAATGAAGATAGAGATTGTTCAGAATTAGCTATAGTTGATAAGTATGAAGCAAACAAGGTACCTTTGTTTGCTCTCAAGATTTAGGTTACATGGTACCATACAATCTTAACTTTGATACATATACTTGTGAAATCATTTACTCAGACAACAAAATGAGTACATTTGAAAATTTAATTCTAGTAGTAACTTTTTTTATTTCGGATATGCATACTTTGTTATCACTATACTACTTCATGTTTATTGTAATGTGAGACTTTATAATTAACTTTTTGAAAAGGAATACTTTATCTGATTTAAGTATGTATAGTGGTTGTATCAAAACTTGTTAATTAGTTGGTCAAAAATGTCAAAATCCATAGGTACTGTTTGCTGAATATGTTAAAAAAAATTACAGTACTCTTTTAGAAGGGCCCAACAATGAAAATTAGCTACTCCACTTTTAGAAAACCCGGTTTATTACAAGTTTTTGACCTGTTCACATTCACATCTATATGGTTCATTTGGCCTTCAAAAAGCTGTCAAAAGTCTTGTTATCAATTGGCCTTCTTGTTTGAACCGGTTATTTAGTAGATTGTTTTAACACTAAATAACCGTGTGTGATTTTGGTTATATCAAATTTCTAATTATTTAAAAAAGTAATAAAAAAAATATATTCGAAAGGAACACAAATGATAACAGATTACGATCTCCAAACAATCTTTTACCTTTACGTTTCGGAAAACCGAGTATTTCATGAAGGTTGAAATAAGTTATTTCTTGTTGGTAAATTAGCGTGTAAATTGTTAAATGCAAAAATTTATCAAAGTCATTGATGCCAAAATGAGTAACAAAGTGATGAACAACTATACGTAATAGTCTTATAAGAATAACTACTTGTTGTAAACTCATATATGTCATTCGGTTGACTACAATGGGTCAACTCATCCTCAAAATGGTTATTAATTGGGCCATGCATGACTCATCCCGACGCTACTTTTTGCGAAAATGAAGACGAAACGACCATCTTAGGAGTGGACTAACGAAAATTCGGTTGAACATGACAACGGACGAGTCGGCACAACATGTTATCGTATAGAGAATGAATTTGGATGCCGATACCATAAATAAAAGACTACATGGATGTAAGACACGTTATGTGTACTTAGTAATAGCAGAACCTTGGCCAAAATGTAGTTGGTGACTAGATGTGTCACCAAGTTTTACTATGGGAACGCGCAGTTTGGAGGTGAGCCGTGTTTTGTTCCTGTGGGAAACGGCGACAAGGAAGATGAAGGGTATATAATGAGTTATGTTAGAAACGAAGATAGAGATAGGTCGGAATTAGTTATAGTTGATGCTTTAAGTATGAAGCAAACGAGTGTAGTGAAATTACCTAGTAGAGTTCCATGCATATTGTTTTCATGATACCTTTGTTAGTTCTCAAGATTTAGCTAGTCAATATCGATATATGTATGTGTTGTCTTGCTTCATAGTACCTTGCTGAAAACATTTACTGGGACAACAAAATGCATACTTTTGAAACTTTAATTCTAGTCTTAACTTTTTTTTTCCTGTTTGAAGAACAAATTTGTGCAACATCACGGAAAATAAGCTACGCTGCTACGGCCTCCTATGCAAGAAAATTGTGACCGGAGATGAAAAAAAATCTTTTTTGAACGGCAATTAACTATCTCACGATATATATACACACCATGATATGGCTATTAGGGTGGCCTGGTCACATGATCCAGTTAATAGACAACATATAGAATCTACATGAATTTTTTTTTTTTTTTGGTAAAAGGGATACATGAAAACTTACATATAGACTCCGACACTCTTGAGGCAGCTAGAATATGTGTAATGTTCAAATTAATGTAGTTCGGAAGTGTGAATGATATCGAATGTTTTTTCAAATATGCATAATATTTTATGACTATACGGCTCCGTTATTATTTTCACCTAAATAGACAATTCGAGTTTTGCATCAATTTTCACATAGCGTAAACAAAAAAGAATGCATTGATTTAACAAAATATAAATAGTACGTTGATTGGGGTAGCAAAGTTATCGTGTAGACTTTGTCATGTTTATTTTCTGAAAACTTGTTTTATGTTTAAATCCCACATCAGTTGAAGAGAAGAACTTTTAATAGCTTATATATCATGGTGGATATAGTTAGATTAGTTTGATATAAGTGCTATATTGTTGGTTTAGCTTGTTTTCTTTTGGTAATATGCAAAATTATTACAAAAAAGAATAAGCGGAGCCATAAATTGGTACAAGCTATCAACTTTTTTGTTTTTTAACATCCGAAAGTTTCTCTTCTTAGTGTATTTAGTGATGTTGTTAACCCATCATCTTATATGTGTGTTAGTACAAGATTTATTAGTTGATGACAATTTACAACTCATACATACTCTATTGCTCTACATTTTTTGTGTTTTTTAAGAAGTTTTTGAAGATAGATAGTTTCTTTACACATATTGTTGATACATTGTCTTGTTTGATATTAAATTAAAAATATTTACTAGGTCATGTAACTTCTCGACTTTTTGGGTTGTACAAGTATTTGAAAAGGGATCATATTGTTGTACACGAGTAACATACAAACCAGCGGTAAAGTCATTTAGTTGACTACATAACCAAACACTCCCAAAGTTTCTATTCCAATTGGTCCATTGCTCAAAACTGCTATATGAGTTACATTTGTCCAATGTTGTGTAAGCCTAGTTTAGATAGTTATTAGATTTGTCGTAAAGTCATTTAGTTGACTACAATGAGTCAAATTATAATCAAAATGGTTTCTAAGGTATTCATGGGTCAACTTTACTTGAATGTATTTGATTGAGCTAATGGATATATGATCTTACGAGATTAATTTTGTTTCTCGTCTTAGTTTGTGTGTCAAACACGGTATAAGCACAAAATGGAGGCAATTTAGTTATGTCAAATTGGTATATGAAGGTTTCTTGAGCAACTTTTTTTGAAGTCACAAGCTTACTTAAACACTCTTAGTTAAACATTATTTTTGGTGAAATGAATATTTGTATAACTATCATCAATTGACCTTCTCGTAGTTGAACTGGCTCGTATGGAGTTAACCTTACAGACATATTTGACGCTACTCATTGATGTAACGGGGAGATAGTTGTCTGTTTATCCAAAGTAATAAACACGAATAAAAATAACAGTAACTCGATTAAAATAATCATATTACAATAATAAAAATTAAAAGCAGAAGACAAACAAAGAATTACAATAATAAAAATTAAAAGCAGAAGACAAACAAAGAAGCGGGTATGCAAAATCCTGTAATATATACCCCGCGCGCGCGTAAGTGTTGGAGTAAAACAAACAAATCAATTTGAAGGTTCATATTAAGATTCTTATATAAACAAAAATTCATTTCTTGTTTTGGGCGATGTGGGATACTCTCACTTTTCCAATTTTTGTGTTTCAAGTGCCTCACTTTGAGACACGATATCTCATTCATATCAACTCCATTTTTGACACTCTTTAGCTTGTTGCAAAGCTCTCGTCAAGGAGAATGCAAAGCTACCAAAAATATAAATATATATATAACATATACATATATTAATTAATGTTCCAAAATTGCAAAAAAATCATTTTGCTAAACATTTTTTCCAACACTAGATACATATTTTAACTTTGAATCTTTGGCTTGCTCTTTATACTTTAGCCAATTCCTACAGATACCTCAGATCATTATTAGCTTATGATAAACCCGTATATTCTTGTCATAGCTATAATGGAAAATTCTAGATCCAGTACTCAAGTAACATTGAGTTTTTTGTAAATATGATAAAGATAGACACAATAGAGAATATTGCTTTTGTTATTGATTCCATACAAATGATACAGATACATATAGTCATCATCCATAGGCTATTTTTGGTAAACTACTAATTGCCCACAAATCAAGGCAACCACTTTAATACACAGCTAATGACATTGGGCTAACACTCCCTCACAGTCCGAGTGGCGAAATCACGAAAGCTCGGACTAGAGTAGTAAACTAAAGAAGAAAAGAAAAAACAAAATATTACATAATAATGTGTGTGGATTTGTGACTTTAGCACAAATCACCAACACACAGGCTCGTGACCTAAAGCACAAACAACACAATAATAATGTGTGGATTTGTGACCTTAGCACAAATCATTAACACAAGAAAAAGATAAGAAAACGTGATAATCCAAAGTATTCCCTACAACTAACGAATGAAAGAAAATATGAGAAAGCGAAAGTTGGTTCTAAAACTTCAACCCTCAAAGAACCTTCCGAACAAACGGGGCGTGTTTTTCTATAGAAAAACATAAAGATCCACCATTATTATTTCTTTTTTTCGGTCGAATAGCAGCCAACAAAAAAAAGGAGTTTTAAACCCTTTTGTTTCTTCATCCAATAGGCCCAAGGTTCAAAAATGCTAATCTAGATGGTTCTTAGAGTTGTCGTAAAGTCATTTAGTTGACTACAAAGGGTCAAATTATCATCAAAATGGTATCTAACGTATTCATGGGTCAACTTCACTTGAATGTATTTGATTGAGCTAATGTATATTTGATCTTAAGAGATTGATTTTGTAACTCGTTTTAGTTTGTGTGGCCAAAAGGGTATATGCACAAAGTGAAAGCAATTTGGTTATGTCAAATTGGTATATGAAGGTTTCTTAGAGCAACTTTTTTTATGTCATAAGCTTACTTAAAGAGTCTTAGTTAAATTTAGTGGAATGAATATTTATGACTAGGTGAACAGTCTGGTATGGAGTTGTGTAACCATAATATACAAATCCAACTCGATAAATCAGTGAGAGTAAAATTGTTACAATATCTCTAAAAGAATAGAATAAAATGTTTTGTCCCACATCGGCTGGTGGAGAACAATGGATTGAGGAAAAGATTCTATAAACTTGGGGAAGGTGCATTGTAGCTATTTATGCCTCAAGGACATGTCTCGATGTGCTTTATAGTTTTAAATGTTATGGGTGTTAAAAGTTCTTATGTATAAACTTTTTGTTTTATATTACAGAGGGTAACTTTAATACTCATAACATTTATAAACTATACAATTCTCTAGTTAAGCTTTGTTGTTCTATATTGTGTATGTCATGGACTTAAGGTCATGTAGTATCACATGGCCTTTATAATTTAGAGTCGTATGACCTTTACAAATTTGGTCCTGTAGCATCACATGACCTTTATAATTTAGTGTCATATGACCTTTACAAATTTTTTCTTGATTGTGTTAATGTTAATTATCGTAAAAACTATTGAATTTTTTGAAATGCATCCGGTCCTAATGGATTTTGTTTCCAGCTATGGCATAGTCGTGAATACTCAAAGTAGTTTTTACTAAACTCGATCGTTTTTTTATTGAAAACCGTATATTTTTGCTAAAAGAATTTTGTACTAGCAGTTAAAAAAATTGTGACCCCGGTTACGTTTAGCCCTGGTTCCGTCCATGGTTTATGTACTAAGGTTGTATTAAGTATCCATGCAAGAGAAACAATATATCATCTTAACTATAATCTTCAAGGCTGTATGCGTAGACTAGTTTATGTATATGTAATAATGGAAATTTTAGAAACAATACTCAAGTAACATTGATTTAAATCATTGAATGAAATAGATTCTTTTTTCGATATCAAAATAGAAATCGGATCCCTACATACACCTCTCCTCACTAACATTTATAAACTATACGATTCCCACAGATACCTCTCATCAGTATTAGTTTATGATAAACCTATATTGTCTTGATAATGAGAAACAAACTAAAGGTGTTTATAAAATACATCACTCAGGCAATTCTAAACCCCTGGACTAATAGTATATTGCTGTTAACATGTATGCCATAGACCACTGATTAACGAAATGATAAACATGTAAACAATGAGAATAAAGAGCTGCATGAACCCAAAGAGCAAGTAATTTCATTAAGTAATACTGCAAAATAATTAGTGTAGTTCAGAAGTGTAAATGATATCGAATATTATGTCGGATGTGCATAACTATTTTATCACTTTATTACTCCATGTTTATTATCACTAAATAGCCGTTTTCGAGTTTAGTATAAATTTTCTCATAGCGTCAAAAAAAAGAGTGCAATGTATTAACAAACATAAATAATACATTGATTGGGGTTTAATTTTGAACTTTTGCCATGTTTAAATCCCACATCGGTCGCTAAGAGAAGAGCTTTCAGTAGCTTATATACCATGGTGCTCGTTTTAAACTAGTTTGATATGAGTGGTATGTTATTGGATTGTCATGTTGTATGCGGGTAAAACGTATATGTATATTATTTGTTTCAATGTCGACAATTCCTAATTGGTACAAGTTCTCAATTTTTTTGCTTTTCAACATGCGAGAGTTTCAGGCAAGTTCTCCTCTTGATGTATTTAATTATGTTGTTAACTCATATATTGTTGATACATTGTCTTGTTTGAAGTTAAATTCTAAATATATTTACTTGTCATGTAACTTCTCGACTTTTTGGGTTGTACAAGTTTTTTGAAAATGGATCATACTACTGTATATTTGTAGTGAGTGTTGTGGAATATGTTAGTTTTATGGATATAAATTAGTAGTCGTGAGTTAGGATTGAACTCGAGATCACGGGATTGCACGCTTTACGTATGAGAATTTAAGTTAATAATTAAATATAACATGTTATATTTATTTATTAATTACACGAAATATATATAACGGACGTTAAGTTAATTAAGTGTAATGGACTAACGATCGTTAAATATTAAATGAAAGGACTAGATGTGAAAATAGAGATCGAGAAGGTTCTAGAATCCCTTGGGGATCCCTAAACCGATTGGCTATGGGTTACCATAACCCAATCCATAGCTAACTTGGTCACCAAGTTACTTTGGGTATAAATACAAGACCTAGGGTCTTAGTATTTTATCTCTTGTACTCATAACCTAAAAACCAAGAAGGTGTTTGTGTGTTTTTGTGTTAAACAGATCGTACACCCCTAACAAGGTGTCGATACACTTGTTTTTCCAAAACAAAATCTTTTGTGTTCTTAAAACTAGCATTACTTTAATTTGATTTAGTACGTGTGTATAAGAACGTGGTACTAACATACTTTTGTTAGTATCTTGGATTGAATTACAAAATCGGTAAGGGGTAATTCATATAATCCTATAAACCCTAATTAGGGTTCATCACTTGCTAGTTTTGTGGAATTGATTCTTGTTCGGCTAGAATAAAAAAGGTACACATATTTTATGTTTATGTTAGTTAATTATTCATTATTCGTTCCTATACGCTTCCGCATGTTTCTTTGATGTTTTACATGTTTTATATAAGATAGTCATGTTATATAATTCCAACAGTGGCATCACGAGTCTTGTTTACTGAGTAATTAATTACTAAACACGTAAAAAAATGAATATTGTATGTTGTTTGATATGATTGTTCTAGGGTTTTGGTTATGATTATGTAAACCCTAATTTTAGTGTTAGGGCTTTTGCCCTAATTTGTTTTAAAAAAAATTGAATCGACCAAAAAAAAATTGGGTCGAAACCCTAATTCTTTTTAGTCGATTTCTTTTAAAAATTGTTTTAGGGTTTAATATAATTGTTATGTTATCGATATCGAAACCTAGAATTAATATATTTGTTACGTGATAAGTTCATGAATAAAGTGTTATATGACATGGAATTGTATGCGATCTTGTGACTTACTTGAAAATTGTTATGTTATATCCATGATGATACATGCATGTTCGTCATGGATGATTGCTTGAATTTTTAATTGTTAAGTTATTTTATCACATGTATGTTTTGATAAATCTTGAATTGGGGAAGACTCTAATATATATATATTAATGAATCAATTATGTGCAATTTGGTATATTTTAATTATGGCTTACGCAATCAATTCTTCGATGTATGTGGCTCACTTTCAATTGTGCGAGTAAAAGCCCTAGTTAATATATACGTTAATTAACCTAGATATTGATTATTAATAGGTTTTATCAAATAAGTTGCATGTGGCTACTTGTTTACATGTATTAATTGTTAGTTAGGTGCACATTATTTAAGTTAATTATTTTTTATTGTTACTTGTTTGTTTATTATGTGTGACAAGTTTTAAGCAAAGGGTAATTTTGAATAGAAAAATAAATTGGACTAAACAATGGTGAAATTTGATTTGTTTTTGAAGAGTTGAATTTTCAATAAGTTTAGTTGATTGATGAGTTTTGGTACAAATAGTGAGAACGACGCATCCAATTTTGACAGGCTAAAAGAGGGCTATAAATGTACAAAATCATCTTAAAGGCGAATTAGCTTTAATTTCATGCGCCACTTTTGTGGTAATTATCCGAAACACTAAGTCTTTAGACTTATGCAAAAGTACGATATAATTGACGATAATTAAAGGTAAATTCCTTGATTGGCGAAACTAATACCTTAATCAAAACTTTGATAATTTTATCTTTACGAATTGGTTAATAAAAAGTTTTTTATTAAAATTTATGCTATAAGATGAATGCATGACATCTTTGTACATATTTGATTTGACACCATAAATCAAAACTAGTACCCATTATAAAAATTAAGTTAGTGCCATTTAGTTAAAGGAACACTTGAAATTGGAATTTACGTCATGTGGAAACTTGGTTAGATTGTGATGGAAAGGTAAATCTTCATGTGAAGTCAGACCTTGCATGGACATATTTGCAGTTCTTTAAGTTAGACGACTTAAATTGAGTAGTAAGTGAGAATTGGACTTAAGGCACAAGATGGGATAAAACATGTTTACATTTGCAATAGCGTTGGAAAATGTATATCCCATAATGATCTAGGAATTGGAAAATGTTTGCCTATTATTGTTTGACAGATTACCTTATTATATGCTTTCGTTACTAGCAGATCAACTGATGTAATGAACCTATGATAATTTGGATCCTAGTTTTCGAGAAAATTATGTTTACATTACCTTGGGTATATTTTATTTTCTTGAAAAATTGTATTATCGAAAATACTAATACTTGAACTTTTTCTGTAGAAATAGCTCAAAACAACGATAACACTGCACTAAGTTCTGCGTTCAAAACCTTTTTTGATCGAGAAAAGTTGACTGGATCAAAGAATTTCAATGATTGGCATCGCTCTTTGAGAATTGTCTGTAGAGTTTCTGATCGATTAGATTATCTGTACACGCCTTGCCCTGATGAACCTGCAGCTGATGCCTCTGACGAGGTAAAGGCTGCGTGGAACACTAAGTATAAGCGTCATAATGATGTGGCTTGCTTGATGTTGGGAACGATTGAATCTGCTCTCCAAAAGCAGTTCAAAAATTACTTCCCATACAACATGCTCAATGAACTCAGAACTATGTTTGAGAAACCTGCGGCTATAGAAATATATGATTTGATTAATGCACTTCATAGCTGCAAGCAGGGAGAGGGTAAACCCGTGAGTGCGCATGTATTGGAGATGAAAGGATACATGGACCAATTACAAACACTTGGCAAAGTTTATGAAAATGACATTGCTGTGAACTTGATCAACAGATCCCTTAACAAAGATTTCAATGGTTTTGTTCGGAACTTTAATATGCACTACTTGGGGGAGACAGTTACTGACCTACACGCATTGCTAATTGATTATGAAAAAGGGTTACCTCATAAGGCTCCTACTCCCCAGGTACTTGCTATTCAGGGTGCAAGGATTAATAAGCCAAAACCGCAGCATGCGAACAACAAGAATGGTAAAAGGAAGGTTTACAAGGGTAAACAAGTTATGGGTTTTCAACCAGAACCAAAGAAGAACCCTCCTCAGAAGAAGGAAAATCCAAAAAAGGATCAACCATGCCACCACTACAAAGTCATTGGGCATTGGAAGAGAATTGTGCTCTCTATCTTGATGAATTGCTGAAAAATAAGTTGAAGTATGTCGGGTCCTCGGGCGCCGGTCCTTCAGGTAACTTTTTTATGATTGAATTATTTACTCTAAATCATAAAAATTCCTGGGTATATGATACTGGATGTGGTATTCACATTTGCAATACACTACAGGGGTTTAGAGTGGAGAGGAAGTTGTCCTATGGAGAGCAATATCTGCATGTGGGCAATGGGGCACCTGCAGTTGTTGAAGCCATAGGAGTTTAGTATTGCCTTCGGACTTAGTACTGTTATTAAACAATTGTTATTATGCATATTCTATGATTAGAGGTGTTGTTTCCTTTTTAGTATTGTTGAATTTTGGTTTTTCTCATACTATCACACGTAATGGAATTTCTGTTTCTTTAAATGGCGTATTTTATTTTAATGAAATTACTGTGAATGCTGTGTTTGAAATTGATATGATTGGAAATGAATCTAAAAACTATAATAATTCGATGTTTAGCATCAATAAGAAAATGAAGTTGGACTTGAATTCATTTTATGTTTGGCATTGTAGACTTGCTCATATAGGCAAGACTCGAATGCAAAAGCTACAACGTGAAGGGATTTTGCAAAATATCAATGATGAATCATTTGATAAATGTGAGTCACGCATATCTGGGAAGATTACGAAGAAACCTTTTCATAGTAATATGGAAAGGGCGTCTGATCTACTTCGTCTTATTCATACTGATGTGTGTGGACCACTTAGACATGTGTCAAAGAGAGGTGCTAGCTACTTCTTAACCTTTACTGATGATTTTAGCCATTATGGTTATGTTTATTTACTTAAGCATAAACATGAGGTGTTTGAAACATTTAAGGTTTTCAAAGCAGAAGTAGAGCTGCAATTGGGAAAGAAGATTAAAGTTCTTCGATCCGATAGAGGCGGTGAATATCTAAGCCGAGAGTTTAAAGATTACTTAGCTGAGAATGGAATTGTCCAGAATTTCACATCTCCATATACTCCATAACAAAATGGTGTATCTGAGAGAAGGAATCGTACATCGTTAGACATGGTGTGATGAATGTTTAATCTTACTACTCTGCCTTTATCCTTTTGAGATTATGCTTTAGAATCAGCTGTTCGCCTTCTAAATATGGTTCCTACCAAGAAGGTTGATAAGACACCATATTAAATATGGCATGGTAAAGCTCCTAACTTATCTTATTTAAAGGTCTAGGGTTTCGAGGTGTGATCAATGTTTAATCTTACTACTCTGCCTTTATCCTTTTGAGATTATGCTTTAGAATCAGCTGTTCGCCTTCTAAATATGGTTCCCACCAAGAAGGTTGATAAGACACCATATTAAATATGGCATGGTAAAGCTCCTAACTTATCTTATTTAAAGGTCTAGGGTTGCGAGGTGTATGTTAGACAATATGTAAACGTCAAAGGTCCATTTATGGATTGAAGCAAGCATCGAGGCAATGGAATAGGAAATTTGATGAAGAAATCAAAAGGTATGGATTTATTCAAAATCCTGATGAGCCACGTGTATATCACAAAGTTAGTGGGAGTGATGTAATTTCCCTTATCCTTTATGTCGACGACATATTAATTATGGGAAAAGACATTCCAAGTTTGCAAAGTGTTAAGGCATATCTTGGACAGTGTTTTTCCATGAAGGATTTAGGAGAAGCTGCATACATTCTGGGAATCAAGATCTACCAAGATAGATCAAAGCGGTTAATTGGTTTAATTCAAAGCGCTTAATTGGTTTAAGTCAAAGCGCTTAAATTGATAAAATATTGAAGAGATTTAGTATGCAAAATTCCAAGAAAGGATATTTGTTGATGGAAGTAAAGCATGGATTATGTAGCGATATGTGTGCTTCAACACCTGCAAAGGTGGCACGCATGCAGAAAGTTTCTTATGCTTCGGCAGTAGGATCTATCATGTATGCTGTGAGATGCACAAGGCCAGATGTGACGTTCGCTCAAAATATGACTAGTCGATATGAATAGAATCCAGGTGAACTTCACTGGACTACTGTTAAACATATTCTAAAGTATCTTAGAAATACGAAAGATATGTTTTTAGTGTATGGTGGAAATCCAGACACAGAGCTTGGTGCTACAGGTTTCTGTGATGCGTCCTGGCAGTGTGGTAAAGATGATACGAAGTCTCAGACGGGTTATGTATGCTTCAATACCTGCTGAGGTGGCAAGCATGCATAAAGTTCCTTATGCTTCGGCATTAGGATCTATTATGTATGTTGTGAGATGTACAAGGCCAGATGTGGCGTTCGCTCAAAACATGACCAGTTGATATCAACAGAATCCAGGTGAACTTCACTGGACTACTGTTAAACATATTCTAAAGTATCTTAGAAATACGAAATATATATTTTTAGTGTATGGTGGAAATCCGGACACGAGCTTGGTGTTCTGAGGTTTACGTGATGCGTCTGGCGGTGTGATAAAGATGATACGAAGTCTCGGTGGTTATGTCTTTGTCATTAATGGAGGAGCGATGGGCGGAAGAGCAAGAAGCGAGCATGATTGCGATGTACGTGACATAGGCGAATATATAGTTGCTTGAAGGCGCAATGGAGGTGTTTGGATTAGGAAATTCATTTCGATTGCTTGGTGTTATGCCTTTAATTGAATCGCCTATTGATATGTATTGTGACAATTCTGCGCAATCATATTTGCCAATGAACACAGAGTCATGAAGGGCACCGGACATTTTCTGAAGTATCACTATGTTCGGGAACAAGTCCGCGAAGGTGAAATTAATCTATTGAAAGTTTACACAGATGACAACTTAGCTGATCCTTTCACTAAGGCTTTACCTAGAGAAAAGCTTATTGGACTTTCCAATGGCATTGGACTTCGTTTGGCTAATAGTTTCATGCATAACTGTGATTAGTATTTGGATAAAAGATATTGTAAACATTTATTATTTTGATGAAATAAAAAATTGATTATGTTTATTTTCATTTATAATATTGTTGTCCTATATTTTCATGTTTAATCCATGAGTAACTAAGTTATTCTAAATTGTCCGTTGTCAATTAGTGATACGGGAGTATCATTAAACTAAGACAAATCTGAGAGATGTGGTAGAATATACTTGAAAGTATATTGATGAGAAAGCATACCAATTTCAGATGATATTCAATGAATTGAATGTAGGAGTTATCCCAACTACATAATTTACTTTATGGATATTGTTGTTTAGTAAATTATTAATAGTTATCCTCAGACTTGAGATACAAGATAAGTGTCATAAATGTAGTGCATGTCTGTGGAACAACTTAACGCTATACGTAACTGGTAGTCATAAGGGTTGTTTCCAGAAGTGTTACAAAGTTTGTAGGTTAGTCTTGTAGTCGAGATATAATTTGTTCCTTCAAATTTATTTGGAGTTTAATATTGTTGGGCCCCTCGTAGGGTTGACATGATGTTTGTGCGGCAGCACCCAAAATCTCCCCTGAATATGTTTAAAAGATTTGGTAATCTTGGTCAATCACTTAAAACGAGAAGCAGAATAGTTGAATAAAGAATGACTTAATTCCATATATTTATTTAACGTGGTATTAGAAACAAAATGATAATAATAATGAGAAATCATTAAAAGGTTTTCCAGGAGCCTTGCCCGATTTGTACTAGAGGCATCGAAGTGTTGCTGGACGCTAACCGATGTGATCACACTATTAAGATATATCCAAGTGGGAGTTGTTAGTTTTATGGATATAAATTAGTAGTCGTGAGTTAGGATCGAACTCGAGATCACAGGATTTCACGCTTTATGTATGAGAATTAAAGTTAATAATTAAATATAAAATGTTATATTTATTTATTAATTGCACGAAATATATATAACGGACGTTAAGTTAATTAAGTGTAATGGACTAACGATTGTTAAATGTTAAATGGAAGGACTAGATGTGAAAATAGAGATCGAGAAGGTTCTAGAATACCTTGGGGATCCCTAAACCGATCGGCTATGGGTTACCATAACCCAATCCATAACTAACTTGGTCACCAAGTTACTTTGAGAATAAATACAAGGCCTAGGGTCTTAGTATTTTATCTCTTGTACTCATAACCTAAAAACCAAAAAGGTGTTTTTGTGTTTTTGTGTTAAACCAATCGTACACCCCTAAAAAGGTGTCGATACATTTTTTTTCCAAAACAAAATCTTTCGTGTTCTTAAAACTAGCATTACTTTAATTTGATTTAGTACGTGTGTACAAGAACATGGTACTAATATACTTTTGTTAGTATCTTGGATTGAATTATAAAATGGGTAAGGGGTAATTCATATAGTCCTATAAACCCTAATTAGGGTTCATCACTTGGTAATTTTGTGGAATTGATTCTTGTTCGGCTAGAATAAAAAAGGTACGCATACTTTATATTTATGTTAGTTAATTATTCATTATTAGTTCCTATACGCTTCCGCATGTTTCTTTGTTGTTTTATGTGTTTAATATATGATAGTCATGTTATATAATTCCAACATACACAACATGTTATCGTGTAGAGAATGAATTTGGAAGCCGATACCATAAATAAAAGACTACATGGACGTAATACACATTATGTGTACTTAGTAATAGTTGAACCTTGGTCAAAATGTAGTTGGTGCCTAGACATAACACCAAGTTTTACTATGGGAACGTGCAGTTTGGAAGTGAGTTGTGTTTTGTTCCTCTGGGAAACGGCGAGAAGGAAGATGAAGGGTATATAATGAGTTATGTTAGAGATGAAGATAAAGATACGTCGGAATTAGTTATAGTTGATGCTTTAAGTACTGTATGAAGCAAACGAGCTGAGTGTAGTGAAATTACCTAGTAGAGTTCCATATTGTTTTCATGGTAACTTTGTTAGTTCTCAAGATTTATTGTCACTAAATAATTGTTTTTGAGTCTCGTATCAATTTTTTGGCGTCAACAAAAAATAGTGCAATGTATTGACAAAACATAAATAAGACGTTGACCGGGGTAACAAAGTTCTTGCGTAGAACTTTTGCCATGTTTATTTTCTGAAAAACTTGTTTTGTGTTCATATCCCACATTGGTCTAAGTGAAGAAATCTGCAGAATTACCCAATGAATGTCGCCTAACGCCGCGACGAGGACCGGTAAAAGCAGACACAAATTGACGCACTACATGAACTGCAAAAGCAATATCTGGACGAATAACAGTAATATATAAGACCCTTATTACCTCCGTAGAAGTCACATTCTGGGGAGGCTCGGCTTTTTAATAGGTTATATACGATGGTGCATATGGTTCATGTTACTTGATATAAGTGCTATGTTGTTGATTCTAACATGTTGGCCACTAGTAATATACAAAATCTATAATAATAGCAACCAACAGGATGTTAATTAGAAATTCGTACAAGTTATCAAATTTTTTTGATTTTTAAGATCCGTGAGTTTCTCTAGGTATCTAGCTATGTTGTTAACTGATACGCGCCAATTTGGATTCTGCTGAAACACTGATGGATTCAACTGAAACCACTGATGATGGATTCTACTGAAAGCCAAAAGTTATAACTAACTTTTGGCGGGAAAATCTGTTCACTCCTTCCTCCCATTTCTCCTTCCTCCCAATTGTATAAATACTCTTTTACATTTCATTTGTAATGCATTCACTGAAAAGACTTGTAATCTTCTTCTCTCTTAATTCCATTACAAACTAAGTGAATCATTTGATTACAAATATGGTTTCATTTCTTCTTATGTGATCCCCTGTTTGTTTTCATCAACAACTACATTTCATAACTGATTTCTGGTTGTTTACAATCTGGTATATATCAAGTGGTATTCAGAGCCCTTTTCTGGCACCATATTCTTTTCAAGAGTGTTACACTGACATTCTTGATTTTCCGGTTATCTTCTCCGTTTCAATTCCGGCAAGAAACGGTTATTTTTCCGGTGAAGTTAGGCACCACTAACTTCACTGTTCTTCTGTCAATCGATTAGTGTCGACAATTGTACGGTCACAAGATTAGCCCATTAGTGGTTAAATTCTCTAATCTTGAACAAGCTGATCACAAGCAATTGGTTTGAGTAATCAAGAACAAGTTAATTGATAGTTATCACCCATAGTTGATGAGTTGTGATAATATCATTTCAAGAATGGTGCAAACAAGATCAAATGGTATTGGTGAGAACCCACATACAGAATCAGTGGGGAATCAGTCTTTAGAAAGTAAATTGGATCAGATGATGGCTGCAATAACATCACTACATAATACTGTAACTGCTTTGCAAAACAAGGTTGATCATGGTGAAGGTACTAGCCAAAGGAGAGAAAATCTTGGTGGTCTTGGTAATAATGGCAGAAATGGTGGTCAACTGGTAACACAGTATGGAAGAATGTCTAACATTGATTTTCCAAGATTCACTGGAGATGATGTCAAGGGATGGCTATTCAGATGTAGACAATTCTTTAGGATTGATAACATTGAAGAAGAGATGAAGGTTGAATTGGCAGCCATGCATGTGTATGACAAGGCTTTAGTTTGTCATCAACAATTTGTCAAGAACTATGGTGTTGGATGTCCATGGGAGTTGTATGAAGGAGAGGTTTTGAAAAGATTTGGAAATGTGTTTGAAGATGCCATGGTTGAACTCAAGAATTTGAAACAAACTAGCACAGTTCAAGCCTATCAAGATAAGTTTGAAGAGTTGCTGAATAGGTTGGAATTAACTGAGTCTCTTGCAATAAGTTTTGTTAATACAAATAAGCCGTAAAAACGTTTATTTATATGTTACGATCTTCTAATGTTTTGTCGATAACAAAAGTAAAATCATATTAACGAAACAAATAAAATACGTAAATGGTTTGAACTAACAATTTTCTAACACACTTACGTTTTCACATAAAACACTATAACAAGATTAAGTGATTTTATATTTTAGATACACATGTACAACAACTAGTGTTTACATATTGGCTTAATAAGTTTAAGTAACTCTATGAGTTAGATACATATGTACAACAACTAGTGTTTACATATTGGGTTAATACATACTTATATTAAGTACACTAAAATGGGTAAAACAAGTATATACTAAAATGGGTAAAAGCAAGTATATACTAAATAGATAAAACTAGCAAATGGTTTTGACCCATAACCCATGGTTTTATATATACCACTTACACAAGTTCAATGTATCCTTAAGGTACATTGTATCTAGATTGAAAACCATGGATCAACCATAACCCATGACCCATGACCCATAACCAAAAATACCCATGGGCAAAGAGGAGCGGACCACGGATCCCTAGCATTGTGCTAGCGGATCCCAGTGGAAGGATCCGTGGGATCCGGGAAACGAGAGAGAATTTCCTCTATAAATAGATAGCCATTTCTTCCTTTCTACTCATCCCTTTACACACATACTTTCCCAAGTATTCTAACCTCTAACCTCGGATCCAAGAGATCTATGTAGCTTTTCTCTTTTGTTTTTGTGTGGTCTTGTAGATTCCCTTAAAGGCAAGATCACCACATCTTGAAGACGTGCAAGCTCAAGTCCATGAGTTGCCATGCCGTCATCATCAAGACAACGGAGGTTCTCTTGTTGATAGTTCTTCCTTTCTCCATAGATGTTGGGTTGAAGGCATTAGTGAAGAATGCCGAAAGTGTCAAGATGAAAGCATTAGTGAAAGATGCTAATCATCTGCGTCAAAGCATTAGTGAAGAATGCTTAAGGTGTCAAGATGAAGGCATTAGTGAAGGATGCCAAGCGTTGTGTCAAAGGCATTAGTGAAGGATGCCGAAGAATCAAATCAAGTAGCATTTGGGAATAATGCTTAGGTCGTATAATCGATGAGGTGAATCGTTATACATATAAGTGTTTATTTATTCACAAGGATGGTGATATCCTTGATGGTGTTGTAACAAGGAGTAGATCTCCTTGATAATAGGTGTTGTGTCGTGAAGGGTAGTAGTTCCTTCATAGTAATGGAACTAGGTGCTTAGCCTAGTACCTAATAAAGGGTAGGCGACGTTGTGATAGGATTAGTTCTCCTAAGGTGTAAAAGAACTCGGTGGTTAGCCTAGCACCGTATAAAGGGTAGGCGACGTTGTGATAGGATTAGTTCTCCTAAGGTGTGAAAGAACTCGGTGGTTAGCCTAGCACCGTATAAAGGGCAGGCGACGTTGTGTTAGGTGTGGTTCGCCTTGGTGTGAAAGAACTCGGTATTTAGCATTGTACCGGAAAAAGGTTAAGCGACGTTGTGAAGGCTTCTCCACCATAAGGAGTTGGTGTAGTGCTTACGAACTCTCGAGTAGGTGACTCGGGGAGTGGAGTAGGGCAAGGAAGGTGTCCTTGTAGCCGAACCACTATAAATACTTGTGTCGTGGTGATGTGCCTCTTACTCTTTATCTTTCATTACACGTTTATATATCTATCTATCAACGTCCAACATAAACAACCAAATAGATTGACATAAGTCGATCTAAATATTTAAAAGGAAGTTTTAAATTAGTAAAACTATTCAACCCCTTCTAGTTTTCCACAATTGGTACGAGCTTCAGAACCAAGTTTCTTAAAGTATATTGTACTTTAAAGACTTGATATGATCCGTGTATGTTTGAAAACTACAAAGAAGATTTTTTTTTTCATATTTTTATTAAATCATTTTGTTGGACATTGATAGATGATTCTAACAATATTCCGTTCTCGAGTAATTTTCATGCTAGAATTTCCCAAAATCTTCATTCAAAGATGAAGTCAACATTCAAGGAAGGATTCTTAAAGTAATCACAACTTTATTACATCAAGTACAAAGGATTACTTTAAAAGCTCATGAAGTATTTTTGGTCTTATACCAAATCAAGAAGCATAAAGGTATGTGTTACTTTTCATTAGATAGGATACTTGAGCTCTACTTATTTTAACAAGTACTACTTTGATTATTATAACGCTAAGAGCGTTAGAAGTCTCTTTCGTCACTCTTCCACCTTTCTCGTCATAGGGAATAATTTTTTTTAACGCCGTCATCACATCCTCGATATGAGATTCATCAAAAGCCGTCATTCAAAAACAATCGTCATCTAAAACCTCCGAACTATTTTTTTGTAAGCTATTCCATAAGCATACTACAAAAAAATATATATATATAATGTCAAACAACCTCCTTTTTGTTCATTGTAGCCGGATCCCTCTAGTTGTACTAGCCGGATCCCAAATACAAAGGATCCGGGGGAACCTAGGAACAGAACTCAGCCATACGCTTTCAAAAATCACCACTGATCTTTTTCCCTCTATTCTCATAACCCAAAAACGACCAAGCCACTGCATCCATCCTCATTGGCTTTCATAACCTCAAAGTATTTCTTCCTAGAACACCATTGTAAGTAATTACATTAATTTGTTCTAATTTTCATCATCTTCATTCTAGGGTTTATGGTCCCCTAAATTATAATCAAATTAATTTAATTAGGGTTTTTTCAAATTAATCATAAAAAGGGGCTTTTTAACTAAATCACATTGTGTTCACAACATTGTTAATACAAATCATAAACCATAAACCCATTTCCAACTAATTTTACCTAATTGGAAAATTTGTATTTCTAGGACCAACCATGCCCAAAGCTACTCAACAAGATCATCATGACACTGTCCACTATCTTACTCACTACTATCGTAAAAGGGTCCACCAAAACTAACCGTAAAATTTTCAAAAGCCTCACAAAACGACTTATTCACGAAGGTCGTGTAGTCAAGGAATGTTTCCTTGAAGATACCGACACTCGTCAAGTTTTCTCGACAATCAACTTTGATTGTCTTCTTGACATTGATGAACAAATTTGTCCGGTTTTCATTTTTGAGTTTTACAAAGCTTTAGGATCATTAGAAACACCGATAATAGCATCTCAATCGCCTTAATCATCAACACACAAAACTTCACTCTTCCTCTCAACACTTTTGCTCAAATTCTTCGCATTCCTTGTGAAGGAATTTGTATGTACTCAAGATTGGGAAATTAACGCTCAAAACCTTGCACTTGATCCTAAGCCTCTTTACAACACTCCTCTCGACAATCCCGAAACCATTCGCGATACTATCTTTAAAATTTGGACCGACCAATCTCGTTCGATCGTAACAAAAAGCTAATTCACCGTAATCCCTTTAAAATGGAACTTTTGAAATGCATCCCATGTTTAGAAAATGGGAAGAAATCCTTAGAAAACATCATTAGCCTAGTTGGAAACAAAGATCATCCAAACGCATGCCTTGTGCAAATGATCTATTGTCTTATCCACCAAAGGCCATTTAATCTTGCCTATTACATGGTAAGGAGAATGGTGGGGTATTCAAAGCTTCCAACATGGTACTCCCATATGGTATGCTCCTAACACGACTTTGTAAATGCGTTAGTGCATTGCAACCATCCCCATCAACGATGACCATTACCTTTCCGATCACGTCATGGTACCCCTTACCAAACAACCATCTAAACGGTTCATGGTCAATGGAGAGAAACCCGAAGCCCTCTCGGACTCCTCGGCCGGAGAAGAAGAAGAAGAAGAAGATAAGGAGGACATCGACCCCGTATCCAACATTAAATTGGACATTCTTGAATACCACGAACAACTTCCAACCATTCCAAACGAGACCGCGGAATACAAACAAATAAGAGGCATGATTCAAAACCTCGCTTACAATCTCACTAAGCCGTCAAAAAGAAAGAGGAAGAATTGACGAAAGAGACAATAGGAATGTGTTTATTTTTATTTATCTTATGTTTGAATGATTTCTTTTTAGCATTGTTGGTTTATGGAAATTTGGATATTGTTTCTGGTGCTATATGATGGCTTGCTTGTTTCTAATTGCTTATTTCATAGTTTTAATAGTGTACAAAATCTGCACATCATTCTTTTTGGTTCTGTGTTGATTCTGATCTGCAGATGCCGGATCCCTAGGATTAGCCTAGCCGGATCCTTCCCTTGAAGGAACCGTGGGATCCGTGACATCAGATCAATAATGCAGCATTTAGCACATCAAAACTGCTTTCTAGATAACATCACATTAGCTTGGCATATGTTTTTAGAACCCAACTAAGTCCACGTCAAGGATGAGAAAGGCTTAGACTCACTAAAAGCTTACTTACGATCTTTGTCTGATTTTATCATCACATCTAAAACTCACCATACTTCCGCTTCAACTACTCACAAAATAATTCTCATCTCTCAAAAAACTTAGGAAAGCAAGCTAAACAATTTTAGGAAATTGCCTCTAGTCTTCTATATCTCAAGGTAAGACAAAATTAGTTTTAAATTCTTGAAATTTTGAGAATTTTCTTAATATCACCTCAAGCTAAAACCCGATCACTAGGATCATTTATTATGACTTGTCACCCTCATAACTCTTAGTGTTATCCTTGGACATCCATTGGTAGTCTTCTTGTCCCTTCCTTCTTCCATAAAAGCAATCATGTGCACAAACACTTATTACTCATGATCATTCAAGTACCTCTCTTCCTAAAACACTTAGGAGAGCTGAAACACCCAAAACAAGATAGGCTTTAGCTTCTAGAAACCCCATTTCAAATCATCATAATCACGAGAGCGGATCCTAGGAATAGCCTAGATGGATCCCTCCAAGGAGGGAACCGTGGGATCCGGGTGACAATATATGTCTAACATTGCTAACCCAAACACTCCATCTCATCTTAAATGAGTTCCTAGATCAGTGAAACTCTGAATTTCAACCTTGTGCATATCAATCATCACATTTCCAAGAACATTAGTGGATTAAGTCTTAAATACTAATTGCCAAGATCTTCTCTTTATAAACCACATTGCCTAGAAACATTTTAGTCATCTCACACAAATATCTGCAATTGCAACCATTTCCCTTAGTTATTTCAATATGATAAAGGCTCCTAGTGCTCATTCATCCACCCAAGAACCACCCAAGAAACATGCTAGAATCATACACGAAGTTTCTTCAACCGAATCATCTCCGATTAAGTCCACCAATGCTAGGATTTCTCCCACATCAAGGAAACCAATCAAACTAATCCCCAAGAATAAGATTCCCACTAGGATATCTTCACCAAATTCTACCATAGCAAACAAACCCCCCACAACTCAACCAACATCATTAGCACCTAGAGATACTTCACAATCATTTTCACACTCTCACAATATAGAAAACTTACCCTCTTGGCCATCTCATCTTTCACCATTACCATCCAATTCACATGAAAAGATTGAGCCACAAAATCAAAATGTTGAATCAACACTTGATCCAAATGCAAACTCTATCATCCCTCCCAATAGTCCATTTTGGATTATGAGAAGACATCAAAAGCAACCACTTGACCAAATGGAAGTTGATGTCTCTCTACCTCTAGCCACAAGCATTATAGAGCCACCACTAAATGAGTCTCAACCAAATCCTCCTTTATTTGAAGAACCTCAACCCACTTCACTTAAACTTTCACTTCAAGAAATTCAAAACCATAACAAGGATTGCTATCATTGTAAACACGTTGAAAGGTTGATACATGAATTACGCGAAGAGCATCGTTTCATGTTTCATCACCTCCTCGAACGTTTCGAAGAGGTTAACAAGCCTAAACCACAATAACCATAATAGTCGTAAGCTCAAACCTAGAACGTTTAGGACATCTTTTAGTAATTAAGCCTTTAGTCGAATCTTAAGTTTGGGTTGACTTATTAGCATTAATAGCATCTATTTGGCTAGTTCATTCTCTTAGTTTTTAGAGATTTGGTTGTGTATCTCTTTGTTTTATTGAATGAATACTTTCATGCCATGACTATTATGTGTGTTGTGCTTGTTATATTGTACTTTTATCTCATTCCCTCAAGTTGCACTCCTTGACATTTCTTCATCTTGAAGAAACTGGAGCAGATAGCGGATCCCTTCTCGATAACTAGACGGATCCTCATTGAAGGGAACCGTGGGATCCGTGGTACAAAAGCACAAATTTCTACTAACTTGAGTCTCTTTTGCGAGAAAATTATGTACTATACTCTTGTTTTCTAACTTTTACTTTGTAGATTTTCAAAATAACACATGAAGATTTTGACACCATAAAAGCTAGGGGGAGCTTTGTGTCAAACAATATTGCAAAATCATTTGCAACTTAATTCATTTTTGGATTACACTTCATGTTACCCCATTGCAACTTTGCAATATTCGAGGGGGAGCACGTTTTCGTCACTTAAACGAACAATTTGCAAACTTAATTGCAAACACAAGTAGCTTATTTTACATTATGTCCTTGACGCCCTTTTTCAAAGGGATGGACTCGTCAAGGGGGAGTTAAGACGAGTACCATTCCCGTCACTTGCTCTCGTTACATCTTTTATAATTTTTCTTATAAAATTGTGTTAGTTTCTTCAAACACTTTTGTTTCGACAAAAGGGGAGAAGAAAGTAAAACTACAAATTCAAACATTTACAATTTTAGCTTTTCCTTAAAATAATTTTATGTTTTGTCATCAACAAAAGGGAGATTGTTAATACAAATAAGCCGTAAAAACGTTCATTTATATGTTACGATCTTCTAATGTTTTGTCGATAATAAAAGTAAAATCATATTAACGAAACAAATAAAATACGTAAATGGTTTGAACTAATAATTTTCTAACACACTTACGTTTTCACATAAAACACTATAACAAGATTAAGTGATTTTATATTTTAGATACACATGTACAACAACTAGTGTTTACATATTGGCTTAACAAGTTTAAGTAACTCTATGAGTTAGATACATATGTACAACAACTAGTGTTTACATATTGGGTTAATACATACTTATATTAAGTACACTAAAATGGGTAAAAACAAGTATATACTAAAATGGGTAAAAGCAAGTATATACTAAATAGATAAAAACTGGCAAATGGTTTTGACCCATAACCCATGGTTTTATATATACCACTTACACAAGTTCAATGTATCCTTAAGGTACATTGTATCTAGATTGAAAACCATGGATCAACCCATAACCCATGACCCATAACCAAAAATACCCATGGGCAAAGAGGAGCGGACCACGGATCCCTAGCTTTGTGCTAGCCGGATCCCAAGTGGATGGGATCCGTGGGATCCGTGGAAACAGTAGAGAATTTCCTCTATAAATAGAGAGCCATTTCTTCCTTTCTACCCATCCCTTTACACACATACTTTCCCCAAGTATTCTAACCCTCTAACCTCAGATCCAAGAGATCTATGTAGCTTTTCTCTTTTGTTTTTGTGTGGTCTTGTAGATTCCCCTTAAAGGAAAGATCACCACATCTTGAAGACGTGCAAGCTCAAGTCCATGAGTTGCCATGCTTCGTCATCATCAAGACAACGGAGGTTCTCTTGTTGATAGTTCTTCCTTTCTCCATAGATGTTGGGTTGAAGGCATTAGTGAAGAATGCCGAAAGTGTCAAGATGAAAGCATTAGTAAAAGATGCTAATCATCTGCGTCAAAACATTAGTGAAGAATGCTTAAGGTGTCAAGACGAAGGCATTAGTGAAGGATGCCAAGCGTTGTGTCAAAGGCATTAGTGAAGGATGCCGAAGAATCAAATCAAGTAGCATTTGGGAAGAATGCTTAGGTCGTATAATCGATGAGGTGCATCGTTATACATATAAGTGTTTATTTATTCACAAGGATGGTGATATCCTTGATGGTGTTGTAACAAGGAGTAGATCTCCTTGATAATAGGTGTTGTGTCGTGAAGGGTAGTAGTTCCTCCATAGTAATGGAACTAGGTGCTTAGCCTAGTACCTAATAAAGGGTAGGCGACGTTGTGATAGGATTAGTTCTCCTAAGGTGTGAAAGAACTCGGTGGTTAGCCTAGCACCGTATAAAGGGTAGCCTAGCACGTTGTGTTAGGTGTGGTTCGCCTTGGTGTGAAAGAACTCGGTATTTAGCTTTGTACCGGAAAAAGGTTAAGCGACGTTGTGAAGGCTTCTCCGCCATAAGGAGTTGGTGTAGTGCTTACGAACTCTCGAGTAGGTGACTCGGGGAGTGGAGTAGGGCAAGGAAGGTGTCCTTGTAGCCGAACCACTATAAATACTTGTGTCGTGGTGATGTGCCTCTTACTCTTTATCTTTCATTACACGTTTATATATCTATCTATCAACGTCCAACATAAACAACCAAATAGATTGACATAAGTCGGTCTAAATATTTAAAAGGAAGTTTTAAATTAGTAAAACTATTCAACCCCCCTTCTAGTTTTCCACAAGTTTGTTCATTGGAGGGTTGAAGGATGAAATTAGCATGCCTGTGAGAATGTTTAAGCTTCATACCCTGGTTGATGTGTTTTCAATGGCAAAAATGCAAGAAGCTACACTCATGGCCACAAAACCAAGGTATAACTCCTATCAACCTAATGTGAGACACATTATCTGGTTATGTTAGTAAAGAGGAGGCATTTTACCAAAACCGGTTAATAGACCTATGGCTTTGCTGCACCCATAAGAACACCATATGGTGAGAATAGACCCTTTAAGAGATTGACTCAAAAGAATTGGAGGATAAGAGGGCTAAGAATCTTTGTTTTCTTGTGACCAAAAATATGTTCTGGACACAAATGTAGTGGTCAATTGCATTCATTAGAAGTGGTGTTGGATGAGGAAATTGAGTCATGGAAGAAGAATTGGCTAATGATGAAATGGGTCATTTGGGGAACTATGATCAGACTTTTGAAATTGATCATAATAATGAAATGGTGGCTCAAATATCATTGAATGCACTTACTGGTGTATACAATTATCAGACAATGAGGGTTAAGGGTATGGTAGGAAAACAAGGGGTGCATGTGCTTGTGGATTGTGGAAGTACACATAATTTCATTGATTTGCAGACTGTCAAGAAGTTGGGTTGTAAGACTAAAACTATGTGTCCCTTGCAAGTGTCTGTGGCTAATGGTCAAGCTATGACTAGTACTTTGATGTGTTGTGGTTTATCTGTGATCATGGGAGAAGAAACTTATATGATTGATGCTATGGTACTACCTTTAGGAGGTTGTGAAGTGGTGTTGGGAATACAGTGGTTGTCTACTTTGGGGGAAATTATGTGCAATTTTGAGAAATTAACCATGAGGTTCTATGTGGGGAATAAGAAGGTGTTGCTAAGAGGTTCTCAACAAGCTACACTTCAATGGATGCAACCTAGAGAACGAGCGATGCTATGTCGAATTCTATGACACTTTGTGTGTATGTCTGTGTCATTCAGTATGGCGGGGACAAGTCGATTGAGTCACAAAATATTGATGAAATTTTGGATGACTTTAAAGGTGTGTTTGAAGTTCCTCTTGGTTTACCACCAAAAGATCACATGATCATCACATTCCTCTTATGCCAAACACTCCTCCAGTTAACATCAGACCCTATAGGCATCCTCCTAGCCAAAAGGATGCCATTGAACAGATGATACAAGAGTTATTGGATGCTGGTGTCATCAGATCTAGTCAAAGTTCTTTCTCCTCTCCTATAGTCATGGTTAAGAAGAAGGATGGCAGTTGGAGAATGTGTGTTGACTATAGACAATTGAATAAGAATACTCTCAAAGACAAATTTCCCATACCTATGATAGAAGAATTGATAGATGAATTACATGGGTCAGTGGTGTTTTCAAAGCTTGATTTAAGGTCTGGGTATCACCAAATCAGAATGAAGGAGGAAGACATTCATAAGACTGCATTCAGAACTCATGATGGCCACTATGAGTTTTTAGTGATGCCATTTGGACTTACAAATGCCCCTTCCACATTTCAATCACTAATGAATGAGATCTTTAAACCCTATTTGAGGAAGTTCACCTTGGTTTTCTTTGATGACATTCTGGTTTATAGCAAGTCAATTGAAGAACACATTGTACACCTCAAAATGATTTTGCAGATTATGCAGGCTCATACCTTGTTTGCAAAAAGGAGTAAGTGCACTTTTGCAGTGTCTCAGGTGGAGTACTTGGGTCATATCATCACTGATAAAGGGGTTGCAACAGATCCTTCTAAGATTGAGGCTATGAAAGATTGGCCTACACCCAAGAATGTGAAGCAATTGAGAGGATTTTTGGGACTCACAGGCTATTATAGGAGGTTCATTAAGGGGTATGGAATCATCAGTAAGTCATTAACTGCATTAATGAAGAAGAACTCTTTTGAATGGTCTGACATAGCTCAAGAAGCTTTTGAGCAATTGAAGTTAGCTATGATACAAGCACCGTGTTGGGGTTGCCAAACTTTGAGACAAAATTCATCGTGGAAACTGATGCATGTGGAACTGGTATTGGTGTTGTGTTGTTGCAAGATGGTCATCCATTGGCATACCTGAGTAAGGCCTTATCTCTTAGACATCAAGCTTTGTCCACTTATGAAAAAGAATTTTTAGCTGTCATTTTGGCATTGGAGAAATGGAAGGGTTACTTAATGGGTAGACATTTTAAGATCAAGACTGACCACTTCAGCCTCAAGTACTTATTGGATCAAAGGCTTACTACTCCTTTCCAAGTTAAATGGTTGCCTAAATTGCTTGGGTATGATTATGAAATTGTGTATAAGAAGGGAAGTGAAAATGTGGTAGCTGATGCTTTGTCTAGGAAGGAAATGCAGGGTCAATTATTGGCAATGATAGCTACTAATGTGACTACTGAACTTCTCAAAGAAATTGAAGAAAGTTGGGTGACAGATGAGATGTTGGTCAAATTAATAAAGCAGTTTGAAGATCCTAATTTTCAATCAACAAAGTACACTTGGTCTAATGGCGATTAAGAAGGAAAGGTAGGTTGGTAGTGGGAGGTAATGAGGTATTGAGAAGAAAATCTTCTCACAAATCCACAATGAATCGGTTGGTGGGCATTACGGTGTTCAAGTGATTGTCTGAAGATGAGTTCTATTTGTTATTGGAAGGAATGAGAAAAGTGGTTAAACAATGGATCGGGGAATGTGATGTGTGTCGAGGCAAAAGCGATCTTAGTGCCTATCCAGACTCTTGCAGCCTTTGCCTATACCGGTTAGAGTATGGAGTGATATATCCATGGACTTTGTGGAAGGATGCCAAAATCTCATGGGAAGATCATTATATTAGTGGTGGTGGGCAGGCTCGATAAGTATGCTCATTTTATTTCCTTCAACATCCTTTCACAGTGCACAAGTGGCACAAGTGTTCTTAGATAACATCTACAAGTTACATGGTTTGCCAAATACCATTGTAAGTGAGAGATAAAGTGTTCTAAGTGCTTTTGGCAATCATTGTTCAAGGCTTTGAAAGTAAAGCGAAAATGTCAACGACTACCATCCACAATCGGATGGATGAGACAAAAGTGGTGAATAGGTGTGCGGGTGCTACCGAGATGTATGTCGGTGAGAAGCCAAAAGAGTGGACACAATGGCTTTCAATGGCAGAGTTTTGGTATAACACAAATTTCCACACTGCTATCCAGACTACTCCATTTGAAGTGTTATATGGTCAAACACCACCCATCTACATGCCTTATTTGCCAGGGGAAAGTACTATTGAAACTGTGGATAGGACAATGCAAGCAAGAGAACAGGTGGTTAACATTCTTAAGTTTCATCTGAAGAGATCACAAGATAGGATGAAGAGTTTGGCAGATAAACACAGAACTGATAGAAATTTTGAAGAAGGTGTTTGGGTCTATTTGAAACTGCAACCATACAGGCAAGTAACAGCTAGACAAAGTCCTTATAACAAACTCTCAGCTAAGTATTATGGTCCTTTCAAGATCATAGAGAAGATTGGCAATGTAGCCTATAAATTGCGACTTCAGTGGTAGTCAAATCCATCCAAGATTTCATGTGTCCCAACTTAAGCTTTGCAAAGGGTGGTGGATAAGCACGGAACTCTTCCCATGTGTGACAATGAAGGACTCCTATCGGTGTTACCGGTGAAAATCATTGACGGAGACGGGAAAGGTTAACAATAGAGTCTTGTTTATGTGTTAGTACAATGGTCAAATGGCAGTGAAGAGGAGGCAACTTGGGAACTATATACTGAGCTACTGAAAAAGTACCCATGGTTTGATCAAGATGAAGCAACTGAAGATGCTGTTTGACTGTGGAAAGTCAAATGTTAAGGGGAAGGGATTTGATACGCACCAATTTGGATTCTGCTGAAACACTGATGGATTCCACTGAAACCACTGATGATGGATTCTACTGAAAGCCAAAAGTTATAACTAACTTTTGGCGGGAAAATCTGTTCACTCCTTCCTCCCATTTCTCCTTCCTCCCAATTGTATAAATACTCTTTTACATTTCATTTGTAATGCATTCACTGAAAAGACTTGTAATCTTCTTCTCTCTTAATTCCATTACAAACTAAGTGAATCATTTGATTACAAATACGGTTTCATTTCTTCTTATGTGATCCCCTGTTTGTTTTCATCAACAACTACATTTCATAACTGATTTCTGGTTGTTTACAATCTGGTACATATCATTAACCCAGCATCTTGTATGTGTGTTGGTACAAGATTTATCATATTTGGTTTATCACAATTTATAACTCATACAAGCTACAGAATTTGTGTTTTTGTTAGAAGCTTTTGAAAAATTAGATAGTTTCTCTTTTGAACATACGCATATTGTTTATACATTGTCTTGTTTGATGTTAAATTTCAAAATATTTACTATGTTTTTGAAAGAGGATCATACAACTATAAATTTGTAATGAGTAATCATACAAACCAGCGGTAATGGTTACCATGATCATTCTTTGCCCTCTAAAACCTACAACAAAACACTCCCAAAGTTTCTATTCCGATCGGTGTATGGTTTAAAACTGCTATATGTGTTACATTTGTTCAACCAACGTTGTCCAAGCTTAGTTTAGATGGGTCAAGTTTACTTGAATGTATTTGATTGGGCTAATGGATATTTGGTCTTAAGAGATTGATTTTGTAACTAGTCTTAGTTTGTGTGTCAAAAAGGGTATATGTACAAAGGGGAAGCAATTTGGTTATGTCAAACTGGTATATGGTGGTCTCTTGCGCAACTTTTCTTTAAGTCTCAAACTTAGTTAAATTTAGTGGAAAGAATATACGTGTAATTATCATCAATTGGCCTTCTCATTTGACCCTTTTTTTGGTTTTAGTTTAGTTTTTCGGGTTTTTTCCTCACCCCTACATTTATCATAAAACTGGGGACACAATTATGTTTAGTTTTTCGGGTTTTTTCCTCACCCCTACATTTATCATAAAACTGGGGACACAATTATATGCTTTATATTTCATAGTCCATGTTAAGAGATAGGTGGGAAGCAAACAAATGAGTGTAGTGACATATGGTTTTCGAGGTACCTATGCTAGTTCCCTAGATTTAGCTAATCAATCTTGATATATGTTTACATTCTCTTATTTCATAGGAGCACACACATTCTTAACTATGATACATACGTTTGTAAGAGCATTTACTCGTAAAGAAACTCTAGTATAATACTAACATATTGTTCTAGACCTACTAAATGTGACAACATATAGATCCACCAAAACATGTGACGTAAATGTTTAGCTTATGGTCAATAGCTCAGGGCCTCAAAAATTGTTAAACAGAAAACATCTAATAGACTCTTTGTAAACATATACGATGATTTAAGGTTGAAAAGATTTTCATGTTAATTGTTAAACACCTTGTGTAGAAATATTAACCTCTATATCTCTTTGACAAAAAAATGTGCCGGTCAAAATGGGTCGTTTTAAATTCTATGTAGAATAAGCCCGGGTCAAAAATATTTTCATTTTCATAACTTAGTTTCAAGATATAATTGACAGCCATGATTTGCATTTTACTATTTCTCGACATCATTTTACTATCTTTAATAGCTTAGTCTTGCTAGCAGCTAGGTCGACCACCTTAGAAGCAAATCACATGGGCTCATTTTTTTATTTTCATTTTTTCATTTTTACCATAAACGTTACACCTTATTACAAGCTCAATTCAAATAAAACGGTACACAAAGATAAGAAGACCACCTTCAAGGTTACTAGACACAGAAAAGTTACCAGAGTTAACGACCGTTGGTCCACCTTTATTTAACCCACTTCAAAAGCTAGCAGCTTCATCTCTAGACATGTTTGTATGGTCACTTATGGAGCTAGAAAAAAAAACCATAAGCTACCAAAACCAGTTGAACCGGCATTTCAGCTCATTGGAAATTTCACACCAATTCAAGAGTGTCCGGTTCAGCATGGGCTAGAAGTAGTGGGAGAATTCCGGTTGGTTTAAGTGGGGCCTACTAAAGAAATGGAAATTGGCTCCAACTATGGGTGTTATTCGGGTTGACCCGGTCGGGTTCGGATTAATTTGGGTCAAGGCTAAAAAAACATACCCGAATCCGACCTTGTTTAGAACTCGGGTCGGGTCAATTCGGGTTCGGGTCAAGTCAGGTCGGGTCAATTCGGGTCGGTCAGCTAGGGTGAGTCTAGGGTCGTTTAAAAGTTATACAATTTTGGTGTTTTCATAAAATTAGAAAGAAAAAAAATGAAACTCGAGTCACTCGGGTTGACCAGAACCCAAGTAAGACACATATATTATACCCGAACTTGTTTAGAAATCGGGTCAATTTGGGTTGACCCGATTGAACCGAATATAATAGTACCGAATAACCCGACCCGTAAAGCCATATTCGTGTTTGGGTTCGGGTTGGGTCGACTTTTATGACACCCCTAGCTCCGACCAATATCTTTAGCCAAAAGGTGGTCACCATTTTTATTCCCACATCGGTCAAAAAGAAGAACTTTTAATAGCTTATATACCATGGTGCATAAGATTCACCAAGTTTGATATGAGTGTTATGTCGTTGATTATTACATGTCGGTTTCATGTAGTATACAACATCTATCTACATGATCCCCGTCGTAATTAATCAACAATTGGTACAAGTTCTCAAATTTTTAGCTTTTTAAGATCCGAGAGTTTCTCTTCTTAATGTATTTATGGTCAAGGTTACCAAGTTTTACAACGGGAAAGAGAGCAGTTTGGACGTGAACTGTGGTTTGTTCGTGTAGAAACGACAAGAAGGAGGATGGGAGGGTATATAATGAGTTATGCTAGAGATGAAGATAGTTCAGAATTAGTTATCGTTGATGCTTTAAGTATGAAACAAATGAGCGTAGTGAAATTACCTAGTAGAGTTCCATATGGTTTTCATGGTACTTTTGTTAGTTCTCAAGATTTAGCTAATCTGATATATTTTATATTCTCTTACTTCATGGTACCATGCAATCTTAACTTTGATACATACACTTATGAAAATATTTAGCAATTTGTTTTTATAGATTGTGACACTTTTGAGGCAGCTTATATATAACGTTCAAATTAGTGTAGTTCATAAGTGTAAATGATATCGAATATTTTTCTGGATGCACGCCACTTTTCTATCACTATGCTACTCCATGCTTATTGTCACTAAATAATCGTTTTTGAGTCTCGTATCAATTTTCTCATGGCATCAACGAAAAAGAGTGCAATGTATTAACGGGACATTAATAAGACGTTGATTGGGGTAACAAAGTTCTTGCGTAGAACCTTTGCCATGTTTATTTTCTGAAAACTTGTTTTGTGTTCATATCCCACGTTGGTCGAAGTGAAGAACTTTTAATAGGTTATATACGATGGTGCATATGGTTCAAGTAACTTGATATAAGTGCTATTTTGCTGATTCTAACATGTCAGTAGCTACTGATATACAAAATCTATATTAATAGCCATCAAGATGTGGATTAGTCCGAGAGTTTTGTGTGTTGGTACAAGATTTGTCAGTTTCGTTGATGACAATTTACAGCTTATACATGCTCTATGTTTTGTGCTTTTGTAAGAAGTTTTTGAATATTAAATAGTTTCTCTTCTGAACACACGCATATTGTTGATACATTGTCTTTTTTTAAATTTAAAATATTTACTAGGTCATGTAACTTATCAACTTTTCAGGTAGAGTAAGTTTTTGGATAACGGATCATACTATTGTACATTTAGTGAGTAACATACAAACAAGCGGTAATCACATGACCATTCAACGTTTTCATTTAATATCGTCTCTTTCTAACTTTATTTAAAGTTTTCCCTCAATATCCGATGGGTGAGTTGCTGATTAACCAAAAGATGTGGGTTAAATTCTTAATGAAGACACATGAGAGATACTAATAGCAAGATATATGTAGTATATATTATCATTAGTTACCTAGCTCACACATAGTGTATATAAGTCATATGTTTTTGGTTCTAACATGTTGCTACAAGTTATCAGTTTTTATTCATTTATTTATTTATTTTTTGTTTCTTAAGGTCCGAGAGTCATCTTCTTAATATATATAGCGATGTTGCTAACCATCATTATGTATGTGTGATAGTACATGACTTATTGGTTTCGTAGATGACAATGTACAATTATACAAGCTTCACATTTTGTGTTCTTGTAAGAAGTTTTTGATACATTGTCTTTGATTTTAATTTAAAATATTTACTAGATCATGTAGCTTCTCGACTTTTTGGGTTGTACAAGTTTTTGAAAATGGATCATACTATGGTACATTTGTAGTGAGTAACATACAAACCAGCCGTAATCGTTACCATAATCATTTTGTACCCTCAAAAACCCATAACCAAACACTCCCAAAGTTTCTATTCCAATTGGTCCATTGTTCAAAACTGCTATATGAGTTACATTTGATCAACGTTGTGTAAGCCTAGTTTAGATGGTTCTTAGAGTTGTCGTAAAGTCATTTAGCAGACTACAATGGGTCAAATTATAATCAAAACTGTTTCTAAGGTATTCATGGGTCAACTTTACTTGAATGTATTTGATTGAGCTAATGGATATATGATCTGAAGAGATTAATTTTGTTTCTGGTCTTTGTTTGTGTGTCAAAAAGAGTATTTGCACAAAGTGGAATCAATTTGGTTATCTCAAATTGGTATATGAACGTCTCTTGAGCAACTTTTTTTGAAGTCATAAGCTTACTTAAAACACTCTTAGTAAAATTTAGTGGAATGAATATTTGTGTAACTATCATCAATTGGCCTTCTCATTTGACCGGTTGAACCGGCTCGTATGGAGTAAACCTTGCGGAAATATTTGAAATTACTCATGATGTAAGGGGAAAATAGTTGTCCGTTTATTCAAGTAATAAACACGAACAAAAATAACAGTAGCTCAATCAACTGGATACTTATTTTAACTAAAATAACAGTAGTTCGATCACCCAGCCAATTCTAAACCACTTGACTAATAGTATATTGCTGTTAACATGTATGCCATAGACCACTGACTAACGAAATGATGAACATGTATACAACGAGAATAAAGAACCGCATGAACCCAAAGAGCAGGTAATGTCTATGCATATCAAGAATGAAGAAAACGTAGTAGCTTCATTAGAATAACGACTCAAATTGTGAACAGTAACTGCACCTACCTAAGATCAGCCGTTGATAGTTGATTTCATAACCACTTTAGGATCCAGTATCACTTTATTTTCCCGTTTGCATTCTTAGGTCAAGATCATGATCCAAGATTCCTTCTACAAAATGGTAGCTACAAGTTCCAGATTTGTAGTTATCGGAACGCAACCCACTTCAAAAGCCAGCAGCTTCAGCTCTAGACATGATCAAATGGTCACTTACGGAGCTATAAAAAACCATAAGCTACCTAAACTGGTCAACCTGGTGGTTCAACTCGTTGGAAATTTCGTACCGGTTCAAGAGTGTCCGGTTCAGCATGGGCTAGAAGGAGTGGGAGAAATACCGGTTGAGTTAAGTGGGGTGGGCTCTACCTAAGAAATGGCGCCAAACCATATTTTAAGCCAAAAGCTGGTCACCATTTTTATTCCCACATCGGTCAAAGAGAAAAACTTTTAATAGCTTATATACCATGGTGCGTTAGATTCATCAAATTTGGTCTGAGTGCTATGTTGTTGGTTGTTACATGTTAGTTTCATGTAGTATATCAAATGTATACTACAATGTACTAATCTGTAACAATCAACTATTGGTAGAAGTTCTTAAATTTTTAGCTTTTTAAGATCCAAGAGTTTCTCTTCTTAATGTATCTACTAGGTATGCTCTTAATTCATCATCTTGTATGTGTGTAAGTACAAAATTTGGTATGAGTGCTATGTTGTTGATTGTTACATGTTGGTTTCATGTAATATATCAAATGTATACTACAATGTACTTTCATGTAGTATATCAAATGTATACTACAATGTACTAATCTGTAACAATCAACTATTGGTAGAAGTTCTTAAATTTTTAGCTTTTTAAGATCCAAGAGTTTCTCTTCTTAATGTATCTACTAGGTATGCTCTTAATTCATCATCTTGTATGTGTGTAAGTACAAAATTTGGTATGAGTGCTATGTTGTTGATTGTTACATGTTGGTTTCATGTAATATATCAAATGTATACTACAATGTACTTATCTGTAGCAATCAACTATTGGTACAAGTTCTTAAATTTTTAGCTTTTTAAGATCCAAGAGTTTCTCTTCTTAATGTATCTACTAGGTATGCTCTTAATTCATCATCTTGTATGTGTGTAAGTACAAAATTTGGTATGAGTGCTATGTTGTTGATTGTTACATGTTGGTTTCATGTAGTATATCAAATGTATACTACAATGTACTTATCTGTAACAATCAACTATTGGTACAAGTTCTTAAATTTTTAGCTTTTTAAGATCCAAGAGTTTCTCTTCTTAATGTATCTAGGTATGCTCTTAATTCATCATCTTGTATGTGTGTAAGTACAAAATTTGGTATGAGTGCTATGTTGTTGATTGTTACATGTTGGTTTCATGTAATATATCAAATGTATACTACAATGTACTTATCTGTAGCAATCAACTATTGGTACAAGTTCTTAAATTTTTTGCTTTTTAAGATCCAAGAGTTTCTCTTCTTAATGTATCTAGGTATGCTCTTAATTCATCATCTTGTATGTGTGTAAGTACAAAATTTATCGGCTCATTGATAATGATATACAACTCATACAAGTTCCACATTTTGTATTTTTGTAAGAAGTTTCTGATAATTAGATAGTTTATCTTCTAGACGTACACATATTGTTGATCATTGTCTTGTTTGATGTTAAAATTAAAATATTTACCATGTCATGTAACTTCTCGACTTTTTGGGTTGTACTAGTTTTTGGATAATGGTACTATTGTGGTGAGTAACATACAAACCAGCGGCTATCGTTTACAATGACAATTCTTTATCATTTAAAATCCACAACCGAACACTCCCAAAGTTTCTGTTCCAATCGCTCCATTGTTCAAAACTTCTATACGAGTTACACTTGTCCAACGCTGTATAAGCCTAGTTTAGATGGTTCTTGGACTGTCTTTGTAATGTAGTTAGGAATCTGTGCATTACAAGTGGTCATGCATATGTAACTCATGCTTGGTGTATATCTTATTGTTTTACAAAAAGGATGTATGCGTGACTACACTACCAATAAGACAATGATACACACTACTCGTATTTTGAAAGAACTAGCAAGAAAAAGATTATTACTACGAAACCAAATTATGTTCATGTGTATTGGTTAAGAAAATTAAAGGGAAAAAGTTAATTAAGTACTTGTATATATGTTTTTTAATCCAGGTCGATTTTTTTTTTCTTCCTTATCCCCACATCGCTTGAGAATGTAAAGACTGACCAATAAACTGCCCTGCTATGAAAAGTTTGCTACTCCACATTTGGAAAGTCCCTTGAGTCTGCTGGTTTTTAGTGGTCCGGTTTAAGCTGCTAAGTCGGCCTAGGACATAATAATCTTTTATGAACACTACTAGGTTGCTGAGAAATTTCTTAAACACTGGTGGTGACTGGACTAGTAGTATTTTGCTCTCAACATGTAAGCCATAGACTACTGGAAACCAAAATGATAATGAGGTAATGTCGATGTATACCAAGAAGGAAGAACACGTAATTGTTTTATAGGAATAATGACTCAAATTATGGCTAACAACTGCACCTTCGTAAGATCAGTCATATATTAATTGTAGACCCCCTTGAACAAATGAAACGCGATACCCCTTTAGGTTCCAGTATCAGTTTATTTTCCCGTTTTGATTCTTAGGTCAAGATCATGATCCGATATTCCTTCTACAGAATGGTAAAGAAAATGGTTATAGATTAACAACAGAGAAGAAAAACAAGGGATCATAGTATCATACGGAGTAACTTACAAACAGTGGCGGAATGTAAGTTTCTATCCGAATTGGTCCATTCCGTACCCTCTAAAGCCCAAAACCAAGCACATCCAACCACGATGAATGTAAGTTTCTATCCGAATTGGTCCATTGCTCAAAACTGTAATAAGTACACTTGTCCAAACGCTGTGTAAGCCTAGCTTATATGGTTCTTGGACTTGGTGTAGAGTCATAATTTACACCATGATCCGGCATAGGGTTGGCCTTGTCACATTATCCAATTGATAGACCAGCATTCACAGAGAAAACAAACAATTTAAAGGCATTATGAATGGCTCTATTGTCAAATGTTGAAAACGACATAAAATTCGAAAGAAAAGATGCCAAAACCCTTATAACATACCTTGAACATCATACATATGTATCTAGTGAAGACTTAAAAGTAATGAAACATATAGCAACTGACACTCTTGAGGCAGCTTGATGTATCGAATATTATTTCTTATATGCATAAATTTTTATCACTATACTACTCCATGTTTATTGTCACTAAATAGCTGTTTTCGAGTTTCGCATCAATTATCTCATAGCGTAACAAAATAGAGTGCAAAGATTTAACGAACCGTATATAATACGTTGATTCGGGTAACAAAGTTCTTTTGTAGAACTTTTGCCATGTTTATTCTATAAAAACTTGTTTTATGTTTATATCCCACATCGGTCAAAGAGAAGAGTTTTTAATAGCTAATATACCATGGTGCCTATTGTTCAAGTAATTTGAGACGAGTGCTATGTTGTTGGTTCCAACATTTTCGTTCCTAGTAAGATATTCATATATATATTATAGGCGAGTACCCGCGCCTGGCGACAGCGGTTCATAGTGGCAGACAATCAACGATATACGGTGGTGGTGAGGATGGTGGTTGATGAGATGTGTGGAAGAGGAGAACATTTTGTATGTGTTTTTGAGTGAGTTGTGATAAGAAAGTATTAAATATGTCTTTACATATGTTTCTCTCTCTCATTTGACCATTTCACTTTTTCACTTTTCCACTTTGACTGTTTTTCCATTTTATGTAGTATAGACTGGACACTTTGTTATGGCTACAAATTGGTACAGTTTCTCAACTTTTTTCTTTTTAAGATCCGAAAGTTTTTAATGTATTTATGGATGTTGTTAACCCATCATTTTGTATGTGTGTTAGTACAAGATTTATCGATTTCGTTGGTGACAATTTACAAGTCATACAAGCTTCACATTTTGTGTTTTAGAAGATAGAAAGTTTCTCTTCTAAACATACGCATACTGATGTTAAATTTAAAATATTTACTATGTCATGTACATTCTCTACTTTTTGGGTTGTACAAGTTTTGCATAATGGATCATCATGTTGTACATTTGTAGTAACATACAAAACCAGCGGTAATCGTCACCATGACATGACCATTCTTTAACCTCTAAAACCTTCAACGAAACACTCCCAAAGTTTCTATTCCGATCGCTCCATGGTTCAAAACTGCTATATGAGTTACATTTGTTCAACGTTGTGCAAGTCCAATTTAGATGATTCTTGGGCTTGTCGTAAAGTCATTTGGTTGACTACAATGGTCACTTTATCATCAAAATGATTTCTAACATATTCATGGGTGAAGTTTACCTAAATCTATTCGATTGATCTAATGGATATTTGATTTTAAGAGACTAATTCTTGCTTCTAGTCTTAGTTTGTGTGTCAAAAAGGGTATATATGCACATAGCAGGAAAGCTTTTTTCTTATATCTAATTGGTATATGCAAGTCTAAGTTTACATTTAATATTGTCTCTTTATAAGCGATCAGGGCTGGTCGTGAGTTATTTGCTGCCCTGGGCAGGATACTTTTTTGATGCCCCAAGCAAGACCGTAAAAAATGACTACAAAATACTTTTAACAAACACACTCTACTATTTTTTAAGGACACAAACTTCAAACAAAACTTGCATATCAACTTAATAGCAATTTTTTAATTAATTTGAATTTGTCTAATGGCTTTTAGCATTTTGTTGTATGTTTTTCGTGCATTAACTAATATGAGTTAACGCGTTATTACATATTTTTATGACCAACGTTACGATTAAAATTACATGTCAAACATTTTTATGGAGGTAAAGCAAAAATCCAAGTATTTTCACATCTACGAATTAAAATTGAAAGAAATAAGAAAAATGAACTAAAAGGAAAAAATGTAAAAACTTCATGTTAAATCTATAGTTGAAGGCTTGAAGCTATCCTGTAAATTTAGTCTAAAATAGTCGCAACTTATGATCTTTCATTATTTTCACACATTACTATGTTATAATAGGCATCTAAATCATTTCCTATTAGTTAATAAGAGAAGTATATTTAACACTAATAAGCACGAAAGAAAAATGATAAAACAATATTTTAAACATTAAAACCAATAAATATGTAAGTATGAAACCCAAAAAGAAAGTAGCCGACAAATTTCCTTGAAACCATCCTTTTATATAAGTTTTCTCATTTAACAAAAAATAATTATTTTTTTTAAAGACATGTACTTGTTTCTCTCTCTTAACCTTCTTCATCAATTCATATTCCTCCATAGATGAAAAAAATAAGAATTTAAAACACAGACTAAAAATCACGAAAGCATCAAATAAAATCTATTCAGAACACATAAAACCGATGCCCTCTGTTTGTTGGATGCCCTGGGTCGTTGCCCGCACTGCCCATAGCCAGGACCGGCCCTGTAAGCGATATGTGAGTTGCTCATAAACCAAGAAATGTGGGTTCAAGTTTTAATGAAGACACATATACGAGATACTAATAGTAAGATATGTGGTATATATTATCATTAGTTACCTAAGTCACACATAATGTATATCTTATCGTGCAACAACATGTGTACATGCTACTCATATTTCATTAGTGCTAACAAACAAGAAGACCGTAAAACCTATCTAGTTATTGTAAAGTATATCGTAACTTGAATGTTTAGTGTTAGAAAGTTTGTGTCTATCATAATCTATACTATTTATAAAGGGTTTAAGACTCACTCTCTTATTAATTATTTTAAGACTATCATAAATAGAGTTATAAGCAAAAACAAGTCACCAAACATAATTTATAAGTATGTAGCACAAATCATTCTCATTTTAAAACTTTATTTCTAACATACAATTAATACACCCCTTATCATTTAGCACAATTATCACTCTGAAATCTAGCGGCCCAAAACAAAATAACACTTATTCGCCGAATATTTACTGATACATGTAGCACAATAATTATTACAGGCATGTAGCACAATTACATACACCGGTGAAAACATTTACTGGGACAACAAATTGCATACTTTTGAAACTTTAATTCTAGTCTTTAACTTTTTTTTCTTTTTTCTTAGAAGAACAAATTTGTGCAACATCACAGAAAATAAGCTACGCTGCTACGGCCTCCTATCCAAAAAGATTGTCGTCGGATATGGAAAAAAATTCTTTTTTGAACGTCAATTAACTATCTCACAATATATATATACACCATGATATGGCTAATAGGGTTGGCGTGGTCACATGATCCGGTTGATAGACGTCATATAGAATCTACATGAAAACCTACATATAGACTCCGACACTCTTGAGGCCACTAGAATATGTATAATGCTCAAATTTATGTAGTTCAGAAGTTTAAATGATATCGAATATTTTTTCGGATATATGCATAATATTCTATGACTAAAGTGCTCCGTTATTATTTTCACCTAAATAGACGTTTCGAGTTTCACATCAATTTTCTCATAGTGTTAACAAAATAGAGTGCATTGATTTAACAAAATATAAATAGCACGTTGATTGCGGTAACAAAGTTCTTGTGTAGACTTTGCCATGTTTATTTTCTAAAAACTTGTTTTATGTTTAAATCCCACATCAGTTGAAGAGAAGAACTTTTTATAGCTTATATATCATGGTGGATATGGTTAAAGTAGTTTGATATAAGTGCTATGTCGTTGGTTCAGCTTGCTTGCTTTTGGTAATATACAAAATTTGTATTACAAAGGACAATTGGTACAAGCTATCAACTTTTTTGTTTTTTAACATTTAACATCCGAAAGTTTCTCTTCTTAATGTATTTAGTGATGTTGTTAACCCATCAACTTATATGTGTGTTAGTACAATATTTATCAGTTTCGTTGATGACAATTTACAACTCATACTTGCTCTACATTTTGTGTTTTTTAAGAAGTTTTTGAAGATAGATAGTTTCTTTACACATATTGTCGATACATTGTCTTGTTTGATATTAAATTTAAATTATTTACTAGTTCATGTAACTTCTCGACTTTTTGGGTTGTACAAGTTTTTCAAAATGGATCATATTGTTGTACATTTGTAGCGAGTAATATACACCATTCTTTAACCTCTAAAACCTACAAGGAAATACTCCCAAAGTTTCTATTACGATTGTTCCATGGTTCAAAACTGCTATATGAGTTAAATTTTATCAACATTGTGCAAGTCCAATTTAGATGGTTCTTGGGCTTGTCGTAAAGTCATTTGGTTGACTACAATGGGTCACTTTATCATCAAAATAATTTCTAACGTATTCATGGGTCAAGTTTACCTAAATGTATTCGATTGACCTAATGGATATTTGATTTTAAGAGATCAATTCTTCTTTCTGGTCATAGTTTGTGCGTCAAAAAGGCTACATGCACAAAGCAGGAAAGCTTTTTTGTTATGTCTAATTGGTATATGCAAGTCCAAGTTTACATTTAATATTCTCTTTATAAGCGATATGTGAGTTGCTCATAAACAAGAAACGTGGGTTCAAGTTTTAATGAAGACATTTTAATGAAGACATATATACGAGATACTAATAGTAAGATATGTAGTATATATTATCATTACAAGATGTGTACATGCTACTCATATTTCATTAGAGCTAACAAACAAGAAGACTATAAAACCTATCTAGTTATTGTAAAGTATGTCGTAACTTGAATGTTTAGTGTTAGAAGGTTTGTGTCTATCATGCATAATTATAATCTCTACTACCTTATAATGCATTTGGGACATTTCCCTAAATGGTAAGGCTTAAAATTCAGATTCTAACAAATTACTTATTAGGGAAAGATTTGTCTTTTGCTAGAAAATTAAATATCGTTAAATTGAAATTAAATGTCTTTAACTATATATACTTGTAACAGTCCTCAACTTGTAACAACCCAATTTAACTCCTTAGTAACAGCCGGTATTGATACAAGATAAAAAGCAACAACCACACACACAAAAAAAAGCCTACCACATATTTGCTTTTCTTTCATCTGTCTTCACCTTTTTTCTAACCTAAAACATAACAAATCTCTCTCACTAACCGAACAACAGCCGCCGCGACAGCCATCATAACCTCATCACCTCCACCATCATAACTGATGTGTCTCGCGACTACTAGTTTTAAATTTATAACAAGGATTACCGAATTAAGCTAAGAACACACGGGCAAGTATGACCCTTTCGTATGTAGTTAGTTTTGGTTGGTAAGCCGAGGTCGTTCACTAGGATTTGGGTGTTTTCAATTGTGAAGAATCTATGTAATAACAAGTAACACGAAAGTGGTAAATGGTTGTCACGTCCCAAAATACCATATAAGCAACAATGTAACACGAAAATAATGATTAAGGAATTCAATAAGATTAAAAACTACACTTGCTTAAACTTAGTTTCTTATCCATGATTAGTATGATTGTGTTAACCTCTACTTAACATGTTGGTTATGATAATTAGTTGGTGTACTAATCTATTGTTCTTACAAGTTAAACCTTGATCAAAAGTTTAGTTTATAAAAACAAGCATTAAGTCTAACCAATCAATTCAAGATCAATTCAAGTTTCATAAGTTTACTTTCATAAACTTAAACACAAAACATCCATTTGTTTATCAAATTGCTTAAGAAATGGTCAATACAAAAGGTAACCGATCATAGACAAAAGGCTACAATTGATTCTCAACAACTAATCTTACGACCATTTAGATGTTTCCAACCAATCCAATTTGATAATCAAAAGGAATTTCTATTACAACCACACCTTAGTTCCTTTGTATAATCAAGAATAATGGGTAAAAACAATCATCCATAGACAAAATGATTATAACTAGTTGAATAACAATAAGTTCTTTCGACCACTACGATTACTATCAACTAGTCAAACTTGATTAACAAATGCCACTATGAAACTTTAGCACAATTGGATCTTAGAATCAACTTGAAATTGAATTAAAACATGTTAACACAATCATAAACTAATTATATGATAATCAACATCATTTAAGCAAGTGCATAAAGAGACTAGCCACTCATAGCAATCATAAACATAAACTCAGAACTTTGAACATTAGAAAACATGATTAAAGGTCTTACAATGATGGAAATGAGATTACAAATGATGTAGTAATGATGCCTCAAGTATTGGTGATGACTTCTTGATGGTTTGACCTCCAAATGATGACTTCTTGGACCTCCAAAGTTTCGGAACTTTATGAACGAATTTAAGCTTTGAGAGTAGTAGTGGTGGTAAGATAGGTGTGAGAAGATCTCTCAAGTTGTGGTGTGTGAAATGAGGTTGCAAAGGCCTCTATTTATACTACTTCCAAGGCTAGGGGATATAAATGCATTTCTTGGTCACCAAGGAGCTTGGAAGGGACTAGAAGACATGTAGGAATGACCTAGAATCATTTGGAATAGGTTTGGAACCTTAACAATGAAGAAATGGCTGAAACAGGCCCTCCAACCGAATCCGGTTGGGCTCCAACCGAATCGGTTGGTCTTCTGACCACTCTCCAGCCGATCCGGTTGCGGGGCTCGACCGATCGGTTGGAGCAAAATCACAAAAATTCATAAACAGCAAAGTTGTAGATCTTTCTCTTAGCTTTCCGTGGCCGTGAACCGGGGGTCAAACGGAGTCCGTATGCAAAAGTTATGGCCAAAATGGTGAAGGTGTGTCGGGAACAACGAGTCTTCCAATATGTCTTTGTTTTAGCTTCTTTTCTTCATTTCTTTCTCGTTTCCCTAACTTTATTCTTGAGTCTTTGGACCACTAACTTGATGACTTATCTTCTCGAATACACTCCACAAGTCTTGCTTTTGTCGGGAATTCTTCATACATGGAGAAATCTTCGTATTTTACTTCTTTTTCCGTCTTTTTCTCCACTTTCCTGTACTTGGCTACAAATGAACTAGCAAACACACTTTTGTACGATTAAGCATCAAAAGCATATGATTATAGCCAAATAACACACATAAAAGCACGGATAACGCTACTAAAAACATGCACAATTTGAGCGTTATCAAATTCCCCCACACTTAAACTTTGCTTGCCCTCAAGCAAATCTAGAAATTAAGAAAAATAAAATACCACATGGTGCATGAAAGATGATTAGAAAAATGTGATGCAAATCTACCAAGTACAAGTACGAGATAAGATTCATCGTTTTAAGTTTTTAGAGGTGAAAAACCGAGATGTTTGACAATACCTCATGGATTCTCTTGCTTGATAACATGGCTAAGCACCTCACGAATAAGAACGGATGTATAAGTCACTCAACACTCAATTTATGATGGATAGTATTAAGGAATAGTACACTCATATTGCTCAGTCATGATCTAAATATTACCATAGGCTTGTACAAGAAACAAAACTCCACCGACTGGCGTAAGCACCAAGTGTAAACATCTAAAGATGGCTTTTATTCGGGTTATAACGATAGGCTTCGGGTAATTAAAGGGTATGGATAAGGCATGGGATTATTAAATGAAATTGGTGTTAAAGAAAAAATAAAGTCAAGTCTAATACCCATGTTGCTAGTCACGAACAAACCGCAAACCCGTAAATGATTATAGTTACAAGCTTCTTTTCACATATCGATCACCAAATATATATATCACGTCTTAGCACATTGGCTAATCGATAACTCAAACATACTTCATCTTCCTTCATCTTCATAATAATATAGCACATTGGCTATAATTGTCATCACATATATTTTTTCTTTTTTTTTTTTTTTTTTTTCGATGATTTTTTTTTTTTTTTTTTTTAACATAACATCTCCCCACACTTCGTGTTGCATACACCACAAAATTGACAAAGTGCGGCTAACTCATAATAAAAACAATCCAACATAACAAGCAACTAGCAACCCACCATTTAGACATTGACAAGGGGAAGGCTAAGGCTAAAAGTGTAAAATATTTTGTATTTTTCGGATTTAACAAGAACGAAAAGGATGGCTCGGAGGGTGTAACTAAGGGTATCTAGCGCTAAAGATGAGCGCTAACAAATGGGTCCATGTGGGTGGTTAACTAACCGATGTGGCTAGCTAATATATCATTAGATGTAAACGGAAGGCCATTTGGTTTTATTCCTAAGGTTGCCTCTTTATCACGCATAAACACTTATATCACACGAATGTGATCTTCTTCATGATCCGGTAATGATTTGCAAGTACAAGTTCTAGAATAAATAAAATCACCGCACACTCATAGCAAAGATTCAAGCATAAAAGATGTATGCTATTAAGAAATAGGCTAAAATCCTCACAATTTAGTGGAAAGGGTTATAATATGTGCTAGCAAATGTCATCGATCCCAGAATGGATTGCAATATTAATCGGGACACATCTCAACTTTTTCAAAATTACCGATTTCACCAGTGGGATGATCCAGTTATTCTAATATATTATCCTATAAGCGTGAAAACAACTAGATCATGAGGGCAAACAAGTTCACAAAATTTTAAAATTTGACCCAAAAATTTGGAATCTAAAAACTAGTTTCGCTTTTCACAATAATATTTCCCCCCACACTTAAGTTAAGCAAAGTCCTCAATGTGAAAAATAAAACTTCAAAGCATGTAAGATAGGGAAAATTAAATAAAAGAGAAACAAAACTTCCCGGGCCGAAGAAATCGCGGTTGAACTCCATATGATAAAATGTTACGCATAAGCTAGCATACGCTTGTGAGAACAATCGATTTCAAATCCAAGCATCCTCCTCCATCACCTGCTGCAATTATTCAAACAAAACAAACAAAATGCACACAATAATAGATATTATTAGCATGTAACACCCCCACACTTAATATTTTTCAAGTTTTGAAAAGAATTTTGCTAAAAGGGTGTACATCTTTATTTAAAACAAACAAACAATTAAAAGCACGGGTTGCCTCCCGAGAAGCGCTTAATTTATTTATGAGTCATTAGCTAGACTCTTCCCCGGGTTAGGATACTTTGACAATACGATTCAAATGGGAATTTCGGTTCTTAAACGTTGAGGGTATGGGATCTTTGGTTTGTACTCCACAAGTGATGGAGATACATTTGATTCTTTTGGTTTGACCAAGTGAAAGTCCTTCTTCGTTATCTTGAACGCTTGATCGATTTCATTAGAAATGAGGACAGTTGGTGGATCTTTTGATTTTTCGAGGGTCATTGGACTTTCCACTCCCGATGAATACGGCATCCACATTCTCAAGGTGAGATGTAGGAGGTGGGTCATCCTACCATTTTGTCTTAAATAAGCCGGATTTTGTGGCTCGGACCATTCGTCCAGCTTCTCCATTCCAGTTTCCTTCAATTTCTTTGAAATTCATATCACCAACATGATTTGGAAATACATGATGTTCAGAACCTTTTAATTGAGTGGTTGGGATATGCATGGTGCAATCCTCAAGAAAAGGTGTGACGGTAGGTGAGTTAGACTTGATTTGGTTCGGATTTGGCGTTGTTGGAATGTTCTCGGTCTCGTCCTCTTCGATAGATTCAACCTCACCCTTATCGTTATCTTTTCGAATTAAGGGTGTTGTGTAGACAAATTCATGTCTCGACTTGGTATATGTGGTGTAAGGAAGAGATTCAGCATGATGGACTTCCTGCTCCTCACTTAATCTTTCTACCCTCCTCTCAAGTCTTGGATTATCGCTTGTTGGTTCCTTCTTCCTTGATCGACTTTACGTTCCAATTCAACCAACAGTTCGTTATATTCTCATTGGCTTTCGATGATGGCCATCCACTCTCTCATCATCTCCTCCGGTGAGGTTTTAGGTGTATTGAAATGTTGTGATGGATGTGGGCGATATCGAGAATAGTTTTGGGTTGGGTTGTGGAATGGAAAGGAGTACAATTTTTGAATTTTGGTTGTGATATCCTCCGTGATATCCTTCATGTTGAACTTGGTTCGCTTCCATGGGATCACACATCGCGTGTCATCCTCGACATTGTGGTTTGAGCGTGGTGATTATTTCGTAGTTCCATCATCTCTCCGTATGCTTATGAATTGGGCATCGATGTTGGTGGAAAGAGCTTCCAATTTCTCGATCAATAACGCATGATCGGTATTGATGTTGCTTCCACCGCGAAACCAACGGCTTCGGATTGGAATTGATCATATATTTTCCGAGAGATCAAGCTTGAGTTGGACCCCGTCCTCGAGGATTTTGAAAGCTTCGCTTGGAGTTTTGTAGAGGAAGATTCCTCCGGCTTCGAGATTTCCTTGAGTTGGATCGTCTAAACCGTGATAGAATATTTGAATTATCGCTCCTTTGGTTAGACCGTGTCCATGACAAGTCGAAGCATATCTTTCATACTGAGCCAAGCGTCAATGAGAGTTTCATGATCGATTTGGTGAAAGTTGTGAATGTTATTTAGAGACGTTTAAACTTAGCGGGAGAAAAGTATCGGCTAATAAAAGTTTCTCTCATCTCTTCCCACGTAGTAATCGTTCCTTCATTTAACTCGCTCAACCAAATCTTGGCTTCTCCGGTTAATGAGAAAGGAAAAGTCCTCAATTTAACCACTTCCTCTTGATTTTCACCATATTGGAATAGGCTACTAATCTCAAGAAAATCGGCTATATGTCGGTGAGGATCGGATCGATTCTCCCATCAAATTGATTCTCCGAATCATTTGCATGTGGGTACCCTTGATATGGAAATTGTTGGGAAAAGGCGTTGAATAACAGCGAACTAGGTGTTGGTGCAACGGTCCTAGTGCTTGACCACATGGGTTGGTCATCGGGATCAATGACGATTATGGTTGGGGAATCGGTTGGAGGTTTGACTTTCTCTTCAAATATGTCGATTACGACAAAGAGTTCCTCGATGAACGGTGGTTTCGGATAAGGTTTGGGTTTAATCCTCTCTTTGATTTGACGTTTAAGCTCGTAGAGTAGACTAACGAGTTGATCACTCCAAGAGTGTGAGTTTATAAAAACACAAAGCGTTTCACAAAATATTTTAAAAATAAAAAATAAAATGATAAAAATAATGAAAACAAACATGAAGAAATTTTTTTTTTCTTTTTTTTTTTCAGAAAAATGACTTGAAAGAAATAAACAAAATAACTTTAAGACCTTTTTTTTTATTTAAAAAGAAAACTAGTTATGACTTTTTTCTTTCTTTTCCCAAGGGTTCTCGGTAGCTCCATTGAAACGCACAAAGAAGCGGAGAAGGTGTCACAAGCATATTAAAACCAAACTTCTTTAGGGAATCGGGAGACCCGCCTTAAACCTCTCACAGTTTGTTTCCAATGGGTGAGCCTTACTTTCGAGGAAAATTTTTATTAAATAATCTACCAAACAAACAAACAAGGAAAACACAACTTTTTATTTTGACAGAATGGTGAAACCGATCGGTCGATTCCACCGATCCGGTTGATTTGTTTTGATGTCAGCCGAATCGGTTACGGGTGGTGACCGATCGGTCGGACGAACCGGTAAGAAAAGGATTTTTTTTCGCAATCAAAGACGGCACAACTAGGGAATGATTTGAACACGATTCAAGCACACAAAACACAAACAAATCCCAGCAAGCGCGCCAAAACTTGATGTGTCTCGCGACTACTAGTTTTAAATTTATAACAAGGATTACCGAATTAAGCTAAGAACACACGGGCAAGTATGACCCTTTCGTATGTAGTTAGTTTTGGTTGGTAAGCGAGGTCGCTCACTAGGATTTGGGTGTTTTCAATTGTGAAGAATCTATGTAATAACAAGTAACACGAAAGTGGTAAATGGTTGTCACGTCCCAAAATACCATATAAGCAACAATGTAACACGAAAATAATGATTAAGGGAATTCAATAAGATTAAAACTACACTTGCTTAAACTTAGTTTCTTATCCATGATTAGTATGATTGTGTTAACCTCTACTTAACATGTTGGTTATGATAATTAGTTGGTGTACTAATCTATTGTTCTTACAAGTTAAACCTTGATCAAAAGTTTAGTTTATAAAACAAGCATTAAGTCTAACCAATCAATTCAAGATCAATTCAAGTTTCATAAGTTTACTTTCATAAACTTAAACACAAAAACATCCATTTGTTTATCAAATTGCTTAAGAAATGGTCAATACAAAAGGTAACCGATCATAGACAAAAGGCTACAATTGATTCTCAACAACTAATCTTACGACCATTTAGATGTTTCCAACCAATCCAATTTGATAATCAAAAGGCATTTCTATTACAACCACACCTTAGTTCCTTTGTATAATCAAGAATAATGGGTAAAAACAATCATCCATAGACAAAATGATTATAACTAGTTGAATAACAATAAGTTCTTTCGACCACTACGATTACTATCAACTAGTCAAACTTGATTAACAAATGCCACTATGAAACTTTAGCACAATTGGATCTTAGAATCAACTTGAAATTGAATTAAAACATGTTAACACAATCATAAACTAATTATATGATAATCAACATCATTTAAGCAAGTGCATAAAGAGACTAGCCACTCATAGCAATCATAAACATAAACTCAGAACTTTGAACATTAGAAAACATGATTAAAGGTCTTACAATGATGGAAATGAGATTACAAATGATGTAGTAATGATGCCTCAAGTATTGGTGATGACTTCTTGATGGTTTGACCTCCAAATGATGACTTCTTGGACCTCCAAAGTTTCCTGGAACTTTATGAACGAATTTAAGCTTTGAGAGAGTAGTAGTGGTGGTAAGATAGGTGTGAGAGAATATCTCTCAAGTTGTGGTGTGTGAAATGAGGTTGCAAAGGCCTCTATTTATACTACTTCCAAGGCTAGGGGATATAAATGCATTTCTTGGTCACCAAGGAGCTTGGAAGGGACTAGAAGACATGTAGGAATGACCTAGAATCATTTGGAATAGGTTTGGAACCTTAACAATGAAGAAATGGCTGAAACAGGCCCTCCAACCGAATCCGGTTGGGCTCCAACCGAATCGGTTGGTCTTCTGACCACTCTCCAGCCGGATCCGGTTGCGGGGCTCGACCGATCGATTGGAGCAAAATCACAAAAATTCATAAACAGCAAAGTTGTAGATCTTTCTCTTAGCTTTCCGTGGCCGTGAACCGGGGGTCAAACGGAGTCCGTATGCAAAAGTTATGGCCAAAATGGTGAAGGTGTGTCGGGAACAACGAGTCTTCCAATATGTCTTTGTTTTAGCTTCTTTTCTTCATTTCTTTCTCGTTTCCCTAACTTTATTCTTGAGTCTTTGGACCACTAACTTGATGACTTATCTTCTCGAATACACTCCACAAGTCTTGCTTTTGTCGGGAATTCTTCATACATGGAGAAATCTTCGTATTTTACTTCTTTTTCCGTCTTTTTCTCCACTTTCCTGTACTTGGCTACAAATGAACTAGCAAACACACTTTTGTACGATTAAGCATCAAAAGCATATGATTATAGCCAAATAACACACATAAAAGCACGGATAACGCTACTAAAAACATGCACAATTTGAGCGTTATCAATAACCTTATCTCATTGTTGTAACCAAAACAAGTTGATTATCATCAGAATGTAAAGACACAACCAAGACCCTCACCAATCACTCTTCAACTCTCATCCTAAATTCTAACCCAAAAAAAAAAAAAAAAAAAAAGACCTCAGCCTTCTCTTATTATACCAACAAAGTTGTTATTAGAACAAAAATATAAGAGAAATCATATCATGGATCTTTTAGAAGCATAAATTCTTTTTTCTTATATCTGAAAATATTAAAGAAAGAACAAAACAACTCGTGTTTTATCCCTCTTTCCTTTCGGTTTAGATTTAAAAAAAAGAAAAAAAAAAAGAAGAAGGCCGAATCACAACCTACCCGAGACCTTGTTATACAAGATCTTGAGGTCGAGCTCCTTTAAACATATTCGTGAATAATGTAGCATATTGGATTTCATAAACACACAATATCACAAGATCAAATAGGCGTATAATTTAGATGGTGTAGAGAGAGAGAGAAAATGGGATATTCTAGAAAGATAAACTCATGGAAGGTTAGATTCCAAATGAACATCCAACCCTCTACCTTGCAAGGTAGAGGGTATTTATAGGTTACAAACTAAACGACCTCCTGACGGCCTGTGGATCAGGTATACAATGGGTAAAGACCCGTCATTCCTCCACGGTGATGCACTAGACTAAAACTAAGCTAATAACTTACTAACAACTGACACAATAAACGATATGTCTACGAGCTATCTTAAGCTAGATTATACTTCGGGTGACCGATGCTTCACAATAGAATTTCCAATTCCTAACAATCTCCCCCTAAGGGAGGTCACCCCATGAATTACATTGTGAATCCTAGCATTCTAATAAATCTTCAGTCTTGAGCTCATAGACTTCTCTTCATCAAAGTATTCAAACTATGTGCATCTGTGGTGACTTCATCATTGAACAACTGTAATGAATATTTCGTGGAGGTTGTAGAGCTGATATACTTTGATGACCTTTGAGCATTAGTAGAGATCATCAGCCACAGTAGATCTCAACATCACACATTGTAGTGTTGCCAGCATATGAAGATGTGACATATTGGACCGACATGCTCACATTCTGGATCATGATATCTTCTCATCAGAGTAGCGGAGGCTTTCATTGATTCATGATATAGTCAGCAGCGTAGCAGAAGCATGGAGTGAAAATATCAGAGTCATTGATGCACTAATCATGATTTATTTAGAATGAATGTATTGTGTGAGCACGCGGCTATGGATTGACTGCTTCATTCGATCACCGCAAACGTCGGGTGTACCGCATAAAACAGCTTAGCAATAAAGCACACGAAAGTGTCTTTGATCACTTTCGTTGAATTGAGGTACACGCCCACGGTTCCCGTTGATCGAGACAAGTATCGCTGTGATCGTGTAAAATTCCGAATTTCCTTGACAGGGTTTCGCAAATGCTCTAGTCGTTCTCAAACCGAACGCCTCAAAGAAGACAACACGGAGTAAGTGAACCAATAATTGAGATTCACCGATGGATAAAAGATATTTGATAAACAATCGTGTATTACTCAATAGAAATTGTTTATGCAATACAACGAAGGTTTTAATGAAAATCATTTATCAATCATAAACACCTTTTATTTTGAAATATTTGTACACAATCGATGTGCTAAGGAAAAGAGTTTTAAGCACAACGACCGGTTTTCAAAGGTATCCGTCAATCCATAACTCGAACCGTGATTGATTCAAAAGATTGAATCGCCCCATTGTTTCGCTCGGTTGTCACATGGTTGATATATTGGATAGATCTCACATGCCACCTACCAGGAGCTTGTTTGATGTTGGCTCCAGAAGGCTTTCCATCTTCATTGTGAATATGTTTGAATATCACTCAGATGTTCTGGCAATACCACAAGGATAATGCGAAGGACTCATAAGATATAATTTCTCTTTCCACATTGTGTGAAACATAGAGTCTTCATTGAGAGTGTCTTAAAGAGATTTATTGATGATCTCGTGGCTCTAGACTCAATTTGTGCATATTTGGATCCTATTTCGGAGACTAGAGAGAGGGTCTCCTTCTTCAATATCAACAATCTCTAAGAGAAAGTCAATAGATAATGTCGGTTCCCCGTGAGAATGAAACAAGTCCTTTAAGAGGAACTTGAGTGGTTTGAGAAATTGAAGTGCAAGTCGTCACGGGTCCATGACGTCTTGTCTTCAATACCGATGTTACCTTGGTAACCACCAAGAGTATATGAATTGAACCCGTATCGCCTCTAAGGTTGAATAAATGGAGGATATTTGTTTTCACCCTTTTCTCATTCAATTTTTTCATTCTTCAACCCTTCAAGCTTACCGAGACATCATATCTAGAACCTTGTTGGGTTTATTCCAATACTAGCTCAGTCTCAGTCCGCACTCTTCCCATATCTCACTTTTCTCCTTTTTTCATCATGCCTAAGGACTTCTACACTATCTAGTGGATTGTCCCTGGGTAGATCCCTCCGGTTCTGGCGGATCATGGGAACAAATACCTAACCTTATCATCCTTATATCACTATACAAAAAGTAAAGTTGGTCTGTCTATTTGGTATTGTTCTTTCTTCCTTTGAACCAATTGAAAGATCATTTGGAAAAACAATCAAGGTACTTGTGATACGAGATCAAAGCATTTTGTACCTTGATAGTTTTGATCATTTAGAAATGCTCCCCCTCAACATGTGCATATGATTTTGAAATTGTTTAGCGCATGGAGGCAAGAGTTTTTGAGATAATTTCTTGATCACAATTTCCGTAGGAAAAGCCATTTGATTTTCTTGGTAAATTCTCCCCCTCAATATGTGCGTAGAATATTTGAAATCATTTTGACACATAGAGGAAAGAGATCTTTGAAATACTACCACGATTACCAAACATTTAGAAACTATTTAACACACAATCAATGTACCTTATATAAAAGTATGGAAAACTTTGTTCCTTGAAGGTTTGAATTTGTTTTGAAATGCTCCCCCTTAATATATGCTTCGAGATTTGAAAATGGTTTAGCACATATTAGAGAGCAGTATGCACATTGAGACAAAAATGGTCATCTTTTATCATCTTTCATATTTATATCACATTTTCTCCCCCGATCAAAAATTTCAAATCCTTTGAGATTTTGGATCTCAAGTGATTTAAATATGTATGAGACAAAACATTTGTTGGAGAAAAATGTGTCCAATTTTATATGATCAGAAGTGGACAACACTGAAGTTCCCTTTTTAGACAAAGGGAAACCACAGTACAAAACCTAACACTATTACATGCATTATAGTTGTTCATAGTTTGTACACCACAATTTACACATAAATAATACAAAACAGAAACTACTTCCTGAAGATTTCTTCATTCAGTTCTTTGAAGTAGTTTGTAATGACCTTCACGGAGTCTACCACCAACAAAACTTTCAAGGCTGCGGAAGATCATACGAGTCTTAAGTCTTCGCCTGATTGCAGCAATGAAATCTTCACACCTCTTTAAGTCCTCTTCAGACCAGAATTTTGTTTTGTTCCACGGCTTCAGATCAACTCTGATTTCTTTCACTCTGGAGTTCAATTCTTCTTCGACCATCTTGAGAGTACCATCGCTAAATTTGTAGAGTTCGCACAATCTCATTAGCATGCGTGACCCGTATCTGTCGTGGAAGAGGATGGCTCTAAGGGTGTCAAGAACTCTAGTCGTGACGAAATTCATGTCCAGAGGCATCCCATTGCGGCCTTGTTAAGTTGACACGAGTCTGGTAGTTTTCTATTCCAAGCTGAAAATCCTCAACCCGTTTTCGGATGACTAAGCCTCTGATCCAAAGATTGACAGCGGCAGAGAGAGCTTTCTTTTCACGATCAGGTAGGTGTTCAAGGTGTCCTTGAAGATTCAGAAGATAGAGATCTTCAAAGTTACTTGGCAGGAGATGTTTAAAGTCGTTTTCTTCAATAACATGTTCTTTCAGGTCTGCTCTTCTAAGAACGATCTTCTTCAAATACTCATAGCCATAGATTGGGAAGACCTCTACTCGAACAACACTTAAAATTCGTAGCTTGGATCGAACAACTTTGCGTCTTTTATCAGCACCATGTCTCTCGATGTAGAAATTCTTCTTTTTGTACCACTAGTGAGAAATACCATATGAAGCGGCAATGTCATACTTTTGTTCTTCGTCAACCCAGAATTGATCAGGAACCATCTGTTCAAGTCCCTGATCGAGTAGGTTGCGACTTTCATCTTTGAGATCGATAGAGTGGTCTTCTTCGAGAGAACGAGCACACGATAATCCGGTCATGGTTGAAGAAGAACTCAGACTGAATAGTTATTTGTCCAGGTTCGCCACCTAGAGGAAGAGGCTTGTTCACATTGAACCGACTGATCTGCTCACTGACTTGATCATTCAGCATCTTATGGCATTCTTCCATCTGATATTGGAGTTGGTTGGCATCTGAGTGAAAAACCTTGACAATTTCAAAAGCTTGTCCTTCAAGATCCTTTGGAGTGATGGACGATATTCCCTTCTGTTCACAAAACCATTTAATGAAACTCCCCATATCTCTAGTGACATGAAGGAGAAAGTCTTCATCTGGAGTTTCATAGTTAGTAGAGATTGTGGAAGCCCAGTTGTTGTCGGGGATTATCGTGTCAGTCTCTGGGATAGACCATGAGGGTTCTGGAGTGTGAGGTCTCTCTTCAGTGAGCCAACTTCTGATGGTGTCTTTTGAAGGTGCAACTCTGGATGGGTTAGAGCGCTCTCCTGTCATGTATGTATCAAACCAATCATCTTCAGAAGGCTTGGGGATAAACTTGGTGGATGCATCATCGTCTTCTGATTCTGATTCTGTCATGACATGCGACACTTCATGAACCACTTAATTTTCAGGGATAGAGGAGACTGTAGGAGTGAACCTTGAATCAACCATGGTCCAAGCTGCAGATTTCTTCTGTGTTCTCTGATTTCCGGATGAACAGGGTTGATTGGGAGGTTTTGGTGGTGATGATGGTGGTTCTGGTGGAGGTGTAGAGGTTGTCTTAGAAGGTCCACCAGCTCCAGATGTTCCACCACCCCAGTTGGAGGCGGGAGGATGAGGAGGATCTTTAGGACCTTTACACAATGTCTCCAACACCATGGTCCTCCTTTTCTTCTTAGCTTCTCTTTCTCCAATGTCCTTCAAGAACTGTTCATGATTGTCGTGCTTAATTGATTCTTCGAGAGCCTCATATAGCTTCTTGTGGACCTCATGCTTATGCTCGTTAGCCTCATACATCTTATCTGAAAGCACAGCTCTCATATCTGCAATGGGTAGATCTTTGAACCGTTTAAGCAGTGGAGCTTCCATTGCCCAATCCACCGCATCCCTAACTTCGCCTTCAATAGCGTCTGCAACCCCTTCATCAAAGTTGAGGTGCTCCAACCTATAGACGCGATTCTCGAGGGCATTAAAGGATTTTGGAAGTTGTCTTTCAAGTGCTTCAATTCTTTTCATTGCTTTGTCGAGCAATTGATCTGATGTGAGTATTTGAGGTGGTGAAGCCGGTGGAGTTTCCCTGTCAGTAACTGTAACCACTGGTTCAAGGGATAGATCCTTAGCTGATTTCGGTGGTGGAAGTGCGGTTGCAAGAGAATATGCTGACATAGGTGGAATGGTTGAAGTGTCTTGCTGAATGTTGACAGTAAACATGGACTCTACTTCTTCTTTGTCATTACCTTGCTTGACAGTCTCCGTGTCTGTGGGCTTGTCGTTTAAGAATTGATCACCGAAAGAGATGTCTGTATCTAGGTTCTTTAATGAAGATAGAGAAACAGTAGACAGATTTGGTTCTTCCATGTGCATGGTCTCATCAGATCTTGACTCAAGGTTCTCTTGTGAGTCTTTAGGAAACATTTCATCAACGTTTTGATCAGACCGGGTATCACTTGATGCATGAGTTTCTTTCTGTGTTTCGGGCACTTTTTCCAACCCATATTGTTCTTGAGCTGAAGAGGATTCACTTCTTTTCTTCAGCTCATATTGAGTGGTGGTTCTTGTGGAGAAGAGGAGAATGTTAGAAGCATGTGTGCGGCTTGTTCAAGATCAACACTAACAATCCTTTTCCTTTGTCTTGAGTGATTGATTTGTATGGCTCGGCTCGTGCGGTTCTCTAAACACAATACCTCCAACCGGTGCACTCACATTCGACTTTCTAGGCTTTGCTTGATTCCAAGTTGCGAGCAACATCATCTTCATCAATCAACCTTATATTACCCTTGAAACCCCGCCTCAACGCTTTTTTTCCACTTCCTTCTTCTTTCTTTTCTGCTCCTGGGTGGTACTGTCAGATGTTTCTGACTTTTCACGTCTTCTTTTTGGAAGAGCAGCATATGAAGTCTTTGAAGTCTTTGAGCCAGACTTAGCAGCTTTTGGTTGTGGTGGAGTGGGAGAGACATCAACATTATCATTGGATCTGGAAGCCCTTTTCTTGAACAGTTTGAAATGATCCGTCTTCTTAATATCTTCGGTGAGAAGAAAATCAGAAATTGGCGGTCAAAGATCTCTTTATTGACTCCACTGGAAATATATTTGAGATTGCCCAGAACAAATTCATCCTCGAGATTATGTAGGGTGATTCACTCCTAGGGTTGAAGTTGTGAGTCTTGCAAGGCATCGGATAACAAGCTTCAAAATCGATGCTAGGAATCACAAGTTTGTTCGGTTTCTTTCGTCCCCGAGCTTTATTCGAAAGTTTGTTCTATTAGATATAAATGTGTTCATTGACAACGAAAATTCTTCCCGTGATACGTTCGAGACATTCACACCCCCATAGGATTTGCAAGATGGGAATTCTCACTTTATCGAACCCCGATGTTTTGCCGATAAGCACAAGTTGAGAATTGTTGTCATTGCTCTCGTGGTTGATACATGTGTCCGGTGATGATGTCAGAAGCCCTTGATATGCCAATTTGATATCCCAAACCAATTAGAAAGACTATTAGCTCTTCAGCACTAGGTGGAGGTTCTGATCTTATGTTGGGGTTACAAGGAGTGATTCCTAGGGCCTTACTAAGAATGTCAGAATCTATCACAAATTCCCTATCATCCGGTTTGCAGGAATATTTAGCTGTGATTTAGTCCCATTCAATGGTGTTCCAGAATTGTTGTATGTAAATGGTGGGAATTGTGCATTGCTTGGTTAGGGCACTGAAGAAGTTTGTGTTTTTGAGGATATCAATAGACACTTTGAGGATTGGATTGTTGCAACTTTTGTAAGTCCACATAATGCTTACTTTTTCCAATCTCGCCCATTGGTTTTAGGAAGGATTTCATCGTCTCGAAAGGACATTGGGTGGAGCGAAGATGCAATGTTCTCACCGAGGTTGTGTTTGCCATTGAAGATCTAAAGATATACACAAACAACAACAATGATTGAGAGCATGTTAGATTATAAATGGTTAGTTAAGCAACATTGAATATACCCTTATGTCATAAACACAATAACTTAGTAGCTTAGACGAGTTCCCATAAGCATATTGAAATAGATTGAGTGGCTTTGGAGAGTTTTTCAAGGTAAAGGTTCCATTTGACATAGTTTTCGAGACAAGTTGTTTTAGAATCAAATTATTTAAACGCACGAGTTGCTATTAACTAATTTCATGAGACAAGATACTATTATGTGGATGATATAGCGGTCATTTGAGACAAGTTGTCATACCAAGTTACTACAAGAGAAACCAAGTACAAATTTGTTCAAACAAAGATGTTATAGCAAGTTGCTAAGAGTATGTTGTTAAAGCAAGTCGCTACAAGAAAACTCGAATCAAGTCGCTAATCATGAAATTACAATAGCAAGTCGCCTTGAAATAATTCAACGTACCAAGTCGCCACTTGAACATTTAGCCGACAAGTCGCTAAACTTATAAAAATAAGTCGCTATCAAAATGATAGGACCAAGTCGCTATAAGATTAAAACTTGCGACTTGTAAGTACAAGTCGCTACCAACTTTAATAGTGATAAGTCGCTACGAGTTACATAGGTAAGTCGCTAAATAAGAATAAGCAAACTAACACGCCACCAAGAATATTGGTAAGTCGCTACCAAGAACACACAAACCAACTCACTATGAAGAACACATCTAAGTCGCTATCAAGAACATTATCATATCCACGCACGAAGCTACAAAGTACAATCAATATCCTAACACGCCAATCAATATCCTAACACGCATCGCTACATAGAGCAAATACAATCCACGACAAACACAAACAAGTACACACGACCCTATCACAACATATTCAATAGCAAATACAATATAACGTGAATCCATTAACACAACACATAGAGTCTCAAGTCATTCCTAAAGAGCCTAAACATACAACATATGCCCGTTAAGTGATTCCATTAGCGCGAATCCATTTACCAACCTAATAGAGGGGATCAAATGATGAGGTTCAGTTGCGTGGTGGGAAACTGTAATGGAAGCAGAGTTAGCATAGCATCTAAATCATACGTTTGGAATTGAAACAATAGATACTACACATACCAAGTCGCTAGGATGAATAAAATGCACGAGAGAGAAAAGAGAGAAAATCTTTTTGATATTTTGAAATTAATGAAAGAGAAACTGTAAGTCGCTAGGGTAAAGGGATAAACATTTACAAGAATACCAACATGACACTTTCAGTCCTTGTATTTTTTAGACTCGTTAATTAAGTCGCTAGAAAATAAACAACCAAGTCGCTAGGGGTTTACACAGCAAGTCGCTAACATATCATCTTATGTATACTAGATATTTTCAGTCCATGAACTTATCAGATTGCAAACTAGCACATAACACACATATCATAATTAAGATGACATAATGGGATAAGCAGCCTAACACATTGGAGAACAAGATAAGACAAAGACATGCATTTGAGCACCCTACATAACCAACAGTTATGCATATATAAACGAGATAGCTTGTAAAAATTCTCCCCCTCAATCAATGTCACCAATGACCATTGATTGAATTTAACCCACCCGTTATAAAATAAGAATATATCAATTGTTCGAACTTCATCTATGATCCCGTGTCATTATTGAAGGACATTTCTAGGACCGTAGATGTTATCGATGACAAGAGATACATCCTTTATTAGAAAGAGGAAAATGACAAAAATTTTAAGAATTAAAAGAATGGTGATTTTTTTTTTAAATGATTTGTACAAGGATTTATATGAGCGAGTCCTGATTCAAGATGAATAGGAGTCAAAGCACGAGGTACGTCAGTTTTGGCAAGCAACCATTCCAGAGTGAGCAATGTTCATTTCAGATGGAAACCAAGTCATGAAGTTCCTGAATGAGTTGAGCATTGTACCTGAAAAATACTGAGAACACTTTGCACTAAAGGCACATGTAGTATTGCAAATAGATGAGTTAGTGACCTGAGTGACCTCACAGTTGGATGTTGCAAGGTGTGATCTAGGAGTGTCATTACTAGAAATCCCTTTAGGTTCAATATTTATGAAGAATTTTCCTGGGGATCCACTTAAGGTAAGATCTAGGAATGTATGTCCGGTTGGATGTCGAAAACTTAAATAATCTACCGGTGGGAATCCATTTAAAACAATGCTAGTAGATTTGGACATGTACACCTCCTATTTTGACTATTGGTCCTTCTATAATTAGTTTGTATCTTAGGGATTGATCACCAATTGATGCTTCTTATGAGAACTGGATGACCTCCTAGAATTCATGATCTTAGGACTTAGTGCATTAAACGGGGTTTGTTATTCATCTTATCGAACGAGATAGTGAAGTGACCGGTTTTGACAAAACAAGATTCGCATCAACTTGGGAGGCAAGCTTAGATTTTGAAGATTTAAATCTTTCAAGACTAAAAGCATTTGGTCGCCTAATTACAAAGTGATTAGATTTATTTTGAACAATTGGCTTTCCCAAGGTTGATGGTTTTGCAAACTTAGTGTTCACCTTATTACCAATAGATTTCCTAAGTTCATTTTTAGTGCAACAATAGTGAAGCTCTTATCCTGAATTTGGGATTTATGGGCCTCAATGTCAGTCAACAAGACGTTAGTTTGATCTATCAGCTTGGAATTTGTCTCCTCTAAGTTCTTTCTTAAGGACTCATTTTCCCTTAATAGATTGGACACACATAGAGCCAGTTCATCATTCTTAGATTTAAGTGTATCACTCATCTTATGACAGTCACACTTATGCACATATGAGAGTTGTAATTTCAGATTGCATATAGTTGAGTCTTTGTCCTAAACTGGTTTTTAAGTGGTTAATTTCAAAAATTCTCGAATTCGAAATTCTGATTAATGCAAGATTTTCAAGATAGAATCTTTCTTCCTTTTGTTGTATTGCAATTTCCAAGGAAATACAATGTTTTTCAAGAATTGAGTATTTGTTTGAAAGTTCATCATAAACCCTTTTTCAATCATGTCATTAGCTTTAAAAGTTTTAGATTCGTGCTCAACCAAGACCGAGTTCACGAGATTATGTTCGAGTTAGGATCAAGTAGATCAGATACATTAACACATGAATTACTTTGATAAGTTAAGGGTACCTCATCGTATGAAACCTATTCATCTGAAGATATGTCATTAGTATTCACCACATGAATACTAGGAGTTGTCATGTAAACTGTTTCACCCTTTTCTGACTCTAAGTCTTTGAGATCAGTACAGTTGTCTTCATCCTCCTTTATTGCAACTGAACTTCTGCATTCGGCATCATTCATTGGTTCAACTGATCCATTTCTTGACCTATCACAATCTTTCCATAACATCACTTGACACCCATTCAATTCATTCAGCTTGTCATTCTCTTGAGCAACTTCCTTAATGTATATTTCCACATTACCCATAAGTTGAATAAATGTGTTTCTGAACTCATGAATTTCCATTCCAGTGTGTTTCTTGAATGAAATTCCAGTCATGTCATCATCAAAATCTGAAGAATATTCCCCTCGGATGAATGGCTGAAATTGATCGAAAATTACTTGAAGAGCTGCATTAGAATCATCAGTTGAGAACTTTTCTTTGGTAATTTGAAACCTCAGTTGTTCTAAGTTAAGTAGCACAGTTCTTGTCAATGTGGGAAAGTCCTGACGAAGGAGAGCACTGCTTGTTCGATCCATAGTTGTAGATAAAAGTAGTTTGAGGTGCTGATGAAGTATTTGAAAGGGCTCAATGTTGCATTCCATTTGCCTTGCATCATTTGTCAAAATCAAAAGTGACTCATTATAATTTGACTCAGATTGAATTGTTTTGATTATAAGTTCTCGAGTCATCCAATGTAGAGCATTCGGGTAGCATCTGTTTCATTATTCATGAGGTATCATAGAGTTCAAGTACTTTGGTGATTAAAGGATCAGTGATGTAAGACATTGTATTGATGGATGTGTTTATGGATATTAGATATAAGTAACTTGCTTCACTTCACCAAGGTATTCAAAGAACAAGTCACTAAGAGTTAAGAAGACAAGTCGCTAAGCACCAAGTTGCTAAGAATTTTGAAAGCAAGTCGCTAAGCACCAAGTCGCTACGAATTTTGACAGCAAGTCGCTAAGCACCAAGTCACTAAGTTGTCAAGTCACTAAATAGCAACTCGCTAGGCACCAAATCGCTAACACCAAGTCGCTAACAAACTTAAGTACAAGTCGCTAACTTTCACCAAGTCGCTACCCGTAGTGGAGAATCCACTAAGTGTACTGTTTGTCGGCTTGTCTCAATAGACAAGTCGCTAAGCACAACTCGCTAACAACTTCAACTACAACTCGCGACCAACTTTCAAAGCAAGTCGCTACCAAGGATGACAATCTGTGGCTCAAGTCGCTAGCAAGAAAATCTCAAAAACACCACTTTTCAATCCAAAAACAACCCAACCACGATGATTCAAGCTTACCAAATCAAAACCCAAGCACATACAATGATTCTAAACACAAAAGTACACCCAAAATTCAAACTTTAACACTAGAAATGATCCAAATGATGCAAAAACAATTAAACTTTTTCAACCTCAAAAACCATCTAAAAACCACTAGAAATCCAAGGATATGTAAGAGATGATCAAACCATGGCTCTTGATACCATTTGTAGCATATTGGATTTCATAAACACACAATATCACAAGATCTAATAGGCGTATAATTTAGATGGTATAGAGAGAGAGAGAGAAAGTGGGATATTCTAGAAAGAGAAACTCATGGAAGGTTAGATTCCAAATGAACATCCAACCCTCTACCTTGCAAGGTAGAGGGTATTTATAGGTTACAAACTAAACGACCTCCTGACTGCCTGTGGATCAGGTATACATTGGGTAAAGAGCCGTCCTTCCTCCACGGTGATGCACTAGACTAAAACTAAGCTAATAACTTACTAACAACTGACACAATAAACGATATGTCTACGAGCTACCTTAAGCTAGATTATACTTGGGGTGACCGATGCTTCACAATAGAATTTCCAATTCCTAACAAATAATAAAGAAGTAAATGTGTTGTGGTTCGTTAGGAACAAGAAGAAAATGAAAGAAAGATCTTTGTTTGTCTATGTTCGACTTGTATATAGAAAGAAAGAGTCCTAATGTTTGATGTACGGTTTGCTCAAAAAAATGTTTGATGTTCGGCTGGATCTAACAAAGGATGAATTTTTGTTGTTGTGGTGGCTGAGTTGGTGTGAGAGTCAATTTAGGGCATCTGTGAGTTAGACCAACATAATTTTAGGGTGGTGTTATATGGTGGGATTAGTTAGGTTTAGCCTTTTACTTGGGCTTATTACCATCAGAAAATTTGGACTTGCTTAATTTTGTGATTGGCCCAAAAATGCGTTACAAATGTGGTTATGATCGTTTTTATTTATTTATTTTTTCTTAAATTCGTTTGGACAAATTTTAGTTGTGATTTTTGGGTGATATAATTTGATACACTAGGATTCAAGATAAAGCGGCCCCTAACAAATATCATATTAAACACCATAAACGATTGCCACTAGGCACGTGTATTCTATCTTACTCTTTTATTATGCATAGATTAAAAAGTTTTCAAATTTTTAGATGTACAATTATACATGCTAATTTTACAATAATGTTAAGCTAATATTGAAATTGTACTTATTTCTTAAAAAGTGTATAAGAAAAACGTCAATAAATTAATGTTAATTGTTTCAATTTCTTAAGTTATTTAATAAAAGATTACAATAAGTAGCATCGCAATAGGTAACTATGTTTACAAACTTTTCTTAACTTTTAGTATCCCTTAGGTTCGTGGTTGTTGATTTAGGCTCGAGTTTTTGTTAGGTTGTCTAAATCTTAAAAACTATAAGCTTGGTTTCGGTTTATTAATGATTGTTTTTGTGGTTTCATATTGAGCACGTCGGCTCGGTTTTTCGGATATTTTAAACACCCTTATCCATAAAGCTTAACTTTATATAATTCATGTAGTCATTTTGAACAACCAAAAAAACGTTGTTTACTAAAATTTTTGTTAATAAAAATCATATAAATGAAAAATATTGTCTCGCCACAAATTTAGTCTCGGGGTACCCGCCGCCGCATTACACGGGTACCCTGCTAGTGTATTGTAATGTGAGGGAGTCTTAAGTTTAATCCATGGTAGTTACAAACTACCCTGAATTAGCCACAGTAATTTTCTGAAAAACAAGACTTTATCTAATTTAAAACATGTGAATTAGTTGGTCAAAATCATAAGTACTATTGAGTGAAAAAAAAAAGGTAATTATATTTTAAAAGTACTATATTTGACACCGCTTGTTTTTCTAGGTAGCAAACAATTTTTTTTTTTATTTTAAGTACATTTTTTTATGGGTACTGATAACTAGTGATGACCATTTTAACCTTCTAAATTACATAAATGGTCCCTGTGGGTTAGCGAAGTTTGCATCCACAGTCCTTACGGTAAATTACATAAATGGTCCTCGTCGTTTCGAGAAATTTGCATCCACTATCCCTAAACTTTTTTTTTTCCATTCCTTATATGTTTTCATCTGTATTATACGTTTTTATACGTTTTCATCCGCTTTTATCCGTTTTTATATGTTTTAGTCTGTTTTTATCAGCTGATATACGTTTTCGTCCATTTTTAAACAATTTCATCTGTATTTATCAGTTTCCGTTCGTTTTTATACGTTTTCATCCATTTTTTATTTGTTTTCGTCGGTTTTTATGCATTTCCGTCCGTTTTTATCTGTTGTCGTCTAATTTTTTCTGCTTTCGTCCGTTTTTCGTAAGTTTTTACATTTTCGTACTTATTTATCCGCATTTATACGTTTTAAACATTTTTATACGTTTTCATCCCTTTTTATACATTTTCATTCACTTTTCTAACTTTTTTATCGAATTTCGTACGTTCTTATGCGTTTTTTTATCGTTTTGTATGTTTTTATACGTTTCCGTCCGTTTTCGTTCGTTTTTCAATGTTTTCATCTGTTTTTATTAGTTTTTGCTGTTTCATCCGTTTTTATACGCGTTAATATATTTTTGTTCGTTTTTATTTATTTTTATACGTTTTATTCCCTTTTTATATACTTTCATACGTTTTTACACGTTTTTGTAAGTATTTATGTGGTTTTAAACGTTTTTTACGTTTTCATATGTTAATTAACCATTATTATCCTTTTCATATGTACAAAAACGTATAAAATCGTAAGAAAACGTATAAAAGCGGATGAAAACGTATAAAAATGGACGCAAACGATAAAAAGACCAAAACTAATAAAAGCGGACGAAAACGATAAAGACTTATGAAACGATAAAACGGACGAAAACATATAAAATCGAATGAAGACCTATTAAAAAGACGAAAATATATAAAACGGACGAAAACTTTTAAAATGGTGAAAACGATAAAACATTCCAAAATGAATAAAATTGACGAAATGTATATAAAGGATAAAACGCATGAAAAGTATAAAAGCGATTTAAACGGAAGAAAACGGATAAAACCATAAACAATCGACGAAAAAGTATAAAAACGGAAAAAAAAACTAATAAAACGGATAAAAACGTATAAAGATAGACGAAAACTGATAAAAGTGGATGAAAACGGACAAAAACGTATAAAAAACGGATGATAACGGATAAACATGTATGAAAACCTAAGAAAACGGATGAAAACGTAAGAAAAACGGATGAAAACGTAAGAAAAACGGACGAAAACGTAAGAAAAATGAACGAAAACGTTTAAAACGGATGAAACCGTATAAAAATAAACATCTGATAACTAGCAAAAAAGTAAAAAAAAAAATTTAAAAAATAATAAAAAATAAAAATTTGTTTAGGGACCATGGATGCAATTTTCGTTAAAGCACAGGTACCATCTATTTAATTTACTATAGGGATGATGGATGCAATTTTCGCAAATTCACAAGGCAAAATGCTTATCATAAGTTTTCACTACCCATAAAAGATAAAAGTACTCAAAAGTACTCAAAAGCAGGAAAAAAAATGTTCGCTAACCAGAAAAACAAACAATTTTTAAGTATGATATTTTTTTAAAAAGATTTGCCAAAAAAAATACTTTTTAGAAGAAGGGCCCAACAATAAAATTTAGCTACTCCACATTTAGAAAACCCGGTTTAATATAAGTTTTTGACTTGTTCACATTCACATCTATACGGTTCATTTGGCCTTCAAAAAGCAGGGAAGATTCTTGTTATCAATTGTCTTCTTGTTTGAACCGGTTATTTAGTAAATTGTTTTGACACTAAATAACCGTGTGGGTTATCAAATTTCTAATTGTTTAAAAAAGTACTAGTAATAAAAATATATATTCGAAAGGAGCACAAATGATAACGATTCGATCTCCAAACAATCGATCTTTTACCTTTACTTTTTCTGAAAACCGAGTAGTTCATGAAGGTTGAAATAAGTTATTTGTTGTTGGTACATTATCATGTACTAGCGGTACCAGCAGAATGCGGTGGCGGTACCACTGACTAAATTTTTCAATGAACAAATGTTATTTTATTTTGAGCTGCTTGATTTCAAATTTATGTTTTGGAAGCTTAATTAGATTGTATATTATGGTTAAAGAGTTATATATTTTCGTGAATGAGTGAATTAAAACGTTAAAAAAAAAGGAAAGAAAAAAAAAAAGCGATAGGGACGGTGGATGCAATTTTCGCTAAACCACATGTACCATTATGTAATTTACCCTAGGGATGGTGGATGCAATTTTCGCAAATTCACAGGACAAAATGGTAATCACAAATTTTCCTTGCCCATAAAAGATAAAAGTACTCAATAACAAAAAAAAAAAAAAAAAAAAAATGTTCACTAACCGAGAAAAACAAACGGTTTCAAATATGATACTTTTTTTAAAAACGATGCCAAAAAATTTTACTTTTGGAAGATGGACCCAACAATGAAAACTACTCCACATTTAGAAAACCGGTTTATTATAAGATTTTGACATGTTCACATTCACATCTATACGGTTCATCCGCCCACAAAAAGGCGACAAGACTCTTATTATGAATTGGCCCTTGTTTGACCGGTTGAACCGGTTATTTAGTAAATAGTTTTGACACTAAATAACCGTGTGTGGTTTTGGTTGTCAAATTTCTAATTGATTAAAAAGTAATAAAAGATATATTCAAAAGGAACACAAATGATAACAGATTCGATCTCCAAAATTACTTTTTCCGAAACCGAGTAGTTCATGACGGTTGAAATAAGTTATTTGTTGTTGGTAAATTATCATGTAAATTGTTAAATGCAAAAATTATCAAAGTCATTGATGCCAAAATTAGTAACAGTGATGAACAACTATAAGTAATAGTATTATAAGAATAACTACTTGTTGTAAACTCATATATGTCATTTGGTTGACTACAATGGGTCAACTCATCCTCAAAATGGTTATGACATGGATTTGTAGGATATTAATTGGGTCATGCATGACTCCACCCGACGCTATCTTTTGCGAAAATGAAGAAGAAATGACCATCTTAGAAGTGGATTAACAAAAATTCGGTTGAACATGACAACGGACGAGTCGACACAACATTTTATCGTGTAGAGAATGAATTTGGATGTCGGTACCATAAATAAAAGACTGCTTAGACGTAAGACACGTTATGTGTACTTAGAAATAGCTAAACCTTGGCCAAAATGCAGTTGGTGACTAGATGTGTCACCAAGTTTTACTATGGGAACACGCAGTTTGGAGGTGAGCCGTGTTTTGTTCCTGTTGGAAACGATGAGAAGGAAGATGAAGGGTATATAATGAGTTATGTTTGAGACGAAGATAGAGATAGGCCGGAATTAGTTATAGTTGACGCTTTAAGTATGAAGCAAACGAGCTGAGTGTAGTGAAATTACCTAGTAGAGTTCCATATGGTTTCATGGAACCTTTGTTAGTTCTCATGATTTAGCCAATCAATATTGATATGTGTTTATATTATCTTACCTTCAATACATACACTTGTAAAACTATTTGAAAATTTAATTTTGTAGAAACCGACACTCTTTTGATGCACTTGAATATGTATAACACTCAAATTAGTGTAGTTCATCGATGTAAATGATATCGAATATTATTTGGATATGCATACTTTGTTATCGCTATATTACTCCATGTTTAATGCCACTAAATAGTCATTTTGAGTTTCGTATCAATTATCTCATAGCGTTAACAAAAGAGTGCATTGATTTAACAAAATATAAATAGTACGTTGATTGGGCCAACAAAGTTCTTGTGTAGACTTTGCCATGTTTATTTTCTGAAAACTTGTTTTATGTTTAAATCCCACATCAGTTGAAGAGAAGAACTTTTAATAGCTTATATATCATGGTGGATATACATAGAGTAGGTTGATATAAGTTCTATGTTGTTGGTTCTAGCTTGTTTGCTTCTCGTAATATACAAAATTTGTATTACGAGATTATAGAGTTGGGCCATCAATTGGTACAAGCTTTCAACTTTTTTGTTTTTAACGTCCGAAAGTTTTTCTTTTTAATGTATTTATGGAAACGTTTATGGGCCATTTAAAAACGTCTTTACTATTACAAACATATATTTAAGCCCAATTGAAGACTCGGTAGTTTACAAATGTTATAATTATAGAACTTTTTTGAATTTTATTCATAAATATACATACATTTATATAAATTACACAAACGTTTCTGGTCGTACTCGTTTCTTGAATATTGGGATATTGGCGTTTCTAAGTACCCGTCCATGTCCCCGTCCCCGTGTCCGTATCCGTCCCCGTGCAACATAGGATAGCACCACCACCTTCAAAGTTACTAGACACAAAAAAGTTACCACATTTAACGACCGTTCGTCCACCGTTACTTATCCCACTTCAAAAGATGGCAGCTTCAGCTCTAGACATGTTCGAATGGTCACATACGGAGCCAGAAAAAAACCATAAGTTACCAAAACCGGTTGACCCCGCAGTTCAACTCATTGGAAATTTCGCACGAGTTCAAAAGTGTCGGTCCAAAGACGGGCTAGAAGTAGTGGGAGAAATATTGGTCAAGTTAAGTAGGGTCTACTTAAGAAATGGTGCCAACCAAGGTTTTCAAGATCGGGATCTTACTCGGGATCGTTCGCTTTTACAAGATCGGAATCGTAAGATCGGATCGGGATCCTAAGATCATATTATAATGTCATTTTCTTAATAGTTTTTGTAGTATTATTCAAATCTACAAATTATTATATATCATTAACACAAAATTATATGAATGTTTTATGAAAATGTTTAAATTATGAATATGAAATGTTTAAGAAGATTAACACGTTGTTTTTAAAATTTCATAAATTATGTCCCATATTTTTTTAGGTTTTTAGTTAGCTATTCGAAAAAAGTAAGATCGGATCGGATAAGTTCTTAAGATCATTTGGTCAAGATCGGGATCTTATAAGATTCTAAGTGTGCTAAGTTCCTATATAAGAACCATATCGTTTTTGCTTTGTAGTATCGTAAAATCAAGTTCGAGATCCTGACAACTATGGTGCCAACCCATATTTTGAGCCAAAAGGTGGTCACCATTTTTATTCCCACATTGGTGAAAGAGATCAACTTGAAATAGCTAATATAGCATGGTGCATATCATTTAACTAATTTGATATAAGTGTATGTTGTTGATTTTGACATGTTGGTTTCGTGTAATATATAATGACATCTTTATTGCATGAAACCAGCAATTCAAAGCCATAAATTGGTACAAGTTCTCAACTTTTTAGTTTTTCAAGATCCGAGAGTTTTTCTTCTTAATGTATTTAGCTATGTTTTTAACTCATCATCTTGATGACAATTTACAGCTCATACAAGTTCCAAATTTTGTATTTTTGCATAAGTGTTTTGATAATTTATCTTCTAGACGTATGCATATTGTTGATACATTGTCTTGTTTGATATTAATTAAAATTATTTACTATGTCATGTAACTTCTCGACTCGTTGGGTTGTGCATGTTTTTGGATTATGGTACTATTGTAGTGAGTAACGTACACAACAGTGGTGTACTTAGTAATAGCTGAACCTTGGCCAAAATGCAGTTGGTGACTAGATGTGTCACCAAGTTTTACTATGGAAACACGCAGTTTGGAGGTGAGCCGTGTTTTGTTCATGTAGGAAGCGGTTAGAAGGAAGATGAAGGGTATATAATGAGTTATGTTTGAGGCGAAGATAGAGATAGGTCGGAATTAGTTATAGTTGATGCTTTAAGTATGAAGCAAACAAGTGTAGTGAAATTACCTAGTAGAGTTTCATATGGTTTTCATGGTACCTTTGTTAGTTCTCAATCTTAACTTTGATACATACACTTGTGAAAATATTTGAAATATTAATTATATTAAAACTGACACTCTTTAGGCAGCTTGAATATGTGTAATGCAATTAGTGTAGTTCAAAAGTGTAAAGGATATAGAATGTTATTTCGGGCATGCATTAATTGTTGATCACTATATATACACTGCTCGATCTATGTTTTGTTGTCTCAAAAATGACCGTTTTTTAGTTTTGTGTCAATTTTCTCATAAACAATAGTACTTGGGATAACAAAGTTCTTGTGTAGAACTTTTACCATGTTTATTTTCTGGAAACTTGTTTTTTGTTTAAGTCCCACATCGGTCGAAGAGGAGAAATTTTAGTAGCTAATATACCATGTTTGGTCCCTGTAGTACATCTTAAGTTATTTGTGATAAGTACCATGTTGTTGATTCTCACATTAGCTTCAAGTAACATATACATAATCTATAGAAAAAATTACATGTTTGGTCCTTATAGTATACCACAAATAACAACTTTAGTCTTGAAATCGTTTTTATTACACCACATATACCTATTTTGAAACCTTGCACTTATTTAGTCCGTATTTTGGATGGGCGTTAGTGCAGTCCGTTGAGTGTTATGCGCTGTTAGTCCCTCCATTAATAATTTTTGCACCGTTAGTCCTATTTTTTCAAATAAGTACTATGTTGTTGATTCTCACATTAGCTTCAAGTAACATATACATAATCTATAGAAAAAATTACATGTTTGGTCCTTATAGTATACCCCAAATAACAACTTTAGTCTTTAAATCGTTTTTATTACACCACATATACCTATTTTGAAACCTTGCACTTATTTAGTCCGTATTTTGGATGGGCGTTAGTGCAGTCCGTTGAGTGTTATGCGCTGTTAGTCCCTCCATTAATAATTTTTGCACCGTTAGTCCTATTTTTTCAAATATAGTTTTCTCTAGTTAGTCCCTCCGTTAATAATAGTTATCGCCCGTTTTTTTACGTTTTTGCCCGTTTTTATCCGTTTTCGTTCGTTTTTATCCGTTCCCCCCCGTCTTTTTTTTGTTTTTCGTCCATTTTTTTTTCGTTTTATCCCTTTTCCTCTGTTTTTTATATGTTTTAAATCTGGTTTTACGTTTTTGTCATTTTTTATCCGTTTTTACGTTTTTTCATTTTTTTCGTTTTATCCGTTTCGTTCATTTATTTTTATCCGTTTTCTCCATTTTAACCTTTTGTCCGTTTCATTCGTTTTTATCCGTTTCGTTAATTTTTTTTATCCATTTTGCCCATTTTAACCTTTTTATCCGTTTTTACGTTTTATATGTCTTTGTCCGTTTTTACGTGCTTGTCCGTTTCGTCAATTTTTACGCTTTCTCCGTTTTACGTTTATGTACGCTTTTTTATCCGTTTCGTTTGTTTTATCCGTTTTTACGTTTTATCGTTATCATTCGTTTTTTCGTTTTCCCGTTTTCATCGCTTTTACGTTTTATTCGTTTTATCTGTTTCGTTTGTTTTTATCCGTTTCGCCCATTTTCTTACGTTTTATCCGTTTTCATTTGTTTTTTTATCCGTTTTCGCACGTTTTTTACTTTTTTCATCCTTCTTTAACGTTTTTTTTGTTTTTATACGCTTTCGTCCGTTTTAGGTAGTTTTCACACCTTCTTTATGTTTTCGTCTATTTTTTTTACGTTTTTGTTTATTTTTTTATGCTTTGTCCGTTTTTAGGTATTTTTTGCCCCTTTTTAGGTAGTATTCGCCCCGTTTTTTACATTTTTGTCCGGATAAAAACTAAAAAAAAACGAAAAAAAAAAGACGAAAACGTATAATAGCAGAAAAAATGGACGAAAACATATAAAAACGTGCGGAAACAGATAAAAACAAATGAGAACGGATAATAATTTAAAACAAATGGGCGAAAACGGATAAAAAACAAATGAAAACGAATAAAAACGGACATAAAAACGGATCAAAACATATAAAACCCTAAAAAAACGTTCTAAAACGGAAAAAATCAGACAAAGACGTAAAAACGGCCGAAAACAAATAAAAAACGAACAAAGATGGATAAAAACGGACAAAAACGTAAAAAACGGTCGAAAACGGATAAAAAAGGGACGAAAACGGAAAAAAAGGACAAAAACATAAAAAACGGACGGAAACATATAAAAACAGACAAAACGGATAAAAATGTAAAAATAAACGAAAAAGCGTAAAACAAGGGGGAAACGGATAAAAAAACAAACGAAAACGGATAAAAATGGACAAAAACGTAAAAAACGGGCGAAAACTATTATTAACGGTGCCAATATAGACCAAAGCGGATGAAAAGTTCTGAAAACGTGAAAGCGGACGAAAATAAGTATGTGCGGACAAAAGCGTAAAAATAATGTATGAAAATGGACAAAACATAAGAAAACATGTGAAATCGGACGAAAACGGGACTAACGGTGAAGCAAAAACCCAAGTTCGATCCGACCCATTTAATTTATTTTAAAGAATAAGGACTAACGGTGCAAAAAATATTAACGGAGGACTAACAACGCAAAACACTTAACGGACTGAACTAACGCCCATCCAAAATAGGGAATAAATGAGTGAAAGGTTTCAAAAATAGGTATGTTTGGTGTAATAAAAACGACTTAGGGACTAAAGTTGTTATTTGGGGTATACCACAGGGACCAAACGTGTAAGTTTTTCTAATCTATATTCTTTGTAGCTCGGTTGAGTTTCATAAATTGGTACAAGTTCCCAACTTTTTTGTTTTTTTGGTGTACATGATTTTGGAAAATATATAATACTACTCTACATTTCTTGCGTGTCGATACCATGACCATTCTTTACCTCTAAAACCCATAACCGTTCACTCCCAAAGGCAATTCTTGTGTAACTATCATCAATTGGCCTTCTCGTTTGACCGGTTGAACCCACGGTATGGAGTAAACCTTGCGGACATATTTGGCGTTATTCATTGATGTAAGGGAAAATAGTTGTCCTTTTATCTAAGTAATAAAAGCGAACAAAATAACGATAACTTTCGATCGGTGTTAGCTTATGATAAGCCTATATATTCTTGTTATAGCAATAATGGAAATTCTAGATTCGATATTGAACTAACATTGTTGATGCATAATCGGCGTGATTTGGATTCAACGACTCTCCTTGGGTCATTAGTCGTCTTCCGAGCCCTAGTAGACACATCGACAAAGAGAACTCGTTAGGAGTGGACCCGGGCCGTAGCCCGGGGTCCACCTCCGACGGTCAAGTTAGTATCGATGTAGCATAACATAAGTTGCTAGGGTTAGAGATAACTTTGTCATGTATATAGGAGATAGATTAGGGTTTAGGCGTAGAGTGGGCAGCATCTGCCGGGCCCGACCCATTCTGCCCGGTCCGGACTATCGTCCACAAGCCCCCAAGTCTAGTATGAGATAGCGCATGGCTATGTTATGCTAGACTTAAGTTCGATGGCGGCGTGGGTGAAAGTGGATCCCGCATGCTACATCACGGATAAGGCGTACCTTTTGTACCGGTAGCAGCGCGGCATGGTGCGACGGCGACGCGCTACGTAGCGTGTGCAGCGATGTCGCGACAAAGAGGTGCGACGAAGGCGTGCTTCAGCAGCATAAGTGCGCTGCGTGCACGATAAAGAGGTGCGACGAAGGCGTGTACAGTAGCATAAGTCTTGTATTGTCTTGCGACAAAGGAGACGTGTCTTGCACGCAAACGATGGTACATATACCACGTAGCCCCCAAGTTTGATGGTGCTACTCGTGTAGGAGCATTAAACTTATTTAATCTATGAAAAAAAGCGAATGCAAAGATTAAAAGTATATGCCGCGAATCGCGACATATAAAACCTAATGAAGTGAAACAATAAGCGACACATAGCATGAATAATATATTGCGCATAAGAAAAGTGGCGGTCGCACCCGTCGTGGGATGCGTGCCGACAAAATAATTAATTGTGTTTTTTTTTTAATGTATAAAATAAAACTTCGGATGGATGTCCGTGACCGCGACTAATAGACGCGGATGGATTTATCGTAACCGCATAGACTCGAGCGTTTGTGGATGATCGCGAGATGTTTATACCACGGCCTTTGTCGGTCGCATCATGGCGATTGACTAGCATCGTGGTATTCGCGCGTACGCGTTCTCTGCGAAGATGTCTGAACGCACGGCCTAATGCGGGTAGATTTATCGCGACTGCGTTGTTCGAGCGCGAACAGGCGTACCAACCGTAAAAACAGTATCTGCGCGAATTAATTCGCGGCTAAAAGATAAAATAGCTCCGATCGTGCGGATATTTTCTTAGGTCCGATCGTGCGGACTAAAAGATAAAATAGGTCCGATCATGTGGACTTTTTCTTTTTATCTATCTTAATAAAAGACTATTCGTAAATAAGGATCTTTTGATAACAATATGCAATTTAACGTGATATTTTATTCCACGTTTTGAGATGACCATAAATAGACCGACACGCAAAGGCAAGTTTGCGTGTTGAAGATGCTTTTATTTGACCATAGATTTGACGTATAATGGTTTAGTGAATATCTGAAGATGCTTTGCTTTTGTATATTGTCAAATACATGTCAAAGATTAACGAACGCTTTTTAAAGTGATATTAAATTAACATACCGACTTTAGAAATTGATTCGTGGTCCCAGCAACCTTGAATAAAGCAAGTGGTACGCAATGCTTTTAATTCGTGGTCCCACGGATGACGCCAACTTGTTGATGCATAATCTGGCGCAGACTGGATTCAACGACTCTCCTTGGGCCGTTAGTCGTCTTCTCGAGCCCTAGTAGACCTGTCAACAAAGAGAACCCGTTAGGAGTGGACCCGAGACCGTAGCCCCGGGGTCCACCTCCGACGGTCAAGTTAGTATGCGATGTAGCATAACATAAGTTGTTAGGGTTAGAGATAACTTTGTCATGTATATATAGGGATAGATTAGGGTTTAGGCGTAGAGTGGGCGCATCTGCGGGCTGACCCATTCTGTCGGTCCGGACTATCGTCCACAAGCATTAACGGATTCGTCACTTAAGTAAAGTTCATGTGAAAACATAATAGTTTTATACAAAGAGAAAGTAACTACATGATCCAGTATTGAAGTAACATAGATTTTTTGAGCATTAACGGATTCGTCACTTAAACAAAGTTCATGTGAAAACTGTTGGAATTATATACTCATAACAATTATACATAAAACAAATACATCATCAAAGCAAGCAGCGGAAGACTATAGGAATAATATATGTAATTAATTAACCAAACAAGAAAGTGCGTACCTTTTAGCAATTCAAGCAATCAAACGATTATGTGATCAAGTAACAAAACCCAAAACCCTCAACTAGGGTTTATACAAATCGTCCAACCCAAAAAATCGACCACCAAGGATTACAAGCTCAAGTGTGCTTGTTCTTCGTTCTTGTACACACGTACTAATAGCGATTTGATGTGGAGAAGCTAGTTCCTTGAATCACAAATAAACCAAACACTTGTGTCTTTGAGCTAGACAAAATCGAAACACCCTAGGGGTTAGTGATGTTCGACCGGCCACACAAAGAGGAGAGGAGGAGGAGAGAAATTTAGGTTATTGGTAATCCAAGGTTAGGTTATGAATGAATACAATGAATTGTATTTATAGGTAACATATCTTGGAGTCCAAGTTTGAGTGGGATTGGGTTTGGAAACCCCCCCACCGATCGGCCAAGCATCCCAAAGGGATTCTAGAACTTTCCCGACTTGTAATTTCATCTCTAGTCCTTCTAGTTAATATTTAACGACCGTTAACCAAACTTCGTTAATTATTTAACTATCGTTATGTTTTATTTAGTGATTAATAATTAATAACAATAACGTTTTATTTATATTAATCATGTACATCAATTCTCATCGTAATGTGTGCAATCCGAAGTCTCAAGTTCGAATCCGGACATACTATTATTTAAATATCCATTAAAACCTTTCACTCCCACTTGGATATTACTAAATATAGTAATGACATTGGTGAGTCTAGCTTTCACACATAACGCCCCGGATCGAATCGAGCATGGTCTCTGGAAAAAACCATTTAATGATTCATCATTTTACTTATCCTTTGCTACTAATACTACATTAACTATGAATATGGATCAAGTCATTTCATAAGTTAATATTCATTTCTCGTTGTATATGATTGAACAAGATTACCAAATCATCTGAACGTATTCGAGATAAATCTTGGGTATGGCCATACAAACATCTTGTCAACCCTACGAGGGGCCCAAAATAGCCCTTATAACTACCAGTTACGGATAGCGTTAGACTATCTTACACAAATGCACTACATCCATATCAGTTATCTGGTATCTCAAGTCTGAGGATAAACACTTCATGATATACTTAATGATAAAATCCAAAAGTATCATCATGTAAAGTTGGGATGAGTCCTATATTCAATTCATTGAATATTATGTGAATCTGGTATGTCCTCGCATCAATATACTTTAAAGTATATTCTACCAAAACTCAGTTGTCTTAATTCAATGACATTCCCACATCATTGATTGACAACGGACTATTTAGAATAACATAAGTTACTCACGGATTAAACATGCAAATATAGGATATAATATTAAGAAAATGAAAATAAACATAAACAACTATTTTATTTCATTAAAGTAATATTTGTTCATAACATCCTTTATCCAAATACTAATCACGGATCGCATGAAACTACTAGCTAAACGAAGTCCTATCCCATCGACATGGTCGATAAGTTTATCTTTTGGCAAAGGCTTCGTAAAGGGATCGACTAGATTTTCATCCAGTATGAACTTTGAGTAGATTGATTTCACCTATGTCGACTTGTTCTCGAACATAGTGATATCGACGAGGAAAATGTCTGGCGCCTTCATGACTCAGGGCTCATTGGCAAATGTTATTGCGGCGAGTTGTCACAATACACATTTAAAGGTAATTCGATTGAGGGCATTACTCAGAGTCCCGAAATGAATTTCCTAATCCAAACGACTTCCATCGCGACACGAAGCGACTATGTACTCGGCTTACAGAATAGACATCGCAACCGTTGTTTGCTTCTTGCTCTTCCATCAATGCTCCTCCATTAATGACAAAGACATAACCCGTCTGAGACTTCAGATCATCTTTATCGGTTTGGAATGACGCATCGCAAAACACAGTAACATCAAGTTACGCATCTGGATTTCCTCCATACACTAGAAACATTTCTTTAGTAGCCCTTAGATACTTAAGAATGTTCTTAACGACTGCCGATGCTTCACACCGGTTCTGTTGATACCGGTGGTAATGTTCGTGCAAATGCCACATCGGGCCTTGTACATCTCACGGCATACATGATAGATCCTACGGACCAAGCATAAGGAACTTTCCTCATGTATTCCACCTCGGCAGTGTTGACGCGCATAGTTTATTACTTAAGCCATGTTCAACTTGCATCGGCAAATATCCCTTCTTGGAATTTTGCATACTAAATCTCTTCAAGATTTTATCAATGTAAGCACTTTGGCTTAGTCCAATTAACCGCCTTGATCTATCTCTCAGAGATCTTGATTCCCGAGAATAAATCTTGCTTCCCTAAGTCCTTCATAGAAAAGCACTCTCCAAGATAAGACTTTACATCTTGCATACTTGGAATGTCTTTTCCCATGATCAATATGTCATCGACATATAAGACAAGGAAAATAACATTACTCCCACTAGCTTTGTGATACACATGGCTCATCAAGATTTTGAGTGAAACCAAATTTCTTGATTTCTTCATCAAACTTCTTGTTCCATTGCCTTGATGCTTGCTTCAATCCATAAATGGATCTTTGAAGTTTGCATACACGCTTTGGAAACTTTGGATTCACAAACCCTTGAGTGCGCCATATAGATGTCCTCATCTAGGCGACCGTTTAAGAAGGCGCTTTGACATCCATTTGCCATATCTCATAGTCATAGTGCGCAGCTATGGCTATAAGAATCCTAATAGCTCTAATGTGCGCTACACGGAGAAAATGTCTCCTCGTAGTCTATCCCATAGGTTTGAGTAAAACCTTGAGCTACAAGACGAGCTTTATAGGTGTGTGCATTGCCATCCATGTCGGTCTTTATCTTAAAGAGCCACTTACTTCCAACTACCTTAGCATTTGGAGGTAAGTCAACCTCTATCCGACTTCGTTATCTTTCATGGATTGCATTTCCCCATTCATTGCAACTCGCCATTTTCCTTTTCGGGACTCATCATGGCGCTTTATAGTTAGCGAGTTCACCAAGATCCCCTAACATATTTTCCTCGGCTTCTACGTTGAGACATAGGCGCTCAGTGCACGTGTAGTCCTTGCGGATCTACGAATGGGAATCACTTCAATCTCGGGTGGAACGCCCGGACTTTCGGGTTCTACTTGAGGTTGGCTAGTGTTCTCGAAGGTGTTGTATCTTCTTGATCATCTTCCGGATCATAAACTCTCCCATGAATTCATGAGATATGAGATCCTTTTCAAGAAAATCTCCATACCTAGCAACAATTACTTTGTTTCGGTGGAAAGTAGAAATAGTAACCCATAGTTTCCTTTGGGTATCCTACGAAGACACACTTAACGGATCTTTGTTGCGACTTATCGCAGAGTCACGTTTAACAAACGCCTCACAACCCAGCACCTTTAAGTAAGACAAGTTGGGAGGTTTCCCATACCACACTTCATAAGGAGTCTTATCAACCTTCTTAGTTGGAACCATATTCAATATGCGACAATAGTTTCAAAGCATAATCCCAAAAGGATAAGGGAAGAGTCGTAAGATTAAACATCGATCGCACCATGTCTAGCAATATCGATTCCTTCTCTCGGATACACCATTTTGTTGTGGAGTATAAGGAGATGTGAGTTCTTGGACAATACCACACTCGACTAGATAATCTTTAAACTCTTGGCTTAAATATTCACCACCTCTATCGGATCGAAGAGCTTTAATCTTCTTTCTAGTTGCGCTTCTACTTCACTCTTAAAACCTTAAATGTTTCAAAGACTTCATGTTTATGTTTAAGTAAATAAACATAACCATAACGACCGAAATCATCGATAAAGGTTAAGAAGTAGCTAGCACCCTTTCTTGACACATGTCTTAGTGGTCCACATACATCGGTATGTATCACACCAAGAAGATCGAAGCCCTTTCTAAACTATTTGTAAAGGTTTCTTGGTCATCTTCCCGGATATGCAAGATTCGCATTTATCAAATGATTCATCATTGATGTTTTGCAAAAGCCCATCGTGTTGCAATTGTTGCATGCGTTTCTTGCCTATATGAGCAAGTCTACAATGCCAAAGAAATGAAGAATCCAAATCACTTTTGATTCTTTTATTATTGATGCTAAAGATGTAATTATTTTATCATTCACATTATCATGCAAATCAATTTCAAACACACCATTCTTGGAATAACATTAAAGTAAAAACATCATTTAAAGAAACAAAATTCCATAATCGGTAAATGTATGAGCGAAACCAATATCTTTTAACAAGGAAATGTAAACGACACCCTAACAATGGAAGGTGCGTAATGACAATCGTTTAATGACGAGACTAAACCCGAAGGTAAAACTAAATCAAGCGTGCCTATAGCTTCAACGATTGCATGTGCTCCATTACCCACGCGGTATTGTTTGTCCATAGGCAAGCTTCCTTGCTCCTCTAAGTCCACAGTAGTGTATTACAAATGTGAATACCACATCCGATTATCATATACCGTGAATATATTTTATGAGGAAAAGCAAATAATTCTATCATCAAAAGAGTACACAAGTGCAGCACGGCGCGATATTTTATACCTCTTATTGCGCAACTCATCAAGGTACAATGGACAATTCCTCTTCCGGTGTCCAACCTCGGTGCGTGATGACAAGCCCGATCCTTCTTCGATTCTCACGCTTTTGGGAGGGTACTTCTTGGGTTCTTGCCGATAAGTCATAACTTGTTTTCCTTATCGACTTTACCCTTACCTTTCCCTTTCTTGTTCGCTAGCGGCTTATTAGGCTTAGAAATTCTACCCTTCGGATGGTCAAAACCGCGGTGTAGAGGCCTTCTTGGGCAAACCTTTTTCGTAATCAATGAGCATTGCATGTACCTCATTGTTGTCTTCCCGTGCAATGCATATTATAATTCTTGCACGAAACCATCAAATTCCTTGTTAAGGGATCATTGATCGAGCCAATTTGTATGTCATTAGGGTAGACATAGTTCAAACGCCCAACCGGTCCATGTAATTCATCATTTCGAGACGGTGGGCGCTTACGGGTTTCCCATCTCCTTGCTTGCAACTATGAAGAGCATCAATCAAGTCATACAACTCTACATCATGAGCTTTTCAAACAACTTTTGCAATTCTTCCGGCATGAGATTAGGGAAGTAATTCTCAAATTGCTTTTGCAAGCTTGAGTTCATACTCCCGAGCATAATGCGGCGACCTCATTATACTTGTCATACTCAGTTGCCATGCGGCTCGTGCTTGAAGAGCATCACCGCGAGTTCGGAGGACAAGGCGTAGTCAAATAATTGATTCTTTTGGCAACCTCAAGACAATTACGAGTTGCCGATACCAATCATTGAAATTCGCTACAATCAATTTCTCTCGATCAAACATAGATTTGAACGACGAGGCTAGTGCGATGATTCGACTTGAGCCATTTCTACGAAATAAAAGTTCAAAAGTTAGTACTTTCGATAAGTAAACATTCAAGAAAATAAAATTACCCTTTGGTCAATATTCATATTAACCATAGAATTTTCCTTGAATTTTGGATCTTCATTATCATAGTTCCACCACATCGGTTGATCGCTAGTGGTGAAAGTATAGAATAGTAATCGTTGAAAACGATAATTGACAAACAAGTTTTCAATTCCAAAAATTATGGGATTTACAATTTTGCCAAAACAATTAATGCAAAGCGTAAGCATGTTTCATCCCATCTTATGCCTTAAGTTATAGGTCTCACTAACTAACTTAATTAAGTTGTCTAATTTAGAAGCGCAAATCATAAAGGCGAGGTCTCACACAACAAAATAATTCACCTTGTTATTGTAATCTAGATCAAGGTCTCACATAACTAAATTACAACTTCAAGTGTTTCATATCATTAGATGGCATAAACTTAAATTTTAAAGGGTACAATTTTTTTTGATGTGTAAACAAAACTTATGTATAAAGAAGCATGCATACAACTTTATAACATAAAATTTTCGAAAAACTTACTAAAAGATTTTAATTGCTAAGATTTAATTCTACAAAGTTTTAATCGATGCGTTGAGAAACTTACAACTTTGCACTAAGATGCTTCGTACATAGAATGGTTATACTAGGTAGCTCCAATCGAGCATACGGGGCGAGGACCGGTGTGGCAAGCATAACCTTAGACATCCATTCGGTGAGACTATGCTCACTTCTTAAATACCCTTTATAGTTTGTTCTAGTGGGTGAGCCGTTCTAACCATTTAGTACGATCGCATCGGTCGATTAAAAGTTCAAGAATAATTCTTAGATAAATCAATTTCGCCATTATTTAGTCCATTTAATTTTCTATTCATAAAAACCCTTTTGCTTACTAACATGTCAAACAATATATAAACAAAAAACATTTTAATAAAATTAAACACACTCAAATAATATAAACATATAACTAAACAATTTAACATATGTAAAACAATTAGCCACATGCATAATTATTTCAATAAACTCTAATAACAATTCTAGGCGTAAATAAATGCATACATTAACTAGGACTTTCATCTCGCAAGGTAGATGAGCCACATACATCGACAAGTCGATTCGTAAGTCGAAGTTAATAGTATACCAAATAGCACATAACTAATTTTATTAGTTATAATTGAGGTCTTCCCAATTTTATAATTATTAAATAAATAAAACATGTGTGTATCACTAAACAATTAATCAAAATACAATAAACAATACTCCATGGCAAAACATGCATGTTCCACCATGGATTCCGCATAACAATTATCACCCAAGATACGCATATTACATGGCACATAACAATTATTCATTAATTAACCACATAAAATTAGCATGCAATCCTAGGGTTTCTACAAGTTTTACAAAATTAAAACCTAATAAATAAATAAAAGGGTAATCGACCCTTATATAAAAAATTAGGGTTTCGAATTCAAAACCCTAGAAACCATAAAAAACATGCATATAATCATAAAGATCCAATTTTTATGTGTTTGATAATTAATTACATCATATTAACGGCTCGTGATGCCCTTGTTGGAATTATATACTCATAACAATTATACATAAAACAAATACATCATCAAAGCAAGCGTGGAAGACTATAGGAATAATATATGTAATTAATTAACCAAACAAGAAAGTGCGTGCCTTTTAGCAATTCAAGCAATCAAGCGATTATGTGATCAAGTAACAAAACCCAAAACCCTCAACTAGGGTTTATACAAATCGTCCAACCCAAAAATCGACCACCAAGGATTACAAGCTCAAGTGTGCTTGTTCTTCGTTCTTGTACACACGTACTAATAGCGATTTGATGTGGAGAAGCTAGTTCCTTGAATCACAAATAAACCAAACACTTGTGTCTTTGAGCTAGACAAAATCGAAACACCACTAGGGGTTAGTGATGTTCGACCGCCACACAAAGAGGAGAGGAGGAGGAGAAATTTAGGTTATTGGTAATCCAAGGTTAGGTTATGAATGAATACAATGAATTGTATTTATAGGTAACATATCTTGAGTCAAGTTGAGTGGGATTGGGTTTGAAACCCCCACCGATCGCCAAGCATCCCAAAGGATTCTAGAACTTTCCGACTTGTAATTTCATCTCTAGTCCTTCTAGTTAATATTTAACGACCGTTAACCAAACTTCGTTAATTATTTAACTATCGTTATGTTTTATTTAGTGATTAATAATTAATAACAATAACGTTTTATTTATATTAATCATGTACATCAATTCTCATACGTAATGTGTGCAATCCCGAAGTCTCAAGTTCGAATCCGGACATACTATTATTTAAATATCCATTAAAACCTTTCAAAAACATAATAGTTTTATACAAAGAGAAAGTAACTACATGAATCCAAAGAGCAAGTGTTGTCTATGTATACCAAGAACGAAGAAAACGTAATAGTTTTATTAGAATAATGACTCAAATTATGACTAACAAGCGATATATAGAGTTGAGATCCATGAGAACTGAATTTGTCATAGAACCAATTAACCAATCACATTCATCCATTTTTATTTTCACCTTTTTTAAAACAACATATCTTGCAAGCGGTAAATCTTCAAGCTACAAAAATACACCATCGTGACGAAAATTAAATTATCTTTCTATAGATATGCATTGTTATATACTTTCGACGAACTTTTTTTAAAAGTTAGTCGGGCATCACATGTGATTTGTAAAAATCACATGTGATTTTATAAATCACATGTGATTTTTAAAAATCACATGTGATTCGTAAAAATCAAATCACATATGATTTTAAGAAATCACATGTGATTCTTACAAATCACATGTGATTTTTCTGGACGAAATTTTTAAAAAAGTTCGTCGAATTTTTGTAAGAATCACATGTGATTTTTAAAAATCACATGTGATTCGTAAAAATCAAATCACATATGATTTTAAGAAATCACATGTGATTCTTACAAATCACATGTGATTCTTACAAATCACATGTGATTTTTCTGACGAAATTTTTTAAAAAAAAAGTTCGTCGAAAGTATATAACAATGCATATCTATAGAAAGATAATTTAATTCTCGTCGAGATGGTATAATTTTTTTGACGTAACGATTAACGGTTTGTGAGATATTTAATTTTCAAAAAGGGTGAATATATTTTAATAAAAGAAATGAGTGGTATGATTGGTTGATTGGTTCTATGTAATATGAGCCTATAATGAACTTTCTCCGATATATATACCTACACATATTCTTAAAGTAGTTGAGCAACATTCCCACTAACTTTGTGGGTGATTGATCATAGTATCATACGGAGTAACTTACGAACCACCAATGAACGTTAACCTTACCCTCTGAAGCTCAAAACAAATGAACGTTACACAAAGATAACACCACCACTGCACCTTCAAAGTTACCGGACACAAAAAGTTTACCAGAGTTAACTACCGTTAACCCTCCGTTACTTAACACACTTCAAAAGCTAGCAGCTTTAACTCTAAACATGTTTGAATGGTCACTTATGGAGCTAGAAAAAAACTCTAAAACTACCTAAACCGGCTGACCCGGGGGTTCAGCTCGTTGGAAATTTCACACCAGCTCAAGAGTGTCCGGTTCAGCATGGCCTAGAAGTAGTGGGAGAAATACCAGCCGAGTTCAAGCCAAAAGGTGGTCACCATTTTTTATTCCCACATCGGTCGAAGAAAAGAACTTTTAATAGGTAATATAGCATGGTGCGCATGATTCAACCAGCTTGATACAAGTGCTATGTTGTTGATTCTTACATGTTGCTTTCATGTAATATACAACATCATGTATTACATGAAGTAGCAGAAGTATCATAAGGTCATGCATGACTCCACTCGACACCATTTAAAAAAAAAATGAAGATGAAAACGACCCTTTAGAATAAAATGATTAACCGAAATTCGGTTGATCATGACAACAGACAAGTCAATACGGCGCATTATCGTATCAGGGATGAATTTGGATGTGGGCACCGTAAATAAAATACCACTTGGACGTAAGACGCGTTTAATTTATTTAGCAATAGTTGAATCTTGGCCAAAATTCAGTCGTATGGCCAAGGTTGACTTAGTGACGGGACATGTCACCAAGTTTTACAACGGGAACGAACGGTTTGGAGGAGAACCGTGTTTTGTTCGTGTAGGAAACGGCGAGAAGGAAGATTAAGGGTATATATTGAGTTATGTTAGAGACGAAGATAAAGATAGGTTGGAATTAGTTATAGTTGAGGCTTTAAGTATTAAACAGACGAGCGTAGTGAAATTAACCTAGTAGAGTTCCATATGGTTTCATGGTACCTTTGTTACTTCTCAAGATTTAGCTAATCAATATTGATATATGTTTATATTCTCTTACTTCATGGTACCATGCAATCTTAACTTTGATACATACACTTATGAAAATATTTGACAATTTATTTTTATAGGTTCTGACACTCTTGAGACAGATTGAATATGTATAACGCTCAAATTTAGTCTTACTCCATGTTTATTGTCACTAAATAATTGTTTTTGAGTTTCCTATCAATTTTTCATGGCGTCAACAAAAAGAGTGGAATGTATTGATGAAACATAAATAAGATGTTGATTGGGGTAACAAAGTTCTTGCGTAGAACTTTTGCCATGTTTATTTTCTGAAAACTTGTTTTGTGTTCATATCCCACATTGGTCGAAGTAAAGAACTTTTAATAAGTTATATACGATGGTGCATATGGTTAAGGTAACTTGATATAAGTGCTATGTTGCTGATTCTAACATGTTGGCTGCTACTTATATACAAAATCTATATTAATACCGGCCAGTGTTAGCATTAGAAATTGGTACAAATTATCAAACTTTTTTGTTTTTTAAGATCTGAGAGTTCCTATATGTATTTAGCTATGTTGTTAACCCATCATCTTGAATGTGTGTTGGTACAAGATTTATTGTGTTGGTAACTTGATATAAGTGCTATGTTGCTGATTCTAACATGTTGGCTGCTACTTATATACAAAATCTATATTAATACCGGCCAGTGTTAGCATTAGAAATTGGTACAAATTATCAAACTTTTTTGTTTTTTAAGATCTGAGAGTTCCTATATGTATTTAGCTATGTTGTTAACCCATCATCTTGAATGTGTGTTGGTACAAGATTTATTGATTTTGGTTTATCACAATTTACAACTTATACAAGCTCCAGAATTTGTGTTTTTGTTAGAAGCTTTTGAAATATTAGATAGTTTCTCTTGTAAACATACGCATATTGTTTATACATTTTCTTGTTTGATGTTAAATTTCAAAATATTTACTATGTTATGTAACTTCTCGACTTTTTAGGTTGTACAAGTTTTTGAAAATGGATCATACAACTATAAATTTGTAGTGAGTAACATACAAACCAGCGGTAATCGTTACTATGATCATTCTTTGCACTCTAAAACCTACAACGAAACACTCCCAAAGTTTCTGTTCAAAACTGCTATATGTGTTACATTTGTTTAACGTTGTGCAAGCCTAGTTTAGATGGGTCAACTTTACTTGAATGTATTTGATTGGGATAATGGATATTTGATCTTACAAGATTATGTTTATGGTCTTAGTTTGCGTGTTAAAAAAGGTATATGCACAAAGTGGAAGCCATTTGGTTATGTCAAATTGGTATATGGTGGTCTCTTGCGCAGCTTTTCTTTAAGTCTCAAATTTAGTGGAAAGAATATATGTGTAACTATCATCAATTGGCCTTCTCATTTGACCGGTTTTTGGTTTTAGTTTAGTTTTTCGGGTTTTCCTCATCCCTACATTTATCATAAAACTGGAGACACAATTATGCTTTAAATTTCATAGTCCATGTTAAGAGATAGGTCGGAAGCAAACAAATGAGTGTAGTGAAATTACCTAGTAGAGTGACATATGTTTTTCGAGGTACCTTTGCTAGTTCCCTAGATTTAGCTAATCAATCTTGATATATGTTTAGATTCTCTTATTTCATAGGAGCACACATTCTTAACTTTGATACATACGTTTGTAAGAGCATTTACTCGTAAAGAAACTCTAGTATAATACTAACATATTGTTCTAGACTTGCTAAATGTGACAACATATAGATCCACCAAAACATGTGATGTAAACATATACGATGATTCAAGGTTGAAAAGATTTTCATGTTAATTGTTAAACACCTTGTGTAGAAATATTAACTAACCTCTATATCTGTTTGACAAAAAATGTGCCGATCAAAATGGATCGTTTTAAATTCTCGTAGAATAAGCCCGGCCAAAAATATTTTCATTTTCATAACTTTGTTTCAAGATATAATTGAAAACCTTGATTTGCATTTACTATTTCTCGACATCATTTTACTATCTATCATAACTTAATCTTGCTAGCAGCTAGGTCGACCACCTTAGAAGCTAATCACATGGGCTCATTTTTTATTTTCATTTTTCATTTTACCATAAAAGTTACACCTTATTACATGCTCAATTCAAATAAAAGCGGTACACAGAGATAAGACCACCACCTTCAAAGTTACTAGACACAAAAAAGTTACCAGAGTTAACGACCGTTAGTCCACCTTTATTTAACCCACTTCAAAAGCTAGCAGCTTCAGCTCTAGACATGTTTGTATGGTCACTTATGGAGCTAGAAAATAACCATAAGCTACCTAAACCGGTTGACCCGGCATTTCAACTTTTTGTAAATTTCGCACCGGTTCAAGAATGCCTCGTTCAGCATGGATTAGAAGTAGTGGGAGAAATACCGGCTCGATTAAGTGAGGTCTACTCAACAAATGTCACAAACCCATATTCAAGCCAAAGGTGGTCACCATTTTTATTCCGCATCGGTCAAAGAAGAATTTTAATAGCTAATATAGCATGGCGCATATGATTTAAGTAATTTGATATAAGTGCTATGTTGTTGATTCTTACATGCTGCTTTCATGTAATATGAGAAGCAAACAAGTTTGAACCAACAACATAGAACTTATATCAACCTTCTCTAATTATATCCACCATGATATATAAGCTATTAAAAGTTCTTCTCTTCAACTGATGTGGGATTTAAACATAAAACAAGTTCTCAAAAAGAAAACACGACAAAGTCTACACAAGAACTTTGGTACCCCAATCAACGAACTATTTATATTTTGTTAAATCAATGCACTCTTTTTTGTTAACGCTATGAGAAAATTGATATGAAACTCGAAACGTCTATTTAGGTGAAAATAATAACGGAGCAGTATAGTCATAAAATATTATGCATATATTCGAAAAAATATTTGATATCATTTACACTTCTGAACTACATTAAGATGATGAGTCAACAACATAGCTAAATACATTAAGAAAAGAAACTATCAAATTTTGTACTTAAACACTTTGACACATACAATATGATGAGTTAGCAACATAGCTAAATACATTAAGAACATAAACTATGAAAAAGTTTGATAATTTGTACCAATTTTTTAATGCTATTCCTGTTGGTTGCTATTAATATAGATTTTGTATATTAGTAGAAACCAACATGTTAGAATCAGAAACATAGCACTTATATCAAGTTACATGAACCATATGCACCATTGTATATAACCTATTAAAATTTCTTCACTCCAACCAATGTGGGATATGAACACAAAACAAGTTTCAAGAAAATAAACATGGCAAAGTTCTACGAAGAACTTTATTACCCCAATCAACGTCTTATTTATGTCCCGTTAATACACTGCACTCTTTTTGTTGATGCCATGAGAAAATTGATACGAGACTCAAAAACAATTATTTAGTGACAATAAGCATGGAGTAGTATAGTGATAAAAAAGTTACGTGCATTCGGAAAAATTTTCGATATCATTTACACTTATGAACTGCACTAATTTGAACGTTATACATATTCAAGCTGCCTCAAGAGTGTCAGAATCTATAAAAATAAATTGTCAAAAATTTTCATAAGTGTATGTATCAAAGTTTAAGATTCCATGGTATGCATGAAGTAAGAGAATATAAAATATATCAATATTGATTAGCTAAATCTTGAGAACTAAAAAAATTACCGTGAAAACCATATGGAACTCTACTAGGTAATTTCACTACACTTGCTTCATACTTAAAGCATCAACTATAACTTATTAGCAGTAAATGTTCATGATCCTAACCAATTGTATCTATCCCATAAAAGTAGGGAAGTTTGTTATTGTATTCTGTAATCTTGTATTATAAATACTTGTGAATATACATCCACAAGAGCTGTGGTGAATTCTCTTCAACTCTTATATGGTATCAGCCTAAAACCGATCCTCCATCATCGTTTCCATGGCTGCCGGCGATGCCAACACCACTAACTCTTCACTTCCCCTTACCACTCTTCTACATATGCTCACTATTAAACTATCATCTTCAAACTACCTGTTATGGCGCAATCAGGTTCTACCCTTACTTGCTTATCAGAAGCTTACTGGTTATATTGACGGGACGATTACTCCTCCGTCCCCCACCTTAACTACCGCTAACAGTACCACCTCCCCCAATCCCGCTTATGTTACATGGCAGGAGGGTGACCAACAAGCCCTTATTCTTCTTCAATCCTCTCTTTCTGAAGAAGCGATGGCTGAAGTTCTTGGCTTTAAATCTGCTCGTGAAGTATGGTGTGCCCTTGAAGCAGCTTATAGCCATGATTCTGTGGAGCGATGCACACACTCCGTGATTCTCTTCGTCATTTACAGAAGGGTAACTCAAGTGTTGCTGATTATGGGCGCAAGTTTAAATCTATATGTGATCAGCTTGCGGCTATTGGACATCCCGTTGATGACACTGACAAGACACATTGGTTTCTCTGTGGTCTCGGTTCTTCATTCGAGACTTTCTCAACAACTCAGCGGGCCGTTAAGCCACGGGCTACTTTTCGTGATCTTCTTTCTCAAGCAGAAAACCATGAGCTATTCCTAAATTCGGTTCATGGGCCATCTCCTCCTCATGCCGCTTTTGCTGCCTATAATACTCGTGGCTCCTCTAATACTCGTGGCTCCTCTAATAGTCGTGGGCGTGGTCGATCTTCAAATCGTGGAGGTTTTCTGGTGGTCGCGGCCGTGGCCGTCGTCCTCCTCATTGCCAGTTGTGTCGGACGGATGGCCATTATGCCAATGTTTGCCCAGATCTTGCTTCTTTTGCTCAGCGTACACCATCGTTGGATGCGAATTTGGCTCAGGCTTTTCATGCTCAATGTCATGTTACAGATAACTCTCCTGATTGGTATGTTGCTGATTCCGGGGCTTCGGCTCACATGACCTCTTCTGTCACCAATCTTGATTCGGCAACGCCTTATTCGGGTAAGGACCAAGTTATTTTTGGTAATGGTAAGGTTTTAGATATTTCTCATGTTGGTACATCTTCTCTATCCAAGGATATTAATTTACTTGATGTTCTTGTTGTTCCGCATCTCACCAAGAATTTACTTTCTATTAGCAAACTCACGTCAGATTCTCCCGTTGATGTCTTGTTTTCTGACAAATACTTTACTATTCAGAACCGGCGAACAAAGGCTCTTCTAGCTCGGGGAAGATGTGAAAACGGGCTTTATGTGCTAGAGCGTGGCCAAAAGGCTTTCATGGCAAAATTACACTCTAGCCGTTTGCGTGTTTCTTACGAGCTCTGGCACAACCGCTTAGGCCATGTTGCATTTGATGTCATTACTTTACTGAATAAATTAGGACGTTTGTCTGTTACTTCGCTTCTACCAAAGCCAAGTTTGTGCTCACCTTGTCAATTATCAAAGAGCAAACGTTTACCATTTGATAATAATATTAAACGTTCTTTACATGTTCTTGATTTGGTGCATTGTGATTTATGGGGTCCGGCGCCCGTTATGTCTCATGATGGTTATCGTTATTATGCAATCTTTGTTGATGATTTTTCCAGGTTTACATGGTTCTATCCTTTGAAGGCCAAGTCTGATTTTTATCTTGTGCTCAATACTTACTTAAACTTTGTGCGACTCGGTTCTCATGCAAAGTCAAAACCTTCCAAAGTGATGGTGGTACAGAATTTTTAAATCATCGTGTTAGTACTTTCGATGACAAATGGTACTCATCATCGATTATCTTGTCCACATACTCCGCAACAAAATGGTCGTGCGAAGAAAACACCGTCACATTACTAAAGCGGGTCTTGCCATGCTATTCAACGCTCATGCCCTGCATCACTATGGATGATGCGTTCAGCTCGCCACACACATTATAAACCGGCTGCCATCCAAAGTCTTGGGAAATCGGTCTCCATTCGAACTTTTGTTCTTCGTCAACCCAATTGATCGAGAACCATCTGCTCAAGTCCCCGATCGAGTAGGTTGCGCTTTCATCTTTGAGATCGATAGAGCCGGTCTTCTTTCGATGAGAACGAGCACACGATAATCCGGTCATGGTTGAAGAAGAACTCGGTCGAATAGTTATTTGTCGAGTTCGCCACCTAGAGGAAGAGGCTTGTTCACATTGAACCGACCGATCGCTCACCGACTTGATCATTCAACATCTTATGGCATTCTTCCATCGATATTGGAGTTGGTTGGCATCGGTGAAAACCTTGACAATTTCAAAAGCTTGTCCTTCAAGATCCTTTGGAGTGATGGACGATATTCCTTCATTCACAAAACCATTTAATGAAACTCCCATATCTCTAGTGACATGAAGGAGAAAGTCTTCATCCGAGTTTCATAGTTAGTAGAGATTGTGGAAGCCCGGTTGTTGTCGGGATTATCGTGTCGGTCTGGGATAGACCATGAGGGTTACGGTGTGAGGTCTCTTTGATGAGCCAACTTCGATGGTGTCTTTTGAAGGTGCAACTCGGATGGGTTAGGCGCTCCTGTCATGTATGTATCAAACCAATCATCTTGAAGGCTTGGGGATAAACTTGGTGGATGCATCATCGTCTTGATTCGATTCGTCATGACATGCGACACTTCATGAACCACTTAATTTTCGTGGATAGAGGAGATCGTAGGAGTGAACCTTGAATCAACCATGGTCCAAGCTGCATTTCTTACTGTTCTCTCGATTTCGGATGAGCAGGGTTGATTGGGAGGTTTTGGTGGTGATGATGGTGGTTACGGTGGAGGTGTAGAGGTTGTCTTAGAAGGTCCACCAGCTCGGATGTTCCACCACCCCGCTTGGGGCGGGGAGGATGAGGAGGATCTTTAGGACCTTTACACAATGTCTCCAACACCATGGTCCTCCTTTTCTTCTTAGCTTCTCTTTCTCCAATGTCCTTCAAGAACTGTTCATGATTGTCGTGCTTAATTGATTCTTCGAGAGCCTCATATAGCTTCTTGTGGACCTCATGCTTATGCTCGTTAGCCTCATACATCTTATCTGAAAGCACAGCTCTCATATCTGCAATGGGTAGATCTTTGAACCGTTTAAGCAGTGGAGCTTCCATTGCCCAATCCACCGCATCCCTAACCGCCTTCATAGCGTCGCAACCCCTTCATCAAAGTTGAGGTGCTCCAACCTATAGACGCGATTCTCGAGGGCATTAAAGGATTTTGGAAGTTGTCTTTCAAGTGCTTCAATTCTTTTCATTGCTTTGTCGAGCAATTGATCGATGTGAGTATTTGAGGTGGTGAAGCGGTGGAGTTTCCACAGTCGATGCTGTAACCACCGGTTCAAGGATAGATCCTTAGGCGATTTCGGTGGTAGAATTGCGGTTGCAAGAGAATATGCTGACATAGGTGGAATGGTTGAAGTGTCTTGCTGAATGTTGACAGTAAACATGGACTCTACTTCTTCTTTGTCATTACCTTGCTTGACAGTCTCCGTGTCTGTGGGCTTGTCGTTTAAGAATTGATCACCGAAAGAGATGTCTGTATCTAGGTTCTTTAATGAAGATAGAGAAACAGTAGACATAGATTTGGTTCTTCCATGTGCATGGTCTCATCAGATCTTGACTCAAGGTTCTCTTGTGAGTCTTTAGGAAACATTTCATCAACGTTTTGATCAGACCGGGTATCACTTGATGCATGAGTTTCTTTCTGTGTTTCGGGCACTTTTTCCAACCCATATTGTTCTTGGTGAAGAGGATTCACTTCTTTCTTGACTCATATTGAGTGGTGGTTCTTGTGGAGAAGAGGAGAATGTTAGAAGCATGTGTGCGGCTTGTTCAGTATCAACACTAACAATCCCTTTTCCTTTGTCTTGAGTGATTGGATTTGTATGGCTCGGCTCTGGTGCAGGTTCTCTAAACACAATACCTCCAACTGGTGCACTCACATTCTGACTTTCTAGGCTTTGCTTGATTCCAAGTTGTAGAGCAACATCATCTTCATCAATCAACCTTATATTACCCCTTGAAACCTCAGTTTCCTCAACGTTTTCTTTTTCCACTTCCTTCTTCTTTCTTTTCTGCTTCTGGGTGGTACTGTCAGATGTTTCTGACTTTTCACGTCTTCTTTTTGGAAGAGCAGCATATGAAGTCTTTGAAGTCTTTGAGCCAGACTTAGCAGCTTTTGGTTGTGGTGGAGTGGGAGAGACATCAACATTATCATTGGATCTGGAAGCCCTTTTCTTGAACAGTTTGAAATGATCCGTCTTCTTAATATCTTGGTGAGAAGAAAATCAGAATTAGCGGTCAAAGATCTCTTTATTGACTCCATTGAAATATATTTGAGATTGCCCGAACAAATTCATCCTCGACATTATGTAGGGTGATTCACTCCTAGGGTTGAAGTTGTGAGTCTTGCAAATCTTGGATAACAAGCTTCAAAAATCGATGCTAGGAATCACAAGTTTGTTCGGTTTCTTTCGTCCACGAGCTTTATTACGAAAGTTTGTTCTATTAGATATAAATGTGTTCATTGACAACGAAAATTCTTCCCGGATACGTTCGAGACATTCACACCCATAGGATTTGCAAGATGGGAATTCTCACTTTATCGAACCCCGATGTTTTGCGGATAAGCACAAGTTGAGAATTGTTGTCATTGCTCTCGGGGTTGATACATGTGTCCGGTGATGATGTCGAAGCCCTTGATATGCCAATTTGATATCCCAAACCAATTAGAAAGACTATTAGCTCTTGACACTAGGTGGAGGTTACGATCTTATGTTGGGGTTACAAGGAGTGATTCCTAGGGCCTTACTAAGAATGTCGAATCTATCACAAATTCCCTATCATCCGGTTTGCGGGAATATTTAGGCGTGATTTAGTCCCATTCAATGGTGTTCCGAATTGTTGTATGTAAATGGTGGGAATTGTGCATTGCTTGGTTAGAACCTTGAAGAAGTTTGTGTTTTGAGGATATCAATAGACACTTTGAGGATTGGATTGTTGCAACTTTTGTAAGTCCACATATGATTACTTTTTCCAATCTCGCCCATTGGTTTTAGGAAGGATTTAGTAAATGCGAAAGGACATTGGGTGGAGCGAGAAGATGCAATGTTCTCGGTGAGGTTGTGTTTGCCATTGAAGATCTAAAGATATACACAAACAACAACAATGATTGAGAGCATGTTAGATTATAAATGGTTAGTTAAGCAACATTGAATATACCCTTATGTCATAAACACAATAACTTAGTAGCTTAGACGAGTTCCCATAAGCATATTGAAATAGATTGAGTGGCTTTGGAGAGTTTTTCAAGGTAAAGGTTCCATTTGACATAGTTTTCGAGACAAGTTGTTTTAGAATCAAATTATTTAAGCATACGTTGCTATTAACTAATTTCATGAGACAAGATACTATTATGTGGATGATATAGCGGTCATTTGAGACAAGTTGTCATACCAAGTTACTACAAGAGAAACCAGGTACAAATTTGTTCAAACAAAGATGTTATAGCAAGTTGCTAAGAGTATGTTGTTAAAGCAAGTCGCTACAAGAAAACCTGAATCAAGTCGCTAATCATGAAATTACAATAGCAAGTCGCCTTGAAATAATTCAACGTACCAAGTCGCCACTTGAACATTTAGCCAGCAAGTCGCTAAACTTATAAAAATAAGTCGCTATCAAAAATGATAGGACCAAGTCGCTATAAGATTAAAAACTTGCAGACTTGTAAGTACAAGTCGCTACCAACTTTAATAGTGATAAGTCGCTACGAGTTACATAGGTAAGTCGCTAAATAAGAATAAGCAAACTAACACGCCACCAAGAATATTGGTAAGTCGCTACCAAGAACACACAAACCAACTCACTATGAAGAACACATCTAAGTCGCTATCAAGAACATTATCATATCCACGCAAAGCTACAAAGTACAATCAATATCCTAACACGCACAGATCGCTACATAGAGCAAATACAATCCACGACAAACACAAACAAGTACACACGACCATATCACAACATATTCAATAGCAAATACAATATAACGTGAATCCATTAACACAACACATAGAGTCTCAAGTCATTCCTAAAGAGCCTAAACATACAACATATGCCTGTTAAGTGATTCCATTAGCGCGAATCCATTTACCAACCTAATAGAGGGGATCAAATGATGAGGTTCAGTTGCGTGGTGGGAAACTGTAATGGAAGCAGAGTTAGCATAGCATCTAAATCATACGTTTGGAATTGAAACAATAGATACTACACATACCAAGTCGCTAGGATGAATAAAATGCACGAGAGAAAAGAGAAAATCTTTTGATATTTTGAAATTAATGAAAGAGAAAGCGTAAGTCGCTAGGGTAAAGGGATAAACATTTACAAGAATACCAACATGACACTTTCGGTCCTTGTATTTTTAGACTCGTTAATTAAGTCGCTAGAAAATAAACAACCAAGTCGCTAGGGGTTTACACAACAGAAGTCGCTAACATATCATCTTATGTATACTAGATATTTTCAGTCCATGAACTTATCAGATTGCAAACTAGCACATAACACACATATCATAATTAAGATGACATAATGGGATAAGCAGCCTAACACATTGGAGAACAAGATAAGACAAAGACATGCATTTGAGCACCCTACATAACCAACAGTTATGCATATATAAACGAGATAGCTTGTAAAAATTCTCCCCCTCAATCAATGTCACCAATGACCATTGATTGAATTTAACCCACCCGTTATAAAATAAGAATATATCAATTGTTCGAACTTCATCTATGATCCCGTGTCATTATTGAAGGACATTTCTAGGACCGTAGATGTTATCGATGACAAGAGATACATCCTTTATTAGAAAGAGGAAAATGACAAAATTTTAAGAATTAAAAGAATGGTGATTTTTTTTAAATGATTTGTACAAGGATTTATATGAGCGAGTCCTGATTCAAGATGAATAGGAGTCAAAGCACGAGGTACGTCAGTTTTGGCAAGCAACCATTCCAGAGTGAGCAATGTTCATTTCAGATGGAAACCAAGTCATGAAGTTCCTGAATGAGTTGAGCATTGTACCTGAAAAATACTGAGAACACTTTGCACTAAAGGCACATGTAGTATTGCAAATAGATGAGTTAGTGACCTGAGTGACCTCACAGTTGGATGTTGCAAGGTGTGATCTAGGAGTGTCATTACTAGAAATCCCTTTCGGTTCACTGTTTATGAAGAATTTTCCTGTGGGGATCCACTTAAGGTAAGATCTAGGAATGTATGTCCGGTTGGATGCTGAAAACTTAAATAATCTACCAGTGGGAATCCATTTAAAACAACTGCTAGTAGATTTGGACATGTACACCTCCCTATTTTGACTATTGGTCCTTCTATAATTAGTTTGTATCTTAGGGGATTGATCAGTCAATTGATGCTTCTTATGAGAACTGGATGACCTCCTAGAATTCATGATCTTAGGACTTAGTGCATTAAAAGGGGGTTTGTTATTCATCTTATCGAACGAGATAGTGAAGTGGTGGTTTTGACAAAACGATTCGCATCAACTTGGGAGGCAAGCTTAGATTTTGAAGATTTAAATCTTTCGATTACTAAAAGCATTTGGTGCCTAATTACTGATGTGATTAGATTTATTTTGAACAATTGGCTTTCCCAAGGTTGATGGTTTTGCAAACTTAGTGTTTACCTTATTACCAATAGATTTCCTAAGTTCATTTTTTAGTGCAACAATAGTGAAGCTCTTATCCTGAATTTGGGATTTATGGGCCTCAATGTCAGTTAACAAGACGTTAGTTTGATCTATCAGCTTGGAATTTGTCTCCTCTAAGTTCTTTCTTAAGGACTCATTTTCCCTTAATAGATTGGACACACATAGAGCCAGTTCATCATTCTTAGATTTAAGTGTATCACTCATCTTATGACAGTCACACTTATGCACATATGAGAGTTGTAATTTCAGATTGCATATAGTTGAGTCTTTGTCCTGAATCTGGGTTTTTAAGTGGTTAATTTCAAAAAATTCTCGAAATTCTGGAAATTCCTGATTAATGCAAGATTTTTCAGCATAGAATCTTTCTTCCTTTTGTTGTATTGCAATTTCCAAGGAAATACAATGTTTTTCAAGAATTGAGTATTTGTTTGAAAGTTCATCATAAACCCCTTTTTCAATCATGTCATTAGCTTTAAAAGTTTTAGATTCAGGCTCAACCAAGACCGAGTTCACAGTATTATGTTCAGAGTTAGGATCAAGTAGATCAGATACATTAACACATGAATTACTTTGATAAGTTAAGGGTACCTCATCGTATGAAACCTATTCATCTGAAGATATGTCATTAGTATTCACCACATGAATACTAGGAGTTGTCATGTAAACTGTTTCACCCTTTTCTGACTCTAAGTCTTTGAGATCAGTACAGTTGTCTTCATCCTCCTTTATTGCAACTGAACTTCTGCATTCGGCATCATTCATTGGTTCAACTGATCCATTTCTTGACCTATCACAATCTTTCCATAACATCACTTGACACCCATTCAATTCATTCGACTTGTCATTCTCTTGAGCAACTTCCTTAATGTATATTTCCACATTACCCATAAGTTGAATAAATGTGTTTACGAACTCATGAATTTCCATTCCAAAGGTGTTTCTTGAATGAAATTCGGTCATGTCATCATCAAAATCGAAGAATATTCCCTCGGATGAATGGTGAAATTGATCGAAAATTACTTGAAGAGCTGCATTAGAATCATCAGTTGAGAACTTTTCTTTGGTAATTTGAAACCTCAGTTGTTCTAAGTTAAGTAGCACAGTTCTTGTCAATGTGGGAAAGTCCTGACGAAGGAGAGCACTGCTTGTTCGATCCATAGTTGTAGATAAAAGTAGTTTGAGGTGCTGATGAAGTATTTGAAAGGGCTCAATGTTGCATTCCATTTGCCTTGCATCATTTGTCAAAATCAAAAGTGACTCATTATAATTTGACTCAGATTACGAATTGTTTTGATTATAAGTTCTTGAGTCATCCAATGTAGAGCATTCAGGTAGCGACTGTTTCATTATTCGTGAGGTATCATAGAGTTCAAGTACTTTGGTGATTAAAGGATCGATGATGTAAGACATTGTATTGATGGATGTGTTTATGGATATTAGATATAAGTAACTTGCTTCACTTCACCAAGGTATTCAAAGAACAAGTCACTAAGAGTTAAGAAGACAAGTCGCTAAGCACCAAGTTGCTAAGAATTTTGAAAGCAAGTCGCTAAGCACCAAGTCGCTACAATTTTGACACAGAAGTCGCTAAGCACCAAGTCACTAAGTTGTCAAGTCACTAAATAGCAACTCGCTAGGCACCAAATCGCTAACACCAAGTCGCTAACAAACTTAAGTACAAGTCGCTAACTTTCACCAAGTCGCTACCCGTAGTGGAGAATCCACTAAGTGTACTGTTTGTCGGCTTGTCTCAATAGACAAGTCGCTAAGCACAACTCGCTAACAACTTCAACTACAACTCGCGACCAACTTTCAAAGCAAGTCGCTACCAAGGATGACAATCTGTGGCTCAAGTCGCTAGCAAGAAAATCTCAAAAACACCACTTTTCAATCCAAAAACAACCCAACCACGATGATTCAAGCTTACCAAATCAAAACCCAAGCACATACAATGATTCTAAACACAAAAGTACACCCAAAATTCAAACTTTAACACTAGAAATGATCCAAATGATGCAAAAACAATTAAACTTTTCAACCTCAAAACCATCTAAAACCACTAGAAATCCAAGGATATGTAAGAGATGATCAAACCATGGCTCTTGATACCATTTGTAGCATATTGGTTTCATAAACACACAATATCACAAGATCTAATAGGCGTATAATTTAGATGGTATAGAGAGAGAGAGAGAAGGGATATTCTAGAAAGAGAAACTCATGGAAGGTTAGATTCCAATGAACATCCAACCTCTACCTTGCAAGGTAGAGGGTATTTATAGGTTACAAACTAAACGACCTCCTGACTGCCTGTGGATCAGGTATACATTGGGTAAAGAGCCGTCCTTCCTCCACGGTGATGCACTAGACTAAAACTAAGCTAATAACTTACTAACAACTGACACAATAAACGATATGTCTACGAGCTACCTTAAGCTAGATTATACTTGGGGTGACCGATGCTTCACAATAGAATTTCCAATTCCTAACAAATAATAAAGAAGTAAATGTGTTGTGGTTCGTTAGGAACAAGAAGAAAATGAAAGAAAGATCTTTGTTTGTCTATGTTCGACTTGTATATAGAAAGAAAGAGTCCTAATGTTTGATGTACGGTTTGCTCAAAAAATGTTTGATGTTAATTTGGATCTAACAAAGGATGAATTTTGTTGTTGTGGTGGCTGAGTTGGTGTGAGAGTCAATTTAGGGCATCTGTGAGTTAGACCAACATAATTTTAGGGTGGTGTTATATGGTGGGATTAGTTAGGTTTAGCCTTTTACTTGGGCTTATTACCATCAGAAAATTTGGACTTGCTTAATTTTGTGATTGGCCCAAAATTGCGTTACAAATGTGGTTATGATCGTTTTTATTTATTTATTTTTTCTTAAATTCGTTTGGACAAATTTTAGTTGTGATTTTGGGTGATATAATTTGATACACTAGGATTCAAGATAAAGCGCCCCTAACAAATATCATATTAAACACCATAAACGATTGCCACTAGGCACGTGTATTCTATCTTACTCTTTTATTATGCATGGATTAAAAGTTTTCAAATTTTAGATGTACAATTATACATGCTAATTTTACAATAATGTTAAGCTAATATTGAAATTGTACTTATTTCTTAAAAGTGTATAAGAAAACGTCAATAAATTAATGTTAATTGTTTCAATTTCTTAAGTTATTTAATAAAAGATTACAATAAGTAGCATCGCAATAGGTAACTATGTTTACAAACTTTTCTTAACTTTTAGTATCCCTTAGGTTCGTGGTTGTTGATTTAGGCTCGAGTTTTTGTTAGGTTGTCTAAATCTTAAAAACTATAAGCTTGGTTTCGGTTTATTAATGATTGTTTTTGTGGTTTCATATTGAGCACGTCGGCTCGGTTTTTCGGATATTTTAAACACCCTTATCCATAAAGCTTAACTTTATATAATTCATGTAGTCATTTTGAACAACCAAAAAAACGTTGTTTACTAAAATTTTTGTTAATAAAAATCATATAAATGAAAAATGTTGTCTCGCCACAAATTTAGTCTCGGGGTACCCGCCGCCGCATTACACGGGTACCCTGCTAGTGTATTGTAATGTGAGGGAGTCTTAAGTTTAATCCATGGTAGTTACAAACTACCATGAATTAGCCACAGTAATTTTCTGAAAAACAAGACTTTATCTAATTTAAAACATGTGAATTAGTTGGTCAAAATCATAAGTACTATTGAGTGAAAAAAAAAAGGTAATTATATTTTAAAAGTACTATATTTGACACCGCTTGTTTTTCTAGGTAGCAAACAATTTTTTTTTTTATTTTAAGTACATTTTTTATGGGTGCGATAACTAGTGATGACCATTTTAACCTTCTAAATTACATAAATGGTCCCTGTGGGTTAGCGAAGTTTGCATCCACAGTCCTTACGGTAAATTACATAAATGGTCCTCGTCGTTTGAGAAATTTGCATCCACTATCCCTAAACTTTTTTTTCCATTCCTTATATGTTTTCATCTCGTATTATCGTTTTATCGTTTTCATCCGCTTTATCCGTTTTATATGTTTTAGTCTGCTTTTATCACCGATATCGTTTCGTCCATTTTAAACAATTTCATCTGTATTTATCGCCTCCGTTCGTTTTATCGTTTTCATCCATTTTTATTTGTTTTCGTCGGTTTTATGCATTTCCGTCCGTTTTTATCAGTTGTCGTCTAATTTTTTCTGCTTTCGTCCGTTTTTCGTAAGTTTTTACATTTTCGTACTTATTTATCCGCATTTATACGTTTTAAACATTTTTATACGTTTTCATCCCTTTTTATACATTTTCATTCACTTTTCTAACTTTTTATCTAATTTAAATACGTTCTTATCGCTTTTTATCGTTTTGTATGTTTTATACGTTCCGTCCGTTTCTTCGTTTTCAATGTTTTCATCTGCTTTTATTAGTTTTCTTTGTTTCATCCGTTTTATACGCGTTAATATATTTTTGTTCGTTTTATTTATTTTTATACGTTTTATTCCCTTTTTATATACTTTCATACGTTTTTACACGTTTTTGTAAGTATTTATGTGGTTTTAAACGTTTTTTACGTTTTCATATGTTAATTAACCATTATTATCCTTTTCATATGTACAAAAACGTATAAAATCGTAAGAAAACGTATAAAAGCGGATGAAAACGTATAAAAATGGACGCAAACGTATAAAAAAGACCAAAACTAATAAAAGCGGACGAAAACGTATAAAGACTTATGAAAACGTATAAAAACGGACGAAAACATATAAAATCGAATGAAGACCTATTAAAAAAGACGAAAATATATAAAACGGACGAAAACTTTTAAAAATGGCTGAAAACGATAAAACATTCCAAAATGAATAAAAATTGACGAAAATGTATATAAAGGATAAAAACGCATGAAAAAGTATAAAAAGCAGACGAAAACGGAAGAAAACGGATAAAACCATAAACAACTGACGAAAAAGTATAAAAACGGAAAAAAAAACTAATAAAACGGATAAAAACGTATAAAGATAGACGAAAACTGATAAAAGTGGATGAAAACGGACAAAAACGTATAAAAAACGGATGATAACGGATAAACATGTATGAAAACCTAAGAAAACGGATGAAAACGTAAGAAAAACGGACGAAAACGTAAGAAAAATGAACGAAAACGTTTAAAACGGATGAAACCGTATAAAAATAAACATCTGATAACTAGCAAAAAAAGTAAAAAAAAAAAATTTAAAAAATAATAAAAAATAAAAATTTGTTTAGGGACCATGGATGCAATTTTCGTTAAAGCACAGGTACCATCTATTTAATTTACTATAGGGATGATGGATGCAATTTTCGCAAATTCACAAGGCAAAATGCTTATCATAAGTTTTCACTACCCATAAAAGATAAAAGTACTCAAAAGTACTCAAAAGCAGGAAAAAAAATGTTCGCTAACCAGAAAAACAAACAATTTTTAAGTATGATATTTTTTTAAAAAGATTTGCCAAAAAAAATACTTTTTAGAAGAAGGGCCCAACAATAAAATTTAGCTACTCCACATTTAGAAAACCCGGTTTAATATAAGTTTTTGACTTGTTCACATTCACATCTATACGGTTCATTTGGCCTTCAAAAAGCAGGGAAGATTCTTGTTATCAATTGGCCTTCTTGTTTGAACCGGTTATTTAGTAAATTGTTTTGACACTAAATAACCGTGTGGGTTATCAAATTTCTAATTGTTTAAAAAAGTACTAGTAATAAAAATATATATTCGAAAGGAGCACAAATGATAACAGATTACGATCTCCAAACAATCGATCTTTTACCTTTACTTTTTCTGAAAACCGAGTAGTTCATGAAGGTTGAAATAAGTTATTTGTTGTTGGTACATTATCATGTACTAGCAGGGTACCCGCGCAATGCGGTGGCGGGTACCCTGTGACTAAATTTTTCAGCGAACAAATGTTATTTTATTTTGAGCTGCTTGATTTCAAATTTATGTTTTGGAAGCTTAATTAGATTGTATATTATGGTTAAAGAGTTATATATTTTCGTGAATGAGTGAATTAAAACGTTAAAAAAAAAGGAAAGAAAAAAAAAACGTATAGGGACGGTGGATGCAATTTTCGCTAAACCACATGTACCATTATGTAATTTACCCTAGGGATGGTGGATGCAATTTTCGCAAATTCACAGGACAAAATGGTAATCACAAATTTTCCTTGCCCATAAAAGATAAAAGTACTCAATAAAAAAAAAAAAAAAAAAAAAAAATGTTCACTAACCAGAAAAAACAAACGGTTTCAAATATGATACTTTTTTTTTAAAAAACGTATGCCAAAAAAATTTTACTTTTTGGAAGATGGACCCAACAATGAAAACTACTCCACATTTAGAAAACCCGGTTTATTATAAGATTTTGACATGTTCACATTCACATCTATACGGTTCATCCGGCCCACAAAAAGGCGACAAGACTCTTATTATGAATTGGCCCTTGTTTGACCGGTTGAACCGGTTATTTAGTAAATAGTTTTGACACTAAATAACCGTGTGTGGTTTTGGTTGTCAAATTTCTAATTGATTAAAAAAGTAATAAAAAGATATATTCAAAAGGAACACAAATGATAACAGATTACGATCTCCAAAATTACTTTTTCTGAAAACCGAGTAGTTCATGACGGTTGAAATAAGTTATTTGTTGTTGGTAAATTATCATGTAAATTGTTAAATGCAAAAAATTATCAAAGTCATTGATGCCAAAATTAGTAACGAAGTGATGAACAACTATAAGTAATAGTATTATAAGAATAACTACTTGTTGTAAACTCATATATGTCATTTGGTTGACTACAATGGGTCAACTCATCCTCAAAATGGTTATGACATGGATTTGTAGGATATTAATTGGGTCATGCATGACTCCACCCGACGCTATCTTTTGCGAAAATGAAGAAGAAATGACCATCTTAGAAGTGGATTAACAAAATTCGTTGAACATGACAACGGACGAGTCGACACAACATTTTATCGTGTAGAAAATGAATTTGGATGTCGGTACCATAAATAAAAGATCTGTAGGCGTAAGACACGTTATGTGTACTTAGAAATAGCTAAACCTTGGCCAAAATGCGGTTGGTGACTAGATGTGTCACCAAGTTTTACTATGGGAACACGCAGTTTGAGGTGAGCCGTGTTTTGTTCTGTTGGAAACGATGAGAAGGAAGATGAAGGGTATATAATGAGTTATGTTTGAGACGAAGATAGAGATAGGCGGAATTAGTTATAGTTGACGCTTTAAGTATGAAGCAAACGAGCTGAGTGTAGTGAAATTACCTAGTAGAGTTCCATATGGTTTTCATGGAACCTTTGTTAGTTCTCATGATTTAGCCAATCAATATTGATATGTGTTTATATTATCTTACCTTCAATACATACACTTGTAAAACTATTTGAAAATTTAATTTTGTAGAAACTGACACTCTTTTGATGCAGCTTGAATATGTATAACACTCAAATTAGTGTAGTTCATCAGTGTAAATGATATCGAATATTATTTGGATATGCATACTTTGTTATCGCTATATTACTCCATGTTTAATGCCACTAAATAGTCATTTTCGAGTTTCGTATCAATTATCTCATAGCGTTAACAAAAAGAGTGCATTGATTTAACAAAATATAAATAGTACGTTGATTGGGCCAACAAAGTTCTTGTGTAGACTTTGCCATGTTTATTTTCTGAAAACTTGTTTTATGTTTAAATCCCACATCAGTTGAAGAGAAGAACTTTTAATAGCTTATATATCATGGTGGATATACATAGAGTAGGTTGATATAAGTTCTATGTTGTTGGTTCTAGCTTGTTTGCTTCTCGTAATATACAAAATTTGTATTACGAGATTATAGAGTTGGGCCATCAATTGGTACAAGCTTTCAACTTTTTGGTTTTTAACGTCCGAAAGTTTTCCTTTTTAATGTATTTATGGAAACGTTTATGGGCCATTTAAAAACGTCTTTACTATTACAAACATATATTTAAGCCCAATTGAAGACTCGGTAGTTTACAAATGTTATAATTATAGAACTTTTTTGAATTTTATTCATAAATATACATACATTTATATAAATTACACAAACGTTTCTGGTCGTACTCGTTTCTTGAATATTGGGATATTGGCGTTTCTAAGTACCGTCCATGTCCCGTCCCGTGTCCGTATCCGTCCCCGTGCAACATAGGATAGCACCACCACCTTCAAAGTTACTAGACACAAAAAAGTTACCACATTTAACGACCGTTCGTCCACCGTTACTTATCCCACTTCAAAAGATGGCAGCTTCAGCTCTAGACATGTTCGAATGGTCACATACGGAGCCAGAAAAAAACCATAAGTTACCAAAACCGGTTGACCCCGCAGTTCAACTCATTGGAAATTTCGCACGAGTTCAAAAGTGTCTCGTCCAGCACGGGCTAGAAGTAGTGGGAGAAATATTGGTCAAGTTAAGTAGGGTCTACTTAAGAAATGGTGCCAACCAAGGTTTTCAAGATCGGGATCTTACTCAGGATCGTTCTCGCTTTTACAAGATCGGAATCGTAAGATCGGATCGGGATCCTAAGATCATATTATAATGTCATTTTCTTAATAGTTTTTGTAGTATTATTCAAATCTACAAATTATTATATATCATTAACACAAAATTATATGAATGTTTTATGAAAATGTTTAAATTATGAATATGAAATGTTTAAGAAGATTAACACGTTGTTTTTAAAATTTCATAAATTATGTCCCATATTTTTTAGGTTTTAGTTAGCTATTCGAAAAAGTAAGATCGGATCGGATAAGTTCTTAAGATCATTTGGTCAAGATCGGGATCTTATAAGATTCTAAGTGTGCTAAGTTCCTATATAAGAACCATATCGTTTTTGCTTTGTAGTATCGTAAAATCAAGTTCGAGATCCTGACAACTATGGTGCCAACCCATATTTTGAGCCAAAAGGTGGTCACCATTTTTATTCCCACATTGGTGAAAGAGATCAACTTGAAATAGCTAATATAGCATGGTGCATATCATTTAACTAATTTGATATAAGTGTATGTTGTTGATTTTGACATGTTGGTTTCGTGTAATATATAATGACATCTTTATTGCATGAAACCAAGAATTCAAAGCCATAAATTGGTACAAGTTCTCAACTTTTAGTTTTTCAAGATCCGAGAGTTTTTCTTCTTAATGTATTTAGCTATGTTTTAACTCATCATCTTGATGACAATTTACACTCATACAAGTTCCAAATTTTGTATTTTTGCATAAGTGTTTTGATAATTTATCTTCTAGACGTATGCATATTGTTGATACATTGTCTTGTTTGATATTAATTAAAAATATTTACTATGTCATGTAACTTCTCGACTCGTTGGGTTGTGCATGTTTTTGGATTATGGTACTATTGTAGTGAGTAACGTACACAACAGTGGTGTACTTAGTAATAGCTGAACCTTGGCCAAAATGCAGTTGGTGACTAGATGTGTCACCAAGTTTTACTATGGAAACACGCAGTTTGGAGGTGAGCCGTGTTTTGTTCATGTAGGAAACGGTTAGAAGGAAGATGAAGGGTATATAATGAGTTATGTTTGAGACGAAGATAGAGATAGGTCGGAATTAGTTATAGTTGATGCTTTAAGTATGAAGCAAACAAGTGTAGTGAAATTACCTAGTAGAGTTTCATATGGTTTTCATGGTACCTTTGTTAGTTCTCAATCTTAACTTTGATACATACACTTGTGAAAATATTTGAAATATTAATTATATTAAAACTGACACTCTTTAGGCAGCTTGAATATGTGTAATGCAATTAGTGTAGTTCAAAAGTGTAAAGGATATAGAATGTTATTTCGGGCATGCATTAATTGTTGATCACTATATATACACCGCTCGATCTATGTTTTGTTGTCTCAAAATGACCGTTTTTAGTTTTGTGTCAATTTTCTCATAAACAATAGTACTTGGGATAACAAAGTTCTTGTGTAGAACTTTTACCATGTTTATTTTCTGGAAACTTGTTTTTTGTTTAAGTCCCACATCGGTCGAAGAGGAGAAATTTTAGTAGCTAATATACCATGTTTGGTCCCTGTAGTACATCTTAAGTTATTTGTGATAAGTACCATGTTGTTGATTCTCACATTAGCTTCAAGTAACATATACATAATCTATAGAAAAAATTACATGTTTGGTCCTTATAGTATACCACAAATAACAACTTTAGTCTTGAAATCGTTTTATTACACCACATATACCTATTTTGAAACCTTGCACTTATTTAGTCCAGTATTTTGGATGGGCGTTAGTGCGATCCGTTGAGTGTTATCTGTGTTAGTCCCTCCATTAATAATTTTGCACCGTTAGTCCTATTTTTCAAATAAGTACTATGTTGTTGATTCTCACATTAGCTTCAAGTAACATATACATAATCTATAGAAAAATTACATGTTTGGTCCTTATAGTATACCCCAAATAACAACTTTAGTCTTTAAATCGTTTTATTACACCACATATACCTATTTTGAAACCTTGCACTTATTTAGTCCAGTATTTTGGATGGGCGTTAGTGCGGTCCGTTGAGTGTTATCTTGTTAGTCCCTCCATTAATAATTTTGCACCGTTAGTCCTATTTTTTCAAATATAGTTTTCTAGTTAGTCCTCCGTTAATAATAGTTATCGCCCGTTTTTTACGCTTTTGCCGCTTTTATCCGTTTCGTTCGTTTTATCCGTTCCCCGTCTTTTTTGTTTTTCGTCCATTTTTTTTTCGTTTTTATCCCTTTTCCTCTGTTTTTTTTATATGTTTTCGTCTGGTTTTTACGTTTTTGTCTGTTTTTTATCCGTTTTTTTACGTTTTTTTTCATTTTTTTTCGTTTTTATCCGTTTTCGTTCATTTATTTTTATCCGTTTTCTCCCATTTTTAACCTTTTTGTCCGTTTTCATTCGTTTTTTATCCGTTTTCGTTAATTTTTTTTTATCCATTTTTGCCCATTTTTAACCTTTTTATCCGTTTTTTACGTTTTTATATGTCTTTGTCCGTTTTTTACGTGCTTGTCCGTTTTCGTCAATTTTTTTACGTTTTCTCCCGTTTTTACGTTTATGTCTGTTTTTATCCGTTTTCGTTTGTTTTAATCCGTTTTTTACGTTTTTATACGTTATCATTCGTTTTTTTTTCGTTTTTCCGTTTTCATCTGCTTTTTTACGTTTTTATTCGTTTTTATCTGTTTTCGTTTGTTTTTTTATCCGTTTTCGCCCATTTTCTTACGTTTTTATCCGTTTTCATTTGTTTTTTTATCCGTTTTCGCACGTTTTTTACTTTTTTCATCCTTCTTTAACGTTTTTTTTGTTTTTATACGCTTTCGTCCGTTTTAGGTAGTTTTCACACCTTCTTTATGTTTTCGTCTATTTTTTTTACGTTTTTGTTTATTTTTTTATGCTTTGTCCGTTTTTAGGTATTTTTTGCCCCTTTTTAGGTAGTATTAGCCCGTTTTTACATTTTGTCCGATAAAACTAAAAAAACGAAAAAAAAGACGAAACGATATAATAGCGTAAAAAACGTAAAAATGGACGAAAACATATAAAACGTATGGAAAGAGATAAAACAAATGAGAACGGATAATAATTTAAAACAAATGGGCGGAAACGGATAAAAAACAAATGAAAACGAATAAAAACGGACATAAAAACGGATCAAAACATATAAAACCCTAAAAAAACGTTCTAAAACGGAAAAAATCAGACAAAGACGTAAAAACGGCCGAAAACAAATAAAAAACGAACAAAGATGGATAAAAACGGACAAAAACGTAAAAAACGGTCGAAAACGGATAAAAAAGGGACGAAAACGGAAAAAAAGGACAAAAACATAAAAAACGGACGGAAACATATAAAAACAGACAAAACGGATAAAAATGTAAAAATAAACGAAAAAGCGTAAAACAAGGGGGAAACGGATAAAAAAACAAACGAAAACGGATAAAAATGGACAAAAACGTAAAAAACGGGCGAAAACTATTATTAACGGTGCCAATATAGACCAAAACGGATGAAAAGTTACAGAAAACGTATGAAAACGGACGAAAATAAGTATGTGCGGACAAAAACGTAAAAATAATGTATGAAAATGGACAAAAACATAAGAAAACATGTGAAATCGGACGAAAACGTGGGACTAACAGTGAAGCAAAAAACCCAAGTTCGATCCCTGACCCATTTTAATTTATTTTAAAGAATAAGGACTAACGGTGCAAAAAATATTAACGGAGGACTAACAACGCAAAACACTTAACGGACTGAACTAACGCCCATCCAAAATAGGGAATAAATGAGTGAAAGGTTTCAAAAATAGGTATGTTTGGTGTAATAAAAACGACTTAGGGACTAAAGTTGTTATTTGGGGTATACCACAGGGACCAAACGTGTAAGTTTTTCTAATCTATATTCTTTGTAGCTCGGTTGAGTTTCATAAATTGGTACAAGTTCCCAACTTTTTTGTTTTTTTGGGCTGTACATGATTTTGGAAAATATATAATACTACTCTACATTTGCCGGTAATCGATACCATGACCATTCTTTACCCTCTAAAACCCATAACCGTTCACTCCCAAAGACGAATTCTTGTGTAACTATCATCAATTGGCCTTCTCGTTTGACCGGTTGAACCCGCTGGTATGGAGTAAACCTTGCGGACATATTTGACGTTATTCATTGATGTAAGGGGAAAATAGTTGTCCTTTTATCTAAGTAATAAAAACGAACAAAAATAACAGTAACTCGATCAGTGTTAGCTTATGATAAGCCTATATATTCTTGTTATAGCAATAATGGAAATTCTAGATTCAGTATTGAACTAACATTGTTGATGCATAATCTGGCGCGGACTGGATTCAACGACTCTCCTTGGGCTGTTAGTCGTCTTCTCGAGCCCTAGTAGACCTGTCAACAAAGAGAACCCGTTAGGAGTGGACCCGAGGCCGTAGCCCCGGGGTCCACCTCCGACGGTCAAGTTAGTATGCGATGTAGCATAACATAAGTTGCTAGGGTTAGAGATAACCTGTCATGTATATATAGGAGATAGATTAGGGTTTAGGCGTAGAGTGGGCCGCATCTGCCGGGCCTGACCCATTCGCCCGGTCAGGACTATCGTCCACAAGCCCCCAAGTCTAGTATGAGATAGCGCATGGCTATGTTATGCTAGACTTAAGTTCGATGGCCGCGTGGGTGAAAGTGGATCCCGCATGCTACATCCCGGATAAGGGCGTACCTTTTGTACCAAAGAGCAACGCAAAGATGGTGCGACGAAGACGCGCTTCGTAATGTGATGCAGCGCGCGCGACAAAGAGGTGCGACGAAGACGTGCTTCAGTAGCATAAGTGCGCTGCTGCACGATAAAGAGGTGCGACGAAGACGTGCTTCAGAGCATAAGTCTTGTATTGTCTTGCGACAAAGGAGACGATATCGACACGCAAACAAAGGGTACATATACCGGTAGCCCCCAAGTTTGATGGTGCTACTGTAGGAGCATTAAACTTATTTAATCTGCGAAAAAAACTGAATGCAAAGATTAAAAGTATATGCCGCGAATCGCAGCATATAAAACCTAATGAAGTGAAACAATAAACAGCACATAGCATGAATAATATATTGCGCATAAGAAAAGTGGCAGTGCGCACCCGTCGTGGGATGCGTACCGACAAAATAATTAATTGTGTTTTTTTTTTTTAATGTATAAAATAAAAACTCGGATGGATGTACCGTGACCGCGACTAATAGACGCAGATGGATTTATCGTAACCGCATAGACTCGAACGTTTGTGGATGATCGCAGATGTTTATACCACGGCCTTTGTCCAGTGCGCATCATGGCGATTGACTAGCATCGTGGTATTCGCGCGTACGCGTTCTCTGCGAAGATGTCGAACGCACGCCTAATGCGGGTAGATTTATCGCGACTGCGTTGTTCGGCGCCGAACAGCGTATCAACCGTAAAAGCGATGTCTGCGCGAATTAATTCGCGCTAAAGATAAAATAGCTCGATCGTGCGGATATTTTCTTAGGTCCGATCGTGCGGACTAAAAGATAAAATAGGTCCGATCATGTGGACTTTTTCTTTTTATCTATCTTAATAAAAGACTATTCGTAAATAAGGATCTTTTGATAACAATATGCAATTTAACGTGATATTTTATTCCACGTTTTGAGATGACCATAAATAGACCGACACGCAAAGGCAAGTTTGCGTATTTGAAGATGCTTTTATTTGACCATAGATTTGACGTATAATGGTTTAGTGAATATCTGAAGATGCTTTGCTTTTGTATATTGTCAAATACATGTCAAAGATTAACGAACGCTTTTTAAAGTGATATTAAATTAACATACCGACTTTAGAAATTGATTCGTGGTCCCAGCAACCTTGAATAAAGCAAGTGGTACGCAATGCTTTTAATTCGTGGTCCCACGGATGACGCCAACTTGTTGATGCATAATCTGGCGCAGACTGGATTCAACGACTCTCCTTGGGCCGTTAGTCGTCTTCTCGAGCCCTAGTAGACCTGTCAACAAAGAGAACCCGTTAGGAGTGGACCCGAGACCGTAGCCCCGGGGTCCACCTCCGACGGTCAAGTTAGTATGCGATGTAGCATAACATAAGTTGTTAGGGTTAGAGATAACCTGTCATGTATATATAGGGGATAGATTAGGGTTTAGGCGTAGAGTGGGCCGCATCTGCCGGGCCTGACCCATTTCTGTCCCAGTCCGGACTATACGTCCACAAGCATTAACGGATTCGTCACTTAAGTAAAGTTCATGTGAAAACATAATAGTTTTATACAAAGAGAAAGTAACTACATGATCCAGTATTGAAGTAACATAGATTTTTTGAGCATTAACGGATTCGTCACTTAAACAAAGTTCATGTGAAAACATAATAGTTTTATACAAAGAGAAAGTAACTACATGAATCCAAAGAGCAAGTGTTGTCTATGTATACCAAGAACGAAGAAAACGTAATAGTTTTATTAGAATAATGACTCAAATTATGACTAACAACTGATATATAGAGTTGAGATCCATGTAGAACTCAAATTTGTCATAGAACCAATTAACCAATCACATTCATCCATTTTTTTATTTTCACCTTTTTTTTTAAAACAACATATCTTGCAAACGGTAAATCTTCAAGCTACAAAAAATACACCATCGTGACGAAAATTAAATTATCTTTCTATAGATATGCATTGTTATATACTTTCGACGAACTTTTTTTTTTAAAAGTTCGTCCAGAAAAATCACATGTGATTTGTAAAAATCACATGTGATTTGTAAAAATCACATGTGATTTTTAAAAATCACATGTGATTCGTAAAAATCAAATCACATATGATTTTAAGAAATCACATGTGATTCTTACAAATCACATGTGATTTTTCCGACGAAATTTTTAAAAAAAGTTCGTCAATTTTAAAGAATCACATGTGATTTTTAAAATCACATGTGATTCGTAAAATCAAATCACATATGATTTTAAGAAATCACATGTGATTCTTACAAATCACATGTGATTCTTACAAATCACATGTGATTTTTCTGGACGAAATTTTTAAAAAAAGTTCGTCGAAAGTATATAACAATGCATATCTATAGAAAGATAATTTAATTCTCGTCGAGATGGTATAATTTTTTTGACGTAACGATTAACGGTTTGTGAGATATTTAATTTTCAAAAAAAGGGTGAATATATTTTTAATAAAAGAAATGAGTGGCTATGATTGGTTGATTGGTTCTATGGCAAATATGAGTTCTATAATGAACTTTTCTCCTGATATATATACCTACACATATTCTTAAAGTAGTTGAGCAACATTCCCACTAACTTTGTGGGTGATTGATCATAGTATCATACGGAGTAACTTACGAACCACCAATGAACGTTAACCTTACCCTCTGAAGCTCAAAACAAATGAACGTTACACAAAGATAACACCACCACTGCACCTTCAAAGTTACCGGACACAAAAAGTTTACCAGAGTTAACTACCGTTAACCCTCCGTTACTTAACACACTTCAAAAGCTAGCAGCTTTAACTCTAAACATGTTTGAATGGTCACTTATGGAGCTAGAAAAAAACTCTAAAACTACCTAAACCGGCTGACCCGGGGGTTCAGCTCGTTGGAAATTTCACACCAGCTCAAGAGTGTCCGGTTCAGCATGGCCTAGAAGTAGTGGGAGAAATACCAGCCGAGTTCAAGCCAAAAGGTGGTCACCATTTTTTATTCCCACATCGGTCGAAGAAAAGAACTTTTAATAGGTAATATAGCATGGTGCGCATGATTCAACCAGCTTGATACAAGTGCTATGTTGTTGATTCTTACATGTTGCTTTCATGTAATATACAACATCATGTATTACATGAAGTAGCAGAAGTATCATAAGGTCATGCATGACTCACTCGACACCATTTAAAAAAAAATGAAGATGAAAACGACCCTTTAGAATAAAATGATTAACCGAAATTCGGTTGATCATGACAACAGAACAAGTCAATACGGCGCATTATCGTATCAGGGATGAATTTGGATGTGGGCACCGTAAATAAAATACCACTTGGACGTAAGACGCGTTTAATTTATTTAGCAATAGTTGAATCTTGGCCAAAATTCATCGTATGGCCAAGGTTGACTTAGTGACGGGACATGTCACCAAGTTTTACAACGGGAACGAACGGTTTGGAGGAGAACCGTGTTTTGTTCGTGTAGGAAACGGCGAGAAGGAAGATTAAGGGTATATATTGAGTTATGTTAGAGACGAAGATAAAGATAGGTTGGAATTAGTTATAGTTGAGGCTTTAAGTATTAAACAGACGAGCGTAGTGAAATTAACCTAGTAGAGTTCCATATGGTTTCATGGTACCTTTGTTACTTCTCAAGATTTAGCTAATCAATATTGATATATGTTTATATTCTCTTACTTCATGGTACCATGCAATCTTAACTTTGATACATACACTTATGAAAATATTTGACAATTTATTTTTATAGGTTCTGACACTCTTGAGACAGATTGAATATGTATAACGCTCAAATTTAGTCTTACTCCATGTTTATTGTCACTAAATAATTGTTTTTGAGTTTCCTATCAATTTTTTCATGGCGTCAACAAAAAAGAGTGGAATGTATTGACGAAACATAAATAAGATGTTGATTGGGGTAACAAAGTTCTTGCGTAGAACTTTTGCCATGTTTATTTTCTGAAAACTTGTTTTGTGTTCATATCCCACATTGGTCGAAGTAAAGAACTTTTAATAAGTTATATACGATGGTGCATATGGTTAAGGTAACTTGATATAAGTGCTATGTTGCTGATTCTAACATGTTGGCTGCTACTTATATACAAAATCTATATTAATACCGCCGTGTTAGCATTAGAAATTGGTACAAATTATCAAACTTTTTGTTTTTAAGATCCGAGAGTTCCTATATGTATTTAGCTATGTTGTTAACCCATCATCTTGAATGTGTGTTGGTACAAGATTTATTGTGTTGGTAACTTGATATAAGTGCTATGTTCTTGATTCTAACATGTTGGTGCTACTTATATACAAAATCTATATTAATACCGCCGGTGTTAGCATTAGAAATTGGTACAAATTATCAAACTTTTTGTTTTTAAGATCCGAGAGTTCCTATATGTATTTAGCTATGTTGTTAACCCATCATCTTGAATGTGTGTTGGTACAAGATTTATTGATTTTGGTTTATCACAATTTACAACTTATACAAGCTCCGAATTTGTGTTTTGTTAGAAGCTTTTGAAATATTAGATAGTTTCTCTTGTAAACATACGCATATTGTTTATACATTTTCTTGTTTGATGTTAAATTTCAAAATATTTACTATGTTATGTAACTTCTCGACTTTTTAGGTTGTACAAGTTTTTGAAAATGGATCATACAACTATAAATTTGTAGTGAGTAACATACAAACCAGCGGTAATCGTTACTATGATCATTCTTTGCACTCTAAAACCTACAACGAAACACTCCCAAAGTTTCTGTTCAAAACTGCTATATGTGTTACATTTGTTTAACGTTGTGCAAGCCTAGTTTAGATGGGTCAACTTTACTTGAATGTATTTGATTGGGATAATGGATATTTGATCTTACAAGATTATGTTTATGGTCTTAGTTTGCGTGTTAAAAAAGGTATATGCACAAAGTGGAAGCCATTTGGTTATGTCAAATTGGTATATGGTGGTCTCTTGCGCAGCTTTTCTTTAAGTCTCAAATTTAGTGGAAAGAATATATGTGTAACTATCATCAATTGGCCTTCTCATTTGACCGGTTTTTTGGTTTTAGTTTAGTTTTTCGGGTTTTTTCCTCATCCCTACATTTATCATAAAACTGGAGACACAATTATGCTTTAAATTTCATAGTCCATGTTAAGAGATAGGTCGGAAGCAAACAAATGAGTGTAGTGAAATTACCTAGTAGAGTGACATATGTTTTTCGAGGTACCTTTGCTAGTTCCCTAGATTTAGCTAATCAATCTTGATATATGTTTAGATTCTCTTATTTCATAGGAGCACACATTCTTAACTTTGATACATACGTTTGTAAGAGCATTTACTCGTAAAGAAACTCTAGTATAATACTAACATATTGTTCTAGACTTGCTAAATGTGACAACATATAGATCCACCAAAACATGTGATGTAAACATATACGATGATTCAAGGTTGAAAAGATTTTCATGTTAATTGTTAAACACCTTGTGTAGAAATATTAACTAACCTCTATATCTGTTTGACAAAAAAATGTGCCGATCAAAATGGATCGTTTTAAATTCTACGTAGAATAAGCCCGGGCCAAAAATATTTTCATTTTCATAACTTTGTTTCAAGATATAATTGAAAACCTTGATTTGCATTTTACTATTTCTCGACATCATTTTACTATCTATCATAACTTAATCTTGCTAGCAGCTAGGTCGACCACCTTAGAAGCTAATCACATGGGCTCATTTTTTTATTTTCATTTTTTCATTTTTACCATAAAAGTTACACCTTATTACATGCTCAATTCAAATAAAACGGTACACAGAGATAAGACCACCACCTTCAAAGTTACTAGACACAAAAAAGTTACCAGAGTTAACGACCGTTAGTCCACCTTTATTTAACCCACTTCAAAAGCTAGCAGCTTCAGCTCTAGACATGTTTGTATGGTCACTTATGGAGCTAGAAAATAACCATAAGCTACCTAAACCGGTTGACCCGGCATTTCAACTTTTTGTAAATTTCGCACCGGTTCAAGAATGTCTCGTTCAGCATGGATTAGAAGTAGTGGGAGAAATACCGGCTCAGTTAAGTGAGGTCTACTCAACAAATGTCACAAACCCATATTCAAGCCAAAAGGTGGTCACCATTTTTTATTCCCACATCGGTCAAAGAGAAGAATTTTTAATAGCTAATATAGCATGGCGCATATGATTTAAGTAATTTGATATAAGTGCTATGTTGTTGATTCTTACATGCTGCTTTCATGTAATATGAGAAGCAAACAAGTTTGAACCAACAACATAGAACTTATATCAACCTTCTCTAATTATATCCACCATGATATATAAGCTATTAAAAGTTCTTCTCTTCAACTGATGTGGGATTTAAACATAAAACAAGTTCTCAAAAAGAAAACACGACAAAGTCTACACAAGAACTTTGGTACCCCAATCAACGAACTATTTATATTTTGTTAAATCAATGCACTCTTTTTTGTTAACGCTATGAGAAAATTGATATGAAACTCGAAACGTCTATTTAGGTGAAAATAATAACGGAGCAGTATAGTCATAAAATATTATGCATATATTCGAAAAAATATTTGATATCATTTACACTTCTGAACTACATTAAGATGATGAGTCAACAACATAGCTAAATACATTAAGAAAAGAAACTATCAAATTTTGTACTTAAACACTTTGACACATACAATATGATGAGTTAGCAACATAGCTAAATACATTAAGAACATAAACTATGAAAAAGTTTGATAATTTGTACCAATTTTTTAATGCTATTCCTGTTGGTTGCTATTAATATAGATTTTGTATATTAGTAGAAACCAACATGTTAGAATCAGAAACATAGCACTTATATCAAGTTACATGAACCATATGCACCATTGTATATAACCTATTAAAATTTCTTCACTCCAACCAATGTGGGATATGAACACAAAACAAGTTTCAAGAAAATAAACATGGCAAAAGTTCTACGCAAGAACTTTATTACCCCAATCAACGTCTTATTTATGTCCCGTTAATACACTGCACTCTTTTTTGTTGATGCCATGAGAAAATTGATACGAGACTCAAAAACAATTATTTAGTGACAATAAGCATGGAGTAGTATAGTGATAAAAAAGTTACGCGCATTCGGAAAAATTTTCGATATCATTTACACTTATGAACTGCACTAATTTGAACGTTATACATATTCAAGCTGCCTCAAGAGTGTCAGAATCTATAAAAATAAATTGTCAAAAATTTTCATAAGTGTATGTATCAAAGTTTAAGATTCCATGGTATGCATGAAGTAAGAGAATATAAAATATATCAATATTGATTAGCTAAATCTTGAGAACTAAAAAAATTACCGTGAAAACCATATGGAACTCTACTAGGTAATTTCACTACACTTGCTTCATACTTAAAGCATCAACTATAACTTATTAGCAGTAAATGTTCATGATCCTAACCAATTGTATCTATCCCATAAAAGTAGGGAAGTTTGTTATTGTATTCTGTAATCTTGTATTATAAATACTTGTGAATATACATCCACAAGAGCTGTGGTGAATTCTCTTCAACTCTTATATGGTATCAGCCTAAAACCGATCCTCCATCATCGTTTCCATGGCTGCCGGCGATGCCAACACCACTAACTCTTCACTTCCCCTTACCACTCTTCTACATATGCTCACTATTAAACTATCATCTTCAAACTACCTGTTATGGCGCAATCAGGTTCTACCCTTACTTGCTTATCAGAAGCTTACTGGTTATATTGACGGGACGATTACTCCTCCGTCCCCCACCTTAACTACCGCTAACAGTACCACCTCCCCCAATCCCGCTTATGTTACATGGCAGGAGGGTGACCAACAAGCCCTTATTCTTCTTCAATCCTCTCTTTCTGAAGAAGCGATGGCTGAAGTTCTTGGCTTTAAATCTGCTCGTGAAGTATGGTGTGCCCTTGAAGCAGCTTATAGCCATGATTCTGTGGAACGTATGCACACACTCCGTGATTCTCTTCGTCATTTACAGAAGGGTAACTCAAGTGTTGCTGATTATGGGCGCAAGTTTAAATCTATATGTGATCAGCTTGCGGCTATTGGACATCCCGTTGATGACACTGACAAGACACATTGGTTTCTCTGTGGTCTCGGTTCTTCATTCGAGACTTTCTCAACAACTCAGCGGGCCGTTAAGCCACGGGCTACTTTTCGTGATCTTCTTTCTCAAGCAGAAAACCATGAGCTATTCCTAAATTCGGTTCATGGGCCATCTCCTCCTCATGCCGCTTTTGCTGCCTATAATACTCGTGGCTCCTCTAATACTCGTGGCTCCTCTAATAGTCGTGGACGTGGTCGATCTTCAAATCGTGGAGGTTTTTCTGGTGGTCGCGGCCGTGGCCGTCGTCCTCCTCATTGCCAGTTGTGTCGGACGGATGGCCATTATGCCAATGTTTGCCCAGATCTTGCTTCTTTTGCTCAGCGTACACCATCGTTGGATGCGAATTTGGCTCAGGCTTTTCATGCTCAATGTCATGTTACAGATAACTCTCCTGATTGGTATGTTGCTGATTCCGGGGCTTCGGCTCACATGACCTCTTCTGTCACCAATCTTGATTCGGCAACGCCTTATTCGGGTAAGGACCAAGTTATTTTTGGTAATGGTAAGGTTTTAGATATTTCTCATGTTGGTACATCTTCTCTATCCAAGGATATTAATTTACTTGATGTTCTTGTTGTTCCGCATCTCACCAAGAATTTACTTTCTATTAGCAAACTCACGTCAGATTCTCCCGTTGATGTCTTGTTTTCTGACAAATACTTTACTATTCAGAACCGGCGAACAAAGGCTCTTCTAGCTCGGGGAAGATGTGAAAACGGGCTTTATGTGCTAGAGCGTGGCCAAAAGGCTTTCATGGCAAAATTACACTCTAGCCGTTTGCGTGTTTCTTACGAGCTCTGGCACAACCGCTTAGGCCATGTTGCATTTGATGTCATTACTTTACTGAATAAATTAGGACGTTTGTCTGTTACTTCGCTTCTACCAAAGCCAAGTTTGTGCTCACCTTGTCAATTATCAAAGAGCAAACGTTTACCATTTGATAATAATATTAAACGTTCTTTACATGTTCTTGATTTGGTGCATTGTGATTTATGGGGTCCGGCGCCCGTTATGTCTCATGATGGTTATCGTTATTATGCAATCTTTGTTGATGATTTTTCCAGGTTTACATGGTTCTATCCTTTGAAGGCCAAGTCTGATTTTTATCTTGTGCTCAATACTTACTTAAACTTTGTGCAGACTCAGTTCTCATGCAAAGTCAAAACCTTCCAAAGTGATGGTGGTACAGAATTTTTAAATCATCGTGTTAGTACTTTACTGATGACAAATGGTACCCATCATCGATTATCTTGTCCACATACTCCGCAACAAAATGGTCGTGCCGAAAGAAAACACCGTCACATTACTAAAACGGGTCTTGCCATGCTATTCAACGCTCATGCCCCTGCATCACTATGGACTGATGCGTTCAGCTCTGCCACACACATTATAAACCGGCTGCCATCCAAAGTCTTGGGAAATCAGTCTCCATTCGAACTGTTATTTACTACTATGCCAAATTATGACAATTTTCGGACTTTTGGTTGTCGAGTGTTTCCATATCTTCGTGACTACTCGCCTCACAAACTTGCTCCTCGTAGCATTTCTTGTGTTTTTATCGGCTACAGTACACGCTACAAAGGATACCGTTGTTTAGACTTAGCTACTTGGCGTATCTACACCACTCGACATGCTCAATTTGACGAGTCATCATTTCCATTTTCTAGCGAGTTATCTCAGATTGATCCTGCAACACTTGTGTTTTCAAACTACGATGATGCATCTCAGTTTGCTCCAACATCTTCGAGTGGTACTATTGTCCCCTCTACTCCTGCATCATCAACTGTTTCGTGTACTCTTTGCCATGAACCAGCAACCTCACACGTTGTCCCCAATGCAACTACAAACTTAGTTGCTGATGAACCCTCTAGCACATTGGCTACTGCTGCTCCTACCACCCGCGATCACATGTCAACCATTCCTAGCACCGACAATACCACTACTACTACTACTACACCTTCTACCTCGACTCATTCCATGACAACTCGCTCCAAAGATGGTATCTTTAAGCGAAAACATGTTGCTGATCTTTCTCAGCTTTCACGCCATGCTCTTCTTGCAACCAAGGAACCAAAGGGTTTTAAAACAGCTTCTAAACATCCAGGTTGGCTTGCTGCTATGCATGAAGAAATGGGTGCATTACAGAAAAATGATACATGGGAACTTGTTCCCCGTCCCCTGTCTTACAATGTTGTCGGCTCGAAATGGGTTTATCGCACTAAGTACAACTCTGATGGTTCCATTGATCGTCTTAAAGCACGCCTTGTAGCCCAAGGACATACCCAAGTTCCTGGTGTGGATTTTTCAGATACCTTTAGTCCGGTTGTGAAAGCTTCTACTGTTCGTATTATGCTTTCTCTTGCTGTTCTCAACAAGTGGTATTTACACCAACTTGACGTCAAGAATGCCTTTTTAAACGGCAACCTCACTGAAACTGTTTTTATGGAGCAACCACCAGGTTTTATTGATTCTCGTTTTCCATCTCACGTTTGTCGTCTAAAGAAAGCGTTGTACGGGCTTAAACAAGCTCCACGTGCTTGGTTTCAACGCCTTAGCACCTTTCTTTTACATATTGGCTTCACTTGTAGTCGAGCTGACACATCTCTATTTGTGTTCAAACGTGATGCATCTGTTATATACCTTCTCGTCTACGTGGATGATATTATACTTACAGGCAACAATTCTGATACTATTCGAAAGATCATCTCTCGTCTTAATGATGAGTTCTCTATCAAGGACCTTGGGCGCCTTCACTATTTTTGGGTCTTGAAGTTCTATATACATCTTCTGGTCTGTTTTTGAGCCAATCAAAGTATGCCTATGACATTCTTGATCGAGCCAAATTACTTGATTGTAAACCAGTGGCCACTCCTCTTGCAACTGCTACTCAATTATCTACACTTGGTACTGATTATTCAGACCCTACTGTATATCGTTCACTTGTTGGTGCACTTCAGTACCTCACAATAACTAGACCGGACTTGTCTTATGCTGTCAACCAGGTGAGTCAGTTTCTTCATTCCCCAACTCAAGATCATTTTCAAGCAGTCAAGAGGATTCTACGATATGTTAAAGGTACACTATCGTATGGTCTCTCATTTAATCATTCACCAACACCATCACTCGTCGGGTATTCAGATGCAGATTGGGCTCGTTGCATTGAGACACGTCGATCAACTTATGGTTATTCTATCTTCCTTGGTGGAAATCTTGTTTCTTGGAGTGCCAAGAAACAACCCACTGTTTCTCGGTCCAGTTGCGAATCCGAGTATCGTGCATTGGCTAATACGGCTGCTGAGATTGTGTGGGTTACACACCTTCTTCGTGAGTTGCATGTTCTACCTCCTGATCGACCTACTATTCTTTGCGATAATCGGAGTGCTTTGTTTTTAAGTCAGAATCCAATCTCTCATAAACGTGCGAAACACATTGACATTGATTATCATTTCGTACGAGAGCTTGTTTTATCTGGTCAATTGTACACTCGTTTTGTCCCGACTACTCTCCAATTGGCAGACATTTTCACTAAAAGTCTCCCACGACCTTTGTTTGAATCGTTTCGTGCCAAGCTTTGTGTTGGTCCACCACCACTTCGCTTGCGGGGGGATATTAGCAGTAAATGTTCATGATCCTAACCAATTGTATCTATCCCATAAAAGTAGGGAAGTTTGTTATTGTATTCTGTAATCTTGTATTATAAATAGTTGTGAATATACATCCACAAGAGCTGTGGTGAATTCTCTTCAACTCTTATATAACTAATTCCGACCTATCTCTATCTCCGTCTCTAACATAACTCAATATATACCCTTGATCTTCCATCGAGCCGCTTCCTATAGGAACAAAACATCGTTCACCTCCAAACCGTTTGTTCCCATAGTAAAACTTGGTGACATGTCGTGTCACCAAGTCAACCTTGGCCATATCACTGCATTTTTGCCAAGGTTCAACAATTGCTAAATAAACAAAACGTGTCTTACGTCCAAGTAGTATTTTATTAATGGTGCCCACATCCAAATTCATCCCCGATACGATAACGTGCCGTGTCGACTTGCCTATTGTCATGATCAACCGAATTTCGGTTAATTATTTCGTCCTAAAAGGGTCGTTTTCGTCTTCATTTTTGTTAAAAATGGTGTCGAGTGGAGTCATGCATGACATTATAATTAAAAATTTGAGAACTTGTATCAATTTTTGATACTTATGCTTTTTCATCTAATACATGATGTTGTATAATATACAAAATTTGTATTATGAGAATTTGGAGCTAGGCCATCAATTGGTACAAGCTATAAACTTTTTTGTTTTTTAACGTCCGAAAGTTTTTCTTCTTAATGTATTTAGTGATGTTGTTAACCCATCATCTTATATGTGTGTTAGTACAAGATTTATCAGTTTCGTTGATGACAATTTACAACTCATACATGCTCTACATTTGGTGATTTTTTTAAGAAGTTTTTGAAGATAGATAGTTTCTTTACACATATTGTTGATACATTGTCTTGTTTGATATTAAATTAAAAATATTTACTAGGTCATGTAACTTCTCGACTTTTTGGGGTGTACAAGTTTTTGAAAATGGATCATATTGCGATTGGTCCATGGTTCTAAACTGCTATATGAGTTACATTTGATCAACGTTGTGTAAGCCTAGTTAGATGGTTAGTAAAATTGTCAAAAACTCACTTAGTTGACTATAATGGGTCAATCATCATTAAATGGTTTCTAAGGTATTCATGGGTTAACTTTACTTGAATGTATTTGATTGGGCTAATGGATATTTGATCTTAGGAGGTTAATTTTGTTTCTGGCCTTTGTTTGTGTGTCAAAAAGGGTATTTGCACAAAGTGGAAGCAATTTGGTTATCTCAAATTGGTATATGCAGGTCTGTTGAGCAACTTTTTTTTTAAGTCATTACTTAAATACTCTTAGTTATGCAACTATCATCAATTGGCTTTTTCGTTTGACCAGTTGAACCGGCTGGTATGGAGTTGTGTAACCACAATATACAAATCCAACTCAATAAAATAGTGAAAGTAACGTTATTAAAATATCTCTAAAGGGATAGAATAAAATGTTTGTCCCACATCGGCTGGTAGAGAATGATGGACTTAGGAGAGGATTCTATAAAGTTGGGAAGGTGCATCGTGGTAACTTATAGCTCATGGACATGTCTTTAAATGCTTATAGTTTTAAATGTTATGGATGAAAACGGACAAAAACATACAAAAACGGATGATAACGGATAAAAATGTATGAAACCTAAGAAAACGGATGAAAAAGTAAGAATAACAGGCGAAAATGAAAGAAAAACGAACAAAAATGTATAAAAATAGACAAAAACGTAGTAAAACGGACGAAAACGTATGATAACTAGCAAAAACGTAAAAATAAAATAAAAATAAAATCCGAAAAACAACAAAAAAAGCCGAAAAAAATGTTTAGGGACGGTGGATGCAATTTTCGCTAAACCACATGTCCCATTTATGTAATTTACCTTATAGATGGTGGATGCAATTTTCGCAAATTCACATGGCAAAATGGTCATCACAAGTTTTCACTACCCATAAAAGATAAAAGTACTCAAAAGCAAACAAAATAATAATAATAATAATAATAATAATAATAAGGGAATGTCTAACCAATGCCCTAAGGGCATTGGTTAAGATTTGTTTTCTTGTGGTTTTTAATTACATAAATGGTCCTTGTAGTTGAAACAAAATTGCATATTTGAACGGGGACGCACATAAATAGTTATTAAAAACTACAAGAAGACAAATATTAACCAATGCCCTTAGGGCATTGTTTAGACATTCCAATAATAATAATAATAATGAAAAAAAAAAAAAAAAAAAAAATTGTTCGCTAACCGTAAAAACAAACAGTTTCAAGTATGATATTTCATTTTTTAACATTTGAAAAATAAATAAATAAATAAATAAATAAAACTTTTTAAAAGAAGCGTCCAACAATGAAAATTAGTTGCTCCACATTTAGACAATTTACAACTCATACATGCTCTACATTCAGTGTTTTTGAAGATAGATAGTTTCTTTACACTTATTGTTGATACATTGTCTTGTTTGATATTAAATTAAAAATATTTACTAGTTCATGTAACTTCTCGACTTTTTGGGTTGTACAAGTTTTTGAAAATGGATCATATTGTTGTACATTTGTAGCGAGTAACATACAAACTAACGGTAATCGTTACCATGATCATTCTTTAAACTCAAAAACCTATAACGAAAACTCCCAAAGTTTATATTCCGATTGGTCCATGGTGCAAAACTGCTATATGAGTTACATTAGTTCAACGTTGTGTAAGCCTAGTTTAGATGGTTCTTGGGCTTGTCGTAAAGTCAATCGGTTGACTACAATGGATCAATTTATCACTAAAATGGTCGTTTAAAAGGTATTCATGGGTCAACTTTACTTGAATGTATTTGAGTGGGCTAATGGATATTTGATCTTACGAGATTAATTTTGTGACTCGTCATAGTTTGTGTGTCAAAAAGGGTATATGCACAAAGTGGAAGCAATTTGATTATGTCAAATTGGTATATGAATGTCTCTTGAGCACCTTTTTTTTAAGTCATAAGCTTACTTAAAACACTCTTAGTTAAATTTAGTGGAATGAATATTTGTGTAACTATCATCAATTGGCCTTCTCATTTGGCCGGTTGAACCGGCTGGTATGGAGTAAACCTTGCGGACATATTTGACACTACTCATGATGTAAGGGGAAAATAGTTGTCCGTTTATTCAAGTGATAAACACGAACAAAAATAACAGTAGCTCGATCAACTGGATACATATTGTAACAAAAATAACAGTAGCTCGATCACCCAGCCAATTATAAACCACTTGACTAATAGTATATTGCTGTTAACATGTATGCCATAGACCACTGACTAACGAAATGATGAACATGTATACAGCGAGAATAAAGAACCGCATGAACCCAAAGAGCAGGTAATGTCTATGTATATCAAGAATGAAGAAAACGTAGTAGCTTCATTAGAATAACGACTCAAATTGTGAACAGTAACTGCACCTACCTAAGATCAGCCGTTGATAGTTGATTTCATAACCACTTTAGGATCCAGTATCACTTTATTTTCCCGTTTGCATTCTTAGGTCAAGATCATGATCCAAGATTCCTTCTACAAAATGGTAGTTACAGGTTCGAGATATGTATTTATTGGAACGCAACCCACTTCAAAAGCTAGCAGCTTCAGCTCTAGACATGTTTGAATGGTCACTTATGGAGCTAGAAAAAAACCATAAGCTTCAGCTCTAGACATGTTCGTGTAGCGTGCCCTACATACTATAGGAAACCTACTGTAGTTAGTCAACAATTGGTACAAGTTCTCAATTTTTTTAGCTTTTTAAGATCCGAGAGTTTCTCTTCTTAATGTATTTAGGTATGCTCTTGATTCATCATCTTGTATGTGTGTAAGTACAAAATTTATCGGCTCATTGATAACGATTTACAACTCATACAAGTTTCACATTTTGTATTTTTGTAAGTTTTTGATAATTAGATAGTTTATCTTCTATACGTACACATATTGTTGATCATTGTCTTGTTTGATGTTAAAATTAAAATATTTACCATGTCATGTAACTTCTTGACTTATTGGGTTGTACTAGTTTTTGGATAATGGTACTATTGTGGTGAGTAACATACAAACCAGCGGTTCTCGTTTACAATGACAATTCTTTATCATTTAAAATCCACAACCAAACACTCCCAAAGTTTCTGTTCCAATTGGTCCATTGTTCAAAACTCCTATACGAGTTGCACTTTTCCAACGCTGTATAAGCCTAGTTTAGATGGTTCTTGGATTGCCTTTGTAATGTAGTTAGCAATTTGTGCATTACCTGTCTTCATGCATATGTAACTCATACTTGGTGTATATCTTATTGTTTAACAACAAGCATGTATGGGTGACTACACAACCAATAAGACAATGATACACACTATTCGTATTTTGAGAGAACTAGCAAGGATTATCAATACGAAACCAAATTATCTTCAAGTTACAAATTGAGTACTCGTATGTCTTTTGAATCCAAGTCGATTTTTTCCCTTCCATATCCCCACATCGCTTGAAAAAGTAAAGACTGACCATTTAAAGAAACTGCCCTGCTATGAAAAGTTTGCTATTCCACTGTTGGGAAGTGCCTTAAGTCTGCCGGTTTTTATTGGTCCGGTTTAAGCTGCTAAGTCAGCCTAGGACAAAAATAACGTCGATGCTATAGCAGGAGGGCGGATCCAGAAAAAATTTAAAGTGACGGCAAAAGTTATGAGCATTGGATCGGATCATCAACTCAATCTTTCATGAAAACTACTATCTCATGAATGCATAATGTTTACATAATACTCTCCGAAATAACCATCTTCACAAATAACCTGTACGTAATTATCTTCACAAATTAATCGCTGTCTTGAACAACCACGCATATATCGTGACATATATAACTATCATCACAAATAAATCGTTGGAATATTAAGTTTCATATGAAACTAAACAAGCAAAAGAAAACACACAGAAAGAAAGTCTAACTAAGATATGAAAACAAGAAATGAAAGCAACAAACATTCAAGAATCGCACACATGACCTTCTAGGTTGCTGAGAAATTTCTAAAAACGCTGGACTAATAGCATATTGCTGTTAACATGTGAGCCATAGACTACTGGAAACCAAAAACAACGAGGTAATGTCTGTATACCAAGAAGGAAGAAAACACAATTGTTTGATAAGAATAACGACTCAAATTATGAGTAACAACTGCACCTATGAACAACTGAAACGTGATACCCCTTTAGGTTCCAGTATCAGTTTATAATCCCGTTATGATTCTTAAGTCAAGATCATGATCCCAGATTCCTTCTACATAAAGGTAAAGAAAATGAGAATAAAAACAAAGGTAAATCTTCATATATACGTACACAAGCTATCAAGTACTTAAACAGTCATGGTATCATACTAAGTGACTTACGAATCACCAATGAACGTTGCCATTACCATTCCTTACACTCTATAGCTCACAACCAAGCACCCTCAAACACGATGAATGTATGTCTCTAGTGCAAAGTTTCTACTCTAATTGGTCCATTGCTCTAAACTGTTATATCTTACAGCTTTCCAAACACTGTGTAAGATTTTTACTACAGTTTGGAAATTAAATTAACAAATTAGGATAGTAACAAACGTGAATCTGCATATTGTTGGAATTAGATAACATGACAATCAAATAAATAATCACAAAAGATCAAAGAACACATGCGGAAGCGTATAGGATTTATTAACGAATAATTAATTAACATAAGAAGAATATGCGTACCTTACTTGATTCTAGCCGAACACAAATCAAATCCACAAACTAGCAATGGAAGAACCCTAATTTGATTTAATTAGGATTATATGAATTACCCCTTACCGTTTGTAATTCAATCCAAGAATAATAACAATATTGTGTTATTACCACTTTCTTGTACACACGTACTAAACCGAATTAAAGTAATGCTAGTTTTGATAAAACAAATAACTTGGTTATTGGAAAAGTGATGGATCGACACCCACAAAGGTGGCCGATCGGTTTGGAGCAAAGAAACACACACAAAACAGTTTTAGGGTTTAGCTAATGAGCACAAGAGATATTTTACAAACACCCTAGGTTTTGTATATATACTCAAGCAAACTTGGTGAACTAGTTTGAGTTGCAAAAGGATTTGTTTCCTTTTCCTTGTGGCCGATCGGTTAGGCTATCCCACAAGGGATTCCGGAACGTTCCCGTTATTTACAACTTAGTCCTTTTCCAATTACATTTAACGCCCGTTAGTCCATTACATTAATTACTTAACGTCCGTTAGTTATTTCGTTTAATCAATAAATAAATACGGAGTATAACATTTATATTTAATTATTAACTTTTAATTCTCATACGTAAAGTGTGCAATCCCGTGGTGTTGAGTTCGATCCTAACACACGTCTACTAATTTATAACCATACGTTTTTACACGTTTAAAGTGTGCAACCCCAGATCTTTGTTGGAGTTTAAATATTTTCATACGTTTTTACACGTTTTTGTAAGTATTTATGTGTTTTTAAACGTTTTGTACATTTTCATATGTTAATTAACCATTATTATCCTTTTCATATGTACAAAAACGTATAAAATCGTAAGAAAACGTATAAAAGCGGATGAAAACGTATAAAAACGGACGAAAACGTATAAAACAGACCAAAACTAATAAAAGCGGACGAAAACGTATAAAGACTTATGAAAACTTATAAAAACGGACGAAAACATATAAAATCGAATGAAGACCTATTAAAACAGACGAAAATGTATAAAACGGACGAAAACTTTTAAAAATGGCTGAAAACGTATAAAAACATTCCAAAATGAATAAAAATTGACGAAAACGTATATAAAGGATAAAAACGCATGAAAAAGTATAAAAAGCAGACGAAAACGTAAGAAAAACGGATAAAACCATAAACAACTGATGAAAAAGTATAAAAACGAAAAAAAAAAAAAAACTAATAAAACGGATGAAAACCTATAAAAATAGACGAAAACTGATAAAAGTGGATGAAAACGGATAAACATGTATGAAAACCTAAGAAAACGTAAGAAAAACGGACGAAAACGTAAGAAAAATGAACGAAAACGTTTAAAACGGATGAAACCGTATAAAAATAGACAAAAACGTAATAAAACGGACGGAAACGTATGATAACTAGCAAAAACGTAAAAAAAATATAAAAAAAATAATAAAAAATAAAAATTTGTTTAGGGACCATGGATGCAATTTTCGTTAAAGCACGGGTACCATCTATTTAATTTACCATAGGGATGATGGATGCAATTTTCGCAATTTCACAAGGCAAAATGCTTATCATAAGTTTTCACTACCCATAAAAGATAAAAGTACTCAAAAGCAGGGGAAAAAAAGTGTTCGCTAACCAGAAAAACAAACAGTTTTTAAGTATGATATTTTTTTTAAAACATTTGCCCAAAAAAAATTATTTTTAGAAGAAGGGCCCAACAATAAAAATTAGCTACTCCACATTTAGAAAACCCGGTTTAATATAAGTTTTTGACTTGTTCACATTCACATCTATACGGTTCATTTGGCCTTCAAAAAGCAGGCAAGATTCTTGCTATCAATTGGCCTTCTTGTTTGAACCGGTTATTTAGTAAATTGTTTTGACACTAAATAACCGCGTGGGTTATCAAATTTCTAATTGTTTAAAAAAGTACTAGTAATAAAAAAAAAAATATTCGAAAGGAGCACAAATGATAACAGATTACGATCTCCAAACAATCGATCTTTTACCTTTACTTTTTCTGAAAACCGAGTAGTTCATGAAGGTTGAAATAAGTTATTTGTTGTTGGTACATTATCATGTACTAGCAGGTACCCGCACGATGCGGTGGCGGGTACCCTGTGACTAAATTTTTCAGCGAACAAATGTTATTTTATTTTGAGCTGCTTGATTTCAGATTTATGTTTTGGAAGCTTAATTAGATTGTATATTATGGTTAAAGATTTATATATTTTGGTGAAGGAGTGAATTAAAACGTTTAAAAAAAAAAAAAAAAAAAAAAAAAAAAATAGGGACGGTGGATGCAATTTTCGCTAAATCACATGTACCATTATGTAATTTACCCTAGGGATGGTGGATGCAATTTTCGCAAATTCACAGGACAAAATGGTAATCACAAGTTTTCACTACCCATAAAAGATAAAAGTACTCAAAAAAAAAAAAAAAAAAAAAAAAAAAAAAATGGTCACTAACCAGAAAAAACAAACGGTTTCAAATATGATACTTTTTTTTTTTTAAAACGTATGCCAAAAAAAATTTACTTTTTAGAAGAAGGACCCAACAATGAAAACTACTCCACATTTAGAAAACCCGGTTTATTATAAGATTTTGACATGTTCACATTCACATCTATACGGTTCATCCGGCCTTCAAAAAGGCGACAAGACTCTTATTATGAATTGGCCTTCTTGTTTGACCGGTTGAACCGGTTATTTAGTAAATTGTTTTGACACTAAATAACCGTGTGTGATTTTGGTTGTCAAATTTCTAATTGATTAAAAAAGTAATAAAAATATATATTCGAAAGGAACACAAATGATAACAGATTACGATCTCCAAAATTACTTTTTCTGAAAACCGAGTAGTTCATGACGGTTGAAATAAGTTATTTGTTGTTGGTAAATTATCATGTAAATTGTTAAATGCAAAAAATTATCAAAGTCATTGATGCCAAAATTAGTAACGAAGTGAATGAACAACTATAAGTAATAGTATTATAAGAATAACTACTTGTTTTAAACTCATACATGTCATTTGGTTGACTACAATGGGTCAACTCATCCTCAAAATGGTTATGACATGGATTTCAAGGATATTAATAGGGTCATGCATGACTCCCGACGCTATCTTTTGCGAAAATGAAGACGAAACGACCATCTTAGGAGTGGACAAACGAAAATTCGGTTTAACATGACAACGGACGAGTCGAAACAACATGTCATCGTGTAGAGAATGAATTTGGATGCCGGTACCATAAATAAAAGACTGCTTAGACGTAAGACACGTTATGTGTACTTAGCAATAGCTAAACCTTGGCCAAAATGCAGTTGGTGACTAGATGTGTCACCAAGTTTTACTATGGGAACACGCAGTTTGGAGGTGAGCCGTGTTTTGTTCTTGTTGGAAACGATGAGAAGGAAGATGAAGGGTATATAATGAGTTATGTTTGAGACGAAGATAGAGATAGGCCGGAATTAGTTATAGTTGACGCTTTAAGTATGAAGCAAACTAGCTGAGTGTAGTGAAATTACCTAGTAGAGTTCCATATGGTTTTCATGGAACCTTTGTTAGTTCTCATGATTTAGCCAATCAATATTGATATGTGTTTATATTATCTTACCTTCGATATATACACTTGTAAAAATATTTGAAAATTTAATTTTGTAGAAACTGACACTCTTTTGATGCAGCTTGAATATGTATAACACTCAAATTAGTGTAGTTCATAAGTGTAAATGATATCGAATATTATTTGGATATGCATACTTTGTTATCGCTATATTACTCCATGTTTACTGTCACTAAATAACCATTTTCGAGTTTCGTATCAATTATCTCATAGCGTTAACAAAAAGAGTGCATTGATTTAACAAAATATAAATAGTACGTTGATTGGGCCAACAAAGTTCTTGTGTAGACTTTGCCATGTTTATTTTTTGAAAACTTGTTTTATGTTCAAATCCCACATCAGTTGAAGAGAAGAACTTTTAATGGCTTATATATCATGGTGGATATACATAGAATAGATTGATATAAGTTCTATGTTGTTGGTTCTAGCTTGTTTGCTTCTCGTAATATACAAAATTTGTATTACGAGATTCTGGAGTTGGATCAATTGGTACAAGCTTTCAACTTTTTTTGTTTTTAACGTCCGAAAGTTTTTCTTTTTAATGTATTTAGTGATATTGTTAACCCATCATCTTATATGTGTGTTAGTACAAGATTTATCAGTTTCGTTGATGACAATTTACAACTCATACATGCTCTACATTTTGTGTTTTTTAAGAAGTTTTTGAAGATAGATAGTTTCTTTACACATATTGTTGATACATTGTCTTGTTTGATATTAAATTAAAAATACTTACTAGGTCATGTAACTTTTCGACTTTTTGGGCTGTACAAGTTTTTGAAAATGGATCATATCATTAATCGTACATTTGTAGTGAATAACATACAAACCAACGGCAATCGTTACCATGAACATTCATTACCCTCTAAAACCCATAACCAAACACTCCCAAAGTTTCTATTCCAATTGGTCTCTAAGAACCATCTAAACTAGGCTAACACAACGTTGAACAAATGTAACTCATATAGTAGTTTTGAACAATGGGTCAAATTATCATCAAAATGGTATCTTACGTATTCATGGGTCAACTTCACTTGAATGTATTTGATTGAGCTAATGTATATTTGATCTTAAGAGATTGATTTTGTAACTCGTTTTAGTTTGTGTGTCAAAAAAGGTATATGCACAAAGTGGAAGCAATTTGGTTATCTCAAATTGGTATATGCAGAGGTATGTTGAGCAATTTTTTTTTAAGTCACTACTTAAATACACTTCGTTAAATTTGCTGAAATGAATATTTTTGCAACTATCATCAATTGGCTTTTTCATTTGATCAGTTGAACCGCCTGGTATGGAGTTGTGTAACCACGATATACAAATCCAACTCGATAAATCAGTGAGAGTAAAATTGTTACAATATCTCTAGAAGAATAGAATAAAATGTTTGTCCCACATCGGCTGGTGGAGAACAATAGATTGAGGAGAGGATTCTATAAAGTTTAGAAGGTGCATTGTAGCAACTTATACCTCTAGGACTTGTCTCTATGTGCTTTATAGTTTTAAATGTTATGGGTGTTAAAAGGTTCTTCTCTATAAACTTTTTGTTTTATATTACAGATGATCCCATTAACACCAATAACATTTATAAATTATACAATTCTCTAGTTAAGCTTTGTTGTTCTATATTGTGTATGTCATGGCCTTAAGCTCATGACCTTTATAATTTAGAGTCATATGACCTTTACAAATTTGATCCTGTAGTCTCACATGACCTTTATAATTTAGTGTCATATGACCTTTACAAATTTTTTCTTCATCGTGTTAATTATCGTAAAGAATACCGAATTTTTTGAAATGCATCCGGTCCTAATGGATTGTGTTTCAAGCTATGGCTTAGTCCGTCAATAAGTGAATACTCAAAGTAGTTTTCACTAAACTCGATCGTTTTTATTGAAATCCGTACATTTTTGCTAAAAGAATTTTGTACTAGCAGTTAAAAAAATTGTGACCCCGGTTACGTTTAGTCCTGGTTCTGTCAATGGTTTATGTACTAAGGTTGTATTAAGTATCCGTACAAGAGAAACAATATATCATCTTAACTATAATCTTCATGGCTGTATGCGTAGACTAGTTTATGTATATGTAATAATGGAAATTTTAGAAATAATACTCAAGTAACATTGATTTAGTTCGTGTTGGAATTTTATACTCATAACAATTATACATAAAACAAATACATCATCAAAGCAAGCAATGGAAGACTATAGGAATAATATATGTAATTAATTAACCAAACAAGAAAGTGCGTACTTTTAGCAATTCAAGCAATCAAACGATTATGTGATCAAGTAACAAAACCCAAAACCCTAAACTAGGGTTTATACAAATCGTCCAACCCAAAAATCGACCACCAAGGATTACAAGCTCAAGTGTGCTTGTTCTTCGTTCTTGTACACACGCATTAATAGCGATTTGATGTGGAGAAGCTAGTTCCTTGAATCACAAATAAACCAAACACTTGTGTCTTTGAGCTAGACAAAATCGAAACACCCTAGGGGTTAGGGATGTTCGACCGCCACACAAAGAGGAGAGGAGGAGGAGAGAAATTTAGGTTATTGGTAATCCAAGGTTAGTAATAATGAATACATTGATTTGTATTTATAGTTAACATATCTTGAGTCCAAGTTTGAGTGGGATTGGGTTTGAAACCCCCACCGATCGGCCAAGCATCCCAAAGGGATTCTAGAACTTTCCGACTTGTAATTTCATCTCTAGTCCTTCTAGTTAATATTTAACGACCGTTAACCAAACCTCGTTAATTATTTAACTATCGTTATGTTTTATTTAGTGATTAATAATTAATAACAATAACGCTTTATTTATATTAATTATGTACATCAATTCTCATACGTAATGTGTGCAATCCGAAGTCTCGAGTTCGAATCCGGACATACTATTATTTAAATATCCATTAAAACCTTTCAGCTCCCACTGGATATTACTAAATATAGTAATGACATTGGTGAGTCTAGCTTTCACACGCCAACGCCCCGGATCGAATCGAGCATGGTCTCCTGAAAAACCATTTAATGATTCATCATTTTACTTATCCTTTTGTTACTAATACTACATTAACTATGAATATGGATCAAGTCATTTCATAAGTTAATATTCTGCTTCTCGTTGTATATGATTGAACAAGATTACCAAATCATCCGAACGTATTCCGGATAGATCTTGGGTATGGCCATACAAACATCTTGTCAACCCTACGAGGGCCCAAATATAGTATTATGCTTTGAAACAAATTCAAAGGAACAAATTCTCTTGACTACAAACATAACTCATGAATTTTGCAACACTTCCGAAAATAGCCCTTATAACTACCGCCACGGATAGCGTTAGACTATCTTACACAAATGCACTACATTCATATCGCTTATCCGGTATCTCAAGTCCGAGGATAAACACTTCATGATATACTTAATGATAAAATCCAAAAGTATCATCATGTAAAGTTGATGAGTCCTATATTCAATTCATTGAATATCATGTGAATCTGGTATGTCCCACGCATCAATATACTTTAAAAGTATATTCTACCAAAACTCGATTTGTCTTAATTCAATGACATTCCCACATCATTGATTGACAACGGACTATTTAGAATAACATAAGTTACTCACGGATTAAACATGCAAATATAGGATATAATATTAAGAAAATGAAAATAAACATAAACAACTATTTTATTTCATTAAAGTAATATTTGTTCATAACATCCTTTATCCAAATACTAATCACAGATCCGCATGAAACTACTAGCTAAACGAAGTCCTATCCCATCAAGATGGTCAAGAAGTTTATCTTTTGGCAAAGGCTTCGTAAAGGGATCACTAGATTTTCATCCGTATGAACTTTGAGTAGATTGATTTCACCTATGTCGACTTGTTCTCGAACATAGTGATATCGACGAGGAAAATGTCCGCGCCTTCATGACTCCAGCTCATTGGCAAATGTTATTGCAGCAGAGTTGTCACAATACACATTTAGAGGTAATTCGATTGAGGGCATTACTCCGAGTCCCGAAATGAATTTCCTAATCCAAACAACTTCCATCGCAGCTTCAAGCGACTATGTACTCACTTCAGAATAGACATCGCAACCGTTGTTTGCTTCTTGCTCTTCCAATCAATCGCTCCTCCATTAATGACAAAGACATAACCCGTCGAGACTTCAGATCATCTTTATCGCTTTGGAATGACGATCGCAAAACCTCAGAACATCAAGTTCGCATCCGATTTCCTCCATACACTAGAAACATTTCTTTAGTAGCCCTTAGATACTTAAGAATGTTCTTAATACTGCCGCTGCTTCACACCGGTTCTCGTTGATACCGACCGGTAATGTTCGTGCAAACGCCACATCGTGCCTTGTACATCTCACAAGATACATGATAGATCCTACACCAAGCATAAGGAACTTTCTCATGTATTCCACCTCAAGCAGTGTTGACGCGCATAGTTTATTACTTAAGCCATGTTCAACTTGCATCGGCAAATATCCCTTCTTGGAATTTTGCATACTAAATCTCTTCAAGATTTTATCAATGTAAGCACTTTGGCTTAGTCCAATTAACCGCCTTGATCTATCTCTCAGAGATCTTGATTCCCGAATAAATGTCGCTTCCCTAAGTCCTTCATAGAAAAGCACTCTCCAAGATAAGACTTTACATCTTGCATACTTGGAATGTCTTTTCCCATGATCAATATGTCATCGACATATAAGACAAGGAAAATAACATTACTCCCACTAGCTTTGTGATACACACATGGCTCATCAAGATTTTGAGTGAAACCAAATTTCTTGATTTCTTCATCAAACTTCTTGTTCCATTGCCTTGATGCTTGCTTCAACCCATAAATGGATCTTTGAAGTTTGCATACACGCTTTGGAAACTTTGGATTCACAAACCCTTCAGGCTGCGCCATATAGATGTCCTCATCTAGGCGACCGTTTAAGAAGGCGCTTTGACATCCATTTGCCATATCTCATAGTCATAGTACGCAGCTATGGCTATAAGAATCCTAATAGCTCTAATGTCCGCTACAGAGAAAATGTCTCCTCGTAGTCTATCCCATAGGTTTGAGTAAAACCTTGAGCTACAAGACGAGCTTTATAGGTGTGTGCATTGCCATCCATGTCGGTCTTTATCTTAAAGAGCCACTTACTTCCAACTACCTTAGCATTTGGAGGTAAGTCAACCTCTATCCGCACTTCGTTGTCTTTCATGGATTGCATTTCCCATTCATTGCAACTCGCCATTTTTCCTTTTCGTGACTCATCATGGCAGCTTTATAGTTAGCGTGTTCACCAAGATCCCCAACATATTTTCCTCGCCTTCTACGTTGAGACATAGACGCCAGTGCACGCGTAGTCCTTGCGGATCTACGAATGGGAATCACTTCAATCTCGTGGAACGCCTGGACTTTCGTGTTCTACTTGAGGTTGGCTAGTGTTCTCGAAGGTGTTGTATCTTCTTGATCATCTTCCGGATCATAAACTCTCCCATCGAATTCATGAGATATGAGATCCTTTTCAAGAAAGTCTCCATACCTAGCAACAATTACTTTGTTTTCGTGGAAAGTAGAAGTAGTAACCCATAGTTTCCTTTGGGTATCCTACGAAGACACACTTAACAGATCTTTGTTGCGACTTATCGCAGAGTCACGCTTAACAAACGCCTCACAACCCTGCACCTTTAAGTAAGACAAGTTGGGAGGTTTCCATACCACACTTCATAAGGAGTCTTATCAACCTTCTTAGTTGGAACCATATTCAATATGCGAATGCTTCAAAGCATAATCCCAAAAGGATAAGGGAAGAGTAGTAAGATTAAACATCGATCGCACCATGTCTAGCAATGTACGATTCCTTCTCTCGATACACCATTTTGTTGTGGAGTATAAGGAGATGTGAGTTCGGACAATACCACACTCGCCTAGATAATCTTTAAACTCTTGGCTTAAATATTCACCACCTCTATCGATCGAAGAGCTTTAATCTTCTTTCCTAGTTGCGCTTCTACTTCACTCTTAAAACCTTAAATGTTTCAAAGACTTCATGTTTATGTTTAAGTAAATAAACATAACCATAACGATCGAAATCATCAAGAAGGTTAAGAAGTAGCTAGCACCCTTTCTTGACACATGTCTTAGTGGTCCACATACGCCAAGATGTATCACACCAAGAAGATCGAAGCCCTTTCTAAACTATTTGTAAAGGTTTCTTGGTCATCTTCCCGATATGCAAGATTCGCATTTATCAAATGATTCATCATTGATGTCTTGCAAAAGCCCATCGTGTTGCAAATTGTTGCATGCGTTTCTTGCCTATATGAGCAAGTCTACAATGCCAAAGAAATGAAGAATCCAAATCACTTTTGATTCTTTTATTATTGATGCTAAAGATGTAATTATTTTTATCATTCACATTATCATGCAAATCAATTTCAAACACACCATTTATCGGAATAACATTAAAGTAAAAACATCATTTAAAGAAACAAATTCCATAATCAAGAAATGTATGAACGAAACCAATATCTTTTAACAAGGAAATGTAAACGACACCCCTAACAATGGAAGGTGCGAATGACAATCGTTTAATGACAAGACTAAACCCGAAGGTAAAACTAAATCAAACGTGCCTATAGCTTCAACGATCGCATGTGCTCCATTACCCACGTGCGTGTATTGTCGTCCATAGGCAAGCTTCCTTGCTCCTCTAAGTCCCTCAGTAGTGTATTACAAATGTGAATACCACATCCAAGATCATATACCCAGAATATATTTTATGAGGAAAAGCAAATAATTCTATCATCAAAAGAGTACTCAAGCATCGCCACAGTGCCAAGATTTTTATACCTCTTATTGCGCAACTCATCAAGGTACAATGGACAATTCCTCTTCCAAAGTCCAACCTCGGTGCAAGGATGACAAGCCCGATCCTTCTTCGGATTCTCACGCTGGGAGGGTACTTGGGTTCTTGCCGATAAGTCATAACTTGTTTTCCTTATCGCCTTTACCCTTACCTTTCCTTTCTTGTTCGCTAGCGGCTTATTAGGCTTAGAAATTCTACCCTTCGGATGGTCAAAACCGCAGTGTAGAGGCCTTCTTGGGCAAACCTTTTCGTAATCAATGAGCATTGCATGTACCTCATCGATTGCCTTCCCGCAATGCATATTATAATTGCGCATCGAAACCATCAAATTCCTTGTTAAGGGATCCGTTGATCGTGCCAATTTGTATGTCATTAGGGTAGACATAGTTCAAACGCCTAACCGGTCCATGTAATTCATCATTTCAGACATGGCGCCATGTGTTTCCCATCTCCTTGCTTGCAACTATGAAGAGCATCAATCAAGTCATACAACTCTACAACACAAGCTTTTCAAACAACTTTTGCAATTCTTCCAAGATGAGATTAGGGAAGTAATTCTCAAATTGCTTTTGCAAGCTTGAGTTCATACTCCCGAGCATAATGCAAAGCGACCTCATTATACTTGTCATACTCAGATTGCCATGCACTCGTGCTCAAAGAGCAGCATCACCGCAGTTCGGGAGGACAAGGCGTAGTCAAATAATTGATTCTTTTGGCAACCTCAAGACAATTCGAGTTGCCGATACCAATCATTGAAATTGCTACACAATAATTTCTCTCGATCAAACATAGATTTGAACGACGAGGCTAGTGCAAGAGATTCACTTGAGCCATTTCTACGAAATAAAAGTTCAAAAGTTAGTACTTTCGATAAGTAAACATTCAAGAAAATAAAATTACCCTTTGGTCAATATTCATATTAACCATAGAATTTTCCTTGAATTTTGGATCCTCATTATCATAGTTCCACCACATCGCTTGATCTCGCTAGTGGTGAAAGTATAGAATAGGTAATCGTTGAAAACGATAATTGACAAACAAGTTTTCAATTCCAAAATTTATGGGATTTACAATTTTGCCAAAACAATTAATGCAAAACGTAAGCATGTTTCATCCCATCTTATGCCTTAAGTTATAGGTCTCACTAACTAACTTAATTAAGTTGTCTAATTTAGAAACTGCAAATCATAAAGCTGAGGTCTCACACAACAAAATAATTCACCTCGTTATTGTAATCTAGATCAAGGTCTCACATAACTAAATTACAACTTCAAGTGTTTCATATCATTAGATGGCATAAACTTAAATTTTAAAGGGTACAATTTTTGATGTGTAATCAAAACTTATGTATAAAGAAGCATGCATACAACTTTATAACATAAAATTTTCAAAAAACTTACTAAAAGATTTTAATTGCTAAGATTGAATTCTACAAAGTTTTAATCGATGCGTTGAGAAACTTACAACTTTGCACTAAGATGCTTCGTACATAGAATGGTTATACTAGGTAGCTCCAATCGAACGCATTGGGGGAGGACCGTAAGTACCAAGCATAACCTTAGACATCCATTCGGAGACTATGCTCACTTCTTAAATACCCTTTATAGTTTGTTCTAGTGGGTGAGCCGTTCTAACCATTTAGTACAATCGCATCATCGATTAAAAGTTCAAGAATAATTCTTAGATAAATCAATTTCGCCATTATTTAGTCCATTTAATTTTCTATTCATAAAAACCCTTTTGCTTACTAACATGTCAAAACAATATATAAACAAAAAGCATTTTAATAAAAATTAAACACACTCAAATAATATAAACATATAACTAAACAATTTAACATATGTAAAACAATTAGCCACATGCATAATTATTTCAATAAACTCTAATAACAATTTAGGCGTAAATAAATGCATACATTAACTAGGACTTTCATCTCGCAAGGTAGATGAGCTACATACATCGACAAGTCGATTATGTAGTCAAGTTAATAGTATACCAAATAGCACATAACTAATTTTATTAGTTATAATTGAGGTCTTCCCAATTTTATAATTATTAAATAAATAAAACATGTGTGTATCACTTAACAATTAATCAATATACAATAAACAATACTCCATGGCAAAACATGCATGTTCCACCATGGATTCCGTGATAACAATTATCACCCAAGATACGCATATTACATGGCACATAACAATTATTCATTAATTAACCACATAAAATTAGCATGCAATCCTAGGGTTTCTACAAGTTTTACAAAATTAAAACCTAATAAATAAATATTAGGGTAATCGACCCATATATAAAAATTAGGGTTTCAATTCAAAACCCTAGAAACCATAAAAACATGCATATAATCATAAAGATCCAATTTTATGTGTTTCGTAATTAATTACATCATATTAACGGCTCGTGATGCCACCGTTGGAATTTTATACTCATAACAATTATACATAAAACAAATACATCATCAAAGCAAGCAATGAAGACTATAGGAATAATATATGTAATTAATTAACCAAACAAGAAAGTGCGTACTTTTAGCAATTCAAGCAATCAAACGATTATGTGATCAAGTAACAAAACCCAAAACCCTAAACTAGGGTTTATACAAATCGTCCAACCCAAAAAATCGACCACCAAGGATTACAAGCTCAAGTGTGCTTGTTCTTCGTTCTTGTACACACGTACTAATAGCGATTTGATGTGGAGAAGCTAGTTCCTTGAATCACAAATAAACCAAACACTTGTGTCTTTGAGCTAGACAAAATCGAAACACCCTAGGGGTTAGGGATGTTCGACCGGCCACACAAAGAGGAGAGGAGGAGGAGAGAAATTTAGGTTATTGGTAATCCAAGGTTAGTCAATAATGAATACATTGATTTGTATTTATAGTTAACATATCTTGGAGTCCAAGTTTGAGTGGGATTGGGTTTGGAAACCCCCCACCGATCGGCCAAGGCATCCCAAAGGGATTCTAGAACTTTCCCGACTTGTAATTTCATCTCTAGTCCTTCTAGTTAATATTTAACGACCGTTAACCAAACCTCGTTAATCATTTAACTATCGTTATGTTTTATTTAGTGATTAATAATTAATAACAATAACGTTTTATTTATATTAATTATGTACATCAATTCTCATACGTAATGTGTGCAATCCCAAGTCTCGAGTTCGAATCCGGACATACTATTATTTAAATATCCATTAAAACCTTTCATTAGTTGAGTACAATGGGTCAAATTATCATCAAATGGTTTTTAAGGTATACATGGGTCAACTTTACTTGAATGAATTTGGTTGGGCTAATGGATATTTGATCTTACGAGAGTAATATTGTTTCTGGTTTTAGTTTGTGTGGAAGGAATTTGTTTATGTCAAATTGGTACATGAAGGTCTCATGAGCAACTTATAAATGTTTGCCCCACATCGGTTGGTAGAGAACAATAGGTTGAGGAGAGGATTCTATAAATTTGGTAAGGTGCATTGTAGTTACTTATAGCCTCAAGGATATTTCTTTTTTATACTTATGGTTTTAAATGTTATGGGTGTTAGAGGTCAATATGTATGAATTTATATTACATATTTTTCTTCTAACTCTCATAACATTTATAAACTATACAATTTTCTAGTTAAGCTTTGCTGTATTTAAGCATCCATACAAGAAAGACAATATACTACGTATCATCTTAACTATAATCATAAAGGTGTACGAGTAGACTAGTTTATGTATATGTCATAATGGAAATTTTAGATCCAATGCTCAAGTAATTTTGATTTAATTTATGCATTAACGGATCCCCACAAATACCTCTCATCAGTAACATTTAAAAACTATAACTTCCCACATAAACCTCTCATCAGTATACCAAATGATGAGCATGTATACAGCGACAATAAAGAACCGCATGAACCCAAAGAGCAAGTAACGTCTATGTATACCAAGAAGGAAGAACACCTAGTAGTTTTACTAGAATAACAACTCAAATTATGAGTACTAACTGCACCTACCTAAAATCAGTCGCTGATAATTGATTTAAAAATTCATACTCGATGTAAGAGATACGTCGGAGGCAAACAAACGAGTGTACTGAAATTACCTAGTAGAGTGAGATATGGTTTTCAAGTTACCATTGTTAGTTTCCAAGATTTAGCTAATCAATCTTGATCATATTTTCATTTAGTTGCATAACTGGTAATCCACAATATCTATGGCAAAATATGGCTTGACTAAAAATGTACGTATTCAGAGGCCTAAATTATGATAATGAAACATGGCCGCCAAATCAACGGGATCGGCTTGTTTTTTAGAACAAATTCATGCTACCTAATTTAGTATACAACAGAGAATATAGACTCTTTGTACACATGTACGATGATTTAAGAGTGAAAAGATTACCATATTAATTGTAAAACACCTTGTTGCAGGGATATTAACTAACCTCTATATCTCTTTGACCAAAAATAGGGTCAAAATGGGTCGTTTTAAATTTTATGTTGGATAAATCCGGGTCAAAAATCTTTTCATTTTCATAACTTTGTTTTTCCATATAATTTAAAGCCATGATTTGCATTTTACTATTTTCATTTCTACCATAAACGTTACATGACCTTATATGTGTAAGAAGGTATAATGAGGAATGATTTTGATTGATTTTACGATTACAATTACATCGAACCTAAAAATAGCAAATACGGAACATTCTAGACACGGGCTTGAGCCCGTTACATAAGTACTTCACAAGTAACACATTTCATTTGTACACTTCCACTCACCAACATTAACCACCTCATCCTACCTAGCAAATTGTCCCATAAAACCAATATCACACGTTAAAAGACCTCCATCTATTACATGCACAATTCAAATAAAACGTTACACAAAGATAGCACCACCACCTTCAAAGTTACTAGACATAAAAAAGTTACCACATTTTATGACCGTTCGTCCACCGTTACTTATCCCACTTCAAAAGCTAGCAGCTTCAGCTCTAGACATGTTCAAATGGTCACATACGGAGCCAGAAAAAAACCATAAGCTACCAAAACCGGTTGACCCAGCAGTTCAACTCATTGGAAATTTCGCACCAGTTCAAAAGTGTCTGGTTCAACATGGGCTTGAAGTAGTGGGAGAAATACTAGTTAAGTTAAGTAGGATCTACTTAAGAAATGGTGCCAACCAAGGTTTTCAAGATCGGGATCTTACTTAGGATCGTTTTCGTTTTTACAAGATCGGAATCGTAAGATCGGATCGGGATCCTAAGATCATATTATAATGTCATTTTCTTAATATTTTTTGTAATATTATTCAAATTTACAAATTATTATATATCATTAACACAAAATTATATGAATGTTTTATGAAAATGTTTAAATTTTGAATATGGAATGTTTAATAAGATTAACATGTTGTTTTTAAAATTCCATATATTATGACCCATAACTTTTTAGGTTTTTAGCTTGCGATTTGAGAAAAGTAAGATCGGGCCGGATAAGATCTTAAGATCATATGGTCAAGATCGGGATCTTATAAGATCCTAAGTGTGCTAAGATCCTATATAAGATCCATAACGTTTTTGCTTTGTAGTATCGTGAAATCGTAAGATACTAAAATCAAGATCGGAATCCTGATAACTATGGTGCCAACCCATATTTTGAGCCAAAAGGTGGTCACCATTTTTATTCCCACATTGGTCAAAGAGATCAACTTGTGATAGCTAATATAGCATCGTGCATATTATTTAGCTAATTTGATATAAGTGCTATGTTGTTGATTTTGACTTGTTGGTTTCGTGTAATATATAACATCTTTATTGCATGAAACCATCAACACAAGTTCAGCAACTGGTACAAGTTTTCAACATTTTAGTTTTTCAAGATCCAAGAGTTTTTCTTCTTAATGTATTTAGCTATGTTTTTAACTCATCATCATGATGACAATTTTCAGCTCCTACATGTTGCAAATTTTGTATTTTTGTATAAGTGTTTTGATAATTAGATTATCTTCTAGACGTATGCATATTGTTGATACATTGTCTTGTTTGATATTAATTAAAAATATTTACTATGTCATGTAACTTCTCGGCTCGTTGGGTTGTGCATGCTTTTGGATTATGGTACTATTGTAGTGAGTAACGTACACAACAGTGGTGTACTTAGTAATAGCTGAACCTTGGCCAAAATGCAGTTGGTAACTAGATGTGTCACCCAAGTTTTACTATGAGAACACGCAGTTTGGAGGTGAGCCGTGTTTTGTTTATGTAGGAAACAGTGAGAAGGAAGATGAAGGGTATATAATGAGTTATGTTAGAGACGAAGATAGAGATAGGTCGGAATTAGTTATAGTTGATGCTTTAAGTATGAAGCAAACAAGTGTAGTGAAATTACCTAGTAGAGTTCCATATGGTTTTCATGGTACCTTTGTTAGTTCTCAATCTTAACTTTGATACATACACTTGTGAAAATATTTGAAAAATTAGTTATACTAAAACTGACACTCTTTAGGCAGCTTGAATATGTGTAATGCAATTAGTGTAGTTCAGAAGTGTAAAGGATATAGAATGTTATTTCGGGCATGCATTAATTGTTTATATCACTGTATATACACTGCTCGATCTATGTTTTGTTGTCTCTAAAATAACCGTTTTTTAGGTTTGTGTCAATTTTCTCATAAACAATAGTACCTGCGATAACAAAGTTCTTGTGTAGAACTTTTGCCATGTTTATTTTCTGGAAACTTGTTTTTTGTTTAAGTCTCACATCGGTCGAAATTTTAATAGCTAATATACCATGGTGCATACATTTTAAGTGATTTGTGATAAGTACTATGTTGTTGATTCTCACATTAGCTTCAAGTAACATACATAATCTATATTATTTGTAGCTCGGTTGAGTTTCATAAATTGGTACAAGTTCCCAACTTTTTAGTTTTTTTGGGCTGTACATGATTTTGGAAACTATATAGTACTACTGTACATTTGCCGGTAATCGATACCATGACCATTCTTTACCCTCTAAAACCCATAACCGCTCACTCCCAAAGACTAATTCTTGTGTAACTATCATCAATTGGCCTTCTCGCTTGACTGGTTGAACCGCTGGTATGGAATAAACCTTGAGGACATATTTGACGTTAATCATTGATGTAAGGGGAAAATAGTTGTCCTTTATCCAAGTAATAAAACGAACAAAATAACTGTAACTCCATCAGTCAATGACGAAGCTTGAACCAAATTGTTGGGGGCTGAAATATCAATTTCCAATTTCAGGGGCCATATTATCAAAACGAAATTTTTAGCATAAACTTAGTTACAAAATACATAAAGCATGATAAATTTTGGGGGCCAGGCCCATCCCTGCCCCTATGAAGCTTCGTCCCTGCCATCAGTGTTAGCTTATGATAAGCCTATATATTCTTGTTATAGCAATAATGGAAATTCTAGATCCAGTATTGAAGTAACATTGTTTTGAGCATTAACGGATTCGTCACTTAAGTAAAGTTCATGTGAAAACTTAATAGTCTTATACGAAGAGCAAGTAATGTCTATGTATACCAAGAAGGAAGAAAACGTAATAGTATTATAGGAATAACGACTCAAACTATGACTAAAAACTGATATATATACCTACACAAGTTCTTAAGTAGTTGAGTAACATTCCCACTAACTTTGTGGGTGATTGATCATAGTATCATACGGAGTAACTTACGAACCAGCAATGAACGTTAATCCCTTACCCTCTAAAGCTCAAACCAAATGAACGTTACACAAAGATATCACCATCACCTTCAAAGTTACCGGACACAAAAAGTTTACCAGAGTTAACTACCGTTAGCCCTTCGTTACTTAACCCACTTCAAAAGCTAGCAGCTTCAACTCTAAACATGTTCGAATGGTCACTTATGGAGCTAGAAAAAACCCTAAAACTACCTAAACCGGTTGACCTGGGGGTTCAGCTCGTTGGAAATTTCATACCAGCTCAAGAGTGTACGGTTCAGCATGGGCTAGAAGTAGTGGGAGAAATACTGGCCGAGTTCAAGCCAAAAGGTGGTCACCATTTTTTATTCCCACATTGGTCAAAGAGAAGAATTTTTAATAGGTAATATAACATGGTGCATATGATTTAAGTAGTTTGATATTAGAGCTATGTTGTTGATTCTTACATGTTGCTTCCATGTAATATACCACATCATGTATTACATGTCTCAACAGTAAGTATCAAAAATTGGTACAAGTTCTCAATTTTTTAGTTATAGGGTCATGCATGACTCCACTCGTCACCATTTTTAACAAAAATGAAGACGAAAACGACCATTTTAGAAAAAAAATAATTAACCAAAATTCGGTTGATCATGACAACATGCAAGTCAACACGGCGTATTATCGTATCGGGGATGAATTTGGATGTGGGCACCATAAATAAAATACCACTTGGACGTAAGACGCGTTTCGTTTATTTAGCAATAGTTGAACCTTGGCAAAAATGCGGTGGTATGGCCAAGGTTGACTTGGTGACACGACATGTCACCAAGTTTTACTAAGGGAACAAACGGTTTGGAAGTGAGCTGTGTTTTGTTCATGCGGGAAACGGTGAGAAGGAAGATCAAGGGTATATATTGAGTTATGTTAGAGACGAAGTTAGAGATAGGTCGGAATTAGTTATAGTTGATGCTTTAAGTATGAAGCAGACGAGCGTAGTGAAATTACCTAGTAGATTTCCATATGGTTTTCAATTTTTCATGGTACTTTTGTTAGTTCTCAAGATTTAGCTAATCAATATTGATATATTTTATATTCTCTTACTTCATGGTACCATGCAATCTTAACTTTGATGCATACACTTAAGAAAATATTTGACAATTTATTTTTATAGATTCTAACACTCCATGCTTATTGTCACTAAATAATTGTTTTTGAGTCTCGTATCAATTTTCTCATGGCATCAACAAAAAAGAGTGCAATGTATTGACGAAACATCAATAAGAAGTTGATTGGGGTAACAAAGTTCTTGCATAGAACTTGTCATGTTTATTCTCTGAAAACTTGTTTTGTGTTCATATCCCACATTGGTCGAAGTGAAGAACTTTTAGTAGGTTATATATGATGGTGCATATAGTTCATGTAATTTGATATAAGTGCTATGTTGCTGATTCTAACATGTTTGTTGCTACTAATATACAAAATCTATATTAATTGCAACCAACACCATTAGCATTAGAAAATTTGTACAAATTATCAAACTTTTTTGTTTTTTAAGATCTGAGAGTTCCTCTATGTATTTAGCTATATTGTTAACCCATCATCTTGTATGTGTGTTGGTACAAGATTTATCGGTTTTGGTTGATGACAATTTACAACTCATACAATCTTCACAATTTGTGCTTTTGTTAGAAGCTTTTGAAAAATTTGATAGTTTCTTTTTTGAACATACGCATATTGTTTATACATTGTCTTGTTTGATGTTAAATTCCAAAATATTTACTATTTCATGTAACTTCTCAACTTTTGTGTTGTACATGATTTTGGATAATGGATCATACTATTATTGTACACTTGTAGTAGGTAACACAAAAACCAACGGTAATTGTTACCATGACCATTCTTTACGCTCTAAAACCCATAACAAAGCACTCTCTAAGTTTCTATTCCAATTGTCCATGGTTCAAAACTGCTATATGAGTTACATTTGTTCAACGTTGTGTAAGCCCAGTTTGGGCTTGTCGTAAAGTCATTTGGTTGACTATAATGGGCCATTTTATCATCAAAATGATTTCTAACGTATTCATGGGTCAAGTTTACCTAAATGTATTCGATTGACCTAATGGATATTTGATTTTAAGAGACTAATTCTTGCTTCTAGTCTTAGTTTGCGTGTCAAAAAGGGTATGTTTGCACATAGCAGGAAAGCATTTAGTATCGTCTCTTTATAACTTTATATAAAGCACAAAGCAAGAAGTTAAAATTGGTATATGCAGGCTTAAGTTTACATTTAGTATCGTCTCTTTATAACTTTATATAAAGTACGATATGTGAGTTGTTCATCAACCAAGAGATGTGGGTTCAAGTGTTAATGAAGACGTATGCAAGATATTAATAGTAAGATATACATGTTACTTGTATTTAGCATCTAACAAACAAGAAGACTGTAAAAACAACACCAAGTTATTTTAAATTTTAAAGTATGTCGTATGTTTAGTGTTAGAAGATTTGTGACTATCATAATTATAATGTATTGTTATGTGAGAAGTCGTAAGTTTAATCCATGGTAGTCACAAACCACCCTGAATTAGGCTACGTTTGGCACTTGAGATTATAGAGAGATTATGATTATTTTTTTTTCAAAAAATAAGTTATTTAAAAAATAATATTTGTTTAGCTGACATAACTTATAAGAGATTATAACAAAAAATAATCTTACATAATCTCTGAAAATAAAATGTTACTTCATGTAGCTTATAAAAATAATCTATTTTATAATCTTTTCAAGAACAACACCAAAGATCAAGAACCACACTACAATGAAAATTAGTTGGTCAAAATGTCAAAATGCATGGGTATTATTTACTCTTTTGGAATTTGTTATTAAGAAAAAAAAAAGAAAACTCCTTTAGAAGAAGGGCCCAAGAATGAAAATTAACTACTATACATTTAGAAACGGAATTGATTTGCATACTCAAACTTTTGATTGGGACAATTCATTGTGTGCATTGGATACATGTACAAAGTTCACAGTGTGCTTTAATTGTTTGTACAGTTGATTGTCCCAATCATAAAGTTGAGTTTGCAAATCACTTCCCATTTAAAAAAGCCGGTTTATTATAAGTTTTTGACCTGTTCACATTCACATCTATACGGTTCATTTGGCCTTCAAAAACCGGGCAAGATTATTGTTATCAATTGGCCTTCTTGTTTGAACCGGTTATTTAGTAAATTGTTTTGACACTAAATAACCGTGTGTGATTTTGGTTATCAAATTTCTAATTGTTTGAAAAAGTGATTAAAAAATATATTCGAAAGGAACACAAATGATAATAGATTACGATCTCTAAACAATCTTTTACCTTTACTTTTTTTGAAAACCGAGTATTTCATGAAGGTTGAAATAAGTTATTTGTTGTTGGTACATTATCATGTATATTGTTAAATGTAAAAAATTATCAAAGTAATTGATGCCAAAATGAGTAACGAAGGGATGAACAACTATACGTAATAGTCTTATAAGAATAACTACTTGTTGTAAAGTCATATATGTCATTTGGTTGGCTACAATGGGTCAACTAATCCTCAAAAAGGTTTTGATATGGATTTTATAGGATATCTAGACCCAACGAGTCTAGATGAGTATTTACAAAAGTGATATCTAGAGTGGCAATCTTAATAGGGTCATGCATGACTCCACCGGCGCTATTTTTGGCGAAAATGAAGACAAACGACCATCTTAGGAGTGGACTAACCGAATTCGGTTAAACATGACCACGGACGAGTCGACACAACATGTTATCGTGTAGAGAATGAATTTGGATGTCGGTACCATAAATAAAAGACTACTTGGACGTAAGACACGTTATGTGTGCTTAGCAATAACTGAACCTTGGCCAAAATGGAGTTGGTGACTAGATGTGTCACTAAGTTTTACTATGGGAACGCGCAGTTTGGAGGTGAGCCGTGTTTTGTTCCTGTAGGAAACGGTGAGAATGAAGATGAAGGGTATATAATGAGTTATGTTAGAGACGAAGATAGAGATAGGTCGGAATCAGTTATAGTTGATGCTTTAAGTATGAAGCAAACTAGCTAAGTGTAGTGAAATTACCTAGTAGAGTTCCATATGGTTTTCATGGTACCTTTGTTACTTCTCAAGATTTAGCTAATCCATATTGATATATTTTATATTCTCTTACTTCATAGTACCATGCAATCTTAACTTTGATACATACACTTATGAAAATATTTGACAATTTTTTTAATAGATTCTGACACTCGATCTTGAGGCAGCTTGAATATGTATAACGCTCAAATTAGTGTAGTTCACAAGTGTAAATGATATCGAATATTTTTTCGGATGCGCGTAACTTTTCTATCACCATACTACTCCATGTTTAGTGCCACTCAATAATCGTTTTTGAGTTTCATATCAATTTTCTCATGGCGTCAACAAAAAGAGTGCAATGTATTAACTATACATAAATAAGACGTTGATTGGGGTAACCAAGTTCTTGCGTGAGAACGGTAGAACTTTGCCATGTTTATCCTACATCGGTCAAAGTGAAGAACTTTTAATAGGTTATATATGATGGTGCATATGGTTCAGGTAACTTGTTGTAAGTGCTATGTTGGTGATTCTAACATGTTGGCTTCTACTAATATACAAAATCTATATTAATGGCTACCAACAGGATTAGGATTATAAATTGGTACAAATCATCAAAGTTTTTCGTTTTTTAAGATCCGAGAGTTTCTCTATGTATTTAGCTATGTTGCTAACCCATCATCTTGTATGTGTGTTGGTACAAGATTTATCGGTTTTGGTTGTTGACAATTTATAACTCATACAATCTTCACAATTTGTGTCTTGGTAAGAAGTTTTGATAATTAGATAGTTTATCTTCTAGACGTACATGCTACTCATATTTCATTAGAGCTAACAAACAAGAAGACCGTAAAACTATATAGTTATTGTAAAGTATGTCGTAACTCGAATGTTTAGTGTTAGAAGGTTTGTGTCTATCATGCATAAATTATAATGTATTCTAATGTGAGGGGTCTTAAGTTTAATCCGTGGTAGTTACAAACCACCCTCAATTAGCCACACTGATTTTCTGAAAAGCAAGACTTTATCTAATTTAAAACATATGAATTAGTTGGTCAAAATCATGGGTACTATCGAGTGAAAAAAAAGGCAATTATTTTTAAAAAGTACTATAATTGATAGATATAAGCGGACGAAAAAGTATAAAAACGGACGAAAACCGATAAAACGGATAAAAGCGATAAAATGGACGAAACCGATACAAATGGAGGAAAATGGACAAAACGTATAAAAGCAGATGATAACGGATAAAAATGTATGAAAACCTAAGAAACGGATGAAAACGTAAGAAAACGGACGAAAACGTAAGAAAACAAACGAAAACATTTAAAACGGATGAGACCGTATAAAAATAGTCAAAACGTAGTAAAGCGGACGAAACGTAAGAAAATGTATGATAACTAGCAAAACGTAAATAAAAGAAAAAAATGTTTAGGGACGGTGGATGCAATTTTCGCTAAACCACATGTACCATTTATGTAATTTACCCTAGGGATGGTGGATGCAATTTTCTCAAATTCACGTGGAAAAATGGTCATCACAAGTTTTCATTGCCCATAAAAGATAAAAGTACTCAAAAGCAAAAAAGAGTGTTCGCTAACCGAAAAACAAACGGTTTCAAGTACGATACTTTTTTTAAAACATTTACCAAAAAAAAAAAAAAACTTTTTAGAAGAAGGGCCCAACAATGAAAATTAGCTACTCCACATTTAGAAAACCCGGTTTATTATAAGTTTTTGACCTGTTTACATTCACATCTATACCGTTCATTTGGCCTTCAAAAAGCGGGCAAGATTATTGTTATCAATTGCCTTCTTGTTTGAACCGGTTATTTAGTAAATTGTTTTGACACTAAATAACCGTGTGTGATTTTGGTTATCAAATTTCTAATTGTTTAAAAAGGTAATAAACAATTATATCTTTTACCTTTACTTTTTCTGAAAACCGAATATTTCATGAAGGTTGAAATAAGTTATTTGTTGTTGGCACATTATAATGTATATTGTTAAATGCAAAAAATTATCAAAGTCATTGATGCCAAAATGAGTAACGAAGTGATGAACAACTATACGTAATAGTCTTATAAGAATAACTACTCAAAAAATTATCAAAGTCATTGATTGCTAGCAGCTAGGTCGACCACCTTAGAAGCTAATCACATGGGCTCATTTTTTTCATTTTTACGATAAACGTTACACCTTATTACATGCTCAATTCAAATAAAACGGTACACAATGATAAGACCACCACTTTCAAAGTTACTAGACACAAAAAAGTTACCAGAGTTAATGACCGTTAGTCCACCTTTATTTAACCCACTTCAAAAGCTAGCAGCTTCAGCTCTAGACATGTTTGTATGGTCACTTATGGAGCTAGAAAATAACCATAAGCTACCTAAACCGGTTGACCAGGCATTTCAACTTTTTGTAAATTTCGCACCGGTTCAAGAATGTCTCGTTCAGCATGGATTAGAAGTAGTGGGAGAAATACCGGCTCAGTTAAGTGAGGTCTACTCAACAAATGTCACAAACCCATATTCAAGCCAAAAGGTGCTCACCATTTTTTATTCCCACATCGGTCAAAGAGAAGAATTTTTAATAGCTAATATAGCATGGTGCATATGATTTAAGTAGTTTGATATAAGTGCTATGTTGTTGATTCTTACATGCTGCTTTCATGTAATATGAGAAGCAAACAAGTTTGAACCAACAACATAGAACTTATATCAACCTTCTCTAATTATATCCACCATGATATATAAGCTATTAAAAGTTCTTCTCTTCAACTGATGTGGGATTTAAATATAAAACAAGTTCTCAAAAAGAAAACACGACAAAGTCTACAAAAGAACTTTGTTACCCCAATCAACGAACTATTTATATTTTGTTAAATCAATGCACTTTTTTTGTTAACGCTATGAGAAAATTGATACAAAACTCGAAACGTCTATTTAGGTGAAAATAATAACGGAGCAGTATAGTCATAAAATATTATGCATATATTCGAAAAAATATTTGATATCATTTACACTTCTGAACTACATTAAGATGATGAGTCAACAACATAGCTAAATACATTAAGAAAAGAACCTATCAAATTTTGTACTTCAACACTTTGACACATACAAGATGATGAGTTAGCAACATAGCTAAATACATTAAGAAGATGAACTATGAAAAAGTTTGATAATTTGTACCAATTTTTTAATGCTATTCCTGTTGGTTGCTATTAATATTTTGTTAAATCAATGCACTCTTTTTGTTAACGCTATGAAAAAATTGATACGAAACTCGAAACGTCTATTTAGGTGAAAATAATAACGGAGCAAAGATAGTCATAAAATATTATGCATATATTCGAAAAATATTTGATATCATTTACACTTCGAACTACATTAAGATGATGAGTCAACAACGTAGCTAAATACATTAAGAAAAGAAACTATCAAATTTTGTACTTAAACACTTTGACACATACAAGATGATGAGTTAGCAACATAGCTAAATACATTAAGAACATAAACTATGAAAAGTTTGATAATTTGTACCAATTTTTTAATGCTATTCCTGTTGGTTGCTATTAATATAGATTTTGTATATTAGTAGAAACCAACATGTTAGAATCAGAAACATAGCACTTATATCAAGTTACATGAACCATATGCACCATTGTATATAACCTATTAAAATTTCTTCACTCCAACCAATGTGGGATATGAACACAAAACAAGTTTCGAGAAAATAAACATGGCAAAAGTTCTACGCAAGAACTTTATTACCCCAATCAACGTCTTATTTATGTCCCGTTAATACACTGCACTCTTTTTTGTTGATGCCATGAGAAAATTGATACGAGACTCAAAAACAATTATTTAGTGACAATAAGCATGGAGTAGTATAGTGATAAAAAGTTACGCGATTCGAAAAATATTCGATATCATTTACACTTATGAACGCACTAATTTGAACGTTATACATATTCAAGCTGCCTCAAGAGTGTCAGAATCTATAAAATAAATTGTCAAAATTTTCATAAGTGTATGTATCAAAGTTTAAGATTGCATGGTATGCATGAAGTAAGAGAATATAAAATATAGGGCAAATGATAAAAAAAAGTATCATATACTTGCCATCATTTTCTCTTGTGGGTAGCGAACAAAAAAATTTGTTTTTGTGGGTACTATACTTTCAAATTCATCCTCTTTAGGGTATTTTGCGAAATTTTTGGACATTTTTGCCCCTCTTAGCTAATAGAAATTTTTTTTCCCGAAGGGCAAAAATGTCACATAGTACCCTAAAGAGGATGAATTTGAAAGTATAGTACCTACAAAAGCAAAAATTTGTTCGCTACCCACAAGAGAAAATGGTGGCAAGTATGATACTTTTTTTTATCATTTGCCCTAAAATATATCAATATTGATTAGCTAAATCTTGAGAACTAACAAAAGTACCGTGAAAACCATATGGAACTCTACTAGGTAATTTCACTACACTTGCTTCATACTTAAAGCATCAACTATAACTAATTCCGACCTATCTCTATCTCCGTCTCTAACATAACTCAATATATACCCTTGATCTTCCATCGAGCCGCTTCCTATAGGAACAAAACATCGTTCACCTCCAAACCGTTTGTTCCCATAGTAAAACTTGGTGACATGTCGTGTCACCAAGTCAACCTTGGCCATATCACTGCATTTTTACCAAGGTTCAACAATTGCTAAATAAACAAAACGTGTCTTACGTCCAAGTAGTATTTTATTAATGGTGCCCACATCCAAATTCATCCAAGATACGATAACGTGCCGTGTCGACTTGCCTATTGTCATGATCAACCGAATTTCGGTTAATTATTTCGTCCTAAAAGGGTCGTTTTCGTCTTCATTTTTGTTAAAAATGGTGTCGAGTGGAGTCATGCATGACATTATAATTAAAAATTTGAGAACTTGTATCAATTTTTGATACTTATGCTTTTTCATCTAATACATGATGTTGTATAATATACAAAATTTTTATTATGAGAATTTGGAGCTAGGCCATCAATTGGTACAAGCTATAAACTTTTTTGTTTTTTAACGTCTGAAAGTTTTTCTTCTTAATGTATTTAGTGATGTTGTTAACCCATCATCTTATATGTGTGTTAGTACAAGAATTATCAGTTTCGTTGATGACAATTTACAACTCATACATGCTCTACATTTGGTGTTTTTTAAGAAGTTTTTGAAGATAGATAGTTTCTTTACACATATTGTTGATACATTGTCTTGTTTGATATTAAATTAAAAATATTTACTAGGTCATGTAACTTCTCGACTTTTTGGGTTGTACAAGTTTTTGAAAATGGATCATATTGCGATTGGTCCATGGTTCTAAACTGCTATATGAGTTACATTTGATCAAATTTGTGTAAGCCTAGTTAGATGGTTAGTAGAATTGTCAAAAACTCACTTAGTTGACTATAATGGGTCAATCATCATTAAATGGTTTCTATACGGTTCATTTGGCCTTCAAAAAGCGGGCAAGATTCTTGTTATCAATTGGCCTTCTTGTTTGAACCGGTTATTTAGTTAATTGTTTTGACACTAAATAACCGTGTGGGTTATCAAATTTCTAATTGTTCAAAAAAGTAATAGTAATAAAAAAAAATATATTCGAAAGGAGCACAAATGATAACAGATTACGATCTCCAAACAATCGATCTTTTACTTTTACTTTTTCTGAAAACCGAGTAGTTCATGAAGGTTGAAATAAGTTATTTGTTGTTGGTACATTATCATGTACTAGCGGTACCCGCACGATGCGGTGGCGGGTACCTCAATGACTAAATTTTCAATGAACAAATGTTATTTTATTTTGAGTGCTTGATTTCGATTTATGTTTTGGAAGCTTAATTAGATTGTATATTATGGTTAAAGATTTATATATTTTGGTGAAGGAGTGAATTAAAACGTTAAAAAAAAAAAAAAAAAAAAAAAAAAAAAAAATAGATACGGTGGATGCAATTTTCGCTAAATCACATGTACCATTATGTAATTTACCCTAGGGATGGTGGATGCAATTTTCGCAAATTCACGGGACAAAATGGTAATCACAAGTTTTCACCGCCCATAAAAGATAAAAGTACTCAAAAAAAAAAAAAAAAAAAAAAAAAATGGTCACTAACCGAAAAAACAAACGGTTTCAAATATGATACTTTTTTTAAAACGTATGCCAAAAAAAATTTACTTTTAGAAGAAGGACCCAACAATGAAAACTACTCCACATTTAGAAAACCGGTTTATTATAAGATTTTGACATGTTTCACATTCACATCTATACGGTTCATCCGGCCTTCAAAAAGGCGACAAGACTCTTATTATGAATTGGCCTTCTTGTTTGACCGGTTGAACCGGTTATTTAGTAAATTGTTTTGACACTAAATAACCGTGTGTGATTTTGGTTGTCAAATTTCTAATTGATTAAAAAAGTAATAAAAAGATATATTCGAAAGGAACACAAATGATAACAGATTACGATCTCCAAAATTACTTTTTTTGAAAACCGAGTAGTTCATGACGGTTGAAATAAGTTATTTGTTGTTGGTAAATTATCATGTAAATTGTTAAATGCAAAAAATTATCAAAGTCATTGATGCCAAAATTAGTAACGAAGTGATGAACAACTATAAGTAATAGTATTATAAGAATAACTACTTGTTGTAAACTCATATATGTCATTTGGTTGACTACAATGGGTCAACTCATCCTCAAAATGGTTATGACATGGATTTGTAGGATATTAATTGGGTCATGCATGACTCTACCCGACGCTATCTTTTGCGAAAATGAAGAAGAAACGACCATCTTAGAAGTGGATTAACAAAAATTCGGTTGAACATGACAATGGACGATTCGACACAACATTTTATCGTGTAGAGAATGAATTTGGATGTCGGTACCATAAATAAAAGACTGCTTAGACGTAAGACACGTTATGTGTACTTAGCAATAGCTAAACCTTGGCCAAAATGCAGTTGGTGACTAGATGTGTCACCAAGTTTTACTATGGGAACACGCAGTTTGGAGGTGAGCCGTGTTTTGTTCCTGTTGGAAATGATGAGAAGGAAGATGAAGGGTATATAATGAGTTATGTTTGAGACGAAGATAGAGATAGGCGGAATTAGTTATAGTTGACGCTTTAAGTATGAAGCAAACGAAATGAGTGTAGTGAAATTACCTAGTAGAGTTCCATATGGTTTTCATGGAACCTTTGTTAGTTCTCATGATTTAGCCAATCAATATTGATATGTGTTTATATTATCTTACCTTCAATACATACACTTGTAAAAATATTTGAAAATTTAATTTTGTAGAAACCGACACTCTTTGATGCACTTGAATATGTATAACACTCAAATTAGTGTAGTTCATAAGTGTAAATGATATCGAATATTATTTGGATATGCATACTTTGTTATCGCTATATTACTCCATGTTTACCGTCACTAAATAGCCATTTTCGAGTTTCGTATCAATTATCTCATAGCGTTAACAAAAAGAGTGCATTGATTTAACAAAATATAAATAGTACGTTGATTGGGCCAACAAAGTTCTTGTGTAGACTTTGCCATGTTTATTTTCTCGAAAACTTGTTTTATGTTTAAATCCCACATCAGTTGAAGAGAAGAACTTTTAAGAGCTTATATATCATGGTGGATATACATAGAGTAGGTTGATATAAGTTCTATGTTGTTGGTTCTAGCTTGTTTGCTTCTCGTAATATACAAAATTTGTATTACGAGATTCTAGAGTTGGGCCATCAATTGGTACAAGCTTTCAACTTTTTTGTTTTTAACGTCCGAAAGTTTTTCTTTTTAATGTATTTATGGAAACGTTTATGGGCCATTTAAAAACGTCTTTACTATTACAAACATATATTTAAGCTCAATTGAAGACTCGATAGTTTACAAATGTTATAATTATAGAACTTTTTTGAATTTTATTCATAAATATACATACATTTATATAAATTACACAAATGTTTACGGCGTACCCGTTTCTTGAATATTGGGATATTGGCGTTTCTACCGCCCGTCCATCCCGTTCCGTGTCCGTATCCGTCCCGTGCAACATAGGATAGCACCACCACCTTCAAAGTTACTAGACACAAAAAGTTACCACATTTAACGACCGTTCGTCCACCGTTACCTATCCCACTTCAAAAGCTAGCAGCTTCAACTCTAGACATGTTCGAATGGTCACATACGGAGCCGAAAAAACCATAAGTTACCAAAACCGTTGACCCCGCAGCTCAACTCATTGGAAATTTTGCACCGTTCAAAAGTGTCCGGTCCAAGACGGGCTAGAAGTAGTGGGAGAAATATTGGTCAAGTTAAGTAGGGTCTACTTAAGAAATGGTGCCAACCAAGGTTTTCAAGATCGGGATCTTACTCGGGATCGCTCTCGTTTTACAAGATCGAATCGTAAGATCGGATCGGGATCCTAAGATCATATTATAATGTCATTTTCTTAATAGTTTTTGTAGTATTATTCAAATCTACAAATTATTATATATCATTAACACAAAATTATATGAATGTTTTATGAAAATGTTTAAATTATGAATATGAAATGTTTAAGAAGATTAACATGTTGTTTTTAACATTCCATAAATTATGTCCCATATTTTTTTAGGTTTTTAGTTAGCTATTCAAAAAAAGTAAGATCGGATCGGATAAGATCTTAAGATTATTTGGTCAAGATCGGGATCTTATAAGATCCTAAGTGTGCTAAGATCCTATATAAGAACCATATCGTTTTTGCTTTGTAGTATCGTAAAATCGTAAGATCCTAAAATCAAGTTCGGGATCCTGACAACTATGGTGCCAACCCATATTTTGAGCCAAAAGGTGGTCACCATTTTTATTCCCACATTGGTGAAAGAGATCAACTTGAAATAGCTAATATAGCATGGTGCATATTATTTAACTAATTTGATATAAGTGTATGTTGTTGATTTTGACATGTTGGTTTCGTGTAATATATAATGACATCTTTATTGCATGAAACCAGCAATTCAAAGCCATAAATTGGTACAAGTTATCAACTTTTTAGTTTTTCAAGATCCGAGAGTTTTTCTTCTTAATGTATTTAGCTATGTTTTTAACTCATCATCTTGATGACAATTTACAGCTCATACAAGTTCCAAATTTTGTATTTTTGCATAAGTGTTTTGATAATTTCTCTTCTAGACGTATGCATATTGTTGATACATTGTCTTGTTTGATATTAATTAAAATATTTACTATGTCATGTAACTTCTCGACTCGTTGGGTTGTGCATGTTTTGGATTATGGTACTATTGTAGTGAGTAACGTACACAACGGTGGTGTACTTAGTAATAGCTGAACCTTGGCCAAAATGCAGTTGGTGACTAGATGTGTCACCAAGTTTTACTATGGGAACACACAGTTTGGAGGTGAGCCGTGTTTTGTTCATGTAGGAAACGGTTAGAGACGAAGATAGAGATAGGTCGGAATTAGTTATAGTTGATGCTTTAAGTATGAAGCAAACAAGTGTAGTGAAAAATACCTAGTAGAGTTTCATATGGTTTTCATGGTACCTTTGTTAGTTCTCAATCTTAACTTTGATACATACACTTGTGAAAATATTTGAAATATTAATTATATTAAAACTGACACTCTTTAGGCAGCTTGAATATGTGTAATGCAATTAGTGTAGTTCAAAAGTGTAAAGGATATAGAATGTTATTTCGGGCATGCATTAATTGTTGATCACTATATATACACTGCTCGATCTATGTTTTGTTGTCTCAAAAATGACCGTTTTTTAGTTTTGTGTCAATTTTCTCATAAACAATAGTACTTGGGATAACAAAGTTCTTGTGTAGAACTTTTACCATGTTTATTTTCCGAAACTTGTTTTTGTTTAAGTCCCACATCGATCGAAGAGGAGAAATTTTAGTAGCTAATATACCATGTTTGGTCCTGTAGTACATTTTAAGTTATTTGTAATAAGTACTATGTTGTTGATTCTCACATTAGCTTCAAGTAACATATACATAATCTATAGAAAATTACATGTTTGGTCCCTATAGTATACCCCAAATAACAACTTTAGTCTTTAAATCATTTTATTACACCACATATACCTATTTTGAAACCTTGCACTTATTTAGTCCGTATTTTGGATGGGCGTTAGTGCATCCGTTGAGTGTTATCTTGTTATTAGTCCCTCCGTTAATAATTTTGCACCGTTAGTCATATTTTTCAAATATAGTTTTCCTAGTTAGTTCCTCCGTTAATAATAGTTATCGCTCGTTTTTTACGTTTTGCCGTTTTATCCGTTGCTTCGCTTTTATCCGTTCCCCGTCTTTTTGTTTTTCGTCCATTTTTCTCGTTTTGCGGTTTTATCCGGACAAAATGTAAAAACGGGCGAATACTACCTAAAAGGGCAAAAATACCTAAAACGGACAAAGCATAAAAATAAACAAAACGTAAAACAAATAGACGAAACGTAAAGAAGGTGCGAAAACTACCTAAAACGGACCAAAACGTATAAAACAAAAAAAAACGTAAAGAAGGATGAAAAAGTAAAAACGTGCAAACGGATAAAAACAAATGAAAGCGGATAAAACGTAAGAAAATGGGCGAAACGGATAAAAAAACAAACGAAAGCAGATAAAACGAATAAAACGTAAAAAGCGGATGAAAAATGGGCAAAACGGAAAAAAGCGAATGATAACGTATAAAACGTAAAACGGATAAAACAAACGAAACGGATAAAACCGGCATAAACGTAAAACGGGCGGCGTAAAAATGGACGAAAACGGACAAGCACGTAAAAACGGACAAAGACATATAAAACGTAAAAAGCGTGCGAAACGGATAAAAAGCGAATGAAAACGGATAAAAGGTTAAAATGGGCAAAATGGATAAAAAATTAACGAAACGGATAAAAACGAATGAAAGCGGACAAAAGGTTAAAATGAGCGAAACGGATAAAAATAAATGAGCGAAAATGGATAAAACGAAAAAAAAAAGCGAAAAAAGCGTAAAAACGAATAAAAAAGACAAAACGTAAAACCGGGCGAAAACATATAAAAAGCAGAGGAAAAGGGATAAAACGAAAAAATGGACGAAAAACAAAAAAGACGGGGAACGGATAAAACGAACGAAAACGGATAAAACGGGCAAAACGTAAAAACGGCGATAACTATTATTAACGGAGGAACTAACTAGGAAAACTATATTTGAAAAAATAGGACTAACGGTGCAAAATTATTAACGGAGGGACTAACAACATAACACTCAACGGATCGCACTAACGCCCATCCAAAATACGGACTAAATAAGTGCAAGGTTTCAAAATAGGTATATGTGGTGTAATAAAAATGATTTAAAGACTAAAGTTGTTATTTGGGGTATACTATAGAGACCAAACATGTAATTTTTTCTATAGATTATGTATATGTTACTTGAAGCTAATGTGAGAATCAACAACATAGTACTTATCACAAATAACTTAAAATGTACTAGAAGGACCAAATATGGTATATTAGCTACTAAAATTTCTCCTCTTCGACCGATGTGGGACTTAAACAAAAAACAAGTTTCCAGAAAATAAACATGGTAAAAGTTCTACACAAGAACTTTGTTATCCCAAGTACTATTGTTTATGAGAAAATTGACACAAAACTAAAAACGGTCATTTTGAGACAACAAAACATAGATCGAGCAGGTATATATAGTGATCAACAATTAATGCATGCCCGAAATAACATTCTATATCCTTTACACTTTTGAACTACACTAATTGCATTACACATATTCAAGCTGCCTAAAGAGTGTCAGTTTTAATATAATTAATATTTCAAATATTTTCACAAGTGTATGTATCAAAGTTAAGATTGAGAACTAACAAAGGTACCATGAAAACCATATGAAACTCTACTAGGTAATTTCACTACACTTGTTTGCTTCATACTTAAAGCATCAACTATAACTAATTCCGACCTATCTCTATCTTCGTCTCTAACCGTTTCCTACATGAACAAAACACGGCTCACCTCCAAACTGTGTGTTCCCATAGTAAAACTTGGTGACACATCTAGTCACCAACTGCATTTTGGCCAAGGTTCAGCTATTACTAAGTACACCACCGTTGTGTCGTTACTCACTACAATAGTACCATAATCCAAAACATGCACAACCCAACGAGTCGAGAAGTTACATGACATAGTAAATATTTTTAATTAATATCAAACAAGACAATGTATCAACAATATGCATACGTCTAGAAGAGAAATTATCAAAACACTTATGCAAAAATACAAAATTTGGAACTTGTATGAGCTGTAAATTGTCATCAAGATGATGAGTTAAAAACATAGCTAAATACATTAAGAAGAAAAACTCTCGGATCTTGAAAAACTAAAAAGTTGATAACTTGTACCAATTTATGGCTTTGAATTGCTGGTTTCATGCAATAAAGATGTCATTATATATTAATAGATATGTTGAACATTAATACGGAGTATAAATCAACACCTTCTCCAAAATTACCCACTGGCTTTTAGAAGATCTTGATCGCATTTCATTAAATAATATTGCGTTCAAATAATTAGTATAGTTCATAAGTGTAAATGATATCGAATTTTCGGATGTGCATAACTTTTCTGTCACTATACTAGTCCATTAAATTGTCAATTTTCTCATAGCGTCAATGTATTCAAACAAAAAATATATAATACTTGATTGGGGTAACAAAGTTCTTGTGTAGAACTTTTGCCATGTTTATTTTCTGAAAACTTGCTTTATGTTTAAATCCCATATCGGTCAAAGAGAAGAAATCTAATAGGTAATGCTATGTTTTTGAATTGTCATGCTAGTACAAAGTGTTTATTATCAGCATTGTCCGTAGACAATCCTTAATTGGTACAAGATCTCAACTTTTTAGCTTTTCAAGATACGAGAGTTTTAGGCTACAGCTAGTCGCTAAAGGCTTTTTTTTGGGTAAAGGGAGTAATCCTGCACCTGGTAAATATATTAACCAAATAAACGTTTAAGTACAATGTATATGAGTGAAATCCCATATATCAGCCCGTTACATAGGCATAGAGCTTACATAACAAGATACTTCCTATTTTCTAAACAAGAAAACAAACCACTACTCAAATGAAAACAAATGACACAACGACATAAGATTACTTCCTAGGACCTTGAAACTTTGTGCCATACATGGCATTAAAGGCATCCAAATTCCCAGGAAGATCACGAACCTGCTTCGCATAGTCATCGAAGTCATAGTCATCATACTCATCTTCAAACTCTTGGCCACCACCAAATATATTAGCATACTCATCAAATGGGTTAGCAACAACCTCATCTTCGAATCGACACCTCAATCTCTCCCACTTTAGAAAAAGGGTTAGCTCTCTTAGTAGAAGAGGTAGACGAATAGGTTGACCATCATCATCCACAAGAGTAGCTTTCCCATCAATAATTAGTTTTTCAAGCTTACCAATTTTCTCAACTATGGGAGTAGAACCAACATCTATTGTTCTCATTGAATCACTCACAAGCGGAACATGTGATGTAGAACCGTCTTAATCGACTCATCCTCATTAACCTCCATTGTACGACTAGTATCCACATCTCATATCGTCCATATTAAGAGCATCATCTTGATTAGACGTAGTGATCCCGGTTCCACCATACTAGCCACATTAGAAGCCATCGCCTTACCGACATTTACTTTCTTGGGTTCGGAGGAGGCTTTTGGGCGATATTCAAAATGCTTGCCCACCACAGTTTAGTAGAACCTCCTCGACCGGATTCGCCCAACTTGCTTTCCTTCTTCTTATTGTTAACAATATGAAAACCATCACTTACGTCCTTATGAGGTTGAGCGATGGAATCACAACCTTAGGACAATCCACCAAAGTATGTCCAAATACCCGACATTTCTCACATCTAGGCGGTTTCCATTCATATTCAACACGGATCTTCTCAATAGTCGAACCCGTACCATCAAGTAAAGGAATCTCGACGGTGAGGCTGTCCCTAAGAACCTCATCCGACTTCACTTCAATCATACACTTAACAAAACTACTACGGCCCCAAGATTCTTTGCACATTTGACTAGTAAAAGCATCTAACCTTTTGGGCGTACCAATCAATGTAGCAAGAAGATCGAGCCGTCATCGAAAACATAGCTAAAGGAACATCATGGAATTTAACCCACACCGAATGTTAGTCAAATCCTCTTTAAGCAAGTTGGTGTTCAATGTCCATGGTTTAAGAATAATAGGAACATTACGAATCAACCAAGGACCATTATCAAGAACATCATCAACGCCTTTTTTCGAATTAAACTTGAAGAAGAAGAATCCTTAGCATTCATCATAACCTTTTGTAAACCATACTTAGCCCACGTATTGCGAACATAATAGTCAACAACAGAAAAGCAAGGCGTTGACCAAGGAAGTATCCGTAAAGAGTATTCTCAAACCTCATGTTCACCTCTTCCACCACTTTCATCGGGACTAAAGGCTTTGGCTTCACTCAAATAGAAAACTTGATGCAAGACTTTTCAAGATCCCGAGTTTATTCTTGGTGGTTGATTATTCTTGGGACGTCGATGGGTCATTTTCATCCTATTCCATTAGGGTTTGAAGTTATATTCAGATCGCATCGTTCATTTATTATGGTATTGTTAAGTTGTAACCCTAGATCGCATGTGACGTATCCCTTCATGTGATCTTGGATCCGCTGATTTTTGGTTTGAGATCAAATTGTGTATCGATCGAGTGGTTACGTGAGGATTTGATGGCTGGGTGAAACCCTAATATTTTAGGGTTTTATTATTGTTCGTGGTGGCTGGATATTGGGATCCTTATCTTTAGGGTTTCGTTTTTATTATCTTGTCTACCTTGGTATCACTATTTGATGGGTTATGTTCTGCATGATGGCTGATTAGGCTATTTTTTGCCTGACCTGGGTAGTCATAATGATGCATCTATTGTATAATCTCCAAGGGTTGATATGAATATTGTTCGAGTTGTGTATCTTGCGGATTGTTCAGATTTGGACCTCGTTTGGTATGCTTATTAGGGAGGTTACTATTGTGATTGGACTGCTGTGATGGATGTGGCTATGGAAGCTTTTGGTGATAAGGAGTTTGTGGCCTCTAGTGGTTGTTTGTGTTACTAATGCATCTACGCATGATACATGTGGTCATCATGCTTGCTTGGGTGTGATGCTGGATTGTGTCTGCTCCTATTCCCGGTTCGCTGCTTTTTGCTATTATGGGGTGAATGGTATTAGTGCATTTAGAAGTTCCTGCATCTGTGTGGGATTTATGGTTCGTTGTCATGTTAGTGAGCCGCGAAGGCTATTTGGAAGATGCTACTGAAGTACTCTGCATGGACATCTCAAGGTTTAAGAGTTAACACTTTTGTTGTGTTAGCTATAGTTGAGTCGGTTTCAACCATTTTGATGGTTTAGAATTCGAAAGATATTTTAGTTTCTTTCTTTGGTTGTTATAGGAATGGTGTGTCATTCTTATTTTGTTTGTTTTGGTAGTTGCACCGTGGTGCATTCTTGTATTGGTTGTAGTTAGTTGACATTTATGGCCTGTCATAAATGATTTAGTGGTTGTGTCAGCGTTTGCTTGCGGTTAATGTGGTACTTGACTACATTCCATTGTACTTAAACGTTTTTGGAGTAATATATTTTACCGGTGGAATGCCCTTTACCAAAAAAAAAAAAAAAAAAAAACGAGTTTATCCTCTTGATGTATTTAGCTATGTTGTTAACTCATCATATTGTTGATACATTGTCTTGTTTGATGTTAAATTCTAAATATATTTACTATGTCGTGTAACTTCTTGACTTTTTGGGTTTACTAGTTTTTGAAAATGGATCATACTAATGTACATTTGTAGTGAGTGTTGTGGAATAACCGCGATAATATCTCACCGACTAGGTAAAAAGTGTGCAATCATTCACACTCTTTAACCTCTAAAACCTACAACGAGACACTCCCAAAGTTTATATTCCAATCGATCCATATATGGCTCAAAAATGCTATATGAGTTGCATTTGTTCAATTTGTAGTCTTCAAAATTATTGTAATTATAGGGCCATGCATGACTCCACCCGACGCCATCTTTAATGAAAATGAAGACGAAAACGACCCTTTCAGGAGTGAACTACTTAACCGAAATCCGGTTGAACATGACAACGGGCAAGTCGACACTCGTAATCGTATCGGGGATGAATTTGAATGCGAGCACCATAAATAAACACTACTTGGACGTAAGCCATGTTATGTTTATATTGCAATAGCTAAGCTTGACAAAAATGCAGTGCTATGGCCAAGCTGGTTGACTTGGTGACAGGACATGTCACCAAGTTTTACAACGGGAACGAACGGTTTGGAGGTGAAATGTGGTTTGTTCCTGTAGAAACGACAAGAAGGAAGATGGGAGGGTATATAATGAGTTATGCTAGATATGAAGATACTTCACAATTAGTTATCGTTGATGCTTTAAGTATGAAGCAAACGAGTGTAGTGAAATTACCTAGTAGAGTTTTATATGGTTTTCATTGTACCTCCCAAGTTTTAGCTAATCAATATTAATCCATGTTTATTTTGTCTTGCTTCATGGTAACATACGATCATAACTTTAATACAAACACTTGTTAAAACATGTTATCGAACAACGGAATGCGTACATTTGAAAATTTCATTCTAGTCGTAATTTTTCTATTTTTGAAGAACAAATTTGAAAGAAGAGATGCCAAAACCCTTGTAACTTACCTCGAACATCCTACCTACAGAAACTGACACTCTTGAGACAGCTTGAATATGTATAACGCTTAAGTTAGTGTAGTTAAGTGTAAATGATATCGAATATTATTTCGGATATGCATACTTTGTTATCACTGTATTACTCCATGTTTATTGTCACTAAATAGTCGTTTAAGAGTTTAGTATCAATTTCTCATAGTGTCAACAAAAAAGCGTGCAATGTATTAACGAAACATAATAATACTTAACTAGGGGTGATAGAGTTCTTGTGTAGAACTTTTGCAATGTTTATTTTATGAAAACTTGTTTAAATCCCACATCGGTCTAAGAGGGGAGCTTTTAATAGGTTATATACCATGGTGCATATCACTTGAATAATTTGATATAAGTGCTATGTTGTTGATGCTAACATATTGGTTTTTATTAATATACATAATCTATATTAATAGGTCTAATTGTTGCATCAAAAATTAGTACAAGTTCTCAATTTTTTTGTTTTTTAAGATTTTTTTAAAATCGGAGAGTTTCTTTTAATGTATTTAGCTATGTTGTTAACTCATTACATACACATATCCTTTTAAAATCGGAGAGTTTCTCTTCTTAATGTATTTAGCTAAGTTGTTAACTCATCATCTTGTATGTGTGTAATACAAGATTTATCGGCTTCGTTAATGACGATAAGTTTTTAAGATCCTTTTAAAATCGGAGAGTTTCTTTTCTTAATTTATTTAGCTAATCTGAGAGTTTCTCTTAATGTATTTAGCTATGTTGTTAACTCATCACATACACATAGCATTTTAAAATCGGAGAGTTTCTCTTAATGTGTATTTAGCTATGTTGTTAACTCATCATCTTCTATGTGTGTAATACAAGATTTACCGGCCGTTAATGATGATAAGTTTTAAGATACTTTTAAAATCGGAGAGTTTCCTTTCTTAATGGAGTTAATTGCATTTTTGGTCCTTGTGGTTTGGCCAAATTGCAGGTTTGGTCCTCAAAACTTTGAAAGTGCAAAAATAGTACCCATTTTAAAGTTTGGGTTGCATTTTTGTCCTTATCGGTGTGAAATGACCAAATTACCCTTGTCTTTTTTTGAAGAAGACAAAGGGTATTTTAGTCATTTAACTTTATCCAAGGACCAAAAATGCAATCCAAACTTCAAAATAGGGACTATCACTGCATTTTCAAAGTTTTGGAGACCAAACCTGCAATTTGGCCAAACCACAAGGACCAAAAATGAAATTAATGTATTTAGTTATGTTGTTAACTCATCATCTTGTATGTGTGTAATACAAGATTTATCGCTTTTGTTAATGTTGCATCACAAATTGGTACAAGTTCTCAATTTTTTAGTTTTTTAAGATTTTTTTAATATCAGAGAGTTTCTCTTATTGTATTTAGCTATGTTGTTAACTCATCACATACACATATTCTTTTAAAATCAGAGAGTTTCTCTTCTTAATGTATTTAGCTATGTTGTTAACTCATCATCTTGTATGTGTGTAATACAAGATTTACCGGCTTCGTTAATGACGATAAGTTTTTAAGATCCTTTTAAAATCGGAGAGCTTCTTCTCTTAATGTATTTAGCTATGTTCTTAACTCATCATCTTGTATGTGTGTAATACAAGATTTATCCCATTTGTTAACAACGATTGACAACTCATACAAGTTCCACATTTTTTGTTTTTGTAAGAAGCTTTTGATAATTACATAACCCTTCTCCTTTGGATACAAAAATTGATGGTTAGATCCTCACTCACTGCAAAAGGTCTAAGCTTCTCTATCTTTGAATACGGGTAAGGCTGTCTACAATATCACTTCATCCATACCTCGTGGAAGATGGGATTGGGTTAACATTAATTAAAGTTGATGTATGCCAAACATGTATGTCGTAGACCATCGACTAACAAAATGATGAACATGTAATACACCAAGAATAAAGAACCAGATGAACCTAAAGAGCAAGTAATTTCTATGCATACCAAGAAGGAAGAAAATGTAGTAGTTTTATTAGAATGACGACTCAAATTATGAATAATAACTGCAACTACCTAAAATTAGTCGTTGATAATTGATCTAAAAGTTCATTCTCGATGTAAGAGATAGGTCGGAAGCAAACAAACGAGTATAGTGAAATTACCTAGTAGAGTGTTATATGGTTTTATTGGTACCTTTGTTAGTTCCATGATTTAGGTCATAAATCTTGATGTATGTTTTGCATTCTCCTATTTCATAATAGCATACATTCTTAACATTCTTAACTTTGATACATGCATTTGTAAGAACATTTACTCCTAAATAAACTCTATAATACTATTGATATATTGTTCTACACTTTTTGAATCTCACTTTTATCGGAAATGTTTGTTATTTTTTAGAAATGTTGGATGATGAATGGCAGAGGGCCCAATATCACTTAGGATCTCAAAATTTGGTCGTCTTGGCGAGGGACTTTTTTAATGAGTATGTGAGGTATTTTAGTGATGTGTTATATGAATTTTATTAGAATGAGTGTTTATATCGTAGTTATGTTATAGGCTATGTGCTAAGGTGACAACCTTATAACATGTTATAGGATAGCAACTTCACCACCTCTCTATTATTACAACTTAACAAAAGATACAATGTTATTACTACTATAATCATATTGAATTTTTTGTTTAGATTTAGTAAAATACATACTAGCAAAACTTTGTTAATTGGTCAAATGAATAAAAAAACACTTCATACAACACGTGACACTTTCTTTTGACTTGGAGAAAAGAAACACAAAAGTTATCACTATACCATCACACGGATCGCCAGCTTGTCCACTCTACACACCACAAAATAAACACAAATCCAACGGCCCACATTTCATCACAACACATTTCACACGGATCGCCAACCTGTCACTCCACAAAAAGTACAACACCATTTGTTACTAGGGTTAACAATATATGCTTGCCAACCATATATCTCTTGGCATGATTTCATGAAGCAATCAGATTAGTTCAGAGAACACATTCAAATAACTCACTACACAAACACAACCTACCAATTATGATGGTGCCCATCCGTCCTCCACCAGATCCAGACCCATCAAGACTTTTTATCTTGATTTAGTATTAAAATAGGTGGTCTCGGAAGTGTTCTCTTTCACCCGATTCATCCTCCGGATACCTTGATGAGTCCTGGTATCAGTTTTATGTACATGCTGACTTGTTGTCTCATCTACATATTTACAAAGAGTATCATAGGACCACATCAGAAGTTGTTGTGGGGAAGGTTTTGGTAGTAAGAACATGCAAACATATTAAGGAAGGGTGGTTGGTTGATTGTTGATACTGCCCAAGTTGAAACCCTAGTTGGAAATGGTTACCGTCTTAATTCACATTGATTTCATGTGGATGTTTGATCGAAGACCTAACCAATAGAAGATCACGGGTTTGTAAATTTTAGATCTTATTATATGAAGCAAGCAAGCAAGCGCAAACACTCATAACGTTTCTTTGTGTGCCAATTTGAACATGTAACCCGGATGGAGCACATGGGATTTGCTGAGTTAGTGCCTGATAATTTAATCCTTTGGGGTGGGATGAAGTTTGGGCCCAAGGAATGTTAGATTTACTTCAAAGAGAATATTATTCGTTCAATTGAGAATCTCAGGAGCTTTAACGAGATCTCTACGACTAACACAATGGCTTAGAGGGCTATGTTCATGCCATTTGTGATACCAAATAGAAGCGAGACCTTCCACTGCATGTTGTTTTATATGTTTTTGTAAACTAAATGCGTTTCACTAAAAGAGAATATAACAAGGCTAGTATTTGCATGAATTGGTATGAAAAGAGTTGTTTCATTGTAGAAGGAGGAACAGATGGTGATGCATCTTAGAGTTTTGGTTGTTTTTGACCGAGCTCAAAGTTTTGGTGATGCCAATCTTTGTTTGTTTTAGTCTATTTATGACTCTGAAAATGTAGTTATAGTTATACATTGTACTAAATGTAGCCATTGTTTGGTGATCTGGCTTTAAGTGGTCCAAAACATATGATGATGCCTTCCGGTGTCCTACAATCTTGTTACCGGTGATACTGGCTTTGGCACAGTGGAAGACATGTAGTCTTTATTTAGGATATTCTTAGCTTTCTTACTTAGATTGCTTTGTGTGTTACACTAGTTTGAATAATGAGTAATGTTTGATTTATTTTGCCGCTTCTTGTTGGTGTTTGGGACATGTCCATACTCAACAACTTGCTATGGCCAGTTAGTTTTTCAAATGACTTTTGTATTCGTATCACAAGTGAGGGATTTTTTACACTTGTCCTAATTGGTCCATTGTTCAAAACTGTAATAACTTACACTTGTCGAAACGCTGTGTAAGCGAAGCTCAGATGGTTATTGGACTTGTTGCAAAGTCATTTGGTTGACAATGGTTATGATATGGTTTTCTAGGATATTAATATTGGGTCAACTTCACTTGAATGTAAGTATCAGTTTGTGGTCTCAGTTTGATTATATGCACAGAGTAGGAAGCTTACTATTTTCTCATGTTCCGGGTGTTGGAATTATATATCAAGACATTCAAATAAATAATCACAAAAACATCAAAGTATCAAGCGGAAGCGTATAGGATGTATTAACGAATAATTAATTAACATAAAAGAATATGCGTACTTTTCTTGATTCTAGCGAACAAGAATCAAATCCACAAACTAGCAACGGATGAACCCTAATTTGATTTAGTTAGGATTATGTGAATTACCCTTACCTTTTGTAATTCAATCCAAGATAATAACAAAAGTATGTTATTACTAAGTTCTTGTACACACGCACTAAACCGAATTAAAGTAACGCTAGTTTTATCAAACCAAATAACTTGATGTTTGGAAAAGAGTGGATCGACACCTATGGAGGGTGTTCGACGGTTTTAGCAAAACACACACACACAAAACAATTTTAGTTTAGCTAATGAGCACAAGAGATGGAAAAACAAGACCCCTAGCCTTGTATATATACCCAAGCAAACTTGGTGAACAAGTTGGTCTTTGTTTCCTTTTTCCTTTGGCCGATCGGTTTGGGACATCCCATAGGGATTCGGAACCTTCCCAACTTTGTAATTTAGTCCTTTTCCAAATACCTTTAACGCCCGTTAGTCCATTACATTAATTACTTAACGTCCGTTAGTTATTTCATTTAATAAATAAATAAATATAACGTTTATATTTAATTATTAACTTTAAATTCTCATACGTAAAGTGTGCAATCCCTCGAGTTCGATCCTAACTCACGTCTACTAATTTATATCCATAAAACTAACAGCTCCCACTTGGATATATCTTAATAGAGTGATCACATTCGGTTAGCGTCTAGCAACACTTCGATGCCTCTAGTACAACTCGAGCAAGGCTCCTGGAAAACCTTTTAATGATTTCTCATTATTATTATCCTTTTGTTTCTAATACCACGTTAAATAAAGATATGGAATTAAGTCATTCTTTATATAACTATTCATTTCTCGTTTGTAAGTGATTGACCAAGATTACCGAATCATCTAAACATATTTAGGGAGATTTGGGTGCGGCCGCTGAAACATCTTGTCAACCCTACGAGGGCCAGTATTAAACTCCAAATAAATTTGAAGGAACAAATTCTATTTTGGCTACAAGAATAACCCACAAACTTTGTAACACTTCGAAAACAACCCTTATGACTACCGATTCATTATAGCGTTAAGTTGCTCCACGAAATGCACTACATTTATGACACTTATCCGTATCTCAAGTCCGAGGATAACTATTCATAATTTACTTATAACAATATCCACAAAGTAAATTATGTAGTTGGGATAAGTCTTATATTCAATTCATTGAATATCATCCAAATTGGTATGCATTCTCATCAATATACTTTCAAGTATATTCTACCACATCTCTCGATTTGTCTTAGTTCAATGATACTCCCATATCATTAATCGACAACGGACATTTAAAATAACTTAGTTATTTACGGATTAAACATGCAAATATAGGACAACAATATTATAAATGAAAATAAACATAATCCAAACTTTATTTCATCAAAATAATAAATGTTTTACAATATCCTTTATCCAAATACTAATCACAGTTATGCATGAAACTATTAGCTAAACGAAGTCCAATTCCATTGGCAAGTCCTACAAGCTTTATTTCACCGAATGTGAACTTTTAGTAGATTTATTTCACCTTCCGGACTTGTTCCCGAACATAGTGATAATTCCGTAGAAAATGTCCGGTGCCCTTCATGACTCTGTGTTCATTGGCAAATATGATTGCGCAGAATTGTCACAATACATATCAATAGGCAATTCAATTGAAGGCATAACACCAAGCCACGAAATGAATTTCCTAATCCAAACGACCTCCATTGCGACTTCCGGCAATATGTATTCGCTTCATCATGCACATCGCATCGTACTCGCTTCTTGCTCTTCCAATCAATCGCTCCTCCATTGATGACAAAGACATAACCCGTCGAGACTTCGTATCATCTTTATCACACTGCCAGACGCATCACAAGAACTCAGTAACACCAAGCTCGTGTGCGGATTTCCACCATACACCAAAACATATCTTTAGTATTTCTAAGATACTTTAGAATATGTTAACAACAATCCAATGAAGTTCACCCGGATTACGTTGATATCGACCGGTCATGTTTTGAGCGAACGCTACATCCGGCCTTGTGCATCTCACAACATACATAATAGATCCTCACCCAAGCATAAGGAACTTTCGCATGCGTGCCACCTCGGCAGTGTTGAAGCACACATATCGCTACATAAGCCATGCTTTACTTCCATCGGCAAATATCCTTTCTTGGAATTATGCATACCGAATCTCTTCAATATTTTATCAATGTAAGCGCTTTGACTTAAACCAATTAACCGCTTTGACCTATCTCGGTAGATCTTGATTCCCGAATGTATGCAGCTTCTCCTAAATCCTTCATGGAAAACACTTCCCAAGATATGCCTTAACATTTTGCATACTTGGAATGTCTTTTCCATAATTAATATGTCATCGACATAAAGAATTAGGAAAATTACATCACTCCCACTAACTTTGTGATATACACATGGCTCATCAAGATTTTGAACAAATCCATACCTTTTGATTTCTTCATCAAATCTTTTATTCCATTGCCTTGATGCTTGCTTCAATCTATAAATGGACCTTTGAAGTTTGCATACACGGTTTGGAAATTGTGGATTCACGAACCCCTCAGGTTGCTTCATATAGATGTCTTCATCTAAGCGACCATTTAAGAAGGCGGTTTTGACATCCATTTGCCATATCTCATAGTCATAGTATGTCGCTATAGCTATGAGAATTCTAATAGCTCTAATGTCTCGCTACAGGAGAAAAGGTCTCCTCGTAATCAATGCCATAAGTTTGAGTAAAACCTTGCGCAACTAGACGAGCTTTATAGACGTGTACATTGTCATCCATGTCGGTCTTAATTTTATAGAGCCACTTACTCCCAACCACCGAGGCGTTTGGAGGTAAGTCAACCTCTACCAGACTTCATTTTCTCTCATGGATTGCATTTCCCATTGATTGCAACTTGCCATTTTGCCTTGTCGGGACTTGCCATAGCGACTTTATAACTAGTAGGCTCTCCAAGATCTCCTAACATAGTTTCCTCAACCTCTACGTTAAGACATAGACGTTCGGTGCACGTATATTCCTTACGGATCTATTTAACGGAATCACTTCAACTTCGGTGGATGACCCAAACTATCGTGTTCTCACCGAAGTACGTTAGTGTTTTCGAAGGTAATGTATCTTCTTGATCATCTTTCGGATCATAAACTCTCCCATGAATTCTTGAGATACGAGATCTCTTTCAAGAAAATCTCCATACCTAGCAACAATTACTTTATTTTCGGTTGGATAGTAAAAGTAGTAACCCATAGTTTCCTTAGGGTATCCTACGAAGATACACTTTACAGATCTTTGTTGGAGTTTATCACCGAGTCGGTCTAACATACGCCTCAACCCCGGACCTTTAAATAAGACAAAGTTAGAGCTTTACCATGCCATATTTCATATGGTGTCTTATCAACCTTCTTTGTGGAACCATATTTAGAATACAAACAGCAGATTCTAAAGCATAATCCCAAAAGGATAAAGGTAGAGTGGTAAGATTAAACATAGATCGTATCATGTCCAACAATGTACGATTTCTTCTCTCGATACACCATTTTGTTGTGGAGTATATGGAGAAGTGAGATTCTGGACAATTCCATTCTTAGCTAAGTAATCTTTAAACTCTTGGCTTAGATACTCGCCTCCTCTATCGGATCGAAGAGCTTTAATCTTCTTTCCCAATTGCGTTCTACTTGACTTTGAAAACCTTAAATGTTTCAAACACCTCATGTTTATGCTTAAGTAAATAAACATAACCATAACGGTGAAATCATCAAGAAGGTTAAGAAGTAGCTAGCACCTTTCTTTGACACATGTCTAAGTGGTCCACACACATCAAGATGAATAAGACCAAGTAGGTCAGAAGCCCTCTCCATATTGCTATGAAAAGGTTTCTTAGTCATCTTCCCAGATATGCATGACTCACATTTATCAAATAATTCATCATTGATATTTTGCAAAAGCCCTTCTTGTTGCAGCTTATGCATGCGAGCCTTGCCTATATGAGCAAGTCGACAATGCCAAAGATAAGAAGAATTCAAGTCTAACTTTATCTTCTTGTTAATGCTAAACATCGAATTATTATTATTGTTAGATTCATTTCCAATCACATCAATTTCAAACACACCATTCACATTAATTGCTTTAAAATAAAATACACCATTTAAAGAAACATCAATTCCATTACGTGAAATAGTATGATTAAAACCATCATCCAACAAAAGCGAAAAGGAAACAACACCTCTAATTATAGAAGGTGCGTAATGACAATTGTTCAATAACGTTACTAAGCCCAAGGCAATACTAAACTAAACGTTCCTATGGCTTCAACAAATGCATATGCGCCATTTCCCACGCAGAGATATTGCTCCCCATATGCAAGCTTCCTCTCCACTCTAAACCCTGCAGTGTATTACAAATGTGAATACCACAGCCCGTATCATATACCCAGGAATTTTTATGATTTAGAGTAAATAATTCAATGACAAATAAATTACCTAAAGGACCGGCGCCCGAAGACTCGGCGTTCATCTTATTTGTCCGCAATTCATCAAGATAGAGAGCATAGTTTCTCTTCCAATGCCCAACTGTCTTGCAATGGTGGCATGCTTGATCCTTTTTAGGATTATCCTTCCTAGGAGTAGGATACTTCTTGGGTTGAGGTTGATAGGCCATAACATTTTTACCTTTGTCAACCTTTCCCTTACCCTTCCCCTTCTTGTTGTTCGCACGCTGCGGTTTTGGCTTATTAATCCTTCCACCCTGAATAGCAAGTACACAGGCGGTAGGAACCTTTTGAGGCAACCCTTTCTCATAGTCAATTAGCAATGCGTGTAGGTCGAGAATCGCCTTCCCACGCGATTACATATTGAAATTCGACAAAACCATTAAAATCCTTGTTAAGGGATCTATTAATCGATTCACGACCATGTCATCATCATAAGTTTTGCCAAGTGCTTTTAGTTGGTCCATGTACCCTTTCATTTCAAGTACATGAGCACTTACGGGTTTACCCTCTCCGCCTACGGTGTATGTAGCGTCGGTCAAGTCATAAATCTCGACGGTGGGTTTCTCAAACATAGTTCGAAGTTCATTGAGCATATTAAATGGGAAATGATGTTCGAACTACTTTTGAAGAGCAGATTCCATCGTTCCCAACATAAGACAAGCCACATCGTTATGACGCTTATACTCAAGTTGCCAAGCGTCCTTTTCAGCTTGAGTAGCTGTAGGACCAGTTGGTTCAGCAGGACAAGGTTCATAAATGTATTTCAACCAGTCGGCAACTCTACAGATAATTCTCAAAGAGCGGTGCCAATCATTGAAATTCTTAGAGTCAGTCAACTTTTCTCGATCAAAAAAGGTTTTGAACGCAGAAGTTAGAGCAGTGTTAGTGTTATCGGTGTTTTGAGCCATTTCTACAGAAAAAAGTTCAAGTATTAGTATTTTCGATAATACACTTTTCAAGAAAATAAATATACCCAAAGGTAATATAAACATATAACCATATAATTTTCTCGAAAACTAGGATCCAAATTATCATATGTTCATTACATCAGTTGATCTGCTAGTAATGAAAATACATAATAAGGTAATCTGTCGAACATTAATTGGCAAACAATTTCCAACTCCTACATCATTATGGGATTTATATTTTCCAACGCTATTGCAAATATAAACTTGTTTCATCCCATCTTATGCCATTGAGTCCAGGTCTCACTTCCTACTCAACTTAAGTGTCTAACTTAAAGAACTGCAAATATGTCCATGTAAGGTCTGACTTTACATAGAGATTTACCTCTCCATTACAATCTAGCCAAATCTTGTCATGACGTAAATTGCAACTTCAAGTGTTCCTTTTAATTAGATGGCATATTCTTAATTTTAAAAGGGTACTAGTTTTGATTTTATGTGGTCAAATCAAATATGTACAAAGATGTCATGCATTCATCTTGTAGCATAATTTAATAAAAAACTTTTTATTACCAATTCTTAAAGATCAAATTATCAAAGTCTTGACTGAGGTATTGGGTTCACCAATCAAGGAATTTAGTGTTAATTATCGTCCATTATACCGTACTTTTGCATAAGTGTAAACACTTAGTGTTTCGGATAATTACCACCGAAGTGGCGCATGGAATTAAAACTAATTCGCCTTAAGATGAGCTTGTACATTTTATGGCTTACTAAGTAGCTCCATTCGAATTCTGAGAGAGGCGAGGACCCGGTAAGCACAAACGCATAACCTTAGACATCCATTCGGTGATGATCATGCGCACTTCTTAAATAACCCCTTTATAGTTCATTCGAATGGGTGAGCCGTTCACCATTGTACAAAAGTCACCAATCAATTAAACTTTTGAAAACTTAATCCTTTCAAAACAATTAAAAATTTCGCCATTGTTTAGTCCATATTATTTTTCTATTCAAAATTACCCTTTGCTTAAAAGCTGTCAAACATAATAAACAAACAAGTAACAAATAAAAATAAACTACTAAAGAAAAAAACAATGCGCACATAATAAACAATTTATACGTGTAAACAAGTAGCCACATGCAACTTATTCGATAAAATCCTATTAATAATCAATATCTAGGTTAAATTAATGTATATATTAATTTAGGGTTTTCACTCCAACATTAGAAAGTGAACCACATACATCGATGAATCGATTGCGTAAACCCTTAATTAAATTATACCAAATTGCACATAATTGATTCATTAATATATGTAATTGGAGTCTTCCCCAATTCAAGATTTATCGTAAATAAATATGTTTCAACAATTAAACAATTATCAAAGCAACTTATCCATGACTAACATGCATGTATAATCATGGATATCATAACAATTTATACAAATAAGTCACAAGATCGCATATAAAATTCCATGACACATAACAAATTTATTCATGAATTAATCACGTAATCAATATTAATTCTAGGTTTTAATAAGGTTAGCAAACAAGTTTCAAAACCCTAAAAAAATATACATGTGTCGACATTAAAAAATAGGAACGCCCATTCATTAAAAAAAATCGACCATAACATGAATAAAACATAAACCCTAGATTAATATGTCAAACAACATACAAGTATTTGTTTTATTACGCGTTTATGTAATTAATTACTCATTAAAACCAATGACTCGTGATGCCACTGTTGGAATTATATATCAAGACATTCAAATAAATAATCACAAAAACATCAAAGTATCAAGCGGAGCGTATAGGATGTATTAACGAATAATTAATTAACATAAAAGAATATGCGTACCTTTTCTTGATTCTAGCGAACAAGAATCAAATCCACAAACTAACAACGGATGAACCCTAATTTGATTTAGTTAGGATTATGTGAATTACCCCTTACCTTTTTGTAATTCAATCCAAGATAATAACAAAAGTATGTTATTACTAAGTTCTTGTACACACGTACTAAACCGAATTAAAGTAACGCTAGTTTTTATCAAACCAAATAACTTGATGTTTGGAAAAGAGTGGATCGACACCTATGGAGGGTGTTCGACCGGTTTTAGCAAAACACACACACACAAAACAATTTTAGGTTTAGCTAATGAGCACAAGAGATGGAAAAACAAAACCCCTAGCCTTGTATATATACCCAAGCAAACTTGGTGAACAAGTTGGTCCTTGTTTCCTTTTTCCTTTGGCCGATCGGTTTGGGACATCCCATAGGGATTCCGGAACCTTCCCAACTTTTGTAATTTAGTCCTTTTCCAAATACCTTTAACGCCCGTTAGTCCATTACATTAATTACTTAACGTCCGTTAGTTATTTCGTTTAATAAATAAATAAATATAACGTTTATATTTAATTATTAACTTTAAATTCTCATACGTAAAGTGTGCAATCCCATAGTCTCGAGTTCGATCCTAACTCACGTCTACTAATTTATATCCATAAAACTAACACCGGGTTGTGGTTGGAATCTGACAGCTTTCTTTCGTCAATGCAATATAGCCCCGTTGAGGTTGTGTATTCGATTTTGTTACTAGGAAAATGGTTCTTGCTCATGGAGTTCATTTCAGTTATATCTTTTTTACTTTTGGTTTTTTTGTTGTTTTTTCATTCAAGGTCAACCTTTTCTAATAGCGTAAACTCGATTTTGTAATTATTTTGGTACCGTTTTTACAAAAATCAAAACAAGCCAGTTTTAGAACTTGTTCATTTTTTATTTTTTATTTTATTTTTTTTAAGTTTAGATTTTCGGGTTTTTTTTCCTCACCCTTACATTTTACCATAAAATTGGAGACACGTTTATGCTATAAATTTCATAGTCCATGTTAGCGCGTTCACAATTTTATGTAAGAGATAGCTAATCAATCTTGATATATGTTTATATTCTCTTATTTCATAGTAGCATACATTCTTAACTTTGATACATACAAAGCCTTTGTGAGAACATTTACTCGTAAATAAGCTCTCATATAATAGTGTTCTAGACTTATTAAATGTGACGATCTATAGATAGAACAAAACATGTGATCACATTTAACCGGATTTCTAACTAATTTTTGTTGCACGCTGATTGTGTATGCTTTGTTGCAGAAATCTTAACTAACCTCTATATCTCTGATTAAAAAAATGCGGGTCAAAATGGGTCGTTTTAAGTTTTTGGTCAAATAAGCCTGGGTCAAAACTATTTTCACTTTCGTAACTTAGTTGTAAAATATAATTGAAGGCCATGGTTCGCATTTTCTATTTCTCGACATCATTTTAGCCAAATTTATGTATCTGATAAAGTGATAAAGATTGCAAATTTAGGGCCTTTTCTTCTAAAATACTACGTATTGTTTTTCATGCACATAATGGAACCTACAAACATGAAGAATGGCTAATTTCTTGGGTGAAAATGGCAGGTATGTTTCAATTCCATTATAAGAATCGAATATAATGTGATTCACTTACAGATAATATATCGTCCATAACCTGTTTAACGAATATGGTTACAACGTTACAGCCTTACAGGATGCCTTATATTGCATAGGTTCATTAGACGCGACTAAGGATATGCCTTTGTTGGATGTGGTCATCAATAAATGATCAAAAAGCAATTTTGATGCACATCTGAACATTTTTTTATCGTGGTTTATATCTTTTGATTAAATGGCACCTGATCGGGCGCGACATGTAGACAATATCAAAACAACGGATGAACATGTTGATGCATACTTGTGTATACGAAACGTATCTGTTCAGACAGGTGAAGAGTTTTCTCCTGAGTTTCTCCGTAAACCAAGATTAGGCCTACCAACAACAAGTGAAGAACCTTTTCATGGATTACCTATAGAAGTCGAGAAAAATGCATATCCAAATGTAGCAAGCAGATACGAACAAAACGAGCCTTATAGACATGTCTCAAGTGTCTCAGAAGGTTCTTATTTCGGGAAGTTGAAGTTTCTATGCAGTTTTGGTGGAAGAATATTGCCAAGGCCAAGTGACGGGAAGCTTAGATACGTGGGAGGGATCACTCGGATTATATCAGTTGATAAGAATCTTGATTATCGGGAACTTGTGATGAAAACTTTAACTGTATGGAACGAACCTCATATGATAAAGTACCAGCTTCCTGATCAAGATCTTGATGCACTTATATCTGTATGTTCAAATGATGATTTTCATCATATGATAGAGGAATATCATGAACTAGAAAATGGTTCTCAAAGGTTACGTGTATTTCTTGTGCCTTTGAATGAGCCTGCGAGCCCATATTCTTACGATTCAGTTAGCCAGACTAGTAGTAGTGACTATGAATATGTGATTGCTGTAAATGGTATGACAGGGTTTAGTCTTAAATCGTGCTCCGATAAAGAGAGTATTAACGGGGCTACAAAGGACTTTAACCAAACTTTTCAGCAAGAAGTGCCTGCTAGCTCTTTGGATATGACGTCGAATGTCTCAAATGCTAATTTAATGCAGAGGCACAGTGATAGCATGACACTGAACGTACAAGCAGCGTCATCTGGTGTGACAGCTCAGCTTACAGGTCTGATGGGATATAGTGAACCGGTGAACCAGCTGTAGATTTGATACTTCACAACTAGAAACTCAGAAATATATGATTAGTGGGTAAAGAAACAAATTCAGGAAAAGGGATACTTTTATTCATAGATCACATGGCTATATATAGCCTTACAAGAAACTGTTTAGCATGAAACTAGGAACACACTACTACTAGCTAAAGAACTGGTACAACCCACTCTCCTCACAAACGTGGCCAAGATATTCGGTCAAAGTGATACCAATTCAAACTACTAGTTATTGACTAAAAACACATAAAGCATAAAGACTTATTAAATAAAACTCTAGCCATGCCATGCAATGCATACGTAAATCCCGACACATAACCGATTATATCCAACAATCACCCCCTTAATCGGTTATTTACCCGTCCATTCACATCAACGTCGGCTCCTCTGAAATCAAAAATGCTTCTTCATTTTTCGGACACTCGTTGTTATAGTGACCATAGTCTCCACACTTGTAACATTTCACATGGCTTTTATCCCGGACCCGCTCGTTTCCATCTCGACCCCTCACGGACCCACGGCCTCTTCCCCGGCCACGCCCAAAGTCATCTCGGTTCGAGCTTCCACCGCCACAATGCTTACACCCGTGCGACTTCCCGTCACTTGCCAACAACAAACCACCTTGAGTGTCTTCCATCTTCTCAGCTCCTTTGATACGCTCCTCATACGCCTTCAGCCTTCCAACGGCTTCATCGAATAACATCGAGTCCAATTCAAAGCATTGCTCAATTGAAGCCACAATCTGGAGAAACGACTTAGGCATAGAATCAAGTAGCCTTTTCACCATGTCTACTTCTTCAAGCTCATACCCAAGGCCCCTTGCCTTCGAAGCTAAACCACTCAACTTGGTTGCAAACTCATCCACGGTTTCTCCCTCCTTCATGCGCAAGCTTTCCAACTCCCTTTTCAATGTTGCAAGGCGAGCCGTTCTCACCCGATCTACTCCCAAGTACCGCGTTTTGAGACCGTCCCATACTTGTTTTGGATCTGTATAACTCGCCATTTGCAACACCATGTCTTCTGGTATGGCTTGAAACAAAAATGCAAGAGCTTGTTTTGACTTCTTTGCATCGGTTCTTCACCTAATACTGTGGTTCAACCGTCCCCATAATCCATATGCATCCATAATGGACTTGACCTTGACAGCCCACACCGGATAGTTTGTTGCGGTTAAAACCGGAACTTGGTACGACATCGAACCAGCCTCCTTAACAGGTACTAGCGCCATTTTTTGACAACTTCAACTCCTTTTCTGATCAAACCCGTCCAAGAGCTCTATTCACCCGATCAAGAAAACGAGCTACCGCTTTTACCGTTTTCTTTAACCTGCTAGACGAACAAAATCCAAAGCCACCTGCTTTGACGGATCCTTCACGTTCGTTTTTCACGCACCTCCGTCGGTTAGACTCTTATCACGAACAGGAAGATCAGGAGTAGAAGTTGCTTTCGTAACTCTTCAACTTTTGATCAACTTACAGCCCCTCCAAACGAACAAAGCTCTGATACCAAATGTAGATTTGATACTTCACAACTAGAAACTCAGAAATATATGATTAGTGGGTAAAGAAACAAATTCAGGAAAAGGGATACTTTTATTCATAGATCACATGGCTATATATAGCCTTACAAGAAACTGTTTAGCATGAAACTAGGAACACACTACTACTAGCTAAAGAACTGGTACAACCCACTCTCCTCACAAACGTGGCCAAGATATTCGGTCAAAGTGATACCAATTCAAACTACTAGTTATTGACTAAAAACACATAAAGCATAAAGACTTATTAAATAAAACTCTAGCCATGCCATGCAATGCATACGTAAATCCCGACACATAACCGATTATATCCAACACCAGCAAGACAATTTTCAAGATGTTAACAAGCCATATATGGCATGGCAAGAAGATATGATAAAGTGGAACGAGCCACATGATTTAGACTCGACTTCTGATTTGTCCAACTCACATACGACAAGTCAGGATCTTGGCATGGTCTGCATGACTGAAACCGCTTGCCTTTTGAGCTCAAGTTCAACCGATTATAACCCTCCTTCTAATGATATGGAAATTCTAAATTCTGTCAATTTTACTCCCATTAGCAGTGATGTTTCTCTTGGTGAAAGCTATGAAGAGAATATTGGTGGAAAAAACTTATCACAGACATCAGAGGATAAAAATGTAGGCGATATATCCGGTATTCCTGTTACAGTTGAAGATGTAACTGCTAATCTGCCACTTGGCATTCCATTGTCGACGAAAGTGGTTCAATTCTTACAAGAAGAACCTACTGCTGAGAGTGTTGCTCAATCTAACAATGAGGTAACTTAATTATAACTCGTGTCTAAACCTTACGCTGTTACTAAATGGAACCAGTGTTCGGGTTGGTGATTTTGGTTTATCAAGAATTAAGCATAACACATTTGTTTCGGGTGGTGTATGTGGAACACTTCCATGGATGGCTCCAGAGCTCCTAAATGGAACCAGTGTTTGGGTTTCTAAGAAAGTAAGGTTAAACTCTCACGTTTTCATTGCATTTATTAGAATTAATGTGTTCGTCATCTTAGAATTTGTATTTGCTTTATTCTTATTCTTTTCCGATTGTGGATTGTCGCAGGTGGATGTATTCTCATTTGGCATTGCAATGTGGGAGATTTTGCCTGAAGACGAGCCCTACGCTGATATGCATTGTGGTGCCATCATAGGTAAACCTTTGCATTGTGGTGCTATTCTGTTAATGAGCGTTTTATGATGTGATCATATGCTATGAAGGTGGAATTGTGAGTGATATGCTACGGCCACCTATACCAGAAGACTGTGACATAAGATGGAAAGGTTTGATGGAAGAGTGCTGGTCACATGACCCGGATGACAGACCAACTTTTACAGAAGTAACAAACAAGCTCAAAGCAATGTCAATGGGTCAACATTTAAAAAGACATAAAAATTCGAAAGAGGAGATGCCAAAACCATTGTAACTTATACCTTAAACATGCTAAATACGTACTTTAAGCCTCAAATTCCTGTAGTTCAAAAGTGTTCTATAAGATTTAGCAAAAAGAATAGGCTTCGAGTAAACAAAAAGAGTGGTATATAGCCAAGTACATTTTTCAGAAAAAATGGCTTACGTTCGTATTTGTATAGGCTAAAGTTTTTAAGCAACTAGCTAGTAACAAAAATGTTACATCGGTGTAAACAAAATATATCAGTGTAGTAACTAGTAAGTACTAGTAACTATGCTCAAATGTTACAACATGTCAAACCATTGAGAAAATGGGCTTTTATGATTCATTTTTCTGCTTTTTGTGGGCTCAGCCCAGTTATACTTTTTGTTTACCGGTTTACCCACGCATTTTGGGCTTTGTATATTTGATCATTAACGACTTAACTAGTTAAGTTCGTCTATTTCCCAAGTTCGTTGATAAATACAGCCATACAGGGGTGTTCATGGTTTTGGGTAATGCCTAAATAAATCGAAAACCGAAATCAAATTTAATCGAATGAAACTTGTAACCGAACCAAAGTAAATATTTGGTTCTCGGTTCGGTTATGGTTCTAGCAATCTAAATCGAAAACCGAATTCAAATAATTATAAATAGTTTTTTTTATATATTTATATATAAAAATATTAAAACTCTTTCATACTACAAATAAAACAGTTTTAGAATTAATTTTTTTGCTAAAATATAAAGAAATGAATAAATAATTAAAATTATGTAATTCGGGTTATTCGGTTCGGTTTTTGGTTACGTGAGTTCGGTTCGGTTTAATCAATTTTACTTTGGTTCGGTTCTCGGTTATACCCATAAATTTTTTTAACCGAACTAACCGAATCGAATAAATCGAACAACTAGATACCGAACCGATGAACACCCCTAGATAAAGACCAGTTTGGTCTAAGGACATAAACAAGTCGAGCTCGTGCTAGTTGGAGCTGAGCTTTATCGAGTTTTTAGCTCGAGCTCAAGCCAATAAAATGAGTTTGAATTGTTTAACGAGTCGAGACCATTAAATGAGCTCGAATTGTTTAAAGAGTCGAGCTTGAACTTACAGGCTCTACTTGTATTATTGTCGAGTTTTTAATTGATTATATGTTTTCTTAGATATATTATGTATATTTTAAGTGTTTATATGTAAATATATTAAATGTAAATATTTATTTATGAATATGTTGAGCTTTTCGAATCGAACTTGAGCCTAATTCAAATTTTATCTTACATGTCAATTTTAGGTTAGTTTATAAAAAACACATAATAATAATAATAATAATAATAATAATAATAATAATAATAATAAAATCAAACATTTCGAGCCTAGCTTAAGTTTTCTTTCATGAAGGCTCGCCGAGCTATTGAGCTGAACTAACATAAAGATATAGAACATTCAACTCAAACCAACTGCAAGTCACTTGTATACAAAAAGATATATATTCGTAACTCATCTTAAAAAGGGAGAGAGGTGATATGCACACCACAATAAATGATGTGCAAACCACAAATATATATGTGGTATTATATCATGTGTATTCATAATGTGATTTTGTGATGTGCACCTCACTTATTGTGGTGTTTATATCACCTCGAGTGTAGCGGTGTCCTATAAGTTTATAGGGCACGTCAACTCAACATCTACCTTATAACGCCACTATAAATAAACATCAAGCTCAATAAAATTCATATAACACACCATCAAAAATACATCAAGGGTCCAGTTTGGCGGCATCATAAGTGCCCACAAGATCTTATGGCATGTTATATGAAAACTGTACCAAGCACTCTAACAACCAAAGAATTTGATGTGTTGGGAGACCATATGCTATCAAATTTATTTAAGCTAAGAAAGTAATTTTGGTCTAATACTAATAAAGGTCGCTTGACAACTTTTTCTATTATACTTTATCTGATAACAAATTTCATTTTACAAAAATGATTTGTTTAAATGAAGTGGTTAATACTAATATAGTTCATCACAGTGAAAGTAGAAACTTACTTTCTAAATAGAGAATAGTTTAGATTGTTTTGATTAAACATATTTTAAAAGAGAAAAAATAATTCAAGTATTATCTATCTAACAAGGAAAGAATTGTTTTTTTTTTCAAAATGTCAAAGTCCCCGTTAGGGTTTCTTTTATTAGAGCAAAGAGTATGGTAACTTGGTGTTGCATGTTAACTCTTAATATGCCCGCGTTAAGAGATGTTAACCATACCGCGTCCTAAGTTAAGGGGGTGTTAACATGGGCATGTCAAACCCCTAACGCCACGTTAAAAGCATTTTTGAGTTAATTTAATTTAATTTTTTATTTTTTTCTGCCCCCTAAACGAAGGGTTGTTTTTGTATTTTGTTGTTGAGTTAAGGTTTAGCTTGGTTGAATTATGATAAGGGGTGTTTTTGTTGAGTTAAGGTGAAATGTTAAAGCTGATGTGGCGACGCGTGGCATGGTGTTAAACCTTAACCTAAGTTATCATACCCTTTGCTCTTATGGTCATGTTTGGAGAAGATAAGATGATGTTCTTAATTTCGAGAAGATAAAGATGATGTTTTTGGCTTTTATTCTAAAATGAAGAATAAAAGTTTAACATAAAAAACAGATTGAGATATTATAGAGAACTAGACGAGTACCCGTGCATAACAACGGGATTTTATAGCGGCATATAGTTTTAGTGATAAAAAAACGTTTATGGATTATAAATGAAAATTAATAAAAGTTTGAAAATTTGAGGATTAAACATAATGTTTTGAAACCCGGTTGGACCTGGGTGGTTTAACCGGTTGAACCGTTCCGGTGAAAAAATGTTTCAATTTAAACCGGGTTAACCCGACGGGTTTGGTCGAAAACGGGTCAAATTAAACCGGATCAACCCGCGGGGTTTGAAGCGTCCCGGGTCAACCCGGTTTTCAATGTGTATTAATAGTTTCCTTTAACAAAGATTGAGCAAACCGAAATAATTCAAATTACATTCAATATTGACTATTTTTACTTTATATATATTAAGATTAAGATGAGGTGAATTGTTTTTTTTTTTTTTTTTTTTTTTTTTTTATATATAATTTCTTAATATTAATAATAATAAAAATATAAATAGAAAAGAAGGAAATGATAGAGACCTAAAGTTGAGGCTTAAACTTAGACCTAAAACCAAGTGTCATCATTTTAATGGGTTGTAACATAAGTGGGTCGCATGCATGGCCATCATGATGATGCCACTTGTTTTTAGGTCTAAACTTAGGCCTAAGTTTGGTCCTCTATCATTTCTCTTTAGTAATTTTATGTTGTTTAACGAGTTGAATTAACGGTCAATAACAAATTGGACTAAACCTGAAACAAAAGTATTACTTATGGAATGAATACTGAAACTTTTGAAAAATTAGACCAAGAGTAAAATACCTAGCAAACCACAAGGACCAAAATTGTAGTAACTCAAAAAAAGAGAGGAGGAGGAGGAGGAAAAGAGGGGCTATAAATAGGGGAGGGCTGGGCGTTTCATTTAAATTCCCATCTTGTAAAAACAAAACAAAACAAAAGAAAAAAAAATGGAGGATTCTTACAAAAGAAGTGTGTCTGTTGCTGTCGATACATTGTGCCGACTTGCAAAAATGAGAAGAATGATCTATGGGTCAAGTCCAAAGAAGACGATGGAAGGGATGTTCTTGTTCAGCATAAGTATCAACAAGCCTTTCCGTGGTGGTCCAACAACAAAACTATCCTTCATCATCATGGACCACTGAAGCTTCCCGTGCTTCCGCTTTTGTTCAGATGGATCACTTGGACCTCGCCGATCGCTAGCTAAGCATGATTGGGTGACTGGTTTCCAAACATGGTTGCGAAGAGAAAATCATCAAAGTCTTGTCACCTGGATCATCAGAGGATAACCCACACGGGACCTTGCACATGGTAATCATATATACTTTTGCTTTCTAATTCATACCATTCGAGTTTCTTTTTTTTTTTTTTTTTTTGCTTCATGCATGCATGAATGAATGTCTTGCACTTAGGTCTACAAAGAGATGCAAGCCACTTCACCCTGCATGGTTGCCAACAGGAAGTTGAGTCTCCTCAGATCCTGTACACAAATTGATCAAGCCACGTGGGTCATTGCAGAAATTTCATATGTTTGCCCCACAAGTAATACTTATCGTCGCCTTCCTTCTGGATGCTTAATTGAAGGCATAACTGAGGATTTATCAAAGGTAATTAATTAGCTAGTATATATACACACACATCGTTTTTACTCATCATGATTAATTATCAACAACTAACAGGTAACATGGGTGGAACATACGGAGTAATTCATGAATCACTGCAAAGCCAAACGTTGTTCTACGATCATCTAATCAGGAGTGGATTCGCATTTGGAGCCGAGCGAATGGTAGCGTGGCTTGAAAGATCATTTGAAAGATGGGCACATAAGAGCTTTGTAAATGACATGGTGCATGAAACTCCAGGACAAGGTACTAATTACATTTATCATTAATAATATTTGTGTTTTGCCTTGTACATACATTATTAATTTGTTACTAACAAATATTGTTAGATTAGATAAAATAAAAGATCACCAAAAATCTATCTTTGACAAAGTTTGGTCAATGTTTCACATTTGTATAAATTTCACTCAAGCAGAGTGTAGTTCGTGAGAGTTATGTTTTGTTTTGGATTGTTACTTTGTTGATTTTGTAATTTGGTTTCAACATATATCGAGTTGTAGTTGGATTTGATTTAGTCAAAGTCTTTCCTCCTAACTCCACAACTGAATGCATGAACAGAGGTTCCATGGATTCTAGAGAAGCTAACTTTGATGGAGTTTGGGGACATCATGGTGAGTGGCTTGTTTCAGAATGTTAGTCCTAATGACGACTGCAATTCCATCCTATGGAGGTCTGTTACTGGTTCTGAGGACTTGAAGGTTTATGCCAGTCTCTATAAGTCCTCTGCCAATTTTGAAGTTGCGGCTGGTGTGGTGGCCTTCAGTGTAAGACATTCTCCCGAGTTTGTGCTTAAGGCGCTTGGAGATGAACGCACACACCATGAGGTACTGCTACTAATAAACCAACACACACACTTGCACAAGCTATCGCATACTTACTAAATTTCAATCTTAATTGTTGTGACAGTGGGACGTGCTTGGGGGCTTACAAAACTAAATACATTTAGAAAATACTTAACTGGCGTTGACATCAGGAACAACATATTTGCTTTTATGGTAACTAGTTGTTCACTGGATGAACCCCCTCCCTTCACCCACTTTGGTTTAACTCCTTACAACATCTGATGATGTGCAACAGATTTCGAGCAATGAGATGTTAATCAAAGAAGTGAATGTCAACCGGTCTGGATCACTAGTGTTGTGGTCCACTGTCTCAATGAAAGCTTTTGATCTCATAAGCCGTGGCAAACGATTTTCAGAAGATCCGTGCTGATATCAGGGTTTTCCATCACCACCAACGGCGACACCTCCTCTTCCAATGCAGGTGGTTCCGTTATTACCCTGGTATTACGGATGTTGGTTCAGCAGCCATTGCAGGAACAAAGGCAGCAGGCGATAGAGTCGATCACTTTGGCTATAAATCAGACTGTGGGGAGAGTTAAGGAGGCATTGGAGAAACCGCAACCACCTCCTTCTCGAGGTATGTATATATACAACACGCAACACACACATAAAATGGTTCTTACTAGTGTGAAAGGCTAGAAAAACAATCTGTTTCTATTTATATAAACACGCAATACGCACATATATAAGCCTTATGGATTTTATTATTTGGATAGAATCAATAATACCTTGTCTATTTTCTTGATTTTCATATGAACAATTATCAGGAGACTGGCCAACCGAGAAGCAGCAATTCGGAGTTGATGACATTGCAAGTGATCAAATCATGCAAGACATGTTAGGAATACTTAAACTGGTGAATTAAAAAGACATCTATCACAGTCCTTTTGGTCCAAATTATCTATTAACTATTATATATTATCTTCAGTTATGATATGAGTTGCTCAGATTAATGCTCATACTAGCTTTTGATATTTAACTTTTGTGGTCTACAATGAACGAGATTGTTTTATGAGTTTTATTTGGATGTTAAATTTGTATTCACGTTGATTACTTGCCTTCTACCGCTGACCCTCGACCCGCCAAACCTATTACTAGAATGAGAACAAACACGAATATCAAAGATGTGAAAAATTGACACACTAAAATAAAACCTTGCCCATACCTTTCTCGGCCTTTTGGCTAAAAATAAAACCTTGCCCTGACAAAAAAGCACGAACCATGAAACCCAACCTCCACCTCCGCGACACATAAGTAACCTGTTTAACCCTCAAAACAAACAATTCTGGACACACAATGAGACCGAATTTTAATATTGTGATATACCCTAGAATGTGTGAACTAAACCCGACTTAAAACCTCAACCCTTGTTCAAGGAGCCTTGACTAACAGATGGACAACCCCACGAGCTTAACCAAGTCCGTCCATGGTTTGACCGCCATATCAGTACATAAACCATCTCATAATATTAGTTTACGCAAACGGGTCGGGTTGGGTCATGTCATCTATGCATTGAAGCCAAAACACGAGAAATGTAGAACAAGATCTACTCTCCACTACTGCATTCCAAGAACAAGAAGATAGTGTTCTATTCACTCAAAACATGTACATATGAAACATTCAATGGCGAACACTTGAACGATTTTGATGGAACTACATGTCATCGATTTCCCTTATGCGTGGATTGAGCCAAGTTGGTTCTAACTTGCTTTTTACAAGTCAGGACAATATTCATTTTTCCTATCATATTTCTTAGAACAAAAAAGAACTTTACTGGTCCGGGTAGTTTTACAACATGAAAATGGAAAGCGTTTTTTCTTTTCGTTCTGTTTTCTGCAGTGGTCTTGTTTTCGGGTCCTCTGTAGCTGAATGCTGTCTTATTACAGCCCTGGATGTGTAGAAAATTGGTCTTACTTATATATTGCAGATTCTCTTAACTAGCGTGCCTATATGCTTTTCTTGCTATTTCTCTATTCGTTTTAGGATTTGGGTATAATTTCAAGCCGTTGTTATGTTTTTAGATATCGGGTATTAAACTTGTCCTTATTCATATTCGTTTCTTTCATTTAGGATTCAGGTATAGTTAGTGGCAAATGTATGCAGATTAACGCTTGTTAGTGTCCTAATTTGTTGATTTAAAGACCAATCTGTAGTGAGAATCTTACATTCATGATCTAGACCTTACAATCAATATGTGATACTAAACTAAAATTGGAACTTAATGGGGTTGCGTTCTAATAACTATAAATCTCAAACCTGTAACTTTGAATACAAACCATTCTCTTAGACAAAAGTAAAAAAAAAAATAGAACTTAATATGAACTCCATGAGCAAGAACCATTTTCCGAATAACAAAATCGAATACACAACTTCGACAGGCATATACTCTTTCTGACTCAAGTGAAGTTGACCCATATTAATACCCTAGAAAACCATATCATAGCCATTTCGAGGATAAGTTGACAGATTGTAGTCAACCAAATGACACATATGACTTTACAACAAGTCCAAGAACCATCTAAGCTAGGCTTACACATTGTTGTTTGGACAAGTGTAACTTGTTACAGTTTTGAGCAATGGACCGATTAGGATAGAAACTTATGATCATCATGTTTGGGGGTGGCTTTAGTGGGTACGGAATGGTTATGGTGACGTTTGTTGGTTGTTCGTAAGTTACTCTGTATGTTGATATATAAACTGATACTGGAACCTAGAAGGGTTGCGTTTCAGTTGTTCATGGAATTCTAGAATTATCAATTAATCTTAGGTAGATGCAGTTGTTAGTCATAATTCAAGTCCTTGTTCTTAAAAGACTATTACGTGGAGTTGTTCATCATTTGGTTACTCATTTTGGCATCAGATTATTATGTACCAAAAAACGAATATCATAGATGCGAAAAATTAACACACTAAAATAAAACCTTGGCCGGACGAAAAGCACGAACCATGAAACCCAACCTCCACCTCCGCGACACATAAGTAACCTGTTTAACCCTCAAAACAAACAATTCTGGACACACAATGAGACCGAATTTTACCCTAGAATGTGTGAACCACCCCCTACTTAAACGGTATGACCCATTTGACCCACTCAAAGACCCAATTTTTGATCTTTCAACCCAATGATGATGACCCAATTTTTGCTAATTAATCTGGGTCAGGTTTACGTATGTAGATTTGAGATGTTGAAAAAGTGAGATCAATCTTAGACTTGTTTAATAAATATGGAATTGCCCCTAAATACAAAATCAATCTTAGACTTGTTTAATAAATTGATTATAAGAAGAGATTTATTTAAAACAAGGAAAATTGATCCACTGGTGGTTGTGGTGTACTTTTGTTTGTAGAGAAAAAAGAGATTCTAGAGAGAAGGAAAAAAAAAAAAAAAGGAGGAGGAGGAGAAAAAGGGGCTATAAATAAGGGGGTCATTCATTCATTTATTCTCATCTTGTAAAACAAAGAGAGACAAAATGGCGGGTAAATACTGTGTGACTTCTGCTGTCCATGAGCTGTGTCAAGTTATAAAAGATGATTTCTGGATCAAGTCCGAGGCCGACGATGGAAGGGATGTCTTTGTTCTACACAAGTATCAACAAGCCTTTCAGTGGTGGACCAACAAATACATAAACAAATCGTCATGGACCACTGAAGCATCCCGCGCTTCTGCTCTTGTTCAGATGGATCCCTCCCACCTTGCTGATATGCTAGCTCAGGTAACAAACAATCTTTTCATATCGTCGTCTATGTCAACAATGTCAATTAGATAGAATTTCACTCATAATTTTTTTACTGTTTTCTAGGATGATTGGACTTACCACTTTCCAAACATTGTTGCGAAAGAGACAATGATAAAACTCTTGTCACCTGGATTATCACTGGATAACCCACACGGGACCTTGCGCATGGTAATCATATATACTTTTGCTTTCTAATTCATACCTACCATTAGACTTTTTTTGCTTCATGAATGAATGAATGTGTTGCACATACACAGCTCTACAAAGAGATGCAAGCCACTTTACCCGGGGTTGCCAACAGGAAGTTCACTGTCCTTAGATCGTGTATCCAAATTGATCAAGGCACGTGGGTCATTGCAGAAGTTTCACATGTTCGCAACCCAAATACTTATAGTCGCCTTCCTTCTGGATGCTTGATTCAGAGGATATCTGAGGACTCATCAAAGGTTAGTAGTAATTAGTTTGCATACGGAATGCACACACACATCGTTTATACACACAAACATGATTCGTTATGAACAACAGGTAACATGGGTGGAACATATGAAAGTTGAAGAATCACTGCCAAGCCAAACGTTGTTCTACGACCATCTAATCAGGAGTGGATTCGCATTTGGAGCCGAACGAATGGTAGCGTGTCTTGAAAGATCAATTGAAAGAGGGTCACATATAAACGATACCTGTCACGCTAAAGATCCATGCTTTGTAGGAAAAGGTACTTACATTTATCATTAATATGATCTAAAGCATGCTGGTTTGGATATCTCTGTAGGCTATGTGTTTTTTTTTTTTTTTTTTAATCGAGCAAGCAGAGTGTTTTGTTTTGGATTGTTACTTCCTTAAGTTTGTATACTAAAAGTCATTTAAAGAAGAAATATTTTAGTGATTATTTGGATTGGTTGTGAGCTATTTTTAGTCGAAGTCTCCTCCTAACTCCACAATTCAATGCATGAACAGAGGCTCCATGGATTGAAGAGAAGATAGCTTTGATGGAGTTTGGGGAGATCATGGTGAGTGGCTTGTTTCAGAATGTTAGTCCTAATGACGACGGTAATTCCATCCTATGGAGGTCTGTTACTGGTTCTGAGGACTTGAAGGTTTATGCCAGTCTCTACAAGTCCTCTGCCAATTTTGAAGTTGCGGCTGGTGTGGTGGCCTTCAGTGTAAGACATTCTCCCAAGTTTGTGCTTGAGACGCTTGGAGATGAACGCATACAACATGAGGTACGTGCTACTATTAATAAACCAACACACACTTGCACAAGCTATACGCATATTTACTACATTTCAATCTTCATTTTTGTGACAGTGGGACGTGCTTGGGGGGCTTAGGAAACTATGTACATTGAGAAAATACTCAACTGGTGGTGACTCCAGGAACAACATATCTGCTTCTATGGTAATTAGTTGTTCACTTGATGACCCCCCCCACACACACACACACACTTCGGTTTAACTCCTTACAACATCTGATGATGTGTAACAGATTCACGGTTCGAGCAATGAGATGTTGATCAAAGAAGTGAATGTCAACCGGTTTGGATCACTAGTGGTGTGGTCCACTGTTTCAATGAAAACTTATGATCTCCTCAGCCCTGGCAACATGATTGAAGAAGATTCCGTGCTGATATCAGGGTTTTCCATCAGCGCTGATGGCCACACCACAGGTGGTTCAGTTATTACCCTGGTATTACAGATGTTGGTTGAGGGCAACCAACCATTGCAGGAGAAAATGCAGCGGTCGGGAGACTTGATCACTTTTGCTATAAATCAGACTGTAGGGAAAGTTAAGGAGGCACTGGAGATACAGCACCCACCTTCTCCTCCTCCGACAGGTATGTATATATACAACACGCACTGTCATATTAAATGGTTCTTACTAGTGTAAAAGTCTAGAAAAACAATCTGTTTCTATTTATATAAACACGCAATACGCACATATATAAGCCTTATGGACATATTATTTGGAGAGAATCAATACGCACATATATAACATTGTTTTCTGATATATCTTTTCATATGAACAATTATCAGGAGACTGGCCAACCGAGAAGCAGCAAGTCAGAGCTGATGACATTGCAAGTGAAATCATGCAAGAGGAGTTAGGAATGCTTAAAATGAAATAAAAAGACATCTATCACAGTCCTTTTGGTCCAAATTATCTATTAATCATTATATATTATGTTCAGTTATGATATGAGTTGCTCAGATTAATGCTCATACTAGCTTTTGATATTTAACTTTTGTGGTCTACAATGAACGAGATTGTTTTATGAGTTTTATTTGGATGTTAAATTTGTATTCACGTTGATTACTTGTCTTCTACCGCTCTGCTATAGTTCTTTTTTCTTCTAAAAGAGATGAGTTGTAACTATAGTTTCCGTATGTTTTTCCTACTACTGTCTCACATGTTTCAAGTTCTAAGAGAAACTAGTAGATTAATGGTAGTTACTTCTAAATTTGCTGATAGCATCAACTATACAATACATCTTATAAATCAACAAAGGTGGAAACTTACCCAGTTTGAGAAATGGTTGCAGCCATTTGTCCAACAGCATCTTCAAGTTTAGAAAACCGAGTCAAAAACTCGCCACAAAGATCCGGATAATCCAACTGATTTTCCTGCCACAAGCTAAGGCCGCTAGCAATTGCCCTCAAGCCATTCTGCAACAATGAAACTCCCTCACCTATTCCATCTGGAAATTTTATTTTCTTGTTAGTTTATGCTGTATCATCTATCTCCATTGCATCACTAGCGATGGTCATCATCTTGTGGGCCATTTGCTTTAGCAATAGACCTTCTTTAACAAGCAGCGCAAGCTCATTTGAACCACGGGTAGTTTTGACATTAGCCACTTCCTTTTCAAAGAACACCTTAAACTCAGATATAAACCTTTCATCATTTACATCAACTCCAGACTCCAAATCAAACGATAATGCTGCATCTGGTGGTACAAACCTCCACAGCTCGTTGCAGAAAAATAACCAAACGCTGTCATTGACAGATGAGCTAAAGCCCAATTTCGTTCTTTTAATAGCGTGTGAAACAATTCCCATGAAGCTGAAACCTTTGAATTATTATCAGTTTCTTCAAATTGAATGTGACCAAGTCCCGCCACAAAAGCAGCCAAATTTGGTTTGCACTTCGACAATCCAGAATCTGTAACAGCAGACTTTGAAGCTGCAAAATTACTCTTCCCATTTCATCATATGTATACAGATGCTTCATGCTAGAAATGATCCCTAATGTTTCACTGAGAAGCTTACGGTGAGTTGTCACTGGAAGTGTTGTATTTATGGATGATGGTGCTTAATAGCTTTATTGTTTTCATTTCTTTGTCTGATATGCTCACCTGCCTGAGGTGGAAATTTTAGCTAAAGGTAATTAAGACTAAAATAAATAATGAGTTAATTACGTGAGAGTTAACCAACTTTCCTCAAACTTCTATTATGGGTAACAGTATATTTGAGTCAAATAAAAGAACAAACTTACGCTAAATTTTTAAAGTTACTATAAAACTTGACGTTTTTCTATATACTGGGTAACCAACATTTTAGTGTTTTGTTGTTTGTAGTAACCAACTTTCCGTTTTCTAATCTGGTTGTTGGATGCTGTATCTGCGTCAAATTCACTTACTGACTAAGTTTAACAATTTCCCAAACCAGAAAAAATGGAAAGTTTGTACTTCGTTTGTGAATGAGGATACATGTTTGAGGAAACTTGGTTAGCATTTTTACAAGCATTATCCCAAAATTAAACAAAATAGACTTTACTCCTTGGAAATGGGCTAAAATCAAGTGTTACTTACAGAGATTGCAGAGCAGCAGACAAGGCAAAACAGATGCACCAAACAATACATTTGAACGTTCCCTTGATGAGTCATTATCGAATACATCCACGAAGTTAAAATACTCTGTTAGTAGTCATTGTTTAGCAACACTTCTGACCTTATAGGAAAGACCATTTAATGGGAATCCTTCCATGAGCAAAGCTATATACATAGCAGACGATAATTTGGATAAATTACTGTTGGTGATGAAATTAAAAACTCTATATGTCATTAAATGTGAACCATGCTTAACGAGCATAGAGATTGATCTTTACGAAGAACACTGCCAGAATCCAGAACTGATTCCCAAGAAACAATGATTTTCATTAGTGTGCACAGTTGATCAATAATAGCATTCCCCATGTCTGACTCAGCATGTCGAACCAAAAAGCACCAAAATTCCATAATAATCTCCATACAAAGATGACGTGGATGGAAGAAATTTTCAAGCAAAAACAACTCAACTTCTCCGCAAACTAAAGTTGAAGAAGCCACAAGCATAAAGGTCTTCATTGCATGTATTACAGATAAAAACATATTCAGATTACCAGAACCGTGTAACAGAGGTAACGGCAAAGCAATAATAGATGAATAAACATCTTTGTCGATTAGAATATTCAAAAGCCATTCTAGCTTTTTGGCAATCTCAAGTTTCACATCATCTTCCAGATCAAGAGCACTTCGCAGAAGATTAACAAATAAGGTAACATGACCAAGTAACAGTAACTTTGACTCATGCATTGAAGCACAAGTCAAAGAAAAGATAGCATCCATTGATTTGTCATCTTTAGTGACAAAAGTTGATGTTGTAATATCACTGAACAGCCAGTCAAGAATTTGACATTTATGCTTATGTCCCAATTGCGCTGAATTTAACAAGGAATTCAGCAGATGAACTGACGTTGGCTCCAGAAGTTCTGCCAAAGTGTCACTTGCAGATTTAAGAAGCTCGTCTTCAACTTTGAAAACTGAAAATGCTTGGGATGGGTAGTGGGAGATAATCCTGGCAGCATTAATCAAGTAAAATTTAACTGGAATGAATATTCTTTTAGCTTCAGCCGCAGAAACCGGCTCTATCAATGAAGACCAAGTCTGAGCTGCACAACTTAAAGCTCCTTTAGCCAATGAAATAAGGGACAGAATAATGTCTGATATGTTCAGCTTTACTGATAACAACCCTTTGCCTAGCTGAAGCAAAGTAACGACTCCTTTCCATGACAGATTTAGTACAGTCACTCAATTTCCACCAGCATTAGCAGCAAGGATCCCCAATTTAACCAAATTTTCAACAGTACATTTTACTACACTGATAACATGATTCACATCGTCTGATTCTTTGACACTGCTTTGTACATCTTTTTCAGTCCTACCATTATCATCTGACTTCGTGTTGTTGCAATATGCTTTGCATATAACAGCATCAAGGATCACTTGTGATGTCTTTAGTACTTCTGAACCATGTGTTTGAATTCTCTGTCACAACAACAGAAGAGCAAAATTAGCATGCGGTTTCAACTATGGTGTAACTATAGATAGCTTAAGAAAAAATCAATCAAAGTAGACAAACTGGTTAATAAGAAAATTGATTGGTATCCTTTTAATAGAACAGTGTGTAAGCCAACCTTCCACAATCACTAGCTTAAATGTTACACCATAAATTTAGGATTCGAGTATGGGAATACAATCATGTGATGCATATATACTAGTACTCAATATCTATAAAAAAACTAAAGATATGGGGGTGCCTTTATGCATGTGAGCATTAGTGTATTCATATATACAGCTCAGAAACCAAATCGATAGAAAATTTACAGTCATTTCTTGATACATATGTAAGGTAATTCACCACTTAATTAATAAAACTTAACTTTTTTTACTCTATTAGTGGTCCAATTTAGTCAAGACTCAAGAGTGTAGAAAATTATGACATGATGCTGTCATCATTAGTGCGCCAATTTAGTCAAGACTCAAGACTGTAAAAAAATAACATTACGCTGTCTAGTTTTTTCCTATTTTGGAATCATAAATTTGATCATGATGGTTTCTAGTTTAGCCGTATTAGACCTAATATAGTTGGGTTGGCCCTATGGGCCGTACCCATTAGGTTTAAGGTTAGGATTAGAGTTGCTTATACCTAAAGCTCTACCTATTGATATAATTGTAATTGTGTGTGAATAGGTCTAATAAGCGTAATTTCACAATTTTTTAAATCTCATATTTCTTAAGGTAAAAAGGAAGACCAAAACTTCCTCTTCTGTAAACTCATTCTCGTATCCTGGTGAATATGTGATCAATACTTTGAGGTTACAGTCAATGCCACAAAGAAACCCAATGGCACCCTTGAATAACCGCAACACAAAGCACCCAATGCCGGACTTCGGCAATGAATAAAAACATCACTGCTTCCTAAAACAATATATGAAACCAAATATACACAAATCCTACTTTCACTACCGCTTTTTCATATGAAATATAATGAAAAGTAAAAAGTGGAAAGCAGTTACCTTAGCCTCTAATATCGAATCTTTTGTAGGATTTAAGAGTTCCAAAATGAATGTTTCAACTGCGGACATTAACTCCTTTCCTGTTGAAACTGGATGACTGCCAAAGCTGATAAAGCAGCAACTGTATGGGATAGCATATCCAAAGCACCTGACAAAAATAAAACCGTACTGTATTACTTAACAAGCTCTTTGCAGATATTTCAAATGGACGAAGTCTGTAGAGTTGGGCTTCATCTACACAAATAACTATTGTTTTCAAATCCATATTGAGAAAAGGTAGCATTTTACAAAGAAACACTGATCGTGTGAAGTAAAGCTTAACTTGAACAAGGATATCACCTGAAAAAGAGGCCATAATGTTCTTCCTTTTGAAAATCATCTGTGGACATAAGTGTCATCTTCATGTGTTTTCTACACCATATGCTTCCCTGTACAAATTTGTAAAGCAACTTAGTCTACAGGGTAACCTCGTCAGTTTTTATAATACAAGTACTGGGGTGCAGAGCAATGTACCTTGGTTCCTAAAGCAAGCAGCTGGCTGAGGCATTTGGATATATCCGATTCTAGGTAATTTGAAGCCACTTGCAATATTAATTTCTTTAACCCAATATTAATTTGGATATATCCGATTCTAGGTAATTTGAAGCCACTTGCAATATTAATTTCTTTAACCCAATGTTAAGGTGACAATAGAAAACAAGCACTAAATATAGAACTATAACAGTTTTTTTAATAGTTATAGTTAAAATTCCAAAAATATGTGCGAGTTTATAATGTCTCCAACGATAAGCCAGGCAACAACATAGCACGTATACAGAAAAACATATAACCAGTTAATTCAAGGTCTCAAACACGAGCATATTTTTTATGATGTAGCCACAATGGATGAAAATGTTAAGCAGGATACTGTTAGACATTGCAGGATAGAAGCCCGTCCATTTTCATCACTAACATCTAACTCCCCAAGTTCAGAGATTAGTTGAGTACGGCTCTCTACCACCTGTAGGATTGTAAGTCCAACTTTAAGTAAGATCACAAATTAGTTCTACTTTTTACATAACAGAATAATGTTACCTTCTCCGGATGTGTTGGTGGAAAAAACAAGAAAATATGTCAAATTATATGTCTAGACTTTGAAAAACACCTAAATTCTTAAGGGTGGGATATCATGGACTAACTGTTTCGACTCTGAATTACGTATGTAACTTAGACTCACTGTATAAACTGTAACACGCCGAGCCCAAAGCATCAAACTAGCCAAATTCTTCCAATCAACTAAATCCATGGCAAATCACAAGTTGCATCATAAATGATGTAGGACAATAAGTTGCAAACTCAAAGACTTATATTGCTAAATGTCCTCATAATCCTTACACAAAAACCAAAGCAAACTTATTCATATAGGTGCACAATTTCAATTCAGTTCACATACCAAAAGGCCAAAACCACATCTGCACGCTACACGCGAGCTCAATAATCACATAGTAGCCAGAAACCTACAACTTATATACAAACTCTGAAATTCACAATTCATACAAAACCGATACAAGACGTAATATTACAAAAACAGTCCCTTAGAGTTGTAACAATAGAGATAAAATCTTATTAACAGTCGATAACATTATTAATAAATCAGGTGAATATGCAACTAATTAATACTCCCTGCATGACCTATAACACACTAAATCAGTCCCAAATCATCAAAGCCGTAAACCTCCAAATCAGCTAATCACACTTATACCGGAGCTCACAGTTCACACCATAAAAGTCCTAGGTACCGGTGCAGCTTTTGGCCTATAACACACTCACTTCACTTTCTATTTTAGGTCCATTCAAAACAAAATTCGATAACGCTTGTTTTGGCCATAGCGCCGCACCTATGGCACAGGCCACGATTATGCTATGCCGCCGCCACTTAAATCCCTAACGACTAACGAAACCCCAAACACATTCCTAAACAACTTATAAGACGCTAAACCAAAGGCGCAAGCTCTATAACCTCCGCACAGATACTTTAGAACTAATTAATGGCCATAAACCTACTACCACTTGGATATGAAAAAACCTAAAATCAAAGGCACAAGCTATGGCACCGCCAAAGGTATAGTGACTTAGGACAATACGTCACAATCACCGCAAACTACATCATAAACACGGTCCTAAACAGCTTATAAGGCGCAAAAATTCAATAAGCTCCTCACAGTTACTTAAAAACTAAATATTGGCTATAAACCTACTACTAGTTGTATATGCATATTAACGGTCCTAAACACTCACTTCACTTCCTATATATTTCAAAAAAAAAAATCGATAACGCTTGTTTTACCCAAAACATTGGCGCAGGCCACGATAACGCCACTTAAATCCCTAACGAAACCCCAAACAACTTATAAGACACTAAAACCAAAGGCGCAAGCTCTATAAAGTCCTAATTATTGGCAATAAACCGAGACGAAACTCGTAACAGTAACACATTATTAATTCCTAACTAATTCAGTTTATGCATAATGTGAAATTAAATCTACAAAACACGATGACCTAAATTATAAAATTAAATGATTAAAGTAGGGAGAAGGTAAGTGATATATACATCTGAAGCTTTAATGGAGTCTATAAGCTCTGCACTTCGTTTTCATGTCTCACGCGCCGTCACGCGCAGCTTGTGTTTTGTGTTTTCCCGCCTCTTTGTTTGGGTAATTATGAAAATGCATCTTTTGCTCAAGGTGTCATCACTTTTAGGAAAAAGTTTGGGTATTTCCAAAATAAACTTTGAGACTTGACTTTTTCCTTCCAATGTAAGAGTGACAAGTGTCCCGACACTTTTCGATTCCAATCATTTTCGTACCTATGATTTTTAGTCGACTAATATCCAAATGACTTTTTAAGATTCATGAGATTTTTTTTTTGATATTTTCGAGAAAAAGTCAAACTTTAAAAAGTAATATTTTATTCCTTTGCTCCTTCCCAATGTCGAGCGACTTAAGCGAATTAATTTGAGCGCTTTTAGGCAAATAGTACCTTTGTATCGTTATCCAATTTTACACCACGGTAAAAATAGTTTTACTTATCACATATCTTTCCTAACCAATGAATTAGAATAACACATACATTACACCCCATTACAAAATTTCTCCTAGAAGTCAAGAACCATCGCCTTCTCGAAATCTCGCAAAAAAATGTTTCAGATTCGGTATGTATTTTTATGTATAAATTGTTCAGATATTTGTTTTTCCCTTATTTATTTGAAATTAATCATGTTTAATAGTAGTTTTGCAACAACAATTTTGTTTATTTAAGTTAGCAAAAGGTTTTAGATTGTGTTTGGGTTTGTAATTTATCCGTGTCCGAGATGTGATTCTTTGTTGTTCTAACTTTTGAAAATATATTTGGTATTTGTTACAAAATTGTAGTGTGAGGCTTGGATGATTGAATGCGCTTTGTTACTCATTTTATTTTTTCATTTGTAGGAATATGAGGCGAAAATCATCATCAAGTAAACCAAACTACTTTTCTTTAATAAAATCCAAGTTGGATAAAAATCAAGGAAGTTGTTTCGCAACTTGTTTCGTAAATGGTTGGACCTTTCTTATTTTGACCACGAAGCACATATGATAGATTATGTTTTACAAAACAATGTTATCCGAATGAAAATCATTATGATATGCCGATTGTATATTATATTGATGACCGCCCCTACATTTCGGTCGTCCGTAGTTTTCGCTTATCACCGGTTTTAATTTTGGAAAAGTAAGTTTTGAAAATATGGATCCGACACCTCAATTTTATGTCAAGGGTTTTCCCAAAACATTCGTGTTCAAAATTACAAACTTAGATATTCTTGGTTTAATTGAGGATGAAGAGGCATTTGGTATCATATGCATTTAAGATGCAAGACGCCTTTGTCTATTGTTAGCTTTGGAGGTTATCTTCATGGGCGATTATTGGTTCTGTGAAGTTGATGTTTCTCTCATGCGATTAGTTGAAAACCTAGATGATTGGGATGCCTTTCCATGGGAGAGCATATTTGGAGGCATTTGTATGATGAAATTTTGGATGTTGCGATAAACACAAGTGGGATTTCCTTCAAGGTATTAACAAAGACAACAAGTTTGTTCCAACCTATACACCGTCAGATTCGCTTTGGCTTTCAAGGTTAATATTTTATATATCAATATAAACCGGATTCATTTTGTGTATCAATATTTTATGTTATTATTTTTATTGAAATTCCAAAATCCGATAGATTTGGATATCGAGTCTTTTGAAAGAAGCATTCTATGGTGGAATAAAGTTCCCGATATTATGCCAAGAGGAGTAGCGTGGTCAAAGAATACACCCTTCAAAAGATCCGATTATAAGTTTCTTTTGAAAGGTAAAAGTAATATATAAAATTTTCTTATTAATGCAATCTTTATTTCTACATTAATGCAATCTTTTATTGAACATTATTATTTGTTTTTAAGGATTCAACTCACAAAGAACCGACACCGACAATAGCCGAGAGGAGATCCGATTGGTATATAAAGTTTACGGCATTTTTCCATGATTACATACCTAGAACTCCACCAAAGAAAACAACACATCTCTATGACGAGTGGTTGAAGAAGATGGCAAAGACGCAAACGTGGCAAGACCGAAGGAAACATTTACCTATTATACGCAGGAGTGAGAGCAAGATAATAGAGATCACCCTAACACAGATCGTGTTATTACAGAGTTAAATAAGCGTTTGTTCAAACTTGAGACAATTATTCGTGTTATTTAAGCATTTGTTCAAACTCATAGACCCATCAATAATCACACGACTCATCGATAATAATATACGTACTTTTTCGTGTTCTTGCTCGAGAAAGAAATGGGGTAATATATCCTTTTTTCTTATTTTTTTATCGATATATACTTTGACATTATCGTGAAGTCGCTAGCAAAGGATTGAAAACCTCTAGCGTGGGTTTCATATACTCTAGCAAAGGATACACGAAATTTACAAAAAAATTTCTTCAAGTATTATCGTGAAGTCGCTAGCAATGGATTGAAAACCACTAGCGCGGGTTTCATATACTCTAGCAGTGGATACACGAAATTTTCAAAAAAATTTCTTCCATTATCCATTATCGTGAAGTCGCTAGCGATGGATTGAAAACCACTAGCGTTGTTTTCATATACACTAGCAAAGGATACACGAAATTTTCAAAAATGCCCTTCAATTATCCATTATCGTGAAGTCGATAGCAAGGATTAAAACCACTAGCAGTGGGTTTCATATACTCTAGCAAAGGATACACGATATTTTCAAAAACAACCCTTGAATTATCCATTATCGTGAAGTCGCTAGCAAGGATTGAAAACCACTAGCAAGTGGTTTCATATACTCTAACAAAGGATACACGAAATTTTCAAAACAAATTCTTCCATTATCCATTATCTTTCGATATATCCTTTTATAAATACTTATTTTCATTCTTAGGAGAAATTGGAGTTAAGTAATGATCTACGGCATCTTAGTGCACGCTTTGTGATGAGCTTAATCATGATTTTCTTGACTTGTTTGAGTCAAGTCACCAAGCATTGATACTAGTTCATCGCACGCTAGATGAATTTTCCGATGACGATCTTGCAAAGGTAATGTACAAAATCAAGAAACAAGTGTAAAACTCTTTCCGTTAAAAATAAACATATCATAACGATAGGTTATTTATAAACGCTGATGTGAATTTATTATCCAAGAAGAATTAAGGTTGCGACATGAAGAATTAGAAAGTGCCCGGTTAAAAGAGCAAAGAAGATGATGCAACAATGTAAGAGGTTAAGGATGGAAGAGGACAAGTTGATAATGAGGGAAGAGGAAAAGAGGTTGCAGATGAAAATGAACGAAAGAAAAGGGAGAAGCAATCATGAACTCGGATCATATGAAAGCCAAGAGAGCTGCTTTGCGCTTCCAAGAGGAGTGAACAACGTCGGTGAAGCTAATTCAGATTATTGGACCAATGCATATGCCGAAAAGAAAAGACGATGCTCTAGCTTACCCGATCCAGATATGAGTGAAAACTTAAATTTGTCACGCCTGGGTTGAGGTATGAAAATACTTTTGACAACCTTTAAAATATATCTTGTTAATGACAATTGATTATAAGTTTAATTGTTTCATATACTAGGATCTTGCACGCCCACCAATGTCACAACAACGTTCATTTTACAAATGAATTTGACGAATTTCTTGGACAAATAGGACCACTTAACCGCAAGTTTCCTTGGTGTGACGATGTGTGTGTGGATAGAAGGTTTTGGGAAAGTTTGGTTTGCTTAGACCCGCCTAGGAAAGGTTGGCTAAGGGATGAGGCAAGTACTCATACAACTGCACTCTGCTGCAATTGATTTCTTATAACGCTTATCACACTCATTCATGTTTCAAATTTACAAAGACATAGAGTTGTGGGTTAATTACCTTTGGCATGTTAGGCCCGATACGGCTAATTGGGCGATGGTTAGTAGCTATTTTGTTCACTCATACAAAATTCTTTGCCGTTGTGGTATGCTAATGGTGAAAGATACTCTATTCCATGGTCTCGACGTTAAGCACGTAAGTAATATATATATATATATATATATATATATATATATATATATATATATATATATATATATATATATATATATATATATATATATATATATATATATATATATATATATATTTATTATAATCATTGGTGTCCGATTAGCTTTTGCCATATATTGATATTATGTTTGTTACCCAAACGTTGTAGGTTTTCATGCCTATTAATGAAACCGAAGCTCATTGGTGTCTTGCCCGCTTGGAGATAGACACCGCATTGTTACCTTTATGATAGCGGTCAAACTTTTGAAGAGGAATGGCGAGAGTTTTATATCAAACCGAGGAGTGTTTAAAGGTTTGGCTATTTATTCATATGTCATAAGAATTAATACATAACCGCTTAACCGTGTTTTAAAACATTAGATTTTTAAAACAAGGCTACTTTTGTCCACAACTACAATTACCGAGGTCCTAGCACAAGCGCAAGTATTTGAGAAGAAAGGCATTGATCCGCTAGTTATTTCATTACATTTACTATCACGAACAAGTACCAAGCAGCCGGATATTTGGTGATTGTGGTATTTGGGTATGTATTTTTTATACCGCTTGGCTTTTGGTCTACCATTGATGTGAAGGATCGTATTCAGTCGCGCTTTCATACCGTGAACAAATGGCTAGGTTTTTTTTAAACACCGTGTTTGTGTTTAGCTATGTTCTATTTTTGTTGATGTATTACTTGAAACAAATTGAAAACCATATGCTCCTTGAATGGTTTTGTATTCAACATTTTGTATTATAGTTGTGTTCAAACTAATGTAGAGACGCTCCAAATTTGTTTACTAGTAATATTTTTCTATAAAATAAGCAAAAATATTAACCACACACCAAATTATGGATATACAAAGTAGGCCAAACCCATGCATGCTAGTTTACAAGTATCGTCCATTCGGTATGCATTATCCAACATTACATACTAGGCGACTTTTTTGGGTGAGTTTGACTATATCTTAGATATATCATTTGAGTATGGTCAGTAATGTACTTTTTAGACACTTTTAACTGCTCACTTTTTGTACCTTTTGTATATTTTGTACCTACTATTAACCAAAACTACCCCATATTTTATCTTATATATATTTTCTGCTTTTCGACTTCTACTAAATATGGCATCGAAAACACGTAATCAAAGGGTCATATGAATTATGGTATCAAGAATGGGTGTAAGTTTGTCCATTTTATTTTTCTCTCATTAAATTTTATCTTAAATATCTTTTGTTTTGTCAATTATTTCCATTGTTACACGTAATGTCCGAAACAACAAGATCTTGGGTTTGATGTTTATCATGGCGCTCGCTTTTTTTATCCCTTAAGTTATTTAGGTGGAGATGTTTTACATTTGAGGTTACCTAGGTTGAGTAGGTTATCGATTCTCAAATATGTGACATGTCGTTGAAAGAAATTAAGGAGGATATTTGGGCTTGGTATTTTGTCTTCCAAGTAGTAGTCCGGAGGAAGGGTTGACCCTTGTAGAAGATGATAATGATGTCCAGAACTGTATGACATGGCCGAGCTCCATGGTCTAGTTGAGATCTATGTTTGTCATCACCATGTGTTCATTTAGTTACCTACTATCACAAGAACTCGCTTTTGATTCCCAGACGATGATCCGACATTTAAAATTAAAAGTCACGAAAAGAAAAAAAAGATGTCGATCGTCTGTCGCTTGAAGAACTAATGGCATGGGAAGAAGAGGAAAAAATTCACCACCTACCTTAGGACACCTTATATCAAGCCTTTTGTTGAAGCTAGTTTATTCAGAGGAAAGTCCGAATTTGGTGGTATTAATGACCTTGACTACATTCCTCCTTGTTTAAGGACTACAACCGACCTTATGTGTCGAATGACTTTGAAGATTCTTGGACACGTAACTCCACCGCATAAAGTGTTTGTCAAACGAACGCTGGTTGGAGATTAGTCCGCTAAGAGGTAAGAACCTTTTAACGACTTTGAGGTCAGCCGATAATCATGACCTTCGTGATCCACATTCAACAATATGTATACTCCCATCTACTCAAAACAGCCCTTTAAAGTGTAAGAGGTTTTTAATGACATTGATGGCCTTCCTACAGCTTGGAAGCTCAACCGTAGTTCATTATGTGTCCAAGAAAAGTCGCTTTGAACCGGTACTTTGAAATCTAGGAGATTATTTGATGAATTTGAAGAAGTTGGTAGTAATCAACTGATGATATGAAGGGTGATGAGGCAATCGCTTGGTTAATGATCAAGTGATAGTTGCAGATTCCACACCGATGGTTCCATGTCATACCCAAATTCTTCTCGATCCAAGTAATTCAAGGTATTATGAAGGCTACCATGTGGTAGTTATTTGATCTTCCGTGGTGGTATGTACCGTTAAACAATTTGTATTTTTGTTCCTTTCCATGCATGATGACTAGTTAGTGTATGTTACAAACTACACTAACTAGTCATCATGATGAAACAATTTATTTTCGTGATGTGGTGAAGGCTTGTTAGTGTATGTTACAAACTAGTATGTGATGATGGTTCTACTACCATGTGTATGTTACATTGCTATTATTTTGATTAAATATGTCGATGTCTATCAAGACAACTATCTCGATAACAAAACTACAACAATCATCTCAATAAATTGTTTCATAGATAAGATTTACCACACAACCATTACATTGTTAAAATGTAGCCTCATAACATTTATTATTGAACCATTACATCCATTCAAACAAGATCGCTAGAACCACATCCTTCTTCGCTTGATTTCCTTTCCTTGAGTTTTTCAAGTACTCTTCCGCATCTTTAATCCTTTTGCCAATGCCTTAACTTTTTCTCGTGTAATGCCATCTTGCTTCTCCTTACACGTAATATCACCATCTAGTTTTTCTTCTCGATAAATCTAAAGCCATTGTGGATTGTTGTATGTGTGCCATCAAATTGTCATCAAGATCCTCTTCCTGCTTGGCACTTGTTCATAATTACCTTTTCCGATAAGTTCAAAGCCATTGTGGATTGTTGTATGTGGACTATAGAATTGATCAGATTTATGCTTATTTTGTTGACTTGTGTTTAGGCGGAAAATTATTTTGGCGGAGAATAGATAAGCGTATTTTGTAGCGATATAGTATGAGCGACTTTTTAAAGCGATTTATGAAACACTAAAACCTTATCATTTAGCTATTTTTGGCCACATTCAATCTCTACCCGACCGTAACCCTTGCTTTTTTGAACAATTGTCCCCAATATCAAAATTTGAATATTCATTATCAAAATTTTAGCATTAACTTACCTTTACATGCTTGTAATTGTTTATAAGGTAATCATGGCCATCGAGTTTGTGGTGCGACCAAATGTAAATTTTACCCCGGTTTCTTGAGCTTCCTCGATTTGTCGACCGTGCTTTCAATGGGAATCGCTATTTCTATTTAACCGAATACAAAGACAACGGAAGAAAGTAAGGATTGTTGCTCGTTAGAGGTCCCATTAGGATTGTAGGTAACAAATGGGTAGAATTTGTTCATGAAAACATGTATACGGATGTTCACATGTTACACTTTGTTCAAGAAGGTGATGACTCTTTTACGCATCGCTATGATTCTAAAGGGTTGGAAGTTGAGGAATATGCCGTGTAGAAATTCGACATATAAGGTTTCGTAGTTATCGCCGGGAAGAGGCACCCAAGATATCTTTGGGAAGAGGCACCCAAGATATCTTTGGGAAGAGGCACCCAACATAACTTTGGTAGTGGCACCCAAAGATAATTTGGTTTCATCAGAGCATCCCTCAATTATTATATTCGTGGTACTATATTGTGAACTATTATGACCGTAATCACAATTTCGCTCAATTATTAAAATTGAATTTCAAAAGGTTCGTGATCCTTTATTGTCATGGTCCCCATATCAAAATTTTGAATATTCATTATCAAAATTTTAGCATTAACTTACCTTTACATGCTTGTAATTGTTTATAAGGTAATCATGGCCATCGAGTTTGTGGTGCGACCAAATGTAAATTTTACCCGGTTTCTTGAGCTTCCTCGATTTGTCGACCGTGCTTTCAATGGGAATCGCATTTCTATTTAACCGAATACAAAGACAACGGAAGAAAGTAAGGATTGTTGCTCGGTTAGAGGTCCCATTAGGATTGTAGGTAACAAATGGGTAGAATTTGTTCATGAAAACATGTATACGGATGTTCACATGTTACACTTTGTTCAAGAAGGTGATGACTCTTTTACGCATCGCTATGATTCTAAAGGGTTGGAAGTTGAGGAATATGCCGTGTAGAAATTCGACATATAAGGTTTCGTAGTTATCGGCCGCCATACCCTCAATTTCCACAAAGTTATATATAAGAACTCATTTTTTGTTTACGCTTATTTAAGAATAAGTGTATTTTGTTATCAGATATGTTATAATTGTCAATCGCCAGATATTTCCACCGCTACGATGTCATGATCCTCGTGTTTTGTATGTTATGGATGATGAGATGTGGTCGATCGCTCTTCAATATTCCGATATTGAATTTGGCGATGTTATTGTTTTTACTAAATTGGCAAAGAATAGGTTGAATATAACCGTGTTTGTTATATATAGAACTCATTTTTTGTTTACGCTTATTTAAGAATAAGTGTATTTTGTTATCAGATATGTTATAATTGTCAATCGCCAGATGGTGTTTCGTATATTGCCTTAATTTTCTAGACGGTATTGGGTCATGCGAGGTATCGTTGTTGTTGTTGTTGTTGAAGGAATGGAGTTTAATGTGGATGTTACTGGGCTATGAACGATGTCATGATCCTCGTGTTTTGTATGTTATGGATGATGAGATGTGGTCGATCGCTTCAATATTCCGATATTGAATTTGGCGATGTTATTGTTTTTACTAAATTGGCAAAGAATAGGTTGAATGTAACCGTGTTTGGTTTCAAGTCAGGGCAAAGATACAGGCGCTTGGTGTGACGCAATTGTTTTTTCCACAAAATGATCTTGATAATGAAGATGGAGGTAGGCTTGAAATCTCATAATCATATTCAAGAATATCATAACATTTATCTTTAAGATTTATTTTGATATTTTTGAAACAGTGATCGCGAATGCAACACATTTGCCAATGGATTGGTCACCTTGATCATTTTGGTGAGCGAACCGATGTCTTTTACGTAAGGTCTCATCAAATTCTTCCGTTATGTAAACTTGTAAGTTTGTTTTTGTGTGTACTTTTTTCTATGCATTTATATAATTTTATACAATTTTTGTAATTGTTGCACACCGTGACATTCCGCACCATTTCCTTCAGATCATCCTATGCATTTTTATCAAAATGCACTTTTAGGAATGATGAAGTCGAATACATGATGCAAATTCGATTGACTATCATAGAGACAATCCATTCCGGTGAATCATGTGAATGCATTAGGTGACCGGAACTACTTTTTGAAGATTGTGAGTTTGATCATGGAAAGATGATAAGGTTTAAGTTCATGTATGTAGAGTCTTATGATGGTTTGGTGTATCCTGCTTTCCATATTTGTTAGGAAATCGGATAAGGTTTAATTTCATGTATGTAGATTGTTATGACATTTTCTATTTATTTTGTTGGGTTACATGAACAAACTTTTCAAAGGGTGGGTGTGTATATACTTGTATTCGATTGACTGCTTAGACTGTTACAAATTTTAACAGCTTTATGGTAAGGACTTTCACAACACAACCATTATGTTGTAATCCTTCATATTAGTTCATAATATCACTATTTTTCGACTACTTTTGGTAGATGTAATCTTGGTAAAGAGATTGGAGTGTGGTTGGTGTATCCACTGCTAGGACATTTCAAACCACTGCTAGAGTTGATGAAACCACTGCCAGAAGAATGAATCCAATGCTTGAATTAAACCACTGCTAGAGTTGATGAAACGTCTGCTAGAGTTGATGAAAACACTGCCAGAAGAATGAATCCAATGCTTGAATTAAACCACTGCTAATAGTGTTGTTTAACCACCGTTATATTTAGTTGATTTTAACATAAACTAAAATTTCATTAATAATTAAAATTTTACAATGTCAATAAAACAATCCAAATACATAAATCATAAATCTAATCAATGCTCTCCGCATGCATAGTCATACGAGGAGTACGAGAACGAGCAAATCCTCGAACCGAGCCAAATCTTCCTCGCTCACACCATCGCTCACACCATCGCTTTTGTTCTCCGATACCATTGATTTTGGTGTCGCGTTGTTCGTTATATTCAAACACACCGCCACAAGTTGTCAAGAACCTCGCGATCTTTGTGTGCTTGATCTTTCAAAATTTGTCGATCACAGCCTTTTCTTTCAAGAGTAATGTCGCTGCAACTATGGTAGTTTTGTCTCATTTGTTCCTTTTCCGCCTTTGCCTCGGTCAAACAATTTGATGACGCTTATAATAGCGTTTTTCGGCCTCATCATCGATATTGCATTGATTTTGAACGACACTTGCATATCTTCAATGTAATGGGGAGACGGCAAGCCATATTAAATCTTGTGTCAAAGTATTTTGAGCTTCAATTGTGTTTGAAATTGTGTGTTAAAAATGTGTTTGATGTGAAGTTGGTATTTATAGAGTGGTAAAATTGTTTTGAAAATGTTTATTTTTGTTTTGTTTTTTTTTTTTTTTTTTAATATTTAATGACCAAATCAGAATGTACTATCACATATCCCAAAATATTCTCGTGCAACTTTTAAAAGCGCCTTTTTCAATTTAGCGATTTATGATACACTAATATCGTGTCTTTTATCTTTTGTTCCCACATTCACTTCCTACCGACTGTAACCCTATCTTCTTAATAATCTAATACAACCGCTGCTTTCTCGATTATTAAAATTGAATTGTGCGAAAGGTTCATTATACTTTATTGTCATGGTCCCCATATCAATTTTGTCTATATTTGATGTTTCAATATTCGAATCTAATTAGGGTTTACATTTAAAATTATTTATATTTTTAAAATATTGTATTTTACGTGTTCCAAAGAATGTGATGGCACCTATTTGGAGTTCGGATCCTCGCACTGCTTGACGCTCATGTTTTGGGGAGTTTTATTTCCAACCGCTGAGGTATGAAAATGGGGTGTTTTTATTGAGTGTGTCCAAGGATAGGAAGGTGGACTATAATAGTATGTGCCGCTTCGAAAGAACATACCGAGCTAAATTTCCATTCGTTGTTTTTCTGCTTACCACAATGTCAATTAGAGGTAGGATTGAAACTAATAGAGTGTGATAGGGATGCGGTCGCCATGTATGACCTTGCCGATCGATATGGGAAGTTAATGATGTATATGGCACATAATCCCTAAAACTTATTTGATTTTTATTATAAAAATCTTAACTTTTATGATTCTCAAGATGATTATACAACCAAATTGATTATACATGGAAGAAGATTAAAAGATGCAAGCAATATGACATATGATGAGCTTATTGTTGGGCGTAAGAAGAAGCAAGCATCCTTATTGATGTTGATGTCGATATGTCTCATAGCCATAGGGATGTAGTTGCTGTCAAGGTTGCGTAAGTTGGTTTTCATTGAAGAGCAAGATAAAGCCTTTGCAGCGCGCTCGATAAAAAATTAAGGTGGTGCAAAAAATAAAAATAAAAATAAATAAAAATAAAACAACGCTATTTCGAGTCATTAGATTCTACTTTGTGACACATAAATCTAATAAAGCAAAGCGATATATGTGTCACAAAGTAGCATTTAGCACCAAAGAATATCGCCGCTTTTTGTTTTGTTTTTTTTTTTTTTTTTTTTTTTTTTTTATAGCGACACTTATATTTTACCCGTGCGTAAAAGTTACCGATTAATTCATATCACACTTACCACGACACGATCCATATCGATTATACTTTTTTTGATGATGTAGGTTATGTTTTCAACACTACGCTACAAGCCAAAGATATCAAGGAGCAAAGTTATAACACGTATGTTCCACAAAAGTACTTAGACAAACATAAATAACTAAGTGCATATATTAAAATATCCAACAAAATTAACCTTAATAGGTTTATAGAACATCCATAAGCATAAACATAAACATCATACATTCCTAACCATATATTAAACTCGAAAACACATATGAAAAACCAAGAAACCAGCTCAAGACACCATAGACTTGAGCTTCTCAATGAATGACATAAGCTCCTTGTTCGCTCGCTTGTTCACAACCTTCACCAACATGTTTGCAATGTCTCGCCAAATCTTCATTTTGCAAAATATTCAACTGTGAAATACTTTGCACACCGAATCAAAGGGATACAAAAGCTCCAACTCGCAATCACGAAATCCTCTCAAGAACACGAGCCCTAATATCTTGGGCTTTTTGGTTAATTCGTCATTCCACCCTAGTGACAAGAACCTCCCTACGAAACTTCTCCACCATCATGTCTCTAACGAGACTAGAACCAGCAGCAGCAGCCTAACTCTCGCAGAAAGGCATTTTGTAGTCATTTTCTTTTTTTTTTTTTTTTTTTTTTTTTTTTTTTTTTTTAAAAAAAAAAAGCTATAGTTTTCCTTTGGTTTATGTGTGTTTTATATTAGTTATAAGCTCTTTTGATTTGATAGCCACGCATAGTAATTATGGCGTTTTGACTTATAAGCCATATTCATTTGATAGCCAACTTGAACCAAAATAAGTATACTAGACTACTTGATGAATTTGTTTATAAGCCATATTCATTTGATAGCCAATTTGAACCAAAATAAGTATAGTACACTACTTGATGAATTTGTTTAATTGAGGAAATTTTGAACCTTTGTTTTTCTTTAATTTGACAGGTTTCCATGCCTGGCAGTAATCGTGACATTAGGAGACGTGTTTAAACGTATTGCAAAAGTGCATGGACTCACAATAGTTGTATTGCTAAATTGTATATTCGACAATTGTATTTAAGTGGCCTAAATTTATATGTCTTTATTTAGTTTAGTTCCCTTTATTTTAAATTGTTAATCGAATAATTTTACTTAGTTTTTTAAACAACTTTTTTTAAGCGTTATTTTATAAGCAATAAACTTGTTTATAAGAAAGTATGATCTTTATATGCAATAAGACATGTGTTTAATAGTACTATCACGTAATCCAATATATTATGAGCGACATTTTTTAAAGCGCCTTTTTTCTTCTTACCGCTTTCACTATCGACAAGAACTCTACATTTATTTACAAGTCAAATGCAAATCTTTTCCGATTTGAGGTCAAACAACAATAAGTGTAAAAAAGTATTATCACACAAACCAATGTATGTATCATGTCAAGTACTTTCACATAAACCGATGTATTCCAAGCGACCTTATTAATGCGCCATTTTCATCTTACCAACTTAAACCGAGTAGACAAACATATTTTGTTTTACTAACCAAAATTGGATACAAGGATTTATGTGGTTGCTATTTTATTTTATGTTTTAATTTTAATTATGTCGATTATGCGATATAATTTTGCTTTTTTAATTCAACGTCAATGTAGGTTGTTTTGTAAAACACAAAGACAATTAAGATTAAGATTGACAACGACATAAACAAAAGTAGTTACACTTAACTAGTACACACATAACCCACCATAACTAACCTAAACAAAACATAAACCTAACATGAAGGCTTCAGAAATTCAAAGGACCATTGACTCAAGATGTTCAATGAAGGATAACAAAGAAGAAACGCGAGCACGCCTTTCAAAGATGGAGGTCTGCTTCCTTACAATCTCAGCCCTATCTTCAATTTGCATCCTTCTCATGTGCCGAATGCACGCATGCATTTGAGTTAGTTGGACCCACAACCAACAGCTCTCCAATAAGCACATCCCTACGTTGTACACGAGCAGTTAGCTCGTCAATCTTCTCTTGCAGATCTAATTCATCCCGAACAGTATCCCTAACTTCTCCCCAATATTCCACAATCATCATGGACTTGACAGATCGAGAGTTTGCTGTACGGGATAGTTGATCCAAGAGGGGAAGACGGGGGTTGGACATTGTTGTTGTTTGTTGAGATACGTTTTTTTTAGAGAGGATTAAAAATAGAGTGTGGAAATATAGAGTGATAACCACAAAATGTGTTGGTAGTTGTGATAGGAGTTGTTAAATAGAGTGGAATTATAGTTGTTTTAAAATAGAAGTGTAAAATGTATATTGTTTAGAAGAAAAAAATTGTATACTGTTTAGAAGTTATCATCATTTATGTTTTGACTGTTAATTGATATTTGTATATAGTTTAGAAGTTTTCATCATATACGCTTTTGTTTTGTCACAACAACACAAGTTCGTTAAACATAATTTCTTATATAAGCATCAATCGATAACATAAAATGTGTTTACAAAATCACCAATGGTCCGAAAACTATACCTAAGCTACGATAAGCAAATGTTCAAAACTATACCTATAATCCATTTAGCGGTAATCCTAACCAAGTTATTCTCTACAAACATATCGTAACACATAAGGCGCGAACTCGTGTTAACCGTGGTCTTTGTCAAGAGACTCGATATCTCCCGCTTCTTCGAGTTTGACCAAAGCTTAACTCACGATTTTAAATAGCTTAGGTTTTAAGTAATGAGAACTATCCAATCATCGGTATTTTAAATCTTTAAACCATTGCTCGAGTGGTCATTTTAACAATTAGGGTAGAGGGTAGGATGGTGGATTTTTGGGACATAAACCAGTTCTTGGCAGGTGTTGGGGTCCAACCCTTTCATGTGTAATAGCACTTTAACAAGGATAATGAGATCATGTTGTGTTCATATGCTTGTGATACACGAAATTGATCGCAGTTTGCATGCGACTATTTGAACAAGGTGTATATGGTTGAGGATCCCGAAAACAAAGGAATGATGTTAGTGTCCGCCAGTTATATTATACCATTGCCCGACACCATTTCCTTATCCTTTTACAATGATCACCCCAAAATCAAACCAAAATTTCTACTATATTATGAACCAACAAAATTGAAGTTTGCGTTTATGACACGTGGCTTTTTGATGGTTCACGGCGACGAGGTACACGGTTTCTTGGTCCAAGATACGGAAAGTGTACAACACGCTTCTTGTTACGGTTTGTAATGGTTACCTAATGATGAGAGTTGAATCTTGAAGGGTAGAAAGGTAGTGCAAAGTGGTTTAGCCATGCGTAGAGAGTTCATAACCGCGTTCGTTCTGCTTTTAGTGTCTGCTTGTTGATGAGAAACCCATGTTTCGTAACAAAGAGATGTCGAGATTATAAGAAATAGATGACATGGTTTTGTAATGATAGTGATGGCGAGTGAAGTGGAGTTAATGAGGCACCCTCAAAACACTCATATCGCCGCCACCATTATATATATATCATTACCAACCATTTCATCTATCTTGTTATCATCTATGATCTCATACCACACGGAAACATGGAATTTGTCACCAAAAAGACACCACTAAAAACACAAACTCGCTTAAACAATCTCAAAGCAAGCTAAACCCTTATGCACCACCTTTCTACACTTCATGATTCAACCTCTTCATCGTAACTTCTACATACCGTAACAAGAAATGGCTTTACACTTTCCGTATCTACCGGACTAAGAAACCGTACCTCCCGTCAGAAACCATCGAGAAGCTACGTGTCATGGTCGTTTGATTTCTATATTGTTGTTTGATAATATAGAGAGAATTGTTGGTGAGTTTTGGGAAGATCATTGTAAAAGGAGAATGAAATGGTGTTGGGCAATGGTATAGTAGCACTTTAAGCATACACACTAACAAAGATTCTTTTGTTTTCAAGAACCTCAACCATATACACACTGCTCAAATAGTCGTCCGCAAACACGATCAAATCTTTTGTATCACAAGCATATGAACACAACATGATCTCATTATCCTAGTTAAAGTTCTATTACACAAGAAAGGGTTGGACCCCAAACCCCGCCAATAATTTGGTTTATGTCCCAAAATCCACCATCCTACCCTCATACCCTAATTGTTAAAATGACCAACTCGAGCTTAATGGTTTAAAGGGTCTTTTGAAACCCGATGCTTGGATAGTTCTCATTACTTAAAACCCTAAGCTATTTAAAATACGCAACGACATATCTTACCTTTTGGCCCCGATCATGTCACGGCTTGGCCTCGATTTGGAACCCATGACACCTAATCAATTTGAAACAAGTATAAAAGCAAATCATATATTCCTACAACTAATCAATTGCATATACTATATAACAATACCTAATAAACAAGAGATACCCAGCTAAGATTAAACTATATAACAAAACCCATGTAGCTTTTACGGTCAACAAGAGTATTTATAAAAGTAGTAAACGATACCGCGCGGTGATGTAGTGGTGGTGGAGGCGGCGCTATGATGTAGTGGTGGTGCAAAGATGAAGATGAAGATGAAGAAGTTGAGGTGAAAGCAATGAGGTTAATAATTGGGGTATGTGTGATATGGGTAGTATCCGAGTTATAGGTTCTTAAATAGAAGTTAATATGGAATCATAAATTAATGCGGGAAGGTATAAGTTGTTGAGGAGTAAATTAATTGGTTGACTTTGGTATTCATTAAGTGTTTGGTTATTTGACACGTTGCAAATTATTTAAAAAATCGATATTACAAATTATTTTAAAAATTACAAAACGAGACACGATATTACAAATTATTTTAAAAATCGTAAGTCGTATATATAAGCACGTGATTTTCATTCTTTCTTGTACTTGACCCGATAATGTATACTGGGGGCTGTTTTGTAAATTTGATGTATCCATCGCTAGCGCCTATGAAACCCCCGCTAGTGGTCTTCAACCCACCGCTAGCGCCTTCCTCTTAATGTATCATTTGAGGGGTGTTTTGTAAATTTGATGTATCCATCGCTACCGCCTATGAAACCCCGCTAGTGCCTATCAAACCACCGCTTGTGGTTGTCAATGCACCGCCAAGGTTTTCCGATAATATATACTGGGGGTCGTTTTGTAAATTTGATGTATCCATCGCTATACTTTATCAAACCACCGCTAGTGGTTTGAAATCCATCGCTATCGCTTGCATGGTAATGCATACTTCAAGGGGTGTTTTGTAAATTTGGTGCAAACTTATTTTTCCCCAAATCACCGCCATTGAAGTAATTGATCTTCAAATCACTTCCAATTGACGCCCACATAAACCCTAACCACTCCAAATCGGTAATTTCAAAATCCCACATCATATTCCAAAACAACTCACAATGCCGCAGCAGATTCCAACACCCATAACCTAGTTGCTTACTTAATAAAAATAATCATTCGATGGTTTTCATGACATGATTGATTTTATCAACCACACTAAAATTCGGTTTGCACTAAGTGTAGCACCCACAATTCTTAAAGATTATATACATGCTTTTTGGGGTAATGCTGAGATACAGGAGCGAGATGGATTTGAGGTGTTTAGGACTGTGGTGGATGATAATGAGATTTTGGTGGATGAGGAAGTCATTAGAGGTACGTTGATGTTCGATGATGCTAACGGACTAGTTAATCTTTCTGATAATGATATATTTATAGGTTTACAAAGATTAGGTTATGCAAGAAGGGGAGACAGGGTAAAATTTTTTAAATGTATGTTTTCTCCCGAATGGAAGTTTTAATTCACACCTTGTCGATGTGTCCGAGTAATAAGACCATCGGTTTAATGAATTTCCTCCAAAATTGCAACCGCTTTAATTTGTCTATCCGGGAGGGAATTCAATTGGTCTAGCATGATTTTTGAAGGGTTTTTGCGTAATATTAGAAGAAAGGTAAATATTACTTGTATCCTAGGTTTGTTCAACTTATTGTGGATAGCCAAATAGCGTAACTCGTTGAACATAATACAAAGTATGAGGTGCATTATATGCATCCTAAGGTTTTTGCTCATATGAGGAACCAAAATCCTAATTTAACAATCCCAATTGTTCCATTGTTCCTCATATGATTAATTTACCCGCATTCGTGAGTTTGATGATGTAAATGAACCCCAATTGACCGGACTCGAACCCATTAACACCGTAGTTGCACCCATCGTTAGTACGAGTGTAACCACCGACACCAACCCCGATGCTATGATAACTTCACGGCCGCACTAGCTCACACCGGTCGAACCGAGGAGGTACCTTGAACATCAACATGAATGGACGGATAATGATGAACATCAACATGATGCCTTTTCCAATGAACCACCTCTCGACCGCTTAACACAGTCGAGTTGGGATGAAAATCGTGAACGATTAAATGAATTGACGGTTAAATGTACAAAATGGAGAATACGATCGACAATTGAAGCACGTGATGTTTGTGATGGAGAAAGTTAGAGACATGGGCGTAGTGTTGTTAGAAGAGTTAGGAAACATACTAAGAATGTGAGATCCTGTCAAGATGTGGTTTTGGAGGACCAAAAAACAGGGACGATCAAGGATTTGATTCGTGGAGGATGCAACAGTATATGGATGAGGATGTGGATATGGATAGTGTAGATCATGGAGGCGATGTGGTGTCCGATAAAGATGGGAATGAAGTCGTATCGAGATCGTGAAGATCAGATTAGATGATATAGAGAAGGATTTGGTGCAGAAACATCCACCGATAGTCTTTCGTAACCCACCGCTACAACTTCAATCGAGGTAAACCCACCAAGTGATGTACAAGTTAAAGAGATGGAGGTGGTGCAGACACATCCATCGCTAGTGTTTCAGAACCACCGATAGTCTTTCGTAACCCACCGCTACAACTTCAACCGAGGTAAACCCAAAGAATCGATGTACAAGTTAAAGAGATGGAGGTGGTGCAGACACATCCATCGCTAGTGTTTCAGAACCACCGATAGTCTTTCGTAACCCACCGCTACAACTTCAACCGAGGTAAACCCAAAATCGAATCGATGTACAAGTTAAAGAGATGTAACCCACCGCTACAACTTCAACCGAGGTAAACCCACCAAGTGATGTACAGTTAAAGAGATGGAGGTGGTGCCATCGCTAGTGTTTCAGAACCACCGATAGTTACACGTAACCCATCGCTACAATCGAAATCGAAGTTAACCCCACCAAGTGATGCACAAGTTAAAGAGATGGAGGTGGTGCAGACACATCCATCGCTAGTGTTTCAGAACCACCGATAGTTACACGTAACCCATCGCTACAATCGAAACCGAGTTAACCCCACCAAGTGATGCACAAGTTAAAGAGAAGGAGGTGGTGCAGACACATCCATCGCTAGTGTTTCAGAACCACCGATAGTTACCGTAACCCATCGCTACAACTTCAACCGAGGTAACGACACCAAGTGATGTACACGTTAAAGAGAAGGAGGTGCTAAAGGAGACATCCATGGCTAGCGTTTCAGAACCACGGCTAGTTTGAAAACCGTAGTAGACAATATAGTAGTCTCACACATCGCTATTACTACCACATCTACAATTGTCACAACTACATCTGCTTTCACCACCTAAATCAAAAGAAGTTGACAAGGAGGTCGCCAAGACATCGATAAATTTAAGCAAAAGTTCATCAAACCCTACACCTACCATTGCACCGGCTCCTATATTTCTTAAACCAACTGGACCTAAACCCTTGACTAAAAGCTTGACTATTGGTGAGCCTTTGAACAAGAAGGTGGCTCTACCAGATATTGGAAAGGGAAAAGGTATTGTTGAACCTGATATAAAGTTTAAGAATAAACAAGAGCAGATTGCTTATGATCATGACTTTGGTGTAAGAATCATAGCTGCAGAAAAAGCAGAAATAGAAAGGAAAAGGCTACAAGAGGAGGAAGCTAATCAGAGATGGATAGATGATTGGGAGGATTCACAATCCTTTCTTGAAGCTTCTACTAATATTGGGAATGAGTACACTCGTGAAGTGTGGGAACTGTTTCTAATAATCAAAAGCAAGAATCTTGTGTGAATGGGCAACAAGGTTCAAAAAGAGAAAAGCAAGTCAAAAGAAAGAAACCTCCTACAAAGAGCGAGATGAGAAATTCATACATGAAGATTATCAAGAATTCAGCATAAATGTTGGTGTAAATCTAAGAACATGTTCATTGAGAGGTCAAGGAGCTTTGTCGATGTGTATGAGGGTTAATGAAGATCACATTCCTATGAATTCGAGAAAGAAGCGTAATGGTTAAAGAAGCAATCCAGCTTATAAAAGACAAAAGGTGGATGAAGATTTGAAAAGAAAGAAAGAACTAAACAAGATTTTAAGGAGACTAATAGTCCTAATCCCGAACCTATTAATCCTATTCATTTAAAAGCGCTCATCCTATTATCGATTGGCGATTGTTATACAAAGAGGTAGAGAAGTAGTTGAGATTACAAGAGGTGATGGATGCAAATCCACTTATTTCACATTTGGGATCTTATCGATTGTTTGACTAATGTTGATTTGGACCATTGTGGAAAGTAATGAAGTTCGATATGGGAAGTTAGGTCCAAATGGAGAGTTAGCTAAGTTTGTGTGGGCTGCTATAAAGACCATGTTTGAACCTGATCTTGATGCTCAATATTGGTATGATTGTGAGGTGGATGAATGGCTATTGTACTCATACTGCAAGGTTCATGGTGTAAAAACTAAAAAAAATGATAGGTTTTTCATGTTCGTTGATAGGGATTATCCTTTATCAAAGAATGTGGCAAGACAAATGCTGGAAGCTAAACTCAGTTCAAGAGGAACAAAGGAGACACATCCTATAATTGATCCAATCGCTTCAAAAGATAGAGAAGATTGCGTATATACAAGGAACCTATCGCCAGAGGTAATTAAACCAATCCTAGAAGATTGAATCCATCACGATGTTAGAATGCGGCTAGTAGTAAAGTGTAACGGATTAGGCGAAAAATTTGTAAATCAATAAATTGATGCAAAAAGGTCGACGATACTTTAACAATGTGAAGTTAATGTATTCGATTGTTCAAATTTTGTTATTTTCGCAACCTCATTTTATTAAATTAAAATCCCATATATTCCATAGACAAGGAACCCTAAACAATACCCTAAACCGCTTCCCAAGAAACGATAAACATAAAACTAAATAAGATATACACAATCACTTCCTAATAAAGCTCATGTATATCCAAACTAAATATACTAAACACGGAATAACAACTTCAAAGAAACCAAATGATCACTATATATCTTCTAATTATGTCTTCGTAGAATCCACACTACTTCAAAGCAGTAATCCATTCAAGATTAACTTGTTCGCTTTAATCCATACTTCACATAATTCCCAACAGATGTTCACCTAAACCGAATTTGACTAGGTTAGGTTCCAGCTTGAAAGATCTTTAACTATGCAAAGACCAGCTGATTGTATACGAACATCGAAGCAAAGACTCAAAATAGATATTTAACCGAATTTGACTAGGTTTGTGTTTCTCCGAGTTTGTTTTGCAAAGATGCCCTGCTCGCTTATTTCTCATCAAGTGTGGTCCTTGGTATATGGTCTAGTAAGCTCAAAGCTTATTTCTCACCGTATCTTTGCAAAGAACATATGACATCATGTACATCAAAACATATAAGTTTCATACTATTCTCATCACTTCCGTGTGTGTTAACTCCTCGCGAGAGTGAATCATTGAAAATAATGGGTTTGATGTCTCTTTACCAATAGCCATCACTACCGGAGTAGCCATATGTTTTGAGTTCGAAAACTATGGTACATTGATAACCATCTCGATTTATTGGCAAACCAAAGAACCATATAAACGGATTTGACTTGTCTTTACCGTAGCCGCTTGCTCGTGACTAGTCAATTCTTAGTATTGGTGAATTGAGAACCAAATATGGATTCAGCTTGCCTTTACCACATTCCATATTCATGTGGGCTAGCCAATTCTTGGATTCCAAAAGGAATAGACCATGGTGAATTGATGACCATGCAACCCTCAAAAGCTAAGCATGGGTGGTTGTAGACCCTATGATTTTGAGCAAACCATTACAATTATCAATGATTTGTTGTGTCTTTACCAAAGTCAGCACTTTGGACTAGCCAACTCTTTGACATACACAAGGTATATCTGGTGAGTTAAAAACCATCAGAATGGTACAACAAACAAACCTGCATAAATGTTAGTTTTATTATTATTATTTTTTTTTTAACTAAGAAATTGAAAATAACACGTAAATTGACAACAACACAAATAACACAAACTAAATGTAACAAAACAAGGTAGTGCAGAGAGTACCAAGTACCATGATAAGGATGAGGATGAGGCCTATTGCTGTTGAAGAAGTTGAGTCTTGATCAAACCCACCAATGTTGAAGGCATGCCTTCATTGCCCAATCGGATCCGGAGGAATCTCCACCGACTAAGCATTCGCTCCATAAGTCTCTGGGCAATGGATACTTTCTTTCAAAGAAGCATACGCATGCTGATTCCACCCTTAGTCTCAAGCACATGCACACGAGGAGAGGATAGAATCTCCGTGACGCAACCTTCCACCGATGTGAGTTCTCCCAAATGGAATGTGCTTTACTATTGGGAGAATGAGAGTTTAACAGACTTGAAGATCTCCTGAAGAACATCCCGTAACCTTGTGGTTCCTTGTTGCAAGAATGGGTGGTAACACGAGTGTACAGAGTAAGCAAGTCCGCCTGCCTATCAAGTGTAGAATTTCCTTCGTAAAGGTGAATTCCATTGAAGTGGAGTCCTTTCGATGAATGACATTCATCCGATCATCCTTCGATTCCAATCGACCAACACATTTTGATCTCCTCAGAAAATCAACAGCAGAACCCTCTCAGAATGAAAGTTGAGTTATCGCCTTCAAGATCCAAGGGAGATCTTTTGGCCATTCTCTTCTTCCTCCTACCAGCTTATGGATTTCCCGTAGGAGCATTTTCGCTTGAACATTTGTGGTAAGACTTGAAGAGGCAGAGGAGAGTTAGTTGGACCACCTTCACGTAGTGCATTCATCCCGTGAAGCATCTTTACCGCCTTTCTGCTTTTATTTCGCGAGATCGCCTTCCTTGACTTTAGAAGCTTCGTGTGTGTCAACGGTTGCCACAGATGAAGTGGGGCTGATATATCGTGCTTCAGAGAATTGGTAGATGGTTCAACAGATGGACCCTTGTCAAGAGAGGAAGCAACTTCAAAGAGATGCTTTAGTAGAAATGACCGAGAAGTCACCTGGGTGGAGCATCATCGACTTGAGTCTTTTGGCTTCGAGCAACTTCATTCTCAAAGAATCCTTTTCAAGTTGGTAGAATGTGTTGAAGATGATGATTTGTCCTCATGATCTGCTTATATTTGCGAAACAGACATGATCGTGAAAAGCCTTGACTTGTTTCATTGTTAAGCCGTAGTTGTACATCGAGCATTGATTTTTCACCACCATTCTCATTTCGCTTTAGTAGGAGTTTTCTTTGTTCTTCCGAGCTTTGATGGCCCTCCTTTGTGCGATAGCTTCTTGCTTCCTTTGTCTTCCCCGAGCCATCATTTGATCCACATAACTTTCATCGTTGAAATCTCCACCTAGTATACTTTGAGCAAGAGAAGGTCTTGAAATAACTTGCTCGCTAGAGTATCCCAAGATTCAAGCAGCATCCGAACACGATTTCATCCAGCTTCTTCTTTTCTCAGAGGTAAAGATGAAAGTCCTCTGTCTCAAGTTGTTGAGCCAATACTTCACTTTTCTTTGACTTCTCAAGCTCACCAATCTACTTGCTTGTCCTAGTCTTTCCTCCTCACTTACCGTGTCCGGACCAAGCTCATCTTCGCTATTACATCTTTCCCTTTATCATCGTGCTTTAGCACACTCATCTTTAGTTATATCAACGATGTGAACCTCAAGAGCAATACCCGTGTCAATCAGTAGGAGAAACACGTTGATGCAGATTATCAACCGGAAGATCCGATCTCGAAGGTGAAGGGCCTGTTGGTTCTTGAATGATGAAGATTGACCATGATATGAAGATACATCTTCAATTTGCACATCGCCAGATGCACCTTGTCAACACCAGTTCCTTTGAAGTTTCGTAAGAAACCTTACTTAAATAAGATCTCTTTCTTCTTTGTAGAGAACAGTTCCTTCTTCTTCGAGGAAGCAAGAACCATCGATGAAGGATCATTAAGAGACACATCACCAACATATCAAGAGACCCAAACCGAGGTACTTCTTGTTCTTCATCAAGAAACCACAAGCTTCCTTTGGAGCCCCTTGAGTTTGTCCTCTAATTCCTTGACTTGATTCTCGCAAGATTTCAATCTTACTACCAAGAAAAGACTTGGTCTCGCAAGCTCCTTTTCGCACTAGTCACCTCAAGAGCATACCGCTGACAAGAGCATAAACAGATGAGAGTGTAATAGGTCCTCACCCACCAGCAGATTGCTCGTGGTGGGGGAGCTTCATTGACCTTTCAAGAGAATCATGATCATGCTCAAAGTGAGGAAGATCTTCATTGAGAGGATCCCTAACAGACTTGGTGTGGGTAGTCCGTTAAGATCGACTCATCATGTGTAACTAGTGCGGTGTTGGACCGGGACAAGGTGGTCGGTCCGAGCAACATGAGTTGCTTCAACAGCTGATGAGGGCCCTCATCAATGTTAACTAACGGATTACCATCGTAGCAACAGTGAAGAAGGAGGATTATTAGCCACATTCTCCTCATCGCCAGCCTCATTGGCTTGGGGCAACATGGTCGCAAGCAAGGGATGATGTTCCCCGAAGTGAGTTCTCATGGTTGCAAATAATTTAGCAACAAAGCACCTATGGGATAAAAGGATTGGGCTTGGGTAGTGGTGTCTAAAATCATTTGCGTAAACCTTGGGTACATTAAAACTTAGTCTTTTTCCTTTGAAGATTTTCAACCATGTTTTCAAAAATATACTTAGAAAATTGTAAGTTACCCTCGGGAAAGACAAACAATACCACATCCTAGTTGTGAAGAGAACTCGTCCCATGCTCCCGACTTGTTGCTTATGCATTGAAGTAGCGTGAACCAGAACCTCCACTTCGGCAAAGTTCCTTCTTCACCACATATCGCCCTGTACCTCGATAGCCAATTGCCCTTAGCCCAAGAAGCACGCCTTCCCGATTAGAGTGAAATTCTCCATCAAGATCTTCCAAGCGAAGCTTCCTCCTTATTAGGTCCTCTCGTCACTATGTGCTCTGCTCCATCAATCACATCCCTAATCTCTGCCTCATTCCTCTCACAAACAGATTCCCAAACCGAGTAACCAAGGATTCATATATCTCATTCGAGAATGAGTAAGAGCATAACAAATGTTGGACCTATTCAAGAATTCCACCATTGGTTCGCATAATTCATATCCCTTACCTTTTCCCGTAAATGCAACCTTGTTGTGATCATTTTAAATTCAAGAGCCATGAGGATATGAGTTTTAGGGTTATGTTTCTCGTAATGGTGAGTGTTTGTGGATGCAGGATGAGAGGAATTGGTTTGTTCTCAAGAGAGTGATGGTGAGAGAAAGTTTTGCCCAAATTATAGTCAAAGAAAATGGACCGTTTGGTTGACCGTCACGACGTGTATTTCAACTTTGACCAACCCCAAAATAACGCTTTCAAAGATAAACACATGGTCAATCAATCAAGTTATACACTTCAGCAGAAACCATCAAAGATAAGAATATCTTCGGTAAGTTTCTAGAATTACTGTGCCACCCACTCGCATTAATTTTCATTGAACCTCTAACCCGTCTATAAAATGATCCCAATGTATACTTATCTCTTCATCAAAGATCCCCAAATGTTTACCACAAACCCTAGATTCAAAAACAAACCCCAATTAACCAAATTGTATCATGAATACCAAACCTGAGATCATAGATCTCACAACATCATCTTCATCATCCTCTTCATCATCATCAAGTGGTGATTCAAACCCATGGCTACATTATTTTCCTCAACCTTATCCACGACCAAATAAATCACCCTTTCTCCCTTTTCGTAAGATGATAGTGTAGTGAATCCAAGTGAATCACCGATGATTCTCGATGACTCCTATAAGGAGGAACATCATACTCCCAACCTCCAAAGACCTCGGTCTCAACAAAGGCCTCGTGCCAGAATCCGCCACCCCCAAAGATAGAGAGGTGGTTCTGGTCTCACCGCACCATCTTTTGGTGCATCAACACACATCGATAATAGAAGGGCTTAGGAGGGTGGATGGATTGCATTTTGGTTGAAATACATAGATGAAGCACACAGAGACGTTATTTTCTCCATCATCATGTGTGGTCATCGCCATCATCAACGCTTGCATCAATCCATCCTCTCCATTTTGGTCCTTAGCATCTTCGTCAGATTGGTCATGCATATCCACCATCGAGATAGACGGAATGGGTGGGTATGCAAGACCCACTAACGCATATCCAAAGATCTAATGCATATCCAACATTCACTTAGATGTTGGAATAGATGATATGTACTATATTAGGATTAGCGTAAGTGTATAGCTCGATCTTGAAGATGCATTTGTAGTAGGTTGACTTTTGTGTCGTCGTAAGTCAGAACTGCTTTCTTGAATGAATGAAAGAACAATTTGACTTCAATTTCTTTTCTTCAAGATTATAACTTCAAGGAATCAAATTGTTTGCTTCAAGACTTTTGATTTCGTAAGAAACAAAACAATCTTTGCTATCTTGACCATATACCAATGAACCACACTTGATGAATTTGATCTTGATCATGGATAGACAAACCGCAATTCGCATAAGGAATAGACAAATGCAATCCGCATAACCGCAAAATGTATACAAAACACACAAGAACAACACAAAGACAAACAAACTAAAGAATTATTAGAAGTTAGTGTTGGTAAACAAAATAATACACAAAATATGCGAGTTTGCACAATCTCCCCGAGGCATATGCCTCCCCGAGGCCTATGCCTCCCTTAAACTCGCAATCAAGGGTTTAGCATGCCAATATTGACCACAAGGTGTTGAAACCTTGGTCCATCAAACGCTTTTGTTAACAAGTCTCGCCACATTATCTTCGGAGATAGCAAACGGCCAGTGTAAAGACACATCAAACCGCTTATATGGTTTCGGTTTGCCTATATCCAAGATCTAGTGTGAAAGATGTGAGCGATCATGCATATCCAACACCGTTAGATGTTGGAATAGATGATATGAACTAGATTAGATTAGTATCACATGTATAGTCGCTTTTCTTGTAGTTGGATTTGATGTTGATTGTACTCAGAAGCGGTAAGTCAGAACTGCTTTCTCGAATGAATGAATGAACAATATGTTTTATAGAAAAGAACCAAAATGTCCAAATTGATTCAACAGCTGATTGTATAACATTCTCACAACGTAACATAAAAACAATAAAAGCAACCCATTCCTCAGAGATATTATTATTCAAGTAACAAACATTGAAAATTCTAGATGACCGATAAGTTGTGCTTCCATTGTGTTAAAGTTCAAATTGAGTAACTATAATCGTCTAAATGAACAACATTTTCGCCATGTGTTGTGACCGAATGTTGTTAGGAACGATGTTTTCGTGAGTAGATGATTCACATTTCCATACGAAATCATTGTTTGATTGAGCACTTGCTTCTCCTCTTCGACCTCTACACGCCCCTCCGTCCTCCATGTCGCTCTTGTTCCACCGCTTCTTCGTTAGTTGTAGGGTGCACGATTGTGACTTTCTTTTACGCTTCGACATGTGACATTAGTTCAAACAACCATATGAGTAATTACATTAAAAATTATATACATTGAAATAAAATATAGAAACACACTTGCCTTGCTTGTCATCAACGGTTCAAGACATGACCGTCTTGTGTGTCCCGCCTTTCCACACCGCCATGTGTTTTGCTTTCGCTCTTCCCCGTGATCGGATACGTGTTTTTCTTTGGGTCTTCCAGTTGTCGCTATCCATAGCAGGAGGTTTTACGGTTTGCAAGTCATCGTGAGTACGCCACAAGGATACATCTTTTGAGGATAAACCCTTGCTTCGTATGTATTTTTAGTGACGCTTTCTTAAACCAATCCATCGCCCAACCGCTAGCGCTACCATCCCTTCAACTCTAGACACAAAGACAAACATGACCACAAGGTAGACCAGATAGTCGCCATTTGCGGTAAGTGCATTCTCTCGTTGTCAAAGTCAACAATATGAACATGTTTTGATCAAGAATTTGGTAAATCTTGTGCATCTCAATTCCGCTAACACCCCAATTAGCACTCTTTGCCATTCTCGTTGTTTACTTTTGCATTTGCCCATTCGCTAAGTTCATCCGTTGGAGCATCCGAAATAAAAAATAATAATACATTTTCGAGCGACGTGACAAATATGTAATAAACCAATTATAATAGATGCTTTTTGTTACCTTTGTATTTTGCTCGACGCTCAAAATACCATTTTGTAGAAGCCTTCTGTAGTACTCCATTAGTCGGGTTATTGGAACCTTCCTAACATCTTTGGTTACAGAGTTTATCGATTCAAAGACTATTTGAGGTCAAATAATTGTACTGCTTGCGTGGCGTAAGCACGCGACCATTTATCAAATCCAAATTCATCTTTTAGTTTTTATACACATCGTTTTAATGATCGAATCTCAAATTGAAGCATCAAACTCCGCCTGTAAGCTTTGCATGTCCTCCAATATATAGCCTTCCACTTTCTAGTTTTCAAAGTGCGCTCATCATTAAATGCCGACAACAAAACCATGAAACGCGCTGGGAAAAACGGTACTACATGCATGTGCAATAGCCGGATGTCCGCCGAGATGATGGCCAAATCTTTTACTTCACCAATGCATTCTTTAAGTTTGCTCAAAACCATGTCCATGATTCATTGGTCTCACCTTGAGATACACCAGCTGTAATAGGTATAATCTGTTGTTGCCGCCCATCCCAACAACAACCGATTCGTATCAAGGTATCTCCCTTTAAGATGTGCGCATCAATGATTAGCAATGGTCGATAAAACGTAAGAAGTTCGAATCTATTTTAAATCAATCGTAAATAAAAGATTGCTTAATTAATAAAATTTTGATAATAATAAAGGTATTAATCACAAATAAAAGATAATAGAATATATGGAAAACTTACAAGAACACCGAAACCAATGAATACCATCTTAAACCGATCTGTCTCATCTGCCTCAATGTGTGTTATCGTCCCTCATTTTGCAACTTTAAGTTATAGCAGAATACGGCAATCGCTCAAAAGACTCCCTAGACAACCGCTCAACAACCTGTAATGCAATGTTTTTCCCACCCCAAGCTCGGTAGTAAGAAATGTCTACTTTCCAATCAACATTAAAATCTTTTTATGTCCGCACCAGATATACCCGCTTGTAATTCCTCAATTTATCAATTAGTATGTGACCCACTAATTTTCGGGTAGCATTTCGATGATTAGGATGAATTTTGTTCGAACATGTATGACAACAAGTTAATGGAAGTAACATAGAAGTATCGCTAACAACACTTTTTCGTATGCTAATGTACCAGCCATAACCTTCTACAAAACAAGCTACACTGCACCTTTTCTTACATGAGTTAGTAACTTTATACTCAAACATATCAACCAACGCTTTTATTCCTATTGCATAAATGCATCCTTGCTTATCATCAAACCGACTACCCACCTTTAATTTAGATACTACCGGTGTTTATGGTTACTTAGCTTTTAATTATGGGATCACCAAGTGGGTGGATCGTGATATTTAGAAATGTGGTTTTCGCCAACTAGGATGCACATCTACATTAACGCTTGCACCGCACCTCCTTATTATGATCTTCAACTTTGGTGTTTCAAAATAAGATTCTTGAGGCAACAAAGGAACATTAAGATCAATATCAAGAGTCTTAGAAGAAGTAGGCGGCTTTACCTCAAGATTTCTCGATAAGTTTGATGTATAGCGTCTCGATCAAGTTCCGCTTACAAGATATTTCATGAACGAAGAAAGAAACATCATCATCGCCACTCACATGAATTTTGGTTGAATCGACATGTAGTATAAACCGATGATCTTATCTTTAACTGATATTTGTTAGTGAGATAGGTAATCACCGTAGGTAGGTGATGTTAATCGAAGTAAAACTCACGATTGATGTCTCAAAATCCAAATAAAGTTTGAATTTTGGGATTAGCCAAGTCATTTTTCCGGGATTTGTGTTCACTGCTCGGGTTTGTACGAAACAATAAGGGAACCAAAATAAAATTACCGAAAATAGGACCTTTAGTCGCTCAATATAAAATTCGCTAAAATTTTCCTCCGCAATATTCATTACCCGCTCATTCACAAAGTATATTTCCGCCAAATTAGATGTGACTCTACTATAAAAGCGCCGAGTTTACTCATTGGTAAATAAAACAATGGCTCCTCCTCCGCCTCTACCTCCGCATCCAATAGAAAGCCATTGAATACTACATCAATGCTACACACCGCGAATGTCCAAAACCATTACCGTGGAAGTACAAACCTCTGGACCCGGACTCATCCCGGTAGAAGATTCAAGGCCTCGTCCAATTTATGTAATATTATTATGCATTATACTTATTTTACTTGTTAGGTTGAATATGTGAATTTAACAAATTTTTATTTTAGGACAAAAGACCAAATGTAACTTCTATGGGTTCCTAGACCCGAACTACCAACCGAGTATTACAAAGATTTGTTTTACAAGGAACATGAGGAAAAGAAACATTTAATGAAGACGAAAGATTTCATTCTGATGAAGTTATTGAGGTTTCAAACAATGATATCATCAAAATGTTGGATGAGTTGACTTTATCAAGTCAAGAGTGCAAGTTCATGACAAAGTTGTGTTGGTTTTCGCTTGATTGTTCTCTTCAAGGTCGTAGTTTGGTTATGGTAACTGCTTACCAATAAGTGTCATGTAATATGTAATATGTATGTAGTCGTTTTTTCAAATCAAATGGATGTTTGTAAAAACAAACGCTTTAGCACTTTACACAACATGTTTGTTGCAAATCAACAAGATCACAACACGATATACGTAAACTAGGGCATAAACAAAGCCCGCATGGGTGTTAGGAATATGCCAAGTTGCGCCACACGTATATGCATAAGAAGTTGTCTTTGATGTCTTTCACGACATCCAGCCAGGGTTACATTTGGTTGAACAACAAAGTCTAAAACCACATACAAGCCATACCAAATGATGAAATGCATCTTTATTCATCACTTGTATGAATGTACCACCTTATACTTCCAAAAGTACTCCACCATATGCTCGACACGCTAAAGCAAAGCAACTTGAAGAGGGTCATCAACCTTCATACTTAAGTTGTTACCCACTGCAAAAAATACATACCCAAACTCCACAATCACCGTATGCATTGGCTTGTATAGGACATCATCCGCAACTCGAAATGTGATCTTATAATCGTAAATGATATTGAGTTGGCTTGAAGAACTTTACACAAGTTTAGATATCGTGGTAGCTTTCTCTCAAAAGTGACCTCCATTTTAAATTCTTTTCTCACATGATGGCAAAGATGTCTCTATAGTGCAATGTTGTCTCTGTTAACAGTCTATTTTGTTGTATTGGATGCATAGTTGCCATACTTTATGTCTAATGTCTGTAGAGTGTTTCATTAATATGATTTGACCAATGTTCGATAACCAACATTCAAAACCAAGAGAAAAGACACGACCTTTTCTGGTTGATAGTCTCATCATTTGTTAACCAACAAAAGAAATCAAATTTAGATGAAATCATCACATCCTTAGCTATAATCAGTTGTATACGATTTAATCCTTGGACGATATATTTACTCTACAATATATTATTATATCCTTGTGAAATTTCTCAACTTTAACATCTATGTACTCTTTGTAGATCAAAAATAGAATTTTAGCCCGGAGGCGATTTAACGTTATAATATTCATGTATATGAAAGTTTGATGCATGCTTTAAATCCAACATGTAAAAAGCTTTTACCATGAGTGATCTGGCTCCAAATATTATGGAAAAATAAAAAGTTGATTAATCATACAAGTTATCATATGGTTAATGCATGCATCGATGTTATGTATTAACCAATACAAGTTTTAACCTCATGATAACATAATACTAATTTCAACTTTGCAACCAACATAATTTAAGTATATAAGCCACCATCTTTTTCTTTCTATTACCTATATGGGATCAAAAACAAACTTTTATCTAGAAAATATATACATGCAAGCTATTTGCCTTTTTACAATGAAGGTTCTTTATTTACCTCCACTCATACTCAATCTACTTTTTTGTTTTGAAACTTGAAAATCTTTTTTAATAAAAAGGGAACAAGTTTCCTCAACTTGGTATGTAGTGACGAGATAACCTTAGAGCTTTAGAGAGACCTAAATACCATTGCACATAACGAGCTATAGAAAATTAAAATCCGGACGAAATGGCTTAAAGACGTCAAAGACTAATGGTGTTGTTGAAATATTTGATGAAAAAGAATAAGTCTCTTATGGGTTTGTGTCTTATCACTGCTTGGGAGGAAATCTTGGACCATAGTTAGTATCAAAAGAACCTGAAGATTCATGAGTTGATCAAGAGAAGAAATTCCAATGTAAGGGTCATGCTTGAAATAGAGAATGTAGTTAACTCAAAAGTTTGATGCTTTAAGTCCAACAAATTAATAAACTTTTCGAACCATGAGTGATTTAGTTCTGAATCAATGTATTTATTTCAACTAGCATAAACCTAATGTAAAAAATAGGGGAACTTTTTCTCTCTATTAACCTATTTTAGATTAAAAATATCGTAACAAAAAAGTATCAGCACACATACGAGTTATCATGTAATGCTAGTTTTTGGTTTACTCTGTCGAAACTTAACTACCTTCTTTTATGTAATAGATGAAAATCTTTTTACTATAAGATAATTTGTAACGAGAAAACCACTTCCGCCTTACGATTTGATTTCGAATGAAGATAGTATTGAACCTCTTAATATTTCTGGTTTTGTTTTGCACAAATTAACATGATGAATAATGCAAGTGGATAAGACATCAGTAACAAACAAGTTTCACAATATAAACAAACTAAAATATTTTTCAATAATTAGATGAGGTACACTCAAAAACACTTATTACTTATAATATACTGTAAATGTGCTGCTTACGCATTTAAATTCATGTATTCTTCTTGACATACACTCGTAACTAATAAGTACATCATTTGTTAACCAATACAAAAGATTAAATAAAGATGGAATCATCAAGTACATCCTTAGCTATAATCACTTGTATACATTTTATCCTTAGAATAGAGGTTTCAACAAATAAGAAGCTTTTTTACCTTGAAATAATACGTTTATGATAACATATAATAAGTGATTGGAAAATCATGAACAAAGCCTTTGGCTGAATTCAAATAAAACCTTTTGCTAAATTTACAAAAAAGTTATTAAGTCACATAAGTTATTGGCAGAAGATTGACTTCCTCGATTTCTAGTCTAGGGAATCATTATCCAGTCAATAACATCATACCAATAACAACTTACACATCCAACATGACTTTAGTATATAACCAACCAACTGCTTCTTTTCACTACCTATGTGGGATCGAAAGCATTACAAGAAGATTGTAGCAACACATGTAAGCTATCTTCTTTTTCATTTTTTACGAAGGTTCTTTATTTATCTCTACGAAAATTCAATCTTAACTACTTTTTTTTGTTATAAAACTACATAATCATTATTTTAGGTGACAAGTCTTAACTCAAATAAGCCTTTAAGGCTTAGTGTTTGATTCAAACCAGCATTATCCTTTAGTCTATTGTTTTATGGATTTAGCTTTTACTTATCAATTGATTGCGTTATCCAATGATTTATTGGTTCAACTTTTACTTATTCAATGATTGCGTTATCCTTACCAAGCAATATTGAATATTAGTTATGCGAAACTTGGATACTATATATGTATGCTGACTTAAAATAACACAAATGTTAGCCAGGAGGTGATCTAACATTCAAAATATTCATGAAGTCGAATACTATAAATTCCATTACGATCAATATATGCATATATAAGTTTGATGCTTTAAATCCAACAAATAAAAAAGCTTTTTTACTATGAGTGATCTAGCTTTTAATATCATGAAGAAAAAAAAAGTTTATTAATCATACAAATTATCGCAATGATCATACTAGTTGCGATTGGTTGATCAAAACAGATACGATCATTACAATAATATAATACTCAATCAGTCAACATTACTTTAGTATATAAGCTACCATCATTTTCTTCTATTACATATGTGGGATCAAAAACAATTTTTTATCAAGAAAATGTTTACACCTGTAAGGTGCCTGCTTTTTCTTATTACAACGGTTGTTTACTCACCTCTAGTACTCATACTCAAGCTTAGCTACATTTTTGCTTTTGAAACTTGAAATCTTTTGTTAAAAGAGGGGAACAAGTTTGGTTGATTTTGTGACGAGATAACTTTAGAGCTTTAGAAAGACCATGCCAACGAAATGGCTTAAAGATGTCAGGGACTAACAGTGTTGATGGTTTGATAATATGATGTCTTAGTAGTAAGCTTTCTTGTTAGTGCTCGACCCTCCAGCCCTTGCCTTAAAACTTATGATTCCCTGACCAGTAAGACATTTCGAATAAGAGATTTTTGAGATACTCAAAATGAACATCGGATCTTACACTCCTTACCCCTTGGTTTCTTAACGCACTAGCTAGTGTTAACAAATAACGACTATCCAGCTTGTATGCTGTTGATTGGGTGTTTATTGTGGGTCTGCACTTTCTCACTTGATGTTTGGCAACCTTGTCTTTAATAAGTTTTGGCATTTCTTTCTTTCGTGACTTTGGATATATATGCTTTGGTACATGATGCCAAAGATGACTCTAGAGTACAATGTTGTCTCTGTTAACTGTCCATTTTGTCTTTCATTCGTGACTTTGGAAATATATATTTTATCACAAATAAACCAAGAAACTAAATTATACAAAATACAAAATAAGAAATCGTTAAGGTCGTGAGAGAATCCTTATCCCACGAACAAATACGAGGGGTGAAAACTTGACACCACTTGATACAATTGGACATTAACACGGCTTCTCCACAATAATCTAATGTTTGTATAGTGCTTCATCGATATGATTTGACCAGTCATCTAAAACCAACCTTTAAGAACCAAACGAAAAAGACTAGACCTTTTTTGGTCAATAGTTTCATCATTTGTTAACCAACATAAGAAATCAAATTTAGATGAAATCGTCACATCCTTGTGAAATTTCTTCTTAACTTTTGTAACTTCTATGTAACTATATGTAGATCAAGAACACAGGTTTGAAGCAATATCTGTGAAGAGGGTATGTTGACTTAAAAATAGCGCAAATGCTATCCTTGAACTGCTTAGCCAGGAAGTATCTAACGTCCAAAATATTCATGAAGTTGGATACTTTGAATTTTATTACGATCAATATATGCCTATAAATTTTGATGCTTTAAATCCAACAATTAAAAAAGCTTTTTAACCATGAGTGATCTACCTCCAAATATCATTGAAAAATAAAAAGTTAAGTAATCATACAAGTTATCATGAATGATGTTATTACAAGCACACATATATTATATCCATGCTTTGGTATACGCTATACGCTTCATGACAATAACATACTATTAATCTTAACTTAGACACCCAACGTAACTTTAGCATATAAACCACCATCCTTTTTCTTCTATTGCCTATGTGGGATAAAAACAAACTTTTATCTTGAAAATATATAAACACATACAATCTACTTGCCTTTTCACTCATACTCAATTGTAGCTACCTTTTTGTTTTGACACTTGAAAATTTGTTGTTAATAAAAAGGGAACAAGGTTGCTCAACTGGTATGTAGTGAGTAGTGACGAGATAACCTTATGGCTTTAGAAAGATATAAATGCCAGTGCACTTAACGAGCTATAGAAAACTGAAATCCGGATATAAACTAGGTTCAAGACGTCACGGACTAATGGTGTTGTTCAGATATTTGATGAAAAAGAATAAGTCATCTGACGAAATGGCTTCAAGGCGTCATGAACTAATGTTATCCGTGCATTCACTTAGTTTTTTATAATCTTTTTGTGCATGAACCTTTAACTCTAATCGGTTTGTGTCCTTAATTATCACTGTCATTATCAGCTTGGGAGGAAATATTGGACCATAGTTAGTATAAAAAGATTCAAAGATTCATGTATTGGTCAAATAGAAGAAATTCTAAAGTAACAGTTGTGCTTGAACTTGAAAGTATAGGATTTCAAGTTAACGACACCCAAAAATCTGAATAATAAGACGATAGGTGTTTGACTTCTCTTTGGTCAACCATCTTCTTTTGCCTCATCGTTAGTGAGCTCAGTGTTGATGCTACTACCTAAAGTTCAGAATAATGTAGAAATGAATCACGAAGAAATTTAGCTAATTGGGTTGTCGTTTTTGTTGAGGAATTATGGTTAGTTTCAAGTCATGTTTGGCAAGAAGCATTTTAAAGCGTTTAAGAGCGACAACAGACAAGTGATAAGCATTTTAGATAAAAAGCTTGTTTGGCAACACTTCAATGAACATTTGAATTTTGCGTTACAGCTCTAATAAAAAATGCTTCTTGAATAAGCATTCTAAAATTGCTCCAAACAATTGGGTTTTGAAATTACATATATACCCTTATTTATTTATCTAGTTTTATTTCACTTCGGATATATTTATGTAGAATGTTGATAAGATACACATGATTTATGAAAATCAACTTTATTACTCTTTGTAACCTGAGCAACTCAACTTAAAAATACCATAAACCAAACTACATACAATTTCCAACGAGACATTATATATGATAACTTTATTAATTGTTTAATCACATTTATTTATTTTAATGTGTATATGACTTTTTTTCGTAATTTTACATTTTATAATTACAACTACAAACTTACTGACTATGTTATCAAACACCTTTTTAAAAAAACAACTATTGCTTATAGCTTCGCTTTCACATTCTTTGTTTTTGCCATCTTGCGAAATAAACCATATAAATCCATAAATTGCGAAAACAAATGTGTGGATCAGTCAAACCCGACCCAACCTGGTGGCATGTAAAAAAAATGTACACAATATAAACAAACTAAGATATTTTTCAATAATTAGATGAGGTACACTAAAAAACACACTTTAAATATATTCTATTATTGTATTGTGAGAATCCTTCACTAGGGACCGCAAAAATTGCTGCTTTACACATTTAAACTCACTTATTCACCTTGTCATAAACTCGTAATTAATTAAATTTAACTATTATAATAAGGAGATGATTTGCACACTCCAAAATGTTATTGTGACACTTATATGTACAAATAGTTGATGCACAATATTAATAATATACAAGTATTTAATGCACAAATAAAATGTCTCAATCATTTTTGAAAGTGTGCAAATTAATTCCTATTATAATGATAACCAACGGGCCTCTGGTCCAACGGTATGAAGGTTTTACCTTCCTAGGCAAGATCTCAAGTTCGAGTCTTGTCTAGAGCGATAGGAGTTTTCTTCCGCGTGTGTAAAGGGAAGGGTGTCATTGCCTTCTGAGTTGGACTCAACCTGATTGTGTAGGCTACTCACGCCCGAGCTAAGAGTCATGTAGCCACAATTGCCGTTGCCGTTCAAAAAAAATCCTATTGTAATAAGTATTGAAGTTTAAAATGTACTTGAATCATAAAATATTAGTACTCATCATTTGCTAACCAATACAAAATATCATATGGAATCATCATATCCTTAGCTATAATCACTTATATAAATTTTATCCTTGGAAGATATAAATTTTAATCACTTATATAAATCATCATATCCCAAGCTCACTTAGACGTACTCAAGACCCAGCCCGCGCATTATGGCACATGTTGGTTCATAGATGTAATAAAGTTGCAAAGAAGCTTACACGATGTAAGCATGTGCACGATATGAGAAGGATCAGTTAAAGCTGCTAAAAGTACTCTCAGTGTGTTGTCATACATTCTCACACTCCTACATACATAGTTTGGTGAAGTGATTACCCAATAGCTAGGGGACATGTCCCCGTAGCTAAATCGGCCCGATATCACTTCAATACCGCTTCTGCGGAATACTTTCCTGGGGACTGTTTACCACTTTTACCGGGACACGTGGGTCCCACACCGATTGTCTCCGGTCAAACATGTCCGACGTGGCACATTGTTTCCCCAGGGACTAGTCCCCGGAGAAATGATTTTGGAACTTCACTTTAAGAACGCGACGTGGCACGTTTTCTTGGGACATGTCCCCGGGGTAAGTGTTAACTACTGTTGAGGTAAACTAATTCGCCGGGGACATGTCAACGGTTAAAGTCGTAAATTAAAATATGTTTTAAACTTTCCCGGGGACATGTCCCCGAAAAATAAGTCGACCCATTATGCGAATATTGTCGCAAATGGGTAATTTCAGATTTTTCCGGAAATTTTCCTAAAAATCTACAACTATTATCATAACACCAATCCACAACCTGTTTTACCAATGTCACAACTGTTTTAATATGCCAATCATAACACAAATTCGCTAAACATAATATCATATATACAACATAGTTATCCTTTTCCAAAATCGCCAAAACGGTTCCTAAACCGTTAACGCATGATCATCTACAAAACTATCCAAAACTACCTATCCGCAAATGGTCCAAAAGTATAACAGTATATATCAACAAGATAATTATAATAAATAAATAAATAAATCAATAAATAAATAAACAAACAAATAAACACATTTAACCACTCGATAACAATTTCATTCAAATAATTAAGTGTTGTTCTACAAATTACAATTCGAGATTAATCTCCCATATCATCAACATAAAATGCAACATTATTAGTACTGTCATCTTCATCATCTTCATTCTCGTGGCCATCATCATCATCAGATGCTAAATCATGAGGAACGTGATCATCAAAATCAATATCATCTTCGTCTTCCACAATAGTGATAATTGGTGGTGGTGCCTCAACTTCCGCTGTTTGAACATCTATATTTATAATGTTATAATCCAACTGATCCAACTCAGCAGAGAGTGTGATATGTGATGAGTTTTTGTCATGTACAACATCCTGGTTGTCTTCTACCACAATGATATCCGGGTTCCAAATCTTTCGATGATAAGAATCTTGGACGGCCTTCCAATTACCACGTTTACCCGGGAAATCAAGGTAAAAGACTTGTGTTGCTTGCGTTGCAAGAATGAATGGTTCGTTTTGAAACGATACACGATCGGTCATAATTTGCGTAATGTTGTTTCTATAGGTACAACGTTTTAGGCGATTAGTGTTATTAGTGTCGAACCATTTGACTTTGAACAACACAACATTGAATGAAATATATGAAAACTCGAGAATCTCTTCAAGCTGGCCATAATGCATTCCTCCATCAGGATTAGGAGTTGAAATTCCGTTGTTTTGAGTTGAACGACGTAAATCACGGTCGTGTACAATAAACTTCACACCGTTGACTACGCAAGAGTTGATCGAGACAAGAAGACATGATGGTCCACAAGCCAAAGCGAATAACTCGGCGGTACAAATTAGGTCTTTCGTACTTTTAATTCACGAATCTATGAAAAGTTAAGAATAGATAGATATGAGTAATAGTCGTTATTTATACAGGTAATACATACAATAAGTCTACCTTCATCTCAAACCAATGAGGAAACCCTTCTTCCAAGTCTCGCCAGAAATTCCACGTAAATGTTCATGATATTAGAATAAGTCGTCGAATAACAACTTACGTGAAACAAATTTTGAAATAAAACGCGTACCTCTTGTACGCGTTCATGTACGGGTCGATTTCATGATTTGTTGTGTAGTACGTACCATACTACTTGCTTCATTGTGTCCGCTTTAAACCGAACTAATGATTGTTTACCATTCTTTTGCAGATCGATCGAAACACCTCAAATCGACTTGTTGGCCTTGGACCGTCCTCATTCCGGTCGGACGATTAAATCTCGCCTCAACACCCGAAAATAATGCGAATGAGAAGTTAATGCTTCATCGACAATATAACCCTCCGCTATTGAACCTTCAGGCTTGGCTTTATTTCGACATAATTTTGAGCTTTTCATGTATCTTTCAAATGGATACATCCACCTCATGTAAACAGGACCGCCTTCAATAGCCTCTTCCGGTAGATGAATAACCAAGTGAATCATAATGTCAAAAAAGTCGGAGGATATATTTGCTCGAAACGCACAAAATATTGATCGCTTGATCTCTAGCTTTCAACATGTCATCCACCATCAAAGTTCGAGCGCATATTTGTTTGAAGAATGAACAAAGCTCGATTATTGGTGTTATGGTGGTTTGGTCCTTCAAGTAATTTTGAAGTCCAAAGAGAAGCAACCGTTGCATCATTATGTGACAGTCATGAGCCTTCAAGCTGTTATGTTGCTATCGTTGTCGGTCACTTTATGCTTGAAGTTAGATCCAAACCCATCGTAGTTTAACACCTTTGATGAATTAAGAAAAAATCGGATATTAGAATAAGTTGTCGAAATGAATACGCGAATTAATTCGAACAAAGAAATTTTCAAATAAAACGCGTACCTTTAATGAATTGACAAAAAGTTTTCTTTCTTCGGTTGTGAAAGAGTACGTAGGATGAGGCTTAGAGCACTTCCCGTTTCCTTTGTTGACGAGCCACAAGTCAGTACGAATATTCAAATTTTGTAAGTCTTGTCTTGCCTTGTTGGTGTCTTTTGATTTGTCATTCATTAACAAAGTACCCAACACACTCTCACACACATTTGTTTCGATATGCATGACATCTAAATTGTGTTTTAGTGTAAGAAAAGACCAATACTCTAGCTCGCAGAAAACAGATATTTTTGTCCAATTCAATTCGCGATCTTGATCACGTTTTTTTTCGCACCCCCATATATTGGATGTTTCCCCGGGACACGTTTAGGCAATCTTCTTAGTTGATCCAAGATGTCATCACCGGTAAATTTTCTAGGAGGGTCTCAGATTATCTACATCTTATAGAATGCCCTTCGTTCTTCCGCCATTTATTGGTCATGCTTAAGAATCTTCGTGACCAACATAAGCGGTTTTGTTTAACACGCGCATAGTCGGAGTGTCTACATTACATGTCGGACATGCCATGTAACCTTGCCCACTCCACCCGGACAAACTACTTGACGGAAAGTCATTGATAGTCCATAAAAGCGCCGCTTTCATACGAATCGGTGCACGTAACATCATCCTTAGTCTTGACTCCATCTTTCCATAAAGTCTTTAGGTCATCAATCAAAGGCCTCGGGTAAATATCAATATCCTTCCCGGTGATTTGGGGCCGGAATTAACAATGTCAACATAAGAGAAGTCTCTCTCATACATATCCGTGGAGGCGTATTGTATGTGGTTAATATGACCGCCACATGTTGTATGATCGACTAAGGTTGCCGTACGGATTGAAACCATCGCAGCCCAACCCTAACCGGACGTTTCTTTTTCTTTAGCAAATTCCTTGAATACTTGATGTCAAATTTTTTCCATGCTTGACCATCAACCGGGTGTTGCATCTTACCGTTCTCCATAGACTGCCCAGACGCATGCCAAGTCATATGTTTTGCAGTGTGTTTAGACTTGTACAAACGTTGTAGTCTAGGAATGATAGGAAAGTAACGCAACACCTTGTTAGGAACTTTCTTCCCAGTGTGTTCTTTTCTTTCCATCTACTAGCGCCGCAGATCGGACAAGTCTGCAAATCTTCGTTACCCGCCCCCCGATATAAAAAGCAATCATTTACACAAGCATGTATCGATTCATATCCTAACCCGATAGTTTTAAATGTCTTCTTTATTTCATAGTATGACGATGGCATCTTGTATCCTAGAACAGGCGGGAAAACTTCCTTGAATAAAGTTAGGAACTCATTAAATGTGGTGTCACTCTCTTTACCTTTAACCTTGATGTGCGTAATCTTTGCCATAAAGTCTAATGAAGACATCCACTCACAGGCTGGGTATAGTTTTTCGTTGGCAGTGGCAAGTAACTCCTCATACTCATTACGTTGAGGAATTGCGTCGTTACTTGTCTCGCCAATATTTCCTTGAGTTGGATCATCCGGTTCGTTATTCGGACCAATATCATGAAGGAACTCAGCCATGTCACTCATCCAGTGGTGTCTTGTGTTGTGTACGGTTGTTCGCCATCCGACTCACCATGATTATACCATTTCGTATAACTATGGTCCCACCATTTGTGTGTATGTGGTCAAACAAAATTCGTGCTTTATCCGGTTTACGTTTAAACAAAGAGCACATGGACATTTTATATTCCCATCAATATTCACCAAGGACTTGCAATGCTTGCGAAAAGCTCTAAGACCAACTAAGAATTCTTTCTTGGTACGTGCTAGTGAGACCCAACTTTTATCAATTGGCATAATCTGCGTTTAATGAAGCAACAAATAATTATATAGACTTAAAATGTTCACCTAATCCAACTATGGAAGGCAATCCTAACCCACTCTTTGAATGTTTCGTCTCATATATGAATGCGTATAATTGAATTTATTGTTTGAGAAAATTTGACATTTCCTCAACTCCCCAAATATGTGCATTAAAGACATATTCGTAGGAGTAAAGGGAAACAATGTCGAAATTTTCACAAATAGTAAATCAATTATACGCATTCATATCCTAAATGAGACAAAACATTCAAAAGCAACAAATAGGGGACTTTCCAAATTAATTTCTAATAAATTAATTTGGACGGTTTTCTATAGGATGATTAACCCGGACGGGGACTTTCCGAAATTAATCACTAAAGTCCTAAAATCATTTACGTCGGTTCACAGTATTAACAAAGTTAGACAAAAAACATACCGATTGTGGTCTTGGCTCGTGTTCGCCGGTAGTTTTGTCGATTGACTTCGATATCTTACGCTTTTCGGGTTTGTCCAAAGCTTAACCTGCGTATTTTAAATAGTTTAGGGTTTTAGGTAATGAGAACTATCCAAGCATCGGGTATCAAAAAGACCCTTTAACCCATTAGGGTTGAATTGGTCATTTTAACAATTAGGGTAGGAGGGTAGGATGGTGTTTGCGTACGACTATTTGAACAGTGTGTATATGGTTGAAGGTTCCTGAAAACAAAGGAATGATGTTAGTGTGTCTAGTTAAAGTGCTATTTTCGACAACATTTCATGGTTTCTGACGAGGTACACGAACTTCTTGGTCAGACACGTGATGAATCTCCGATGAATACTGAGAAGTGTCTGACCTATTTCTTGTTACGGTTTGTAATGGTTACGATGATGAGAGTTGAACTTGAAGGGTAAAGGTGGTGCAAAATGGTTTAGCCCCGCTTTGAGAGTTCATAGCGTGTGCGTGTTTTAGTGTGTGTTTTTGGTGAGAAACTCCATGTGTGTGAGAGAGAGAGTGTCGGAGATTATAAGAAGATAGTGAAAGGGTTTGTAATGATAGTGATGGCGAGTGAAGTGGAGTTAATGAGGCACCCTCACAAACCCTTTCATATCTCTCACCACCATTATATCTCTATCATTACACACCATTTCATACCTCTTCTTATCATCTCGACCCTCTCTCTCACACAAACTCATGGAGTTTCTCACCAAAAACACACACTAAAACACACAATAAAAACACTCTCAAACCAAGCTAAACCCTTTTGCACCACCTTTTACCCTTCAAGATTCAACCTCATCATCGGTAACCATAACAAACCGTAACAAGAAACGAGTCAGACACTTTCCTCGTATCTTGTGAACCAAGAAACCGTGTACCTCCTCGTCAGAAACCATCGATAGTAAGCACATATACTAGACACACTAACATCATTCCTTTGTTTTCAAGAACCTCAACCCTAGACACATTGTTCAAAAATCCACCATCCTACTCTCCTACCCTAATTGTTAAAATGACCAATTCAACCCTAATGATACCCGATGCTTGGATAGTTCTCACTACCTAAAACCCTAAACTATTTAAAATACGCAACGACATATCTTACCTTTTGGTCTCGGCTTTGGTCACGGCTTGGCCTCGGCTTGGCACCCGTGACACCCTATAAAAGCAAAACACATAATTATGACTTACTTATTCACTACAAGATTTGTTCAAAACAAACTTCTATTACTAATAAAGACGCCAACAAATTAGTAACTCTTTGCTTAGTTCGGCTTGTTTCTCGTATTTAGCACTGTCTTGCAAGAAAAAAAGAACACCATTTGAGCTTTGTATTTTAGACAAGTTTCCTATGGTCGTTATTTAACAAGAATGCCACTATCCATAAGTAATCACTGTAAGAATATATAATCAAAGGACCAACATAAATAACAACAAGTGAAAGGCTATACCCATTTCACTACAAGATTTACAACAACATACTAATTACCCATTTCGCAGGTTGATAGATCGATTATAACACAAGGTTTCAAAACAAGTTATGATTATTCCATTCTTACAAGATAACGAAAATTAAAATAGGTACAAGATAGGAGAAACCAAGAACCTTACAATGATTATTCCATTCTTACAATGTCTCGACGCATATTTTCACGATACAACCCGATTCCCTGTGGTTCGATTCAAACAAATAGATGGTGGTGGAGATGGAGATGGTGCGTGGTGGAGATGGAGATGGTGAGGAAGTGGTGGTGGTTGCAATAATGGAGATGGTGCGTGGTGTTGTTGCGGTAAATGAGAGGATGGGTGAGGAATTTTTTTATCTCATCGATAGCAGTTGCGTTAATAATGGAGGTGATTTTCACGTTTCACTTTTCCGGGACGGTCCCGGAGAAAGATAGGTTTGTCTTTTAGTGTTACATTCTCAAGGGGACAAGTCCCGGAGAAAGTAATGGCGGATAAAGTAAAAGGCGAGGAAAATGAAAGTTTCATAAAATCATTTCCGGGGACATGTCCCCGGGAAAGATTTAATTATTCCATTTTCTTTTTCAAAAAACTATTTATTATCATTTTAAATAATTAAAATTAATAATAAATCAATTTAAATTTAACCTAAAAATTATAAAGTTAATTCAAGTATAAGTGATATGTATACGTATCATGTTTAACGACCGAATATAGGTGATATGGTATACGTATCATGTTAAACGATCGACTATAGGTGCTATGGTATACGTATCATGTTTAACGACCGAGTATAGGTGCTATGGTATACGTATCATGTTTAACGACCGAGTATAGGTACTATAGTATACGTAACCGAGTATACGTGCTATGGTATACGTATCATGTTTAACGAATCGAGTATAGGTGCTATGGTATACGTATCATGTTTAACGACCGAGTATAGGTGCTATGGTATCGTATCATGTTTAACGACCGACTATAGGTGCTATGGTATACGTATCATGTTTAACGACCGACTATAGGTGCTATGGTATCGTATCATGTTTAACGACCGACTATAGGTGCTATGGTATACGTATCATGTTTAACGACCGACTATAGGTGCTATGGTATATGTATCATGTTTAACGCCGACTATAGGTGCTATGGTATACGTATCATGTTTAACGACCGACTATAGGTGCTATGGTATACGTATCATGTTTAACGACCGAGTATAGGTGCTATGGTATCGTATCATGTTTAACGACCGACTATAGGTGCTATGGTATACGTCATGTTTAACGACCGACTATAGGTGCTATGGTATACGTATCATGTTTAACGACCGACTATAGGTGCTATGGTATACGTATCATGTTTAACGACCGACTATAGGTGCTATGGTATACGTATCATGTTTAACGACCGACTATAGGTGCTATGGTATACGTATCATGTTTAACGACCGACTATAGGTGCTATGGTATATGTATCATGTTTAACGACCGACTATAGGTGCTATGGTATACGTATCATGTTTAACGACCGACTATAGGTGATATGGTATACGTATCATGTTAAACGACCGACTATAGGTGCTATGGTATACGTATCATGTTTAACGACCGAGTATAGGTGCTATGGTATACGTATCATGTTTAACGACCGAGTATAGGTGCTATGGTATACGTATCATGTTTAACGACCGAATATAGGTGCTATGGTATACGTATCATGTTTAACGACCGAATATAGGTGATATGGTATACGTATCATGTTAAACGACCGACTATAGGTGCTATGGTATACGTATCATGTTTAACGACCGAGTATAGGTGCTATGGTATACGTATCATGTTTAACGACCGAGTATAGGTGCTATGGTATACGTATCATGTTTAACGACCGACTATAGGTGCTATGGTAAACGTATCATGTTAAACGACCGACTATAGGTGCTATGGTATACGTATCATGTTAAACGACCGACTATAGGTGCTATGGTATACGTATCATGTTAATTGTTGCAAGTATTTGACGTTAGGCAATTTGCGTGCGCTATACATCATATTCAATATTAACAAGCTCAACTTGCACCACTACACATTACTAGACATCAACATTACTCGACGATAAAATCAGTGACCACTCTTAAACAACATTGTTTGATCATAATGGATTTTTTAACTTGCCTGTTGGAAAAAGAGCTAGACATCAATGGCAACTCGACGATAAAACCAGTGACCGCTCTTTTCCGGCGATAATCGACCATTGTATTATATCGACAATAAAGTATATTTTTTGAAATATCACTTTCTCCGGGACATGTCCCCAAAAAAGGTTTAGCGGAATTTTCCGCGAACAATTAACACGCTTTTGACTTTGGCCAAATTTTGATAAAAGTTGAAAGTGCTATTGGCGGGACAAGTCCCGGAAATCGTGCGTTGGTTTTGACTATCCATCGTTGAATTTTGACTATCCGGTCAAAGTTTAATAAAATCAAACTAACTTTCTCCGGGACATGTCCCGCGGAAATTGTTGTAGCGTTGAAATTTCCAAATTGTATACAAGTCATCGAATTCGTGTGCCACGTCGATTCAATTTTGTCGTTTAGTGACTTTCAATCGGGACTGATTAAAGTAACATGTGTCCCACTAGTGTTAACAACTATCCGGCTTGTATGTTGTTGGTTACACATGGGTGTTTTTTTGTGGGTCTGCACTTTCTCACTTGATGTTTGGAACCCTTGTCTTTTATTAAGTTTTGGCATTGTCTTTCGTTCGTGACTTTGGATATATATGCTTTGGTACATGATGGCAAAGATGACTCTAGAGTGCAATATTGTCTCTAGGATTGTTGGCAATGAGCAAGTCGCCACTTTGGATATATACATCATCACCATCAGTTTAAAAAAGGAGATGATCTCGATAGATATATTGACCTGATCAATCTTGATGATTTGACTTCTTGAAGATGAAATCTTTTCAAGTGTTTTTCCAATAGAACTTCGGAATCCACCATCCCTGAGTTCCTTCTTTGGTGGCGAAACAAAATGATCATATTCATCTTTTCGGGTGAATTGTGTGAATAAGAAAACTAAACTCCTTGTGAAAATTCTTAACTTTTGTAACTTTGATATAACTATATGTAGATCAAGAATAGAGGTTTGAAACTATTGGTGATAATCTAACGTTCAAAATATTCATGAAGTCGGAAACTTTAAATTCCATTAGGATCAATAATATAGGTATAAAAAGTTTGATGCTTTAAATCCAACAAATTAAAAGTTTTTTAACCATTGACTGAACCAGCTCTAAATCATGAGTGAACCAGCTCTAAATATCATGAAAAAATAAAAAATTAATTAATCACACGAGTTACATGATATCAAGCACTGATTTATTAATTAGTACTTGTCGACCAATGATGCATAATATTAGTCTTAATATGGTCAACCAACGTAACGTCATTATATAAGCCACCATTCTTTTCTTTTTATTATCTGGGAATCTGGGATCAAATACAAACTTATATAAACACATGTAAGGTATCTGCCTTTTTACAATGAGCGTTCTTTATTTACCTCTACTCATACTCAAAGTTTTAAAACTTGAGAAAAAAAATTGTTAAAAAAGAGGGGAACAATGTTTTGGTCAAACTTTTCCCCAAAGACATGTTCTCGGGAAAACTTTGGCAGGAAAGCCCATCGCCAAAATATTCGATGAAGAACATTTGGTAAAAGAAAGTCAAAGTTAACCATCTTTTTTCCGGAGGACATGTCCTCCGGAAAACATTTGGTAAAATATTCAACTCATTCAAGTCTCGGTCAGTGTTTTTTTTTGTCATTTTGCATTTTTCACCGACGACTTCGTGTCCTCGGGTAAAGTTTGGTCGCCAGTTCCACTATTTTTCGTAGTGATGTAGACAAGGTAACTTAGAGCTTTAGAAACACCTTAATACTAAAATACCATTACAAATGACGAGCTATAGAAAATTAAAATCCGGTGAAATGGCTTCTAGACGTCAAGCACTAAACGGTGTTGTTTAGATATTTGATGAAAAAGTATAAGTATTCTGATGATGATGTTATCCGTGTGATTACTTAATCACATATCCGCTCCAATTTATTGCTTCGTGGTGTTCATATTCCAGATTCCTCTTGCTCGGTTTGTGCTTCTGGTCACAAAACATCGTCGCATCTCTTTTTTAGCGGCTGCTTCATTTCGGACGTTGTTAGACTTGTTTGTCGTTGGTGGAACGTGACTTGGTCTCCCTTGGTTTGTACTCAGTGGCTTTCTTGGTTAAATTCTATCAGGCTCAATTCTTTTGCTAAAGGTTTAATGGAGGGAGTGTTTTATGTCTCGTGGTGGAGTGTGTAGATATTTCGTAACAATTGCTATTCTCGCACAAACCCCTCGTAGGATGTTATTTTGATGACATTGTTTCTCGTTCGCTCACCTTTGTCATTCTAGATGTAGTCGAACTTTTAATTGGGATAGTTGGTTACAGCATCCTTATTTAATTTATTTGTAATTGTTCTAGCTCCTTGCTAGTTTCTAATAAAGTTGCCGTTCAACAAAAAAAATTTAATCACATATCGAATTTATGCCAACATACTTTGATTTTGCCAAAGAGTCAAAGACTTAAGACCCCATAAAGTAACTTAAGAAACTAGTTTCCTTGTCAACAGAGTGACCTTACTCATCAAACAAAACTTCTCGTGCCAAAATACTAGGACCAAACGTCAACCTCTAGTTCTTTTCCGTCAGCTTCGACTAAAGGCTACAAATAAAAGCACACAATATGATAAACTTGCCATAGAAAAATATGAATTGCACTATGAACTTGAAAACACACATTAAGGATGTTAAGGTACATAAACATCATGATGCTAATTTAATGGAGACATGTGGAATAGGACAAGTCAGTATATCTACCTTTATAAATAGAGTAGAATTGTTCGGTTTGATCGAAAATAAAGTCATTGCCACAAGGTTAGCTAGAAGATCCATAATCATCGTTGACCCACATAGAAAGACTTCTAATAGCAAGCTTCTGAAAAATGTTGCAAAAAATAGGTCTTCCTTTATAACAATTCCTAAAAACTAGACGAATACCCGCGGGGGGTATAGTGACAAACAATTATACATGCGAATTTGTATTTTGGTGTGACCCTTAATGCAACAAGTTACACGTACGAGTTTAATTTGTAGACTTGTAGTTATTCCCAAAAAAAAAGTTTTTGGATTATAAACGAAAAATTAAAAAAGTTTAAGGATCAAACAATATTCAAACTATTAATTTAGCGCACGCATTATAAGTATTCGTGATAATAGCCATTAGGTAGTGGGCATGTTTGGCGCGAGATATGGAGACTTAAGCTTATTTTCTTGAAAAATAAGCTTTCGTCAAAAAATAATCTTTGTTTGGCAAACTTGTGAATTATTTTAGAAAAATAAGTTCTCAAACCCAACTTTTAAAAGATTCTGGAGATTATTTTTTACAATTTAACTAATTTTAATCTTTTTCAGCAACAAAACGACACCAGCATCAGCAACACAACACTAACAACATTTATTTTTGCCAAACATACACAGTGTCTTAAGGGATACTTATGCTAAAAAAATATTTTTGTTGTTTCGGTAATGCTTAATTTGCAGATATGCTACGTCTTGTGAAAAAGAATTCCAAAATTTAAAGATAAAATGTACTATATCTTGTATTAAAATCTAATATTTAATTTGTTAACTGAAGATGAGAATGAAAAACACTTACCACTCACCAGATTTTTCAAAAGAATAAATAGGATCATAGAGTAAGGATCAAATAGGAAGTAAAATTAAAATGAGAAGCGTGAAATAGATGCATCTCCCTTTGAATTTCTCCTCATCATTTGAAATGTGTGGCTCAAATTTCTTCTTATTCTTTTTATTTAACTTCTCTTCTCATTAGATCTCTTCCCAACATATACATAAAGAAGAAAACAAATGTCGTTGCAAGACTTATGTGTAACCTTACCTTCTCTTCTCTTAAGTCCAACTGCATCCTTGGATGACCTTCTATTATGGATAAAGAAAACCTATCATAAAAAGTTAATTAAACATACGAGTTATTGCATGACATCACATAAATGGATTAATTGTGCATGACATTACATAAACGGATTAAATTAATCCATTATGTATAATGCTTGCACTATAACATAATATTAAACTTAAAATAATAAATTGATGTAACGAGAGTATATAACCTGCCAACTTTTTCTTTCTATTACCTATGTGGGATCAAAAGCAATTTCTATCAAGAAAATGCATCCAAACAAATGTAGTTTTTTTTTTTTTTTTTTTTTTTTTTTTTTTTTAACAAGGGTTGTTTATTTCCCTCCGCTCATACTTAATCCAAGTTTGTTTTTTGCATGGTTTGTATTTATTTATTTATTTATTTTGAACGGATGAATTATATATAAGAATAAGAGCTTCTAGTATGGCACTAGAAGCTAAAGAGAAAATTACAATCTATAAATAAGCAAAACAGCATATTCTAGATTCCACCGAGACTTTAACTGCGAAGCCTACAGAAAGGATAAAAAATTCTTGCCAATTACAGAAAATCGAGACAAAATAAAAATTCTCACACACGAAAGATGAGCTGCATTGTTTGTATTTAGTCTATTGTTCTATTGATTCAACTTTTACATATCAATTGATTGCATTATCAATTCCAAGCAATAATGAAAACTAGTTATGAGAGCTTGGATATTTATAAAACTTTTTTGTGAGAGTTTAAATTGTCACATGTGTGCTATAATCTCCAAATCCGTTCATAACCATAGTATAATCAGTTGTATAAGAAATCAAAGACAAATGAAATCTTCACATTCTTAGCTATAATGAGTTGTATACCTTTTATACTTGGGCGATATATTTGCTCATAAACAACTAATTATTCTTGTGAACTTTCTTAACTTTTGTAACTTTTAGGTAACTAATTATGTAGATGAAGGAATAGAGGTTTCAAACAAATGATGTGAAGAGGTGTTGTTAGCTTAAAATAACACAAATTTTAGACGGAAGGTGACTAATGCTCAAAATACTTTCAAAGTCAGATAATTTGGATCTCATTACGATCAATATATATCATATAAAAGTTTGATGCTTTAATTCCGACTAATAAAAAGCTTTTTAACAATGAGTGATGTAGCTTTGAATACCATTATAATCACAAAAAGTTGATTAATCATACAATTTATCGTCCACGATATTACATGGACAGATTTAATAATCGCCGCAAGTAATACAGTGACAATAGCATAATACTAAAATCAACTTACTCAACCAACGTAACTTTAGTATATAACCTACAATCATTTTCCTTCTATCACCTATGTGGAATCAAAAACAACTTTTTTATCAAGAAAATGTATAAACATATATAAGCTATTTATCTTTTTTTTATAACTAGGATTGTATGCTGTTGATTACACTTGGGTGATTTTTATGGGTATGCACTTTCTCACTTCATGTTTGTGAATAGGTGTTATTAACTTAAATTAGCACACATTTTAGCCGGGAGGTGATCTAACGTGCAAAATATTCATGATGTCACATCTTTTTAAAAGTTTGATTCCATTATGATCAATATATGCATATAAAAGTTTGATGCTATAAATCTAACAAATAAACATCTTTTTAAACACGAGTAATTTCCATTAAATTATGATCAATATATGCATATAAAAGTTTGATGCTATAAATCTAACAAATAAACAGCTTTTAAAACACGAGTAATCTAGCTTTCAATATCATGAAAAACACAAAAAGTACAAGTTATAATCCATAAGATTATATGTACAGATTTAATAAATCGCCATAGGAAATCCATATAATAACATAATACTAAACTAAACATACGCGTTCAACATAACTTTAGTATATAAGGTACCATCATTTTCTTTTTATCACCTATGCGGAGTAAAAGGCCAATTTTGTATTGAGAAAAAGTATCTAGCACAAGTAAGGTGTATGCCTCTTTATAACGAGGTTATTTATCTACCTCAAGTACTCATACACAAGCTTAGCTACCTTTTTGTTTTGAATCTTGAAACTCTTTTGTTAAAAGAGGGGAACAAGGTTACTTATATGTAGTATAGCACTAGCTATTCGGGTGTTGGGAACTTGATGTAGTGAGATCGATAACTTTGGAGCTTTGGAAAGACCATGCCAACAAAATTGCTTTAAGACTCAAGACTCTTAAGGGTAAAGTAGTAAGCTTTCTTATATTCCTGATATTGTAGTGCTCGAGTCTCCGAGCCTTAAATATTTGATAAAAATGAATAAGTCTTTTGAGTACTGTTTGAATCATGTTTGCAACCCTGGAAAGGATCTTAAAAGTCACTTCTTTGGCACATGATAGCAAAGATGAATCTACTGTGCAATGTTGTCTCTGTTAGCAATTTGTTTGTCGCATTGGATGCATAGTCGCCATACTTTATGTCTCTCTAGGATTATTGGAAATGAGCAAGTCGCCACTTTGATATATACATCATCACCATTAACTTAAAAAAGGACACGATCTCCGTAGAGGTATTGACCTCAATCTTTATGATTAGACTTCTTGAAGATGAAAACTTTTCTAGTCTTTTTACAATAGAAACTCGGAATCCACCTTCCCTCAGTACCTTCATTTGTGGCGAAACAAAATGATCATCCAAGTTCGTCTTTTGTTGGGTCAAACATACTCACACCTTTAAAATCGCTAATGGGTGTGTTCACATCAATATCATCTCCTCTCCCATGAGTTTCTTTTCGATAGTGAGGTGAATTTTTCTTTCTTTACCTTTAAATTATTCAGTGCAACCATAATAAACAAAACTAAATAGGTGATATGATAATTAGCATATTCGGATTTAATATGTATCTAACAAGCATTGGTGATTCATGCTACCTTTATCACAAATAAACAAAGAATCTAAATTATAAAAATACAAAATAAAATAATCGTTAAGGTCGCAAGAGAATCCTTTTCCCACTAAACAAATACCCCGCCTCGCAAAAACTCGAAACCACTTGAAATAATTGGACATGAACAGTTCTCCATAATAATCTAATGTTCGTGGAGTGTTTCATCGATATGATTTGACCAATGATCAAAAAACAACATACCAAAACCAAGCAAAAAAGGAGAAGAAGCAAGCTTCAACCCTCCCCAAGACAATAGAGCCATCATTGTGGGGAGAACGACCTTCTAGTTTGTTAGTCTGATCATTCGTTAACCAACACAAGAAATCAGATTTCGATGAAATCATCAGTTGAATATGATTTAGTCCTTGGACGATATATATATATCCTTGTGAAATTTCTTTACTTTTATAACTTCTAGGTAACTATATGTAGATCAAGAATAGAGGTTTAAAACAGTTGATGTGAAGAGGGTATGTTGACTTAAATTAGCACAAATGTTAGCCATGAGGTGATCTAACGTTCAAAATATTCATGAAATTGATACTTTAAATTTCATTACGACATCAATATATGCATCTAAAAGTTAGATGCTCCAAGTCCAACAAATAAAAAAGTTTTTTAACCATGGGTTATATAACTCTCAATATCATAAAAAGAATAAATGCATGCATTACTGAGAGGATAACATAATACTAATTTCAACTTAGCCAACTAACATAACTCTATTATATAACTCATCATCCTTTTCTTTCTAGTACCTATGTGGGATAAAAACAATTATTTTTCTAGAAAAAATATATATAAACAAATTTTTATCTAGCTAGTAAAGATCAGGTGATCGTGCCTCAATAACCTGAAAATCTCTGATGCATCCATTCTACAATTGATTTCGTAAAAAGAAAGCACGTCAAAGAAAGCACTTAAGCAGCAAACAAAGGAAGCAAATAAAACTTAGCTTTCTTTATAAGATAATGCACATATTGCAACATTGTGCACCACACTATAACACCAAATCATCTACAGGCGATTACTGCTGCAAAAACGCGAATAAAAGTTTGCAAAGCAATATTAGCTAGTGTAATTATTAATATGTATTACGGTGTAAGTGTGCAAGTGTGTAACCCATTTAAGGTTAGAATATACTTGAGTCAAAAAAATATAGTACTCATCTTTTGTTAACCAATACAAAAAATCAAATAGAGATGGAATCATAACATCCTTAGCTATAATCAATTGTATAAATTTTATCCTTGGAAGATATATTTATTCTACGCCAGTTTAAACGTAGACAAAGAGTGGAGGTTTCAAACGATTTATGCGAAAAGATTGGCTTTAAAAAAAATATTGCACAAATTTTACATGTTGTGACTTAACATTCAAAATATTCATGTAAAACTCAGATGCTTTAATCTCACCACGTTCAAAGTGTAGAATTGTAGATATAGAAGTTGGATGCTTAAATCCAACAAATAGGAAGCTATTTAACCTTGAAATAATCTAACATTTAAGATAACATATAATAAGTGTGTTGAAAAACTTTTGCTAAATTCACAAAGAGTTAATAAATCCGACAAAAATATAATAAATCACACAAGTTACCGGAAAGACAATATTTGGCTTGATTTTTTATCAAATCAATCATTGTCTTCCGAATAACGTAGTATTAATATCATCAATTTATTCAACCAACATGACCTTAGAATATATCCTACCAACTTCTTTTTCTCACTACCGATGTGGCTTGAAACAATTGTTATGTGCATATTCAAGAAGTCGGATACTTTAAATTCCATTACCATCAATGTATGCATATAAAAATTTGATGCTTTAAATTCAATAATAAAAAAGCTTTTTAACCATTGGTGATCTAGCTCTGAATATTAAGTTAATACATAAAAAGTTAATTATTGATACAAGTAATCGTCATTATATCACATGAACAGATTTATCATCCCCGATCATATGCTATCGTGACAATAACATTATACGAATCTTAACTTACACAACCAACATAACTTTAGTATATAAGCTACCGTCCTTTTCTTTCTATTAACTATGTGGGATCAAAAACAATTCTCTTATCAAGAAACTGTATCTAACTCATGTAAGGTATCTTTATTTACCTTCACTCATACTCAAGCTTAGCTACCTTTTTGTTTGAAACTTGAAAATCTATTGTTAAAAGAGGGAAACAAGGTTGCTCGATCATATATAGTATATCTATTTGGGTGTCGGGAACTTGATATCGCGATGAGATAACTTTAGAGCTTTAGAAAGATGATGCCGACGAAATGGCTTTAAGATATCAGGGACTCACGATGTTGGTATCTTTGATAGTATGATGTTGGAGTAGTCAATTTCTTTGTTTGGAAAAGGAAAAAGATGATCATGCATCTTCAAGACTCATGAGGGTATAGTAGTAATCTTGATTGTATTTCTGAGATTACATTGCTCGGGTCTCCGGGCCTTCGATACTTGACAAATAATAATAAGTCTTATGAGTATTGTTTGAAGCATGTTTGCAACCCTGGCAAGGATCTCAAAAGTCACTTGTTTGTTTCAGGCTGCTGACTCTCGAGCTATTAGTCGATAGCCTGGCGGACCTTGCCTGAAACTTATGATCCCTGACCAAACAAGAGATTTATGAGCAAGAGATTTTCTAGATACTCAACACGAACATCGACTCTTACACTCCTGACCAGGTTTACCCCTTGGCTTATTATCAAGAAAACATGTAGACTTTAATTCTCTATATCGCACTAGTGTTTACAACTATCCGGCTTGTATGGTGTTGATTATACTTGGGTGTTTTTTGAGGGTCTACACTTTCTCACTTGATGTTTGGAACCCTCGTCTTTTATTAAGTTTTGGCATTGTCTTTCATTCGTGACTTCGGATATATATGCTTTGGTACATGATGACAAAGATGCCAGTGCAATGCTGTCTCTGCTAAGAGTCTATTTTGTTGCGTTAGATGCATAGTCTTCATACTTTATGTCTCTCTTGGATTGTTGATCAAATGGATTAGTAAGCCATTGGATTTGATCAAATCGATCAAATCCAATGGCTAATAATTTCTCAACTTGATCAAGTTGTGTTATACAACTTGAGAAGATCTCTCTCTAAATAAAAAGTTAATTTTTCAGAAGATCTCTCCCCAAATAAAGAGTTAATTTTTAGTATATAAACCAATCCTTTTCTTTCTATTAACAATGTGGGATATGTCAAAAAGAAACTTTTATCGATTAAATATATAAACACATGCAAGCTATCAGCCTTTTTCCAATGAGGGTTCTTTATTTACCTCCACTAATACTCTCAATCTTAGCTACCTTTTTGTTTCGAAACTTGAAAAAATGATGTTAAAAAAGAAAGGAACAAGGTTGCTCAACTTGACATGTAGTGACCTGATAACTTTGATCAAGTTGCGGGTTACCAACTATGGCCTTCCCACATTTACGTCATAATTTCCTGAGCACTTTTTCCTAGTCGCGTTCAAAATTTCTATAGTAAGCTCAATTGTGTGTCAATCAACCAATAAAACTAGAAAATATGTATTGAAGAATCTGAGAATTTGTGTCTAAAACCTTTCTATAATGATACAGATTTAAGATAGTAAACCGGTATGAATTTGTTTGATCTTTTTAGATAAAATTCATAACTACTTTTTTTTAAGCTATCATAAAATATGCTACAGTACTTTGGAGATACTACATTCATGTGGTTAGTAAAGGGTCATGTTTTGGTTAATCAACATGTGCTTGAACATTAATGACCAAATTAGTTAATGAAAAAATTACACCTTTGGTTTACGTGGTTTGCTCAGATTTCATGTTTAGTTCTTAAGTCATTTTAATTACATCAGAGATACCTAATTTTGAAACCTTGCACTCATTTAGTCCCTATTTTGGATGGGCCGTTAGCTTCTCCGTTAAGTGTTTTTTGTGGGTCTACACTTTCTCACTTGATGTTTGGAACTCTTGTCTTTATTAAGTTTTGGCATTGTTTTTCATTCGTGACATTTTGGATATATATACTTTGGTACATGATGGCAAAGATGGCTCCGTTAACAGTCCATTTTGTTGCATTGGATGCATAGTCGTCATACTTTATGTCTCTCAGCTAGGATTGTTGGCAATGAGCAAGTCGCCACTTTGGATATATACATCTTACTATTAGTTTGAAAAAGGACACAATCTCGGTAGGGGTATTGACGTGATCAATCTTGATGATGAGACTTCTCGATGATCAAATCTTTTCTAGTCTTTTTCCAATAGAAGCTCGGAATCCACCTTCCTTGAGTTCCTTTTTTGATGGTGAAACAAAATGATCATATTCATTTTTGAGGTGAAATTTGTGAATAAGAGCACCAAGTTTGTCCTTTTCTCGGTCAAAAATACTTGCACCTTTAAAATCGCTCATCAGTGTTTTCACATCAATAGCATATCCATGTATGTTTCTAATTACCATTGGTGGTGATTCATGTCAGCTTTTAAAACAGTCTTTTTTTCATTATATCTAAACAACAAGCATACATATAATTAATTTATCACATATAAACCAAGCAGCTAAATCCTACAAACTTTACAAAATAAAATATCATTCAGGTGGCAAGAAAATCCTTATCTACGAACCAAAATCCTGGCAAAAACTTGGCACCACTTGAAATAAATGGACATTAACACGTCTTCTTCACAATAACCCAATATTTGTAGAGTGCTTCTGTAACACCCCAACCTTTCAGGTAATGATATATATATATACTTTTATATTCTTGTAAAGCCTCTCATGAAGTCAAGTTAAAGTAATTAGGACTATCTTTGCAATAGTCCTGCCATCAGGGACTAAACTTGTCAAATTGGTCAAACTTCTAAATATAACTATTTAACTTCACTTCATTCCCAGGAAAACTAAATTTCCAGAAATCTCTCCCACCTTTTTCTGCTACTATACGACATACTCACACATCTATCTCCTTGTGATTCTGAGGTTTGAATTTAAGTTAGTTTTGAGCAAGATATCATCCTACATAAGCTTATAAACGAATAGGCTAGGGTTTTCAACATCTAATTTAAGGTAAAAATCATGTCTTGATTCTTATTTCACATTTTAGAGCTACTTTTTGATGGATAATGCTTAATGATTAAATCTTTATGCTATTTATGGGTTCTTATAAAATTTTACATGATTATGTGAATATACGACTTTCAAAAAATAATCAAGAACCCTAGTAATCATGTATAAATGATTAGAAAAAGCGATGGGTATCCTATTTAGATGTTATGACACCATTTTGTGGTGTTAATTTTCAGAAAACGTGTTTGTGTGGTTATATAAGCCACAAACCGAACATCCCCTTATGGCTTATTGATCCACTTGGTGCTTATTATGATAAGCTTTATCAAGCTCCTAATAAGCTCCATGTAATTTATATGTTCCTAGGTTATACGGGTTAGCCGGGGACATCTTGTAAGGAGCTCGTGTTCATTCAAGCGGTTTTGAGGTGAGTAACATATTTAAGTGTAGAAACGGGTCCTTAATAACTCGTTAATGTGCCACTCTATTTGTGGTGCTCCCGTTCATGTTCACGTAATATATTTGTGTTACGAGTATATAGTGTTGTAATTATATATTGTGTGCTTTAGTAACTTACATATGGAAAGTTAATATGTGATATATGTTAAACGGGTCAAAACAGCCCCAAATGACCCGTTTGGATTTAGTTAAGTATTTTTAGTCTAAAAATTACAATATTATTTGTATAGCGTCTTAAGTGGGCGACACAACTAAATTAGCCGTCTTAAGTGGACGATTTGCATAAATATATGCTTTACGACCCGAAAGAAGGGTGTAGACATCCTAAGTGGATGACATGTGTTATTATGTCATGACATACTCCGAAAGGGAGCCTAGACATCCGAAGTGGACGACCGAGCCTTTATTAGCATCTCATCTTGTAAAATGAGACTTAGACATCCTAAGTGGATGACCGGTGTGTATAGCGGCTCAAAGTCATGGAGTATATGACTTAGACGTCCTAAGTAGACGATTAGAACATTTTTAGTTATACTAAACCAATATGGGTTCACAACGTCCTTAGTGGGCGACTAGTATATAATAACAAACAAGTACTTATTGTCTACGAAGCAACCATAGTATTATGCCATGTTATGACTAGTATCTTTTACATGTTATCTCACTAAGCGTTGTTCTTACATTGCTTTGTTGTACTTGTTATAGGTGAAGCTAGTGGTAGTGCTACGAAGGGTACGAAGACCGAGAACTAGACCTCGGTGAGATACTTGGGTAATGAGCCTTTTCCCTAAATGCTTTCTTACCAAGAAACGCCCTAGGTTGTATCCTTTTATATAAACTATTAGTTATGTGATGATCAAGTAGATAAGTAGTTCTTTTTAAAGTTTAAAGGGGTGTTTGGCATAGTGACATTCTTGCCCATATTGACCCATTTTGATCATGTCGGGTCAAGGCGAATGACATATGTTATGTACAGCTTTTTTATGTGTTAATATAAGTGTTGGGTTATATTAAGTCGGTTTATGTAAAATAATAAATAATATATATATATATATATATATATATATATATATATATATATATATATATATATATATATATATATATATATATATATATATATATATATATATATATAATAGTGAAAACTCGTCCGATGGACGGGTGTGACTTGTGGTTTTTATTGTGAGGTTTTAGCAGAACAAATAACTACTAAAAAGAATTTAGAAGTTAAATAAAACAATTTACAACAATAATTGATGTTACCATAAAGTTATTTCTTTTATAGGTCATGGAGTTTTTTTTATGACTTGTGGTTTTTATTTTTAGGTTTTTGTAGAACAAATATATACTAAAAAGTATTTAAAAGTTAAATAAAACAATTTATAAGTTAGTTTTTTTTATAATTATATCTACATAATTTACTTTCTTAACGGGCAAAGGCAAAGGCATGAGAATAAATTTTATAATACACTTATATAGTGAATAATGAACTCAACCAAAAAAGAATGGTTATTCGATAACTTATTGTATTTGTATCTTATTATTATTAATCTCGAGCCCTTAAATATATCCCAAATACATGTTTCATATCTGTTTCTCATAATTTTGTTCGGTAGTTGTGTTCTGAACTTTTTTTCTTTACTTTGGTTTATGTCTTATGAAAATTAAACACCAATAACCTAATAAATTACACTCCTTAACGCATTAAACTACACTTAGGCTCTTTGCTCACATCATGACTTATAAATATCGTTGGAAAAAGTAACTCAATGAAAATAAACTATAAACATACGGAATTATTTATTGAATGCATTAAGAATTGTAAGAAATAAACATTTATCAAATATGAGAGAAAAAAAAGTTCAAAGTTGAACGCAAGAACAAAGTATACAACCAAATAAACTCAACTACGAAATAAAGCTTCTGTGTATAAAACGTTTGTTGTTGATTTTTCATTACCATCCTTAACACAACAAAGCATCTTCAATCTTCAATCATTTTTTCCTCTTCACTCTTGAGACAGCCACATATAATTATTCGTGTGAGAAGACTGGCCTCTATAGAAACAACCCAACTTGTGACTAAGTTTGGCTTTGACTTTTATTAATTTTCATTGCTAAACAGACCGAAACATGGAACTGCCGACGGTTGAGTTTAAACGGCATCTTATTATCCAATGGCCTAATGACCATACGTGGTAATGCAGAAATAGAACCAACATTGTTACCGGATATAACATCAAAAAACTTCCCATTTATCTTCACGAATCAGATGTAACAATCATATTGAGACACCAACTATTTATTAAAAAAATTATGCATTATCTATTTAATTAATCAATAACATTGTATTTAACCCCACAAGACGAACCTCGCATCTCCACTTTTTGTAACATCAAAACCTTCAGCACCACCTCCTCCCTTTGTTGTAGGTGTGAGAAGCTCTCTTCTCAGTTTTGCAAGCTTAGCCTGACATCACAACCCAAACCAAACCATCTCAGTTCTGTTGAGGGGATAAGTATAGGCCAAAAAACAACCTAATTAAAGAAAATAACTTATATTTACCTTGATCAATCCCTAGTGATGTGCGGTCGCTTTATTCTTTTGGGTCTTTGCCATCTAAAAGAACAAAAAGAATAAAAGAAATTAACATTCAACACATTAACTACCATAGACGCGAACCTGTTTACAGTATAGTCATGCCAAGAAGATTCCTGGTCGAGAAGCTAATACATTATGCATACAGGCCAAGTTTAAAAAATTAAGAATAAACATGCTAATATATAAGAGTTAATGACAATAACATTTATAGACTTTATAAATTAGACTTGACCTCATACTACTTTTATCAAAGAATTGCCTCAACATCAAAGCTCATTCTCAACATCTATCCACCATACCTTCCAAATATATTCAGTTTCTGTTTGCCTTTTTTTTGGCTTATAACCTGGTCATCACTTTACATGAGTCAAAATTTGAAATTTAGTTACTGCATAGCACAAATTACTAATAAAATAAAAAAGAATCGGTTTTTACCTCATATACACACTTGAGAAACAGTTACCTGATTAAAATATATATTAAAAAAAAAAAAAAAAAAAAAAGCTCTTACTTCATTTACTTGGTCTGGTCCGAACACACTTATGTAATAGTCTGACCGAAATGTACCTCATTTATAATTTATAGCAGGCCAAGAAGAAAACACCTGTTGCTGCACCTTACGCAATGTTCTCTCTTTGAGGGCAAGTAAGATACATTGAGGCCTCAACACGATCTTCTAACTCCAGCTCCTCATGTTCCGAGTTTATGTTCAGACATTCAGTACGTACGTATTCAAGGGAGAATCTGCCTACTGAAGTGATGAACTCGTATATTGTATCCCTTACACTTGTTCTTCCACGCTGAAAACAAACACAAAAGCTTAAGGACGTTTGATTTGCAAGATCGTTTGGATTGTGAATCGCATGACGGTGAAGTATAATCAAGAATATGTAAATATGCGTGTAGAGAGAATCGTTATATATATTAAAATGACACGGATTGACCCAATGTATCATACCCCAACAACAACATACAAATAAGCACCAAAGTAAACTATCAATACAATCACTCCATCTAATCGCTTAAAGTATAGTGTAAAACTAATAACCAAAAAACTTGTAGTTTCGTTGAACTTCAGAGTGGCATCAATTAAACAAACTGTCGCAGTTTATAATAGTTTATTTCCTAGGTTATCGAAGTTCATAAGCCAAAGCTGATGAGTAGAACTTATGACTTATGTAAGCTCATACGTCAAAACGGTAGCTCTGGCTTTTCCATATTTCTATTAGGCCAATAACACTAAAATTAGTTAATCTAAACACCCAGCTTAGAAAACATATCCAACAAAGAGGGTGTTTGGGAATTAAGGTTGCTTATTTGCTTCTCGTTATAATTAAGCACTTATAATTGAACACCCCTAATATACCCTTTCAGTTCAATAATAGCTTATATTAAGTGTTTAGCTGAAGAATCACGTAAACAAAAGAAGAAAGACAGAGAAATTGTACATCGAATATTTACAAAAAACAAACCTGTAAAGATAACATCGCCACACCAATCCTTTAACAAAATCCTGAAAATAAGACACAACCATAGAAACAAAGTGCATCCATATCCAGATATCACCTTGTTTGAACAATTTTTCTATAATCTAATCAATTTATGAAATAATAATAATAATAATAATAATAATAATAAAGCTAAAACATCAATAGAATCAAAATAAAGAAAATATTGCACCTTTGCCAATTGAGTGAATCGAGGTAAAAAAAAAGCCTGCACAAACCACCACAATGAACATAAATTGAGTAAATCGAAAACCGAATGAAAAACCCATATCATAAAAAGCTACACAAACCAATAAATCATAAAAGTCTAAAAAAGATCACGCTAAGGATAAACAAACAAACCGAGATGGAAGCTTGTAGATTGAAGGCGGTGATGGTATCTTTTTTTGAAAGCGGTGATGATATCTGGAATGTCGATTTTTCTAGTTTGTTTGGATGGTCTCTTACGCTTACAATCAACCTGTAGGAACATAATTATTATACAATTAGCTTAATCTGAATATTGACTGTTCATTTTAGGTCATTAAAAAGTTATATTATCAGGTACTCCTGTGAACAAAATAAAATATGTCCCGACACACTTAATGTGTGAACTGAGATTTCATCCACAAAATAAAGAAAAGCGACAATGGAATTAAATTGTAAAAACAAATAGCTATTGGTATGATCCCAGGATCAGAGTTAGAAGTATGCATTCAGAATAGACAACTCTGAGCCCTTTCAACCCATTTTCCTCATTCATCGTTTGGCTATATATATTTTAGCTCACCCATTTACTATAATACAACCCAAATTGACCCATTCATAAGTGGGTCACAACTGTGTTTTGAAAATAGTTAGACGGTAGCAAAAAAAACAAATAATAGACTGCAACTAAAAGAAAATAAAAAACCTAACCATATGTTCACCATCATCTGCAACTGAAAGAGGTGAGAAATAAAGAGGTGAGAAATCCTCCAACTCCGCTGCTTTTTTCTCTAGCAAGAGAAAACACTTTTGGGAAAGTTTGCAAACTCTGCAACATGGATGCCAAAACTTTGATCACGCACCCCCGGTTCAACCTGAATAATCAAGATGACAAATAAATAATGGAAAAATCAGCTCTAAAAATGATTTGTGACAGATACCAGTAAAGATTTAAAATTGTAACAAAGGTCTGCTTGTGATCTCAGCATACCAAGTAATAAGATTTAAAATGTGAAACAGACCATTGTTTGTTTCGGCTTATACAGCGGGCTAATGGTTTATGTGGTTTATGTGAAAACAGATGCATTGAAGGTGAAAGCGCCCGCCGCGTAGTCTCCATATTTTTTGAGATCTCCCTTAAGAGGTAGATAGTAGCATTGTTCATTCTCCAAGTAAGGAGGGTAAGTCTTCTGTAGTGCTTCATTAAATTCTAAATTAATTTCTGAATCTAATTCAGCTCGTCCTTGTTGCATTATTACTTTTTCTTCTGTTGTCATAGGCTTTTTTCCCTTTGATTTTGAAGCAGAAGCCATGTTTTCAATAGCTAAATGTTTTTATATAAGAAAAAAAAAATTCATAATTAGGCTAAATTAATGCAGATGCCGTGTTTTCAATAGATAAAAATAATAAAATATACAGTAGCTCAATAGAGAAAACCCATGAATGCCAATTCATCAATACTAATAAAGCAACAAACTTTACATCAAAAAACATAGCTAAAAAGTGTAGTTTTCTTTTTAGATTTTGCAAAACCATTGTCTTATTTAGCTTAAGAGACATAACCCATCGATTATAACTAATAAAGCAACAACCTTTACATTAAAATCATCAAACCCATAGCTAAAATATTCTTAAAGATTTTGCAAACCCTTGTCTAATTTAGCTTAAGAAACACAACCCATCAATTAAAACTAATTAAAGCAACAAAGTTTACATTATCATATAATCAATGAATCAATAATAATAATTATTATTCTACAAACATCTATTATAATATATAATCAATAATAACGTAAGACGAGAAAATAAAAATAAAAAGTTTACCGTATGTATGTTTAGGTTAAGGAGATGATTGCCGTATGTTTATGTTATTGTTTATATAAAACCAATGAACCGACTTAAGGTTTCTTTTTTGTCCTTGTACTTTCTAAAACCTGCAAGAAACCAGCGTCTCCTTATCCCCACATGCACCCACTGCAGTCTTCATGTCTTTACTCATGCACTTAGCTCACATCCACAATACCAGTTTGGCATTACTGTGAGATCATGTACAATGACGTGGCATACCATCAAATGAATTTCCTCCAAGAGGAACAATCAAGTCATGATTTTGATTTCGGTTCACTTGCAATACTTGATTCATACAAAGGACCTGTGGATGAGTGGAAAAGTTGGATTAGAATTCAGTTTAAACCCTCTTTAACTTCAAGAGTTGCGAATTATAAAATAAAACCACTTGGTAAAAGTAGAATCGACAAACTTTCATATTCAGGTATCTATAGAGTTTTTCGTCTAAGATTCGCTCCTGTTAAAAAATCAAATAAAACATAGCAGCTAAACGAGTAATCTCATCAGATCCGGCACAACCCAATTCACATAAAGGTACGCTTTTTTGCATTCTTTTTTTTCCACTGGGTAACTCCAAGTGCATTACAATGCACAAACTTTTTGTTTCATTTTATTACAAATAGTACAACCTACAACAGATAAAAAGTCATAGGGAATTTATATTATTCTTAACAAAGTCAAATAAATCAAGGTGCTGGTTAAGACGATACAATCCGGTCCATCTTGATGTAAACCGCGAAGATCCATCCCACCAATTCTGACACCTCTAAACACGAATCTAGTCAGTTGCTAACATATTTTAAAGATTTCTTACCAGTGAAAAATGAAACATGAAGCGACCAAATTCGCAAACCCACTTTTTGCATCATCCCCCTCTGAAACCCATGTCCTGGGACACCACCCATTATCCGTCCGCTAACACTCACCATTATATAGCTACATATATCGTCATTTTGCATCTACGCCAGTATGCTATTAATGTCAATGGGGTTGCTATTCCGCTCATTCTATAATCTGCTATGAAATAAGCTGCTTAAAAAAACTTATCTCGGTAAACCGTCAAACTAATTTCCGTGGGCATTATTGATTTGAAGTTATCTTATACAACATCGCCATTATCATATATTCACTTGCCTATGAAAGGTAGGTAAAAATTAGAAATACCTCGCGTGCTGCAATTCCTGCTTCAGTCCACAGTTTGCATGCCATATGAAGCTCAAGTTCTGATATGCTAGGCTTCTTCTCCTTCTTGTACGTAACCCCTTAATCAACAAAATAAAACATCAATTAACCCAATACACCAAAATCAACAGAAACCTAAAAACTCAAAAATTATATAAAGTTGATACCCTTTCAAACCTGAACGTGATTTTCCCAGATTTCGTTAGCTGTTTTCTCTGTTGTGAGGATTTTGTGAGGATCATATCAATTTGTGAAGATTGGGAAATAAATTTACCTATTAGGAACATTGAAATTAGTTGTTTTCTCTGTTGTATCATGCTTCAATTATGGATCTTCTTCACGGTGTGAAGGGATCATGTCAAGGTTTATGTATGATCTTCGATCAAAAAATAAAACTTCATTGAATTTTATCATACCTGACAGGCTGACATATGATTGGAATCGTCGATTGCTAGCAACAACTTAGGTTTAGGTTTTTTGAATAATTGGCGATGATGATGATGGGCTTACTTTTGTTGAATGATTTTAGGATCATTTGAATTTGGATATAATTAGAGATCGGTTTATTAAAGGATGTCATTATTATTTTTAAATGTCTAAAACAAAAACGTTTCTGGTCCAGTGGTTGATCTGTTGGTTGTGGTTCTAGTGATCCATGTTCGAATCCTTTCAGTGACATATTTTTTAAACAAATTTTCAGAAATTGTTGCAAGGTGTGTGCGCCATATCATCATGGTGGCATTAAATTGCTTATTTGTGATGAGGTGGTTTTAATTTCTATGATGTGGCTTTAATGTGATGACATGGAAATATGACTTGGCATTATGGGATGTCAAGTGGCATTATGACGTGGCATGCCTCCTCTTATATATAATGTATATATATATATATATATATATATGCCTGGGCATATCAGCTTCATCGATATGATTTGACCAATGTTCGAAAACCAACATTCAAAAACCAAGAGAAAAGACACGACCTTTTCGGGTTGATAGTCTCATCATTTGTTAAGTAATACAAGAAATCAAATTTAGATGAAATCATCCCATCCTTAGCTACAATCAGTTGTTGTATACGATTCTATCCTTGGACGATATTATTTACTCCACAATATATCATCCGTTGATGAAATTTCTTAACTTTTGTAACTTCTATGTAACTATATGTAGATCAAGAATATAGGTTTAAAACAATTGATGTGAAGAGGGTATGTTGACTTAATATAGCACAAATGTTAGCCATGAACTATTAGCCAGGAAATGATCTAACGTTCAACATATTCATCAAGCCAGATACTTTAAATTCCACTACGATCAATATATGCATAAAAAATTTTGATGCTATAAATCCAACGGTTAAAAAAGCTTTTTAACTTTGAATGATCTACCTCTGAATATCTTTAAAAAAATTAAAAAGTTATTTAAATTCCAATATGATCAATATATGTATATATGCTTTAACAATCAAAAAAGCTTTTTAACCTATCATGGAAAAATAAAAAGTTAATTATTCATGCAAGTTATCGTCATGATACTACAAGCATAATATTCATGATACTACAAGCACACATTTATTAATTAGTACGGGTGCATCCGTGACAATAACATAATATTCATCTTAATTTAGTCAACCAACGTAACTTTAATATATAAGCCACCATCATTTTCTTTCTATTACCTATGTGGGATCAAAACAAACTTTTAATAGAAAAAATATAAACACGTGCAAGCGATCTGCCTTTTCACAACCAGGGTTACCACCTCTCATACTCAATTCTAGCTACCTTTGTTTTGAAAGTTGAAAAAAACAATTGTTAAAAAGAGGGGGAACATGGTTGCTCAACTTGGTATGTAGTGACGAGATAACTTAGAGCTTTAGAAATACCTAAATACCATTACACTTAACGAGCTATAGAAACTGAAATCCGGATGAAATGGCTTCAAGACGTCAGGGACTAACGGTGTCCTTATCACTGTTATCATTAGCTTGGGAGGAAATCTTAGACCATAGTTAGTGTCAAAAGAACCCGAAGATTCATGTGTTTGTCAAATAGAAGAAATTATAAAGTAAGGGATATGCTTGAAATAGAGAATCTAGTACATGATGTCAAGTTAACGACGCCCAAAAATCCGAATTATAAGACAAGAGTTTTGACTTCTCTTGGGCAGCCGTCTTCTTTTTCCTCCCCGTCACTGAGCTCATTGTTGCTATTGAAATATAGAAATGTTATTTAACGAGAAGAAATTCAGCTAATTGTGTTGTTGTTTGATGTGCTATGGTTAGTTTCAATCTAACTAATGAAATAAACCAAATAATTTCGAAAGAATTTTTTCTTTGCTCACCTTAATCACAATTCTTCTTTACCTACCAACCTCTTTTCTTCCGACATATCTGTGGTGTGCTGCACCAAAACCATATAATATCGGGTAATGTTACCATCAATGTCAATTTATATGGACTATGGATTATAAAACCAACAAATTTTATTCCAAAAGTTTAGTAAACTTCTATTAACCCAATCAATGAAAAGCATATGCCAAATGAGTTAATTATCCATAAAATTCGAAATAAGTGTGTTGATCAGCTAAACCTTACCCAACCTGTTGACATGTAAAATAAGTTACCCGTTTCAACCCAAGCTCGTTTAAACTCGATATCCGGCCCGCGCATTATGGCACCTGTTGATTCATAGATGTAATAAAGTTGCAAAGAAGCTTACAGGGTGTAAGCATGTGCACGAAATGCACCTCTAGAAGAAGGATCAGTTAAAGATGCTAAAAGTATTCTCAATGTGTTGTCATACACATTCTCACGGTCCTGCATACATAGTTTCGTGAAGTGATTACCCAATAGCTATTATAAAAGACACGACCTTTTTCGTCGATAGTCTTTTTTTTTTTTTTTTTTTTTTTTATATCAACTATCATAATCCTATTCTATAAGGCAGCCATATTTTCTTTCTAAAAGGCAGCCATATTTTCTTTCGTGAAGTGATTACCCAATAGAGTTATTTTTTAATGCTAGTTTTTTATTTACTCCACTAAAGTAAACTGCCTTTTTTGATTGAAACATGAAAAAACATTTTTCTATATGGTAATTTGTAACGAAAAAACCACTTATGCGCCACTTATGCGTTACGATTTGATTTCGGAATGCAAATAGTATTGAAATATTTCTAGTTTTGTTTTGGTACAAATTAACATGATTAATTACCCAAGTGGATAAGACATTGTTTTGTAACAAGTAATTAACAAACAAGCTAAGTTATACAAGAAGCATTTGATTAGCTAATTCTAAAGGTTAAATGCTTTTAACTATAAATTGTTTTATCGTCTTAAATTAACAGTGTAATAGTTATTTCTTTGAGCATCATAAATAAAATTGTTTTCTGATAACTACAAAAAGGTAACGATGAATAAGAACCTTTCAAAGAATCACAAAAAGTTAACGATGGATATTTTTTTTTCAAGAAACCAAAAAGATAATGAGTCATACAAGTTATCGTTCACGAAAACGCCACAGACAAATTATTTATTTTTATGGAGTGTTTTCACCAACAATAACATAATAGTAACATCAACTTGCCCAACCAACTTAACTTTAGTGTATATAGGCTACCAAGTTTTTCTTTCTATTACCTATATGGGATAAAAAACAATCTTCTTTCAAGTAAATTGTATCATATAAGCTATTTGATGGTTCTTTATTTACCCCTACTCAAACTATATTTTTATTTTTATTTATGAAACTATAAAATCATTCTTTCAGTTGATAATTCTAACCAAACGTGAATCATGGTTTTTGACGCAATACTGAAGTTAAAGGAACATATATCACAGATCCAAAGAGCATAAACATACTGTTGTTTTACAAATTAGATGAGGTACACTAAAAACACACACTTAAAATATATTGTATTATTGTATAGTAAGAATCCTTCATTAGGGACCGCAAAGGTGCTGCTTACGCATTTAAACTCACGTATTCATCTTGTCATAAACTCGTACTTAGTTAATATAATTATTAATAAGTATTACGGTTGTTTAAAAATGCGCGCATTATTGCGTAAATTGCATGCATCATTGCATTGCATTTGAAATTTCGTATTATGGTACTTAATGCAAGGCCATCCCAGATTGCGTTCGCATTAGACCACGATTTATCGCATTTGTGTAATGCTAGCAACGGTTGCAATTGTCGCAATCTAGAATTTAAGTCTTTTTTGTCAAAAATAAACCATATAAAAGATATCCAAATATTAAATGGGATTTTAAAGATATAATTAACTTGTTAAAAGACGTACAAAATAATGAAAATATAGTATAGTGCGTTTCGTTAAGCATTTTACGTTAAGCTTTGCTTTCAACTTATTTATTTTGCAAATGAATTATTGGCCTAATTTCAATATGCTAGTAACTTATTTGGTAAGTTTATTGCATTTACTTGGTATTTGGTAGATTATATTATGTATACATAAATTTTGTACTTTTTTTTAAAACTAAAGGGCAAATGATAAAATAATAATAATAATAATAATAATAATAATAATAATAATAATAATAATAATAATAATAAATAAAATAAATAAATAAAATTATACGACATCATTTGCTTTTGTGGGTAGTAACAAATTTTTTGCTTTTTGTGGTACTATACTTTCAAATTCATCCTCTTTAAGATATTTTGCGAAATTTTTGAACATTTTTGCCCTTATTAGTTAACAGAAAATTTATTTTCCCGAAAGACAAAAATGTCACATAGTACCCTAAAGAGGATGAATTTGAAAGTATAGTAATTACAAAAGCAAAAAATTTTATTCGCTACCCACAAGAGCAAATGATGGCAAGTATGATACGTTTTTTTTATCATTTGCCCATTACTAAACGCAATGCGTCCAAATTGCGCTCACATTTGTATCACCCATCATGCAATGGCTTTTGAGACCTTTAACGCATTGGATCGCAAACGCATTTTTGACAATAAGTGGATAGAATTTTAACCTATCCTATCATCATATGCTAATTAGGGGGGAGGGAGTGGTCACCTAGTACCCAATCCTACCCAAATGGCCATATCACCTCTATCCAATAAAAACCCTACAACACAAAACAACCCAATTCTACCCTAACACTACCCAAAGTGGAGGGAGTGGTACCCAATCCTACCCAACGTTCACATTTTTAAAATTTTTCTCCCCACCACGATCGGCTTCCCAACCCGCTCCACTACCCGAATTGGCCTAACCGACTAGGTTGGGGCGGTGTTACCGATCTACCCGATCGGCACCGAACCCCAAACCGAGTCCACTCCCTCCCCTCTAACATAATGTCAAATTGGGTTTTGAGACCTTTAACGCATTGGATCGCAAACGCATTTTTGACAATAAGTGGATAGAATTTTAACCTATCCTATCATCATATGCCAATAACATAATGTCAACTTACCAACCCAACGTTCACATTTTCAAAAAATTTCTCCCCACCACGATCGGCTTCCCAACCCGCTCCACTACCCGAATTGGCCTAACCGACTAGGTCGGGGCGGTGTTACCGATCGGCACCGAACCCCAAACCGAGTCCACTCCCTCCCCTCTAACATAATGTCAAATTGGGTTTTGAGACCTTTAACGCATTGGATCGCAAACGCATTTTTGACAATAAGTGGATAGAATTTTAACCTATCCTATCATCATATGCCAATAACATAATTTCAACTTACCAACCCAACGTTCACATTTTCAAAAAATTTCTCCCCACCACGATCGGCTTCCCAACCCGCTCCACTACCCAAATTGGCCTAACCGACTAGGTCGGGGCGGTGTTACCGATCAGCACCGAACCCCAAACCGAGTCCACTCCCTCCCCTCTAACATAATGTCAAATTGCGCTCACATTTGTATCACCCATCATGCAATGGGTTTTGAGACCTTTAAGGCATTGGATCGCAAACACATTTTTGACAATAAGTGGGTAGAATTTTAACATATCCGACTAGGTAGGGGCGGTGTTCCGATCGGCACCGAACCCCAAACCGAGTCAACTCCCTCCCCTCTAACATAATGTCAAATTGCGGTCACATTTGTATCACCCATCATGCAATGGGTTTTGAGACCTTTAACGCATTGGATCGCAAACGCATTTTTGACAATAAGTGGATATAATTTTAACCTATCCTATCATCATATGCCAATAACATAATGTCAACTTAACTCATTGGATCGCAAACGCATTTTTGACAATAAGTGGATATAATGTCAACTTAACATAATGTCAAATTGCGGTCACATTTGTATCACCCATCATGCAATGGGTTTTGAGACCTTTAACGCATTGGATCGCAAACGAATTTTTGACAATAAGTGGATATAATTTTAACCTATCCTATCATCATATGCCAATAACATAATGTCAACTTAACTCATTGGATCGCAAACGCATTTTTGACAATAAGTGGGTAGAATTTTAACCTATCCTATCATCATATGCGAATAACATAATGTCAACTTAACGCATTGGATCGCAAACGCATTTTTGACAATAAGTGGATATAATGTCAACTTAACATAATGTCAAATTGCGGTCACATTTGTATCACCCATCATGCAATGCGTTTGAGACCTTTAACGCATTGGATCGCAAACGAATTTTTGACAATAAGTGGATATAATTTTAACCTATCCTATCATCATATGCCAATAACATAATGTCAACTTAACGCATTGGATCGCAAACGCATTTTTGACAATAAGTGGGTAGAATTTTAACCTATCCGACTAGGTCGGGGCGGTGTTACCGATCGGCACCGAACCCCAAACCGAGTCCACTCCCTCCCCTCTAACATAATGTCGAATTGCGCTCACATTTGTATCACCCATCATGCAATGGGTTTTGAGACCTTTAACGCATTTTTGACAATAAGTGGGTAGAATTTTAACCTATCCTATCATCATATGCCAATAACATAATGTCAACTTACCAACCCTCTAACAGAATGTCGAATTGCGCTCACATTTGTATCACCCATCATGCAATGGGTTTTGAGACCTTTAACGCATTGGATCGCAAACGCATTTTTGACAATAAGTGGGTAGAATTTTAACCTATCCTATCATCATATGCCAATAACATAATGTCAAGTTACCAACCCAACATGACTTTAGTATATATTCTACCAACTTCTTCTTTTCATTACCGATGTGGGATAAAAACAATACTTTACGAGAAAAATGTATCAAGGCATGTAAGCTATATCCTCTTTTTCATTCATAACGAAGGTTCTTTTTTATGTCTACTAAAATTCAAGCTTAACTACCTTTTTATTATAAAACTATATTATCAATATTCTAAGTGATGATTTTTAACTAAATAAAAATATCCAATTTATTTTTGAATTTAAGGCAAATCGCACAGAAAGGTATCACACTTAAGAACAATTTGAATTTAAGATACTCAATTTATTTTTCAATTTAAAATATCCAAGTTATTTTATTCTGAAATGTAAGGTTTTTTCGACTTCTCGAAAGATGATATCAGCCATTTTATCTAATGAATTGGTAAATTAACGTGATATATCGTTATAATTGAGTATTTAAAAATCACTTCGGTTAAAATTCTTGCAAAAGTTCGAAAAAACCTTACCTTGCACAAAAAAATAACTTCAATACCTTGAATTGATAAAAAAAAAAGTTGAATACCTAAAATTCAAATTGATCTTAAGTTTGATACATTTTTGTGCGATTTGCCATTCAAATAACTATTAAAATATTACCGGTGTAACCCACTTAAGTTTAAAATGCATTTTGTTTAATATCTCTCAGGAGGTTCAATGCGGGTTTGAATCAAACAAGTAGCCATAAAGCCTTTATTTAGTTAAAATTTATCACCTAGAATAATAATTATGTAGGTTTATATGAGGGGAAAAAAAAGTAGTTAAGCTTGAATTTTAGTAGAGATAAATAAAGAAACTTCATTAAGAATGTAAAAGAGTTATATAGATTACATGTGTTGAAACATCTTAGAAAAAATATGTTTAATCCCACATAGGTAGTGAAAAGAAGAAGTCGGTAGGATATATATTAAAGTCAATAGGTTAAAACTCTAGGGAGTCACTCTTCCGGTGATAATTTGTGTGACTGTTAACTTTTTGTGAATTTAGCCAAAGGTTTTGTTCATGATTTTCCAAGGCTTTATTATATGTTATCATAAATGTTAGATTATTCAAGGTCAAAAAGCTTCTTATTTATTGAAACCTCCTCAATTCTTCGGCTACACATAATTTGTCTTAGAACAAATATATCTTCCAAGGATAAAATGTATACAAGTGATTATAGCTAAGGATGTGATGATTCTATCTCTATTTGTTTTTTTTTATTGGTTAACAAATGATGAGTACTATATGTTTTTTGATTCAAGTATATTTTAAACTTAAATGGGCTACACACTTACACCGTAATACATTTTATCTTTTGCAAGATATATTTTTTCTACGACAATTTAAATGTAGACAAAGAGTGGAGGTTTCAAATGATTTATGTGAAAAGATTGGCTTAAAAAAATATTGCACAAATTTTACATGTTGTGACCTAACATTCAAAATATTCATGTAAAACTCGGATGCTTTTAATCTAACCACGTTCAAAGTGTAGAATTGTAGATATAGAAGTTGGATACTTAAATCCAATAAATAGGAAGCATTTTAACCTTGAAATAATCTAACATTTAAGATAACATGTAATAAGCGTGTTGAAAAACTTTTGCTAAATTCACAAAAAGTTAATAAATCACACTAAGTTACCAGCAAAAGTTTAAAGTGTAGAATTGTAGATATAGAAGTTGGATGCTTAAATCCAATAAATAGGAAGATTTTTAACCTTGAAATAATCTACTAAGATAACATGTAATAAGTGTGTTGAAAAACTTTTGCTAAATTCACAAAAAGTTAATAAATCACACTAAGTTACCAGCAAAAAGTTAATAAATCCCACAAAAATATGATAAATCACACAAGTCACCAAGAAGACAATAAACGACTTGATTTATAATCTAGTCAATCATTGTCTTCCAAATAACATAGTGTTAATATCAACTTATTCAACCAACATGACCTTAGAATATAGACTAAAATACATCGTTGGTCCCTAAACTTGTATCGGAGGATCGCGATGGAACGAACCTCGCCCTTTTCATCTCCACGGGTCCAAACAGTAGCCATTAAATGCCAGATTCGTCCCTTGACCAATACTGCCGTTGTCAACGTTCCGTTATACCAAAAAAAACCCGTAATCATGTTACTGTTGAGGGTAGAATAGTCATTATGTGGTATATACTGTAGAACATGTCTTGTCCAATTTCCCGCCATTTTGTATAATATAACAAAACCGTGTACTCATTGCTCATCCCCAAACTTGTTTTGGAAGCCTACCCAGAAAACCCTAAGGCAATGTCTATCATCAAATCAAGTAATCTGAGTAAGAAAATAACAAACATCCACCTTGGATTTACTCGTGGCGAGTAAGGAATATCCTTTATATGATGATCGTGAAACGGAGGAAAGAGTCGCAATCGAGATATTGTAAGTCTTTTTGGTTAGAGCCTATTACAATCATATGTTAGTACGACCGATTAAGTTATTCCCTTTAGGTAACTTTAGCTTAACAATGTTTTTGTATATTTTTATATACGGGGTGAACTGGATCGTTTAGCATGATGTTCCATTATGAAGGTACATTCAAATACTTTCCAGGTAGGATATATCAAGGAGGCAAGAAATGCCTTGTTGATCTTGTGGAAATAAAAGAGGTATCTGTTGATGAAATGGATGCTCTCATGACCCAAATCGGTTATGAGTCTGGACAAACCAATTATTTCTACTTTGTTAAGCCTGGTTGTACATTAGACGACGGTTTGTTTTCTTTGCGTGAACCTGCTAATCTAGACTTGTTGAAAGATGTTGTCATACGAAGATGTCGATAGACGTGTATGTTGAAATAGGAAGACTAGATTAGAATTTTCAAATGTCCCCACAATCAATTAAGACCGTGTTTTGGGAGATGGATGAAGATAGGAGAAAAGTTGCTATCGCGGCTATTCAACTCGTAGACGGTTGGTGTTAGATGATATAGATAATGAACCTTCCTCGGATCCGCTTATCCAACTTACACAATTTCCCGGACGCCAATGATATTGGTGAAGCTAGCAATTTGCCAAACATTGAGCCACTCTTTTCCACCTTAGATCGCTCATTTGCTAGCCAACCTGCTCAAAACAAGGAGCGTGCTTTAGTAGTTATTGATGAGGACAATGCTCTAAAGGAGCCTGATAATGTTGAGGTTAACTGCTTATGGTGATTCGTGAGAAGGACTTTGACAACGGTGGAACAACACTAGTTGATGTCAATAACACCTTTGAGGAGCATGAAAATTTTGAGGTTAACTGCTTCAATTGACACAGAGAAGCAATTACACAAACCAGTGCACCTTTGGTTGATGTGAATAATGTGTTTGAGGAGCCCGATGTGGATGTAACTCGCTTCAACCGACTCGTGATAATATGGAAGAGGATCCTGTTGTTGATCTTAGTCTGTTACAAGCGAGTGACACTAGTGAATTTGGCAATGCGCTTGAACCAAATCAAGATAACACTTGTCAAGAGAATGATGCACGACTTGGTATGCTACAAGTAGGTCGAGTAATGATTTAGGTGAAGAAGGAACAACATGTAATATAAGTGATGACAGCAGCTTGGTAAATGATTTACCCGTGATGGTTGATGAAGTATTTTGCAAGACCATGTTAGTTTCCAACACGCACACTTTGCTAATGGCGCCTATACCACTTTTTTCTATACCGTCGAGTTTGGTACTGCAGGGAAGTAAAAACCTAGTAAGAGAGCATTCAATAGAAACTAGGAGGAGTTGTTTTTTGAAGAATGACAAAACAAGAATAAGGGTCGTGTAGGGGTTGTGTTCCGCTTTGAGCCCAAATGAAGGTCCTGGACCGGATATTGGCCCATCTAGAAGTCCATTAAGCGAAGGGGTATAAGAGCATTGCTTTCGCCAAAAGGACCCTTCACAAATACTCGCCCATGGCTATTGTTTGTCGGCAGAATGGTGAGACAGTATCCGGTCGGTCGAACATATAATGAGCAACACACTTGTTTGCAATCAAGGGAAGTCGAGCTTTGACCTTCGTATATCTCACATGTAAAATTACAAAGACAAGTTGAAACAAATCCGAGCTTCCCGTCAGTCGATGCATAATCAACTTACCAACCAATACAACCTTCAAGTGTCCTCGCAGAAGGTTTTAAGGGCCAAAACCTAGCAATAATGACCATCGGGGTCAATTCAAGCTACAATTTACCATGTTGAGAGATTATGTTCAAGAGTTGCGAAGACAAACCCTAATACGACGGTGAAGATGAATGTGAACGACCTCCGGATGAGTCTCTTCTAACCGAGAATTCAAGAGAGTGTATGTTTGTTTAGGTGCAATCAAGCAAGGATTTAAAGATTGTGGGAAATCGTTGTTGGGCTGGTCGCTTTTCCAATTCGTGGTCCTTTCAATGGTCAACTTATGACAGCAATTGATAGCAACAATGGTATATACCCTTTCGCTTATGCTTTTGTTGATTCGGATAACATAGGATCATGGACTTGGTTTCTTCATTGTTTATCCGATGATTTAGCACTTGGGACAATTTCAAGCATCACTTTTATTATCGACATGAATAAGGTACTCTCTTACTGCTCATGAATTTAAGTGTCACTCTTTTGAAACAGACAAGAAAGATATTTGATTTTGTGCAGGATATAAGTAGAGTTGTAGCGTGTTTTTGAAAGTGCGAACACGATTCAGATTAAAAGCATACATGACAAAATGAAATTGCAATGGAAAGGTAGGCCTATAAAGACCATCTCGTGGAAATGTGCAATGCCTCAATCTGTTGTACAGTTTCGAAAGCTATGGTGATCTCAAGAAACTTAATCAACCAGCCCATGATTGGTTAAGTAAGATACCACCGATTCATTGGCCAAGGTCACATTTTCATGTAAGTCATCTAGCGCTTCACTTACTTTGTATTCATAAATGCAAGATAAACAGTTATAATTAATACATGTTTATTACTTTTCATCTTTAGGAGAGCTACTTCGATGTGTTACTTAATAACATGTGTCAAGTGTTTCATGAGAAAATTAAAGAGGGTTAAGCAAACCTATTATTACGACCTTAGAATACATCGAGAATATTGTTTGAAGAGGATAATGCATGTTCTTATGGTGATTGAGAAGAGTGATGGGCCACTAACACCAACTCGCACAACACATGCTAGACGCTATTAAGAAAGAGGTCATAAGTATAATGTGTTATGGAATGGGGATCTAAGTTTCGTGTTAGTGGACCATGGGGTGACCAATGTGTAGTTAATGTTGTACACAAGACTTGTACTTGCGTAGGTGGGAGATAACAGTTTTACCATGTAAACATGTTGTTGCTACCAATTGAATATGGCTTTAAATGGCCAACAAGTCGGAGTCAGAGAAACATGGGCTCATCCTTGTTACTATCTTCTAACTTGGGAGGCTACCTACAAACACCATGTCCACCTATAACTAGCAAATAACATTGGGAAAAATCAACTATGCCAACAACAATTGTTCCACCGAACCGAAACAAACCCGCCGCCGCAAGAGGTAGAAAAGAGTTAGGATAGCTCCTGGACCGGAGAGATTGTGAAGGATGGTAAGTCGTCAAGGGCTTGGAAGAGTGTCGTGTAGTATTTGTGGCATTGTTGGACACAACCGGGTAACATGCCTAGGTATGGTGGAGCTCAACATAGTGGAACCGCTAATAAGGTAAATGTCAAAAGGTGCCTACTAAAGTCTGCAGGAAAAAAAGACATCCTAAAGGTAAAAAGGTAGCAGCAGATAAAGAAGTCAAGGTACAGTGTTGTTGTAGAAAGCCAAGTTAGTGCGCTTCAAGGAAGTGGTGTTCAAACTAGAAATCAAGAGCCAAGAATCAAGATCCCATCATACATGATGCATCCCGTCACAATCCCATCCGATTTTCAGATTCAATAAGTGATGTTCAAGCAGCTTTCAACCCACTGCTACGAAGAATGACTAGGAAGCAGTCGCACCGAAAGAATGATGGCCTCACCATTGGTCAAATCATATGCTAATTATCTAGACAATGTTTCATCTAGTTTACTAGTTTATTTTGTATGGACAAGTTATGTAATCTAAAAACATATCTGTGTGTAACTGTAGCTCTCATGCTTTGAAAAGTATGCAATTTTATGCCGCTGAAATTATATTCATTTGCATTAACTATGGAACCATGTCATTATTGTGTATTTTTTGAGATTGACTAAGCTTGATGTGTGAATAGTTTGCGTCAAAAGTAACCAAAGCTAAAATAGAACATCATAAGAATGTTGACATTTAAAATAAAAACCTTTCAAAGAATCACAAAAAGTTAACGATGGATATTTTTTTTTCAAGAAACCAAAAAGATAATGAGTCATACAAGTTATCGTTCACGAAAACGCCACAGACAAATTATTTATTTTTCTGGAGTGTTTTCACCAACAATAACATAATAGTAACATCAACTTGCCCAACCAACTTAACTTTAGTGTATATAGGCTACCAAGTTTTTCTTTCTATTACCTATACGGGATAAAAAACAATCTTCTTTCAAGTAATTGTATCATATAAGCTATTTGATGATTCTTTATTTACCCCTACTCAAACTATATTTTTATTTTTATTTATGAAACTATAAAATCATTCTTTCAGTTGATAATTCTAACCAAACGTGAATCATGGTTTTTGAAGCAATACTGAAGTTAAAGGAACATATATCACAGATCCAAAGAGCATAAACATACTGTTGTTTTACAAATTAGATGAGGTACACTAAAAACACACACTTAAAATATATTGTATTATTGTATAATAAGAATCCTTCATTAGGGACCGCAAAGGTGCTGCTTACGCAATTAAACTCACGTATTCATCTTGTCATAAACTCGTAATTAGTTAATATAATTATTAATAAGTATTACGGTGGTTTAAAAATGCACAGATTTCAGGATCATACCATCTTATCCACCGACAAGAAGACCCCTATTGATGATTATGAGAAATCATTAAACAACCACCATTGTTAGAAACTTACACAAGAAATATTAAGACGCACTTACTTGAACAGGACAAGCAAAGAATCGACGCCCTGGGTTGGCAGAGGTCCACGAAGTGCGAATAATAGCTTGCTTACCACACCAGCAACGTACCATCTTGAAACAATTATCGTTTTGAAGAAGACGGGTTTTGAAGGATAGTTTAGGGATGGGTGATAAATGTAGACCAAACCTTTTTACACACATATACTAGCTACATACACTGTACAACGGTTTTATTTAGTCCGCTACAGTTAAAGACGGTTTTGCCCTCAACAACATAACGTTGACAACGGCAGTATTGGTCAAGGGACGAATCTGGCATTTAATGGCTACTGTTTGGACCCGTGGCGATGAGAAGGGCGATGTTCGTCCCATCGCGATCTTCCGATACAAGTTTAGAGACCAACGGTGTATTTTAGTCTAGAATATATCTTACCAACTTCTTCTTCTCACTATCGATGTGGGATTAAAAAAAAATGTGTCAACACTTGTAAGCTATCCTCTTTTTTCATTTTTGACGAAGGTTCTTTGTTTTTGTCTACTAAAATTCAAGATTAACAACCTTTTTCTATTATAATACTAAATAATCATTACTCTAGGTGATAGTGTTGAACTAAAATAAGCATTTTTGGCTTAATATTTGATTCAACCAACATTGAACCTAGTGGCGGATCCAGGATTTAAACACACATGATATGCACTATATATCCACCAGAAACTTTTTTCAATCCACATACTTTTGGTTCGGGTCAGCTTTTATGGGTCGGGTTTCCTCGAGATTTTTTTAAGTAGTCACTTTTCGAAGAGGTTTTCTTGCACATGAGGCAGTGGAGTTCCTCAACAGAGTTCAACGGATTATGCATAGTAATATTATGACACCTAGATCCATAAATGAAGTTTTCAAAAAAGTTAGTTTTGTTATTCAAAAAGGGCTAGCGGCGCAACTTGTTGCCCATTTGCCGTCCACCTCTTTGTAAATGTCATAATGTGATACTAAGAAAGAGTTTTATTAATAATCTACTAATCATATTTTTAACTTTCTTTTTTTTTGCCAAACTACAAAGCGACCCAAATTTGAAATATGTGAATTCCATAGTTTAATGCATTCACATAACATTAAAACACAAATCTAATAAATAAAACTATATTTTTTTTTAATGAAACTTAACGTTAACATAATCCAGTGAAAAGAAATGAAAGAAATAGACCTAATGTAGATTTAATATACGTAGGCTACTTTGAGTTGGTTGGGCTTTCGAAGGAGATATGGGCCATGTTGGACTTAAATATCAATGTCAAAACTTTATATCTTAACCGGGCCACAAAAATACATAAAATCATAAAGAGACCTATTTGCTGATGTTTGACCGTCTTTTTCATCTTCTTCCTCAAGAGTGGTTTTGACAGTGAAAATTACCAGGAGAGTTCTTTTATCTTTTCTTTTGTTTTTAACAGTGGCAAGTTACATTAGGGTATGCATCGATAATTTTTTCTTTCATTTCATAGGGTATGCACTTTTAATTTTTTAGTGTATTTTATACTTCTAGAAAATTCAATTTTTTTTACACTACTCAAATCTTACACATGTGTATAAGCTAGATCCGCCCCTCATTGAACCTCTTCAAAAGTAGTAGGTTCTATTATTACAGTTTTTCCAATTTTAGTTTGGCACAAACATGATGACAATATTAGCTATAATCACTTGTATATGTTTTATACTTGGGTGATATATGTGCTCTACAACAATTAAACAATTAATTACTCTAGTGAAATTGTCTTACTTTTTGTAACTTTTATGTAACTATATATGTAGATGAAGGAACAGAGGTTTGAAAATTGAAACAATTGTTATGTGCATATTCAAGAAGTCGGATACGTTAAATTCCATTACGATCAATGTATGCATATAAAAATTCGATGCTTTAAATTCAATAAGTAAAAAAGCTTTTTAAATTCAAAATATTCATGTAAAACTCAGATGCTTTAATCTCACCACGTTCAAAGTGTAGAATTGTAGATATAGAAGTTGGATACTTAAATCCAACAAATAGGAAGCTATTTAACCTTGAAATAATCTAACATTTAAGATAACATATAATAAGTGTGTTGAAAAACTTTTGCTAAATTCACAGAGAGTTAATAAATCCGACAAAAATATAATAAATCACACAAGTTACCGGAAAGACAATATTTGGCTTGATTTTTTATCAAATCAATCATTGTCTTCCGAATAACATAGTGTTAATATCAATTTATTCAACCTTGAAATAATCTAACATTTAAGATAACATATAATAAGTGTGTTGAAAAACTTTTGCTAAATTCACAGAGAGTTAATAAATCCGACAAAAATATAATAAATCACACAAGTTACCGGAAAGACAATATTTGGCTTGATTTTTTATCAAATCAATCATTGTCTTCCGAATAACATAGTGTTAATATCAATTTATTCAACCAACATGACCTTAGAATATATCCTACCAACTTCTTCTTCTCACTACCGATGTGGCTTGAAACAATTGTTATTTGCATATTCAAGAAGTCGGATACTTTAAATTCCATTACCATCAATGTATGCATATAAAAATTACCGGAAAGACAATATTTGGCTTGATTTTTTATCTAATCAATCATTGTCTTCCGAATAACATAGTGTTAATATCAATTTATTCAACCAACATGACCTTAGAATATATCCTACCAACTTCTTCTTCTCACTACCGATGTGGCTTGAAACAATTGTTATTTGCATATTCAAGAAGTCGGATACTTTAAATTCCATTACCATCAATGTATGCATATAAAAATTTGATGCTTTAAATTAAATAAATAAAAAAGCCTTTTTTTAACCATGGGTGATCTAGCTCTGAATATTAAGTTAATACATAAAAAGTTAATTAATGATACACGCAATCATCATGATATCACATGAACAGATTTATTATCCCGAACATATGCTATTGAGACAATAACATTATACGAATCTTAACTCACGTAACCAACATAACTTTAGTATAAAAGCTACCGTCCTTTTCTTTCTATTAACTATGTGGGATCAAAAACAATTCTCTTATCAAGAAACTGTATCTAACTCATGTAAGGTATCTTTATTTACCTTCACTCATCCTGAAGCTTAGCTATCTTTTTGTTCGAAACTTAAAAATCTATTGTTAAAAGAGAGAAACAAGGTTGCTCATATATAGTATAGCTATTTGGGTGTCGGGAACTTGATGTAGTGACAAGATAACTTCAGAGCTTTAGAAAGATCATGCCGACGAAATGGCTTTAAGACACATCAGGTACTCACGATGTTGGTGTGTTTGATAATATGATGTCGGAGTAGTCGTTAATTTCATTGTTTGGAAAAGGAAAAAGATGATCATGCATGTTCAAGACTCACGAGGGTATAGTAATAAGCTTGCTTGTATTTCTGAGATTGCATTGCTCGGGTCTCCGGGCCTTCTATACTTGACAAAAAATAATAAGTCTTATGAGTATTGTTTAAAGCATGTTTGCAACCCTGGCAAGGATTTCAAAAGTCACTTCTTTGTTTCAAGCTGCCGACTCTCAAGCTGTTAGTCGATAGCCTGGGGGACCTTGCCAAAAAGCTTATGATTCCCTGACCGAACAAGAGATTTCTGAATACGAGATTTTCGAAATACTCAACATGTTAACAAGTTACAGCCATCCAGCTTGTTTGCTGTTGTTTACACTTGGGTGTTTTTTGTGGGTCTACTGCACTTTCTCACTTGATGTTTGGAAACCTTGTATTTTATTAAGTTTTGGCAAAGATGACTCTAGAGTGCAATGTTGTCTCTGTTAACGGTCTATTTTCTTGCATTGGATGCATAGTCGTCCTACTTTATGTCTCTCTAGGATTGTTGGCAATTAGCAAGTCGCCACTTTGGATTGAGGTATCGCCCTCAATGTCAATGATTAGCCTTCTTGAAAATGAAATATTTTCTAATCTTATTCCATTAGAAGCTCGGAATCCACCTTCCCTGAGTTCCTTCATTTGTGGGCAAACAAAATGATCATATTCATTTTTTGAGTGAATTGTGCGAATAAGAGCACCAAATTCGTCCTTTGCTCGATCAAAAATACGTGCACCTTTCAAAGCGCCAATCGATGTATTCTCATCAATATCATCTCCCCTCCCATGAGTTTCTTTTATGTTCTTTCTTACTTCCACCTTTGCATTATTCACTGCCACCATAATAAACAAAACCATAAAAAGATGATATGATAATACTAGTAGCATATTCGGATTTAATATGTAACTAGCATTGGTGAATCATGCCACGTTGAAATAATTGGACATTAACACGGCTTCTTCACAATAATCTAATGTTCGTGGAGTGTTTTATCAATTTAATTTGACCAATGATCAAAAACCAACATTCAAGAACCAAGCGAAAAAGACACAACCTTTTAGTTCGATAGTTTCATCATTTGTTAACCAACACAAGAAATTAGATTTAGATGAAATCATAGCATCCTTAGCTATAATCATTTGTACACGATTTAATCCTTAGACGATATATTTTACTCAACAATATATTTTACGGTGCATGTGTGTAACCCACTTAAGTTTAAAATGTACTTCAATCATAAAAACAGTACTCATCATTTGTTAACCAATACAAATTATCAAATAGAGATGGAATCAACACATCCTTAGCTATAATCACTTGTATACATTTTATCCTTGGAAGATATATTTGTTCTACCACAAATTAAATGAAGAAAACAATAGAGGTTTCAACAAATAAGAGTGATTGGAAAATCTTGAACAAAGCCTTTTGCTAAATTTACAAAAAGTTATTAAGTCACATAAGTTATTGCCAGAAGATTGACTTCCTAGATTAAAATCATTATCCAGTCAATAACATCATACTAATAACAACTAACACACCCAACATGACTTTAGTATATCACCAACCAACTTCTTCTTTTCATTTTTGACGAAGGTTCTTTATTTATCTCTAAGAAAATTCAATCTTAACTGCTTTTTATTATAAAACTACATAATCATTATTCTAGGTGATAAGTATGAACTAAAATAAGCCTTTAAGGCTTAGTGTTTGATTCAAACCAACGTTATCCAATTGTTTTATGGATTTAGCTTTTACTTATTAGTTGATCTTGTTATCCTTTCCAAGCAATATCGAATACTATACTGAGTTGAGATCCATGTAAAACTCAAATTTGTCATAGAACCAATTAACCAATCACATTCATCCATTTTTTTATTTTCACTTTTTTTTTAAACAACATATCTTGCAAACGGTATATCTTCAAGCTACAAAAAATACACCATCGTGACGAGAATTAAAGTATCTTTCTATAGATATGCATTGTTATATACTTTCGACGAACTTTTTTTTTTTAAAGTTCGTCGGAAAAATCACATGTGATTTGTAAAATCACATGTGATTTTTAAAATCACATGTGATTCGTAAAATCAAATCACATATGATTTCACAAATCACATGTGATTTTTACAAATCACATGTGATTTTTCCGACTAAATTTTTTAAAAAAAGTTCGTCGAAAGTATATAACAATGCATATCTATAGAAAGATAATTTAATTCTCGTCGAGATGGTATAATTTTTTTGATGTAACGATTAACGGTTTGTGAGATATTTAATTTTCAAAAAAAAGGTGAATATATTTTTAATAAAAGAAATGAGTGGCTATGATTGGTTGATTGGTTCTATGACAAATATAGGTTCTATAATGAACTTTTCTCATACTATACTAGTTATGCGAATACACGTTGATTTTGATCAAGGCCTATCCAAGTTTGTTTGTTTGCATGGTATGTATTTAGTCTATCGTTTTATTGGTTCAACTTTTACTTATCCAATGATTGCGTTATCCTTACCAAGCAACATTGATTACTAGTTATGCGAAACTTGGATATTATATATGTATGTTGACTTAAAATTACACAAATGTTAGCGAGGAGGTGATCTAACATTCAAAATATTCATGAAGTCGGATACTTTAAATTCCATTACGATTAATATATGCATATCTAAGCTTGATCTTTAAATCCAACAAATAAAAAAACTTTTTAACCATGAGTGATCTAGCTTTAAATATCATGAAAAAATAAAAAGTTAATTAATCATACAAGTTATCGTCATGATATTATTACAAGCACAAATATATTAATCGGTGCTGATATAAGCTCATGGCAATAACATAATACTAATCTTAATTTACTAAACCAACGTGACGTTAGTATATAACCTACCATCCTATTTTTTCTATTACCTATGTGGGATAAAAAACAATTGTTTATCAAGAAAACGTATTTTCTTATAACAAAGGTTATTTATTTACCTCCACTCATACTCAAACTTAGCTACTTTTTTGTTTTGAAACTTGGAGATATTTTGTTAAAAGAGAGAAAAAAGGTTGCTCATATATAATATAGCTATTTGGGTGTTGGGAACTTGATGTAGCGACGAGATAACTTTAGAGCTTTAGAAAGACCATGCCAACAAAATGACATTAAGACGCAGTGGAGTAACGGTGTTGATGTGTTTGATAATATGATGTGTACGAGTCGCTAATTTCTTTGTTTGGAAAAGGAAAGATGATCGTGCACTCATGAGGGTACCGGTAGTATGCTTGCGTATATTCCAGAGATTGCAGTGCTCGAGTCTCCGGGCCTTAGATACTTGATGAAAAGGAATAAGTCTTCTGAGCGCTGTTTGAAGCATGTTTGCAACCTTGGCAATGATCTTAAAAGTCACTTCTTTGTTTCAGGCGGCCAACTCTCTCGAGCTATTTCACCTATACACATTATTTTGAGATTTGAATCAAAAGTATATTTATAGAAGCTAAATGTACAAGACTTCTGTTAGAAACTTGATCATTATGTATATATTTTCTAAGTATTAGATAAAGTTACATACTATGTATATAAGCTAATAAATGTATAACAAGCTATCTTTGGTACTGGACGTTGTTTATATTATCTTATTAGATACTAAGCTATTATTACATAAGACTACTCGTAATGGCTACCAAACCAAAGGTCGGTCGAGCCCTCCTGACGAGTCCCCCCTCTTATGGCGACCCTTGCGAATGCGTCCCCCTTTCAATTTTGACTTGGTTGGGTAGGCCATGCAACCTTATGATCTGCATATGGTTTATGTGCGAGTTTCTTTTTAATTAATTTTTTTGGGTATATTTTTTGGTTATAATCGCGGTTGCTTTATTACAGACATTTGATCATGTGTTTGGTTGACAGTCTAACGGGGGTTGATGATATTTTATTTCATCGGGTCCGTTTAACCAGCCCATAATAATCCCAGAATTTAAAAACCCTAAACCCTAAAAACCATCAAAATCTTCAAATTGGATCAAATCAAGTAGTTAAATCTGTTAATTTCGTTAAATTAGTTAACTTTACATACTCAGTTTCATTAATTTAAGCTCAATTTAATTATATATACACAAATCACATTTAATTTAAATTATATATAGAGTTTAATTATGTAATATACATAGAATGAGGGTCTTTTATTTACCTCCACTCATGAAAATCTTTTTGTTTTTAAAACTTGAAAACCTTTTGTTAAAAGAGAGAAACAATGTTGCTCAACTTGATATTTATATCACTACTGTTTACAATGATATATTGCGTGAAGTACAGCACTATGCTAAATTATAATTTTTCACCTCAATTTCTTCTAACCTTAAATATTCAAAACATATGTTGCCAAGATTACTAGACATGTTTTTCTGATCCTTAGTGTAAATGCTCCTTGTTTAGCGCGCCTCAATGATTCTTTAAATTGGTTAGAGTGAAACATGCTCTCGTGAATCTTGTACACTTTTAATTTAGAATTTGCTCATCGGTCATCGGTGTCAGATCATAAGCATTTGCAAAACATTTTTCACCTTTCATTACCGATAGGCCATATCTGCAATAATCCAAAATCTGTCATAACGAAACATATTATTGTCTACCAACAGCTTAAATTCTCTTCAATCTATGATATAGGTATAATGAATGTCGATTTTAATGATCCATTTGACAAGTCTACCCTTAATTGCATTAAAGATAACACTCACTTTCCTAATGAATAAGAATTTAAATGATTGGATTAAAAAAATGGACAGTTTTTTTTAAGACAATGTGATGTGGACGATTAAAATGTGCCATATATTAAGGTTTACCACATATGCTAATCTAGTCCCAATAAAAAAGTAATAACAAAATAAAATTAATTCAACAAAATATATATGAACGATGATCTAACTTAAGCATTTAGTGAATTATCTTAAAATTTCTTAATTTTTGTAACTTCTATGTAACTACATGTAGATGATGAAATAAATATAAGGTTTCAAGCAATTAATGTGAAGAGGCGATGTTAACTTAAAATAGCACCAGTTTTAATTAATATAGGTGATCTAATGTTCAAAATATTCATGCAAAGTAGGATTCTTTAAATCTTATTACGACCAAATAAAAAGCCTTTTAAACATGAGTGATATAGCTTTGAATATCATTAAAAACATAAAAAGTTGATTTAATAATCACCACATGTAATTCAATAACAATAACATAATACTAAATTCAACTTACCGAATCAACATAACTTTAGTATATAAGCTACCATCATTTTCTTTCTATCACCTATGTGGGATCAAAAATAATTCTTTTATTAAGAAATTGTGTCTTTTTTTTTGGGTAAAGGGATTATACCTCGGTGAATATATTAGAAAAACATATATGAGTTTACGTACATGAAAGAGAGGTAATGAGCCTCTCTTTTAAAGATGAACATCTACAATATACTTTGAACAAAACTCAAAGCATAACAACCACGAAACACAAACTAGGAATCTACATAAAATAAATATGACAGCAAAATGCTCAAGAGATCCCTAGCTTCTATGCGCAAATTAGCCACCTTCAATCACCAAGCTTGAAATCTTCCAAATTTTCATCAACCTTTCAGGTTGATACGACTTCTTGAGATGTATAGAAGCAAGCTTCATCCTAACCACATCCAAAATGCAGTTCATTACCTTTCAGTGTTCCTATCACCTTTGCCATGAATTCTATTATTTCTCTCTTGCCACAAATAATAAGATGATGCACCAATGAGAAGACGACCAACTATACTTTCAATAGTGTTATCATTAGATATTAGGAATAATCCAAATCATGATATCATCCAAAATAGGCGACACATTTGGCATTTCAGTTGCTCTCAAGACTTGCTTCCAAACCTTCTCTGAATAGCTACATTCAAAGAACAAATGCTCCTGAGAATCTGGTTGTGCTTTAGAAAGAGGGCACAGAAGCAGGTTTAAGTCTACATTGACGCCAACATCCCACTGCCTCATCCTATCTTGAGTCTTTAGACGCCTCCGCATAACAACAAGCCATAGGTGGAATGAATGTCGAGGGATGCTATGTCGAAACCAAACCAAGTTAGACCATGGGACGAGACTACCACGATCACGGATAGCTTCCCAAGCCTCTCGAACAGAAAACTCCACCAAACTCCCATCATGATTTCGCCATTGTAACTTGTCAACCTGGTCACACAAAATGGGCACGCTAATATGAATAAGAACCGGGTACAAATCGTACCATGCAACAGGAAAGGTCCATTCTCCATGCAAAATTAGGTCTGCCACTTTTTCTTGCATAATGTAACCTGCTCTATATACATGTCTTGGCGTCAATTAGTTCATGAGAGAGCATCGATCCTCCCACTTATCAAACCAAACAGATGCATCATTACCATTACCGATTTTATACATAATGTGAGGACGAACTTGATCACGAATTTGCAATATTTTACGCCACCCCCAACTTACATTCGAAGCAAGCTTAATGTCCCAAATGTTTCTATGTTTAAGCTTATATGCGTGGATCCATCTCACCCACATGGATTCTTTATTAGACAACAACTTACAAATATGAGAGGTCATCAAGGCAACATTAAACTGAGCCAATTTACGAATACCTAGCCCACCTTCTGATTTAGGAAGACAAACATCGTCCCATGAGACTTTCGCCTTACCCCGTCTCATATCCCTTTGGCACCATAGAAAGTCACCTAAAATTTTCTCAATGTCATAGATAATACCTGATGGGAGGATAAAAACGGATGCCGAATAACCATGCATAGCCGAGAGAACAGAGGTAGTCAGTTGAAGCCTCCCAGCAAACGACAACCATTTATTCTTCCAATCTCCCACTCTCTTTTGAACTCACTCAACAAGAAATTTGCAATCTTTGTAGAGGAGTTTAGATGAGATTAGGGAGACCCCCAAATACTTATTAGGAAGCACTCCTTCCTCAAAGGGCATAAGCTGAAGAATCGATGATTTCACACTACCAAGAATGTTACAAAAAAGGATTGTGCTTTTCAGGATGCTAGGGACCAGCCCCGAAACACCTTTGAACTCATCTAGCGCTTCCATAAGAACTCTCACTGAATCAATGTCGCCATGAGCAAACATGATCAAGTCATCTGCAAAACAAATATTGGTGATCTTTTGTTTGCTACACTTGTTTTGATACACGAACCTGTCATCCTCACGAACCCTTCGTTTCAAGATTTGCGTAAGAATCTCCATCACTAAGGTAAATAAATATGGGGACATTGGGTCTCCTTGACGTAACCCAAATTTCCCTTTGAAGTACCCATACAACTCACCGTTCACATTGATAGAGAATGACGTACTAGAAACGCACGTCATAATCCACTTAACATTCTATCATGAAACCCGAGTCCATGTAAAATTTTCTTCAAAAACATCCAACTAACCGTGTCATACGCTTTTTGGATATCAATTTTAAAAGCACATCTCGGCGGGCCTCTATTCAAGTGGCAATTGTGCATTAATTCTTGAGTTAGAAGAATTTTATCCGAGATACTACTACCCGGAATAAATGCCGACCGATTATTACTAACAATGTCATCTAGACCATCTTTGGTTCGTTGAAGATATTAAGCATTATCTTATAAAGTCAAGAATAGAAGGACTAAAAGTGCAAAGTTTAGAAGTTAAAGGGTGTTATGAAGAAAGACTATTCTTCCATCTATATAAGCTCAAGTCTTACCACAATGACTTTAGAATTCCAAATATCATCTGTGTGAAATTGTTTCTTCTCTCTACCTGTTCCTAAGTAGAAGAAACCTTAGTTCGTGTATAGTTTTATCCAATCTTTCTTTGTATTGTAAACTGATACTATGTCTTTTGATTAATAATAAGAGTGAGCCAAGGGGTGGTTGGCAGGGTTCACTATCAAAACAGTTTTGTTTGATTGAAATTACTTTGGTTTTATAAGTTTCTACATGGTATCAGAGCCAGGTTGCTCTATACCAAAGTGATTTTAAAAGATTGTAACGTTTTTGATAAACTAGGGTTTCTCGAAATTTGGGGGTTTTGATCTATTAGTGTATATCTTGTGATTCTGAGTATTGGTATTGGTTTCTTGATATCAGATCTTTCAGATCTTAAGGGTAATTGTAAATTCTCAAAAATTAGGGTTTCTTGATTTTTGGATTTTTGGGGGTTTTTGTTCATGGTAGTATTTTTCACTAATTGCTTCTTGATTTTACAATCTTGTGAGTTAATTAGTGGTCGGATTGTGTTAATTTGATTTTTTTATCAAGTTAGTTGAAAATTAGGGTTTATTGTATCAAACCCTAATTCAGGTAGATTCATTTTGATTCTTTTAATAATCTGACTGGTTTTGATTCTTATTTCAAGATTCTTGAAACAAAAATCAAAAACCCTGAAATAATTTTTAGGGTTTGTTTGAGTCAGTTTGGTATTCTTTAAATTGTAATTGTCTAATTGTATTGTTTTGTGTTTCGTTTCAGGTGTTGTTCCGCTGTGCTGTGATTGTTCTTTGGATCTTCTTGATCCTTGTTCTTGGATATTGATTTGGAAGCTTGCGTGGTTGTAACACCTCTCACACCTTCTTTAGGTTTTTTTTTTTGGATTTTTATGCTGGTTAGGATTGTGGAGGTTGAGTAGATCGAGGGATTTATTTGTTGGTGTTGATTGACACTGTTTGGTGGTTAATTGTGATTGAGGAGTTACAAGGTGTTGCTGGTTTTTTTGTTTTTTGCTTGTGTTGTTATTATTGTTTCTTTCTGGTATTCATTATGGTTGATGGTCCTGAAGATAAGGGCAAGGGCCCTGAAGGGGGAAGTAATGAATTAAAATTGGATATATATGACCCATTATACTTACATCCTCAAGACATTGGTGCTCAGTTGATTACCTTCAAACTTGAAGGTACTGAGAACTATAAGGTCTGGTCTGCTGCTGTGCAGTTGGCTTTGCATACTAGAAATAAACTAGGTTTTATTAATGGGAAGTGTGTTAGAGATTCCACTGATGCTCTATATCAGACACAGTGGGATAGGTGTAATTATGTGGTTTTGTCTTGGATTCTTGGTTGTATTTCACAAGATCTTTATAAAGGTCAAGTGTTTTCTGTGAATGCCAAATCTGTGTGGGATGAATTAAGTGAAACTTATAACAAAGAGGATGGATCTTTGATATATAATCTGCATCATAAAATACATACTTTAACACAATCTGGAATGAGTCTTTCAGAGTATTATCATGAGTTTAATGCATTGTGGAGGCGGTTTGACTCCTTGTTGATCCGCCTACATGCATTTATGAAACAAATTTCACTTTGAAAAAGCATTCGGATCTTTTAAGACCGATGCAATTTCTTATGGGTCTTGATGATAGTTTTAGCTCATTAGAAGTCTCATTCTCACTCATCGATCCTTACCGGATGTTAAGTCTGATTTTGCTACTCTGTCTAGAGATGAGTCTCACAGAATTAATCATGTTGCTAATAAATATGTTAAAAATGGGGCTGCAGCCTTTGCTGCTAAGCCATTTACTGGTAATAATCAAAATAATAACTGGAATTCTAATAAGAACACTAATAATAACAATAAAAGGTTTGGCAGGGTATCAAACTTTGTCTGCAAACATTGTAATATGACAGGTCATACTATTGATAGATGTTTTGAATTAGTTGGATATCCACCTGGTTTTGTTAAAAAAGGCAGTGTTAATAATGTGGTTGATAATAAGACTCATACTAGTAAGAGTACTACTCATACTCTTACTAGTGATCAGTATAACAGATTAATGGCTTTACTTAGTGGTTCAGGTGATACTAGCGAGGCTCATGCTAGTGTTGCAGGTACTATTATTGCTTCCAATTGTGTGATTAGTTTCTTTAGTTGTAGATTTTTTAATTTCAACTCTAATATAAGTACCTATAGTACTTATATTTGGTGGATTATTGACTCAGGAGCTAGTCAACATATCACTTTTAGTGCCACTCATCTTTATGATATAATGGATGTTTCTCATTTAAATCTTACAATTGCACATCCCAATAGGGCTGTTGCACAGGTTAAACAAATTGGAAGTTTTAAGCTTAGAAATAATCTTGTTTTAAAAGATGTGTTGGTTGTTCCTGGGTATCATGTGTGTTTGTTGTCTGTTCATAAATTGTCTAAAGATAATCAGGTGGTTGTCAGTTTTAATGATAAAATTTGTAAAATTCAGGATTTAACTCAAAGGTTCCTGATGGGGACTGGTAGTCAAAAAGGTGGTCTTTATTTTCTAGATGAAGGTAAGAGGGTTAATAATAGTAATATTGAGAGTTGTATTATGTCAAATTGTATTTGGCATAATAGGCTTGGACACCCCTCTGATCATGTGTTAAATGTGCTTAAACATAAACTAAAAGACCTTAAGAGTACTAGTTCTGAACCTTGTGAATCATAAAACTAAACATATGGGTGATCTTGTTCATTTAGATGTGTGGGGACCATATAAGGTTACTAGTAGAGAAGGTATTAAGTACTTTCTTACTGTAGTTGATGACTACACCAAGGCTGTTTGGGTGTATCTGATGAAAAGCAAACCGAAGTTTTGATCATATTAATAGTTTTATAATCTTATAAAAATCGTTTGAAAAACTATTAAAGTTTTCGAAGTGATAATGGGACGAATTTGTAAATAAAATATTTGAAGTTTTTTTGTCTAACAATGGTATTTTACATCAGACTTCTTGTCCTTATACACCTCAACAAAATGGTGTAGCTGAGAGAAAACATAGACATTTACTGAATACTGCTAGAGCCCTCATGTTTCAGGGGGTTACCTTTGAACATGTGGACTGAGTCTATTCTAACTACTACTTACCTTATTAACAGGTTGTCAACTGCTGTGTTGTCTGGAAAAAGTCCTTTTGAAATGATGTATAATACTGAACCTAATCTGTTGAATCTAAAATGTTTTGGCTGCTTATGTTTTTCAACTGTTTTAAATGAATCTGATAAGTTTGCATCCAGATCTGATAAATGTGTGTTTGTTCGATATGCTTTTGATAAAAAAGGATACAAACTTTTTAACATTGATCAAAAGAAGTTTATGTTTTCTAGAGATGTAAAATTTTATGAAACTGTACATCTTTTTCTAAAGATTTTGTGTTTAATGATAATGGAATAAACAATTTAGATTTCTTTGATCAAGAGTTTAATAGCAGTCCAGATAATTTTAGAACCAATGAACCCTATGATGATAACATAAGTAGTATAGATAGTAACAACAAATCTGTACCTGAATCTAGTACTTATAAACCTAGTGTCAGCACTGTAGAAGGTGATGCTAGTGATGTTGAGCATCTGCATATTAAAACTGTAGAACATGCTGATACAGCTGATGTAGATATCAATTTGCCAGTTGATACAGCAGAGAGTATAGAGACAGTTAATGTAGACATCATTAGGAACACATCTAGTAGTAAGGACACTGAGAGTGATGAGTATACAATAGAAACTGTTGTTTCTGATGATATACAGGGTACTAGGAATGTTGATGATGGTTATATATCTGAGGGTGAGGATCTAGATATGTTTGGTAAAATGTTTGAGTCACCAGAACCAGCAGGGGCACAATAAGTTAGAAGGACTAGTAGAATGACAGCTTTACCATCTAAATATAAGGATTTTGTGCTTAATAAAAATCATAAGTATGGCATTGATAAAGTTGTTAAGTATTCCAATTTAAGCTTTGATAACTTTGTTTTTACATCTAGTCTTAATAAAATATATGAACCTACAACTTATGAAGAAGCTGTGAAAGATCCTAGGTGGGTAGATGCTATGAATCAAGAAATAGAAGCTTTAAATAGGAATGGTACTTGGGAGGTTGTAGAGTTACATGATGGTAGAAAAGCCATAGGTTATAAGTGGGTTTTTAAGGTTAAATGTAAAGCTAATGGTGAAGTTGAAAGGTTTAAAGCTAGATTAGTAGCTAAGGGATATAATCAGAGAGAAGGAATTGATTATGAGGAAACTTTTTCTCCTGTGGTTAAAATAGTTACTATAAGATGTGTTTTAAGCATTGCTGTTAATAACAAGTGGCCTTTGTTCCAACTTGATATAAATTATGCATTCTTATATGATGAATTAGAAGAAGATGTTTACATGACATTGGCAGAAGGTTTTTCTGATAAAAATGATAAAAGGGTTTGTAAACTGGTTAAATCATTATATGGATTAAAACAAGCTCCTAGAAAATGGAATGAGAAATTAGTATCTGTGCTTAAAGAAAATGGGTTTATACAAAGTCCAAATGATTTTTCTTTGTTCATTAAAAATGATAATGATGTTCTGTTAGTTTTGTTAGTATATGTTGATGATATTATCATTACAGGTAATAATACTAATGAAATTAACAAATTTAAAAGTTTTTTATGTTCAAAGTTTTTGATTAAAGACTTGGGTAAACTCAAATATTTTCTGGGAATTGAGGTTCTTGATGTTGATAATGAGATTTGTCTTACTCAAAGGAAATATTGTACTGAGCTTTTAACTGAGTTTGGTATGCTGGGTTGTAAGCCATGTGGTTCTCCTATTGAAACTAATCCAGATAATAAAAAACTTGTTTCTAAGTTTGGAGATGATGAGCCTTTAACAAGCATAACAAATTATCAAAAACTTGTGGGAAAATTGATTTACTTAACTTTAACAAGGCCAGATATTTCTTATGTTGTGCATTGTTTAAGTCAAGTAATGCATAAGCCTATGAAGTCTCATTTGAGACTTGCTTTTAGAGTTTTGAGATACTTGAAGAATGAGCCTGGTCTTGGTATCACTTTTAAAAAAGGTGATGTTAAAAGTATCAAAGTGTTTGTTGATTTAGATTGGGCAAAGTGTAAGGTAACCAGAAGATCTGTTACTGGATACAGTGTGTTTCTGGGAAATAATTTGGTTTCCTGGAAAAGTAAAAAGCAAGCTGTTGTTGCTAGATCCTCCACTGAAGCTGATTTCAGGGCAATGTGTAATGTATGTTGTGAAGTTATGTGGATCACCAAACTGATGGCTGATCTGCATGCTAGTGTGAGGTTGCCTGTGAATATGTATTGTGATAACAGTTCTGCTATGCAGATTTCTATTAATCTTGTGTTACATGAAAGGAGCAAGCATTTTGAGATTGATCTCTATTTTTGAGAGAAAAGTGGTCGATGGTTTCATTAAACCGTTGAAAGTCGAATCGAGGATAATGTTGCACTGCTCACTAAAGGTCTTAACATTCTCGATCGTAACAAGTTTTGCAAAGATCTTGGTTTGTTTAATGTGTTTCGTGAGAAGACCAAGATCAAGCAAAGGATGATGGGGGAGCCTCAGGAAGCTAATGCTTATGGGGGAGTGTTGAAGATATTAAGCATTATCTTATAAAGTCAAGAATAGAAGGACTAAAAGTGCAAAGTTTAGAAGTTAAAGGGTGTTATGAAGAAAGACTATTCTTCCAGCTATATAAGCTCAAGTCTTACCACAATGACTTTAGAATTGCAAATATCATCTGTGTGAAATTGTTTCTTCTCTCTACCTATTCCTGAGTAGAAGAAACCCTAGTTTGTGTATAGTTTTATCCAATCTTTCTTTGTATTGTAAACTGATACTATATCTTTTGATTAATAATAAGAGTGAGCCAAGGGGTGGTTGGCTGGGTTCACTATCAAAACAGTTTTGTTTGATTGAAATTACTTTGCTTTTATAAGTTTCTACAGATTCGTAACGATTTTGCTCATGCATTTATAAATAACATTGCAACACGAGATTGGATGATAGTCGTTAATTCGAGAAGCACAAGATACCTTAGGCAGCAAGGCTAAGATTGTATGGTTAATTTATTGTAGAATACACCCATTAGAGAAGAAATCTCGAACTACATTGCAAACGTCATTTCCCACGACCTCCCAAGCCTTTTTGAAGAAAACCGAAGTAAAACCATCCGGGCCCGGGGCTCTATCATTACCTATAGAAAACATTGCATCTTTAATTTCGTTATTAGAGACCTCACGTATCATATGACCAGCTCTTTCAGCACTTAACTTTTTTGAAAACAGCCCATGCACATTAAGAGGTGTAACAGGACTCTCAACACCAAGGAATTCCATATAATGATCAACAAATACTTTAGGAACATTACTTCCTTCATAAACTATATTATCATGGCCCATGACACAATCAATTCGACTTCTACTTACTCTAGCCTTAACAGATCGGTGGAAATACGATGTATTAAAATCCCCCTAATGCAGCCAATCTGACTTTGCCCTTTGTTTCAAAAACCGCTCTTCATCTAGCACAGCTTGTGTATAGGCAGTAAGGTAAGACGCTTCTTCATCACGAAGGGCTATTGATGACGGGTTTTTATCTAGCTCTTTTTGAACCTCGTCAAGTTCATGACGAAGTCTAACTACACGATCATGAATATTTCCTTGATCACTCAAGAGTTTTCGAAGAGGATTTTTCAAGTAGCGCATTTTCTTGACAAGCTTAAACATATTATGACCTTGAACATTCAAACACCAATTTTCCATAACCATGTTCATAAAAGCAGGTTTATAAACAAGAAAGTTGCAGAATTTAAATGGTTTAGGTTTGTCTTTGGTCACCTTCCTGATTTTCAATACCGGCGGGGAATGATCGGATATACGGTATGGTTGAAAGATAGCATAAGACCTTGGATACTCTGTTGTGAAGCTCGTGTGCACATTACACGACCAATCTTCTTTAAAATTCCAACTTCCGCATTTGGTTTTTGATTCCAAGTAAAATGGAGACCGGTACTATTAACATCGTTTACCTCGATGTTATTAACACAATCATTAAACTCTCTCATGGATATGTTGACATCAGATGATCCATAATACGTATCTTCAATGAAAAGGGCTGAGTTGAAATCACCCATAATGATCCATGGACTATCATGCACAAATTGCTTGTGCTCACATAAGCTTTGCCAAAGATCTCTACGAGTAACATACGAATTAGCAGCATACACGAACGTACAGTAGAGCGCCTTTTGATCAGCTTTTAGCATTATTTGGGCATGAACAACTTGGCTGGTACATGACAAGGTCATGAAATCAACATAGTCATCATTCCATCCTAGTATAATTCGAGTACCTTTCAAACAAACACTACCATTCGATAGCCACTTCCATCTAGCACATACTTTAGAACATACTTTCTCTAGTTTTCCAATATCTACATGAGACTCAAGAATAGCACACACATTAAGGTTATTATCACTAATAACTTGACGAACCTCCTTTTGTTTAGGGGTGCGGTTCAATCCCCTGATGTTCCATGCAGCGATACTATATTTTGGGAACTCTCTCAATGGGAGTGCTTGCCCCCGATGCTTTTGTTGCCGGATTATCAACCACCTCAGTAACATTTGTCTCATCATAGACATTCTCTATGTCATCATCATCTGATTTATCTTGTTCACCCGCTTTAGATTGTTGTATACTACCTACTTTTCTAGCATTATTTTCATCATGCACACCACTAGGACCTTCATTCGCCAACACTGAGAATGGATTAGATGTAGAAGTTTTTGCGTCATTCTTACGTTTCCAAGTTCCCTGATTGTATGGTACTTTCCTAAATGCAAGATTAGGCTTTTGTTTCATCGCGAAATACCTGTCATTCGGCTTCTTTCCTTTGTTTCGACTCTTGACCACTTTTGACACACATAGTTATTGACACAATAGTTATTTTGAAACACATGAGTCGCGACGTAGTAAATTTTTTGACACACATAGTTATTGACACATATTTAGTGACACACTTAGTTATTGACATATTTGTATTGATGTAGTAAGTTTTTTGACACATTTGCAATGCTACACTAATTCGTTTTACATATTCCTAGTTATGATTCCTTAAGTGTTTTGTTTATGTTTACATTGCTTTCGTATAATTGTTTCTAGTGTATGCATGCATAGCTTGTTGGTAGCTACCCTTGTTTCGGTAGTTTTGAATGCCGTGGAAGTAATGTACGAACACTGTTTTCAAAACCTATGCCCAGAAATCAAAGGAAAGCTAAGAGAAACGAACACACCTCTAGTAGGATTCTCAGGCGAGGCAATAAAGCCCCTCGGGAAAATAGACCTAAACATTTGTTTCGAAAACGATGGCCTATATCGCCGAGCCGTGGTACCCATCATCTTAAACCTCCACATTTTTATTAGGAATCTCTTTCACAATCAAAGGAAAAGCTTCTGATGCATGACAAAATGTCTTGCAAGTAATACAATGAGGTGGTTTCCATTCGTATTCGACATTTATTTTCTCACAAGTATACCCGTCTCCTTCAAGGTCTGGAACAACCACTGTTACAGATTCTTTGAGTTGACTTGTAGCATCTATTTCGATCATGGCTCGAGCATACGAGCTTCTACCCCAAGAATCTTTACACATGGTACTTGAATACGAGTCAAGCATAAGTGGATTACCTATTTTTGACGCAATTATACTTAAGCCATCAGCAGTGAACGCTGCCAACGGCACGTCATGCATTTTCACCCATACCGGTACTCTAGTTTGATTTTCCTTTGTTAAGCTCGTCGAAGGAGACCACTTGTTCAATATGATGGGGACTGTTCGAATCATCCATGGGCCATTCTCCAACACATCTTCAACCCCTTTCTTAGAGGAAAATTTGAAAAAGTAAAATCCTTTCGCATTCATCATCACTTTCTGTATGCCAAATTTCCCCAAGCGTTAAATACATAGTTCTCCATAACCGGAAACGCGATACGCTTTCCAATAAAATACCCATAAACCGAATTGCTTAGCCTTTCATTAACTTCCATGACCGAAGATACTGGTATCTTAGCCTCAAATTCGCCATTCAAAGCACCAACAGCTTCAACTTTCCTAAAATTGACCTTCGTTTCCATGCTTTTAGTTGTAACGACATTCGCAAAGCTACGTTGAACCACATTCCCAACCCTTGTCGATTCATGTGTCATTGTAAGATCATCCCCTGTTGTCGTTACAGTTGGGATATCACCTGTTGCAGAATGTGCTCCTCCTCCTTCCATGTTTCTTATCTTAGTAGCAAGCCTATTTAAGAACGAATTTATGTCCTCCTCCCCTCCCAAACCCTTATCCATCAACCAAGGAAAAACACGAACAAACAATCACCAGATTCTCAAAAAGAAGAGAACCACCAGTGAAGAGTGGGTTAAATTGATAACTCAGTCCATTATTTTCAAATTTGGACCTAAAAGCAAGGTTTTTTTTTTAATTGGGTTAATTTAATGAAATTGAATTGGGGTAAATGATGGATTGGTGTTTTTGAAAATGGGATTTGAAGGAATTTAAGTTTAGTGGATTGAAAGTGAGATAATTTTGATTTGGGTGTTGGTGATTTAGTGCCCTAGAAGCAGGAATTGGGTTTGGGAGCTTACCTATATAAGAAACTGTATCTTAACATATGTAAGGTGTCTACATTTTTTTATAACAATGATTGTTTATTTACCTCCACTCATACTCAAGCTTGGCTACGTTTTTGTTTTTGAAACCGAGAATCTAGTTTAGGATATCAAGTTAACGACACCCAAAAATCCGAATTATAAGAAGGAGGTTTGACTTTTCTCAGGTCAACCGTCTTCTTTTGCCTCCCCATTAGTGAGCTCAGTGTTGCTGCTACTGCCTATAGTTTAGAAAAATACACAAACGTTATTTAGCACAAAGAAATATAGCTAATTGTGTTGTTGTTTGATGAGTTATGGTTAGTTTCAATCTAACTTACGAAATAAACCAAATAATTCTGAAATAATTTTAGTTCATCACTCATCGTAATCACAGTTCTTTTTTTCCTTCCAACCTCTTTTCTTCTTTCATATATGGTGTGTCACACCAAAACCATATAATATCATGTAAGTACTCGGACTGTTGAAAACAAATGTTACCATCAATATGAATTTATATGGACTATGGATTATTAAACAAACATAGTATTGAACCTCTCAATCTCAATTTAAATGAAAAATCATTTATGTCTTACGGTTTGATTTCAAAACAAAAATAGTATTGAACCTCTTAATATTTTTAGTTTTCATTTAGTACAAGTTAACATGATGAATAACTAAGCGGATAAGACGTCGTTTTGTAACAAGTAATTAAACATACAAGTTATTGTGCATGACATTACATAAACGGATTAAATTAATCCATTATGTATAATGTTTGCACTATAACATAATATTAAACTTAACTTAATTAACCAACGTAACGGCAGTATATAAGCAGCAAACTTTTTCTTTCTATTACCTTTGTGGGATCAAAAGCAATTTCTATCAAGAAAATGCATCCAAGCACATGTAAAGTGTTGGCTTTTTTTTTTTATTTATTTATTTTTTTATTATTATTTTTTTTTAACAAGGGGTGTTTCTTTCCCTCCGCTCATACTCAATCATGGCTACCTTTTTGTTTTTGAAACTTGAAAATGTTTTATTAAAATTGGGAAACAAAGTTCCTCAACTTGGTATGTAGTGACGAGATAACTTAGAGCTTTATAAACACCTGAATATTACCATTCCACTTCACGAGCTATAGAAAATTGAAAAATGAATGAAATGGCTTAAAGACGTCAAGGACTAATGGTGTTGTTTAGATATTTGATGAAAACGAACAAGTCATCTGATGATGATGATGATGTTAATGTTTTATAAACTTATTGTGTAGGAATCTTTAACGCTTTTATAGGTTTGTGTAGGGGTGAGCATAGTGCGGGTTGGTGCCTTTTTTTTGGTAAAAACCAACCCGCATTTGCAATTGCGTTTTATAAAAAATGAAAATCCACATCCGCGCGGTTTTGCGGTTTTTGGGGTCAAAGTTTGTTTTTTCGTTTTTTTTTGTTTTTTGTTTCTTTTTTTAAATTATAAGTTTTGGTATATGTTTATTATAGAATAAATATATTATAAGGTTACATGATGTGTCGAAACATATATACAAATGTAGGGTATTAGTATGAAATTATAAATCTGTACAATAATAAAAGTCGAATGAGATGAAAATTTTTTTAAACTTCGAAGATAAATTGAAAGAAAAATAAAGTTATATTACCTAAACTCATATAATAATTAACCATTAAAATGTGTTTGAGATAATTTATAATAAAAGTATAAATAAAAGCATTTTATTATAAAAAAAATTCATAAATTTTAGTGTGTTATTCTAAAAAATTAAAAAATATTTGAATATAACGGAGTGGTGCGGTGCGGTTATTTTGGTGCGGTTTTTCGGTGAAAACCCAACCCGCACCACAAAATGCGGTTTTTCTATTTTAAAAAACTGCACCGTTGGTTTTTGTTGTGGATCGGTTTTTGCAGTGCGGATTTTGCGGCTTGCGGATTGCGGTGCGGTTTCTGCTCACCTCTAGGTTTGTGTCCTATTCACTGTTATCATCAGCTTGGTAGGAAATCTTGGTCCTTAGTATCAAAAGATCCCCAAGATTCATGTGTTGGTTAAATAGAATAAATTATAAAGTAAGGGTTATGCGTGAAATTGAGAATCTAGTACAGGATATCAAGTTAACGACACCCAAAAATCCGAATTATAAGACAAGAGGTTTGACTTCTCCTGAGTCAACCTTTTTCTCGCCACCCTATTAGTGAGCTCAATATTGCTGCTACTACCTACACTTCAGAAAATATACAAACGTTATCGAACACAAAAAATTTAAATAATTGGTTTGTTGTTGTTGCTGAGGAGTTATGGTTAGTTTCAAGCTAACCTATGAATTAAACCAAATAATTCCGAAAGAATTTTAGTTTGTTACTCACCTTAATCACTATTCTTCTATATGCCTACCGGCATCTTTTCTTCCGTCATATATGGTGTGCTGCACCAAAACCATATAAATTGTAAGTACTTTCAAGGATTCTTTTTAATGTTTAAAAACAAATGTCACCATCAATATCAATTTATATGGACTATGGATTATAAAACCAACAAACTTTATTCAAGAATTTTAGTAAACTTCTATTAACCCAATTAATGAAAAGTATATGTCAGATGAGTTAATTATCCATAAAATGCGGAAACAAGTGTGTCGATCAGCCAAACCCACCCCAACCTATTGACAGGTATACTAATTAAGTTACCCGTTTTAACCCAAGTTCGTTTAGTCTCAAGACCCAACCCGCACATTATGGCACCTGTTAATTCATATATATAATAAATTAAAGTTGCAAAGAAGCTTAAACGGTGTAAGCATGTGCGCGGAATGCACTTCTACAAGAAGGGTCAGTTAAAGCTGCTAAAATTACTCTCAATGTGTTGTCATAAACATTCTCACGGTCATGCATACATAGTTTGGTGAAGAGATTGCGCAATAGCTAGTCGTAAGAAATTGTAAATACCCTCAAATTTTACGTGTTTTCGTGACCACCAACATATTTTCTGCGAAACAAAGACGTGGTGAAAACTTGGCACCACTTGAAATAATTGGACACTAACATGGCTTCTTCACAATAGTTTAATATTCGTAGAGTGCTCCATCAATATTATTTGACCAATGATCAAAAACCAACATTCAAGAACCAAGCGAAAAAGACACGACCTTTTTTGTTCGATAGTCTCATCATTTGTTAACCAACACAACAAAATCAAATTTAGATCAAATCCTCACATTATTAGCTACAGTCATCCTTTTGAATTTCTTAACTTTTGTAACATCTATCTAACTATATCTAGATCAAGAATTTCAAACAATAGATGTGAAGAGGTGTTGGTGACTTAAAATCGCACAAATTTTACTTCTTGTGATCTAAACATTCAAAAAATTCATGTAAAACTCAGATGCTTTAATCTCACCACGTTCAAAATGTAAATACAAAATTTGATGCTTTAAGTCCAACTAATAAAAAGCTTTTTAACCATGAGTGATCTAGCTTTGAATATCATGAATAACTCAAAAAGTTAACTACACATACAAGTTATCGTCATCAAAACGTTAATTAAACTTACAACTTATCGTCATGGTGTTACCTGAACAAATTTACTAGTCTCATCAAGAACACCATTGATGTGGTTCGTACCTGGAAACAGTAAAAGATCTCGACCAACCGAGATGTATAAAACAATAACACTTTTTGTGCCTAAGAAAACTTCAATAAAATTTAGCCATCCAACCAAAAGAGATTACAATGCTTAAATAGAAATCCTAAGAATAAAAGATAAACATGCAGAATAAAAAGGGATAAACACAAATCCCAGTTTAAACAAAACAGAAACAAACACGAACTAAAACTGTCTTCATCAATGGTTGGACTGGGCTTAATTCAATGGGCCGGTTCTAGCCACTTTCAACAACGAGCTCATCCTGTCTTCTGGCCTGCTCACTAATGTCGTCCGGATCCGTATCATCCTCCCCTCTTAGAAACGACTAGTCCCCGAGTCAACACCGAGCTCGTCCCCCGGTATAAGGTGATAAATATGCAATGTTAAAAGTGGCCGAGACACCATAATGACCTTGTAATTCAAGCTTGTATGCATTGTCATTAATTCGTTGTAGAACCCAAAATGGTTGTAATTTTCCAAAACGTGGTTTTGGAAAACGGTCACACCTTAGGAAAATCAACACCAGATCACCTTCCTTGAAAACGCGGTTTTGGATCTGATACCACTTGATGTGGTTCATACCTGGAAAAGATCTCAGCCAACCGAGATGTATAAGACAATAACACTTTTTGTGCCTAAGAAAACTTCAATAAAATTGAGCCATCCAACCAAAAGAGTTTAGAATGCTTAAATAAAAATGCTAAGAATAAAAGATAAACATGCAGAATAAAAAGGGATGAACACAAATCCCAGTTTAAACAAAACAGAAACAAACACGAACTAAAACTCTCTTCATCAATGGTTGGATTGGGCTTAATTCAATGGGCCAGTTCTAGCCACTTTCAACAACAAGTTTTTCCTGTCTTCTGGCCTGCTCACTAATGTCGTCCGGATCCATATCAACCACTTCAATAACATAGTACTAACATAGTATAAATCCCAGTTTAAACAAAACAGAAACAAACACGAACTAAAACTCTCTTCATCAATGGTTGGATTGGGCTTAATTCAATGGGCCAGTTCTAGCTACTTTCAACAACGAGCTTGTCATGTCTTTTGGCCTGTCACTGATGTCGTCCGGATCCATATCAACCACTTCAATAACATAGTACTAACATAGTGAACTAAAATTACTTTAAATATAAGCTACCATTCTTTTCTTTCTATTACCTATGTAGGATCAAAAACAACTTTTTTTAACAAGAAAATGTATCTAACACATGTAAGGTGTCTGCTTTTTTTTTTATAACGAGGGTTGTTTATTTACCTCCACTTAAGCTTAGCTACCTTTTTGTTTTTGAAACTCAAAAATTTAAAAATAAAAATAAAAAATTAAAAGGAGGGGAACATGGTTGGTCAACTTGGTTTGTTTTTGAAACTCAAAAAAAAATTAAAAGAAGTGGAACAAGGTTGCTCAACTTGGTATGTAGTGACGAGATAACTTAGACCTTTAGAAACACCTAAATACTTAAATACCATTACACTTTAGATAGAAAATTGAAATTCGGGCGAAATGGCTTTAAAACGGCAAGGACTAACGGTGTTTTTCAGATACTTAATGTTTTATAAACTTTTTGTGCAGATCAAGCTTTAACTCTCTTATGGGTTTGTGTCCTTAATTATCATTGTTATCATCAGCTTGGGAGGAAATCATGGACCATATTTAGTATCAAAAGAACCCGAAGATTCATGTGTTGGTAAAATAGAAGAAATTCTAAAGTAAGGGTTATGCTTGAAACTGTTAATCTAGTACAGGATATCAAGTTACCGACACCCAAAAATCCGACACCCAACCGTCTTCTTTTCGCCATCCCGTTAGTGAGCTCAATGTTGCTGCTACTACCTGCCAAAATAATTACCCAATTTAACCCAAGCTCGTTTAGATTCAAGCCCCAATTTAAGAGTTTCTTTTTTACTAATATCACACTATCACTTATTGACATTGATTAAACCGGTTATTACTTATTACCATCGACTAAAGACGGCCATCACTTGAAATAATTGGTCATTAGGACGGCTTCTTCACAATAACCTAGCTAACGGTTGTGGCGTGTTTCATTGATATATTATATATGACTTGATCAATGATAACAAATTAATATCCGAGAACCAAGCGAAAGAGACACGGCCTTTTTGGTTGATAATCTTTTCTAGTTTTTTTTATTTCAACTAGCATAAACCTAATGTAAAACATAAGGATTATTATTATTTTTTTTTCTATTTACCCATCTGGGATTAAAAAAAGCTGTAATAAAAAGTATCGGCACGCATACTAGTTATCGTTTAATGCTAGTATTTGGTTTACTCCATTGAAACTTAACTACCTTGTTTCAAGGGTGGCTCACGTCTTGTGGATGCCTAAAGCAAAATCCAAATATGTGGCCTTTTCACTTTTTTTTTTTTTTTGTTCCTAATTGCTTGATTTTAACTTTTCGATTCATTGGATATTACATGCCCAAATTTAATAATCACGACATAGAATTCAGTGACAATAACATAATACTAAATTTAACTTACCCAATCAAGTAACTTTAGTATATAAGCTACCATCATTTTATTTCTATTACCTATGTGGGATCAAAAATAATTCTTTTATCAAGAAACTGTATCTTAACACATGTAAGGTGTCTGCATTTTTTTCAAGAATTATGCGTTTATTTTGTAGTAGCCTATAAGCTATAAATACAAATAAAATCTTCACATCCCTAGCTATAATCAGTTATATATGTTTTATACTTGGACGATTTATTTGCTTTACAACGACTTATTAATCTTTTAAAATTTCTTAAATTTTGTAACTTCTATGTAACTAAACATGTAGATGATGAAAAAATATAAGGTTTCGAGCAATTAATGTGAAGAGGCGATGTTAACTTAAAATGGCACCAAGTTTTAATCAAGAAGTGATCAAACGTTCAAGGTATTCATGCAAAGTAGGATACTTTAAATCTTATAACAATCAATATATACATATAAAAGTTTGATGCTTTAAATCTAACAAATAAAAAGCTTTTTAAACATGAGTGATATAGCTTTGAATATCATATTAAAGAGTGATCAAGCTTTGAATATCATTAAAAACATAAAAACTTGATTAATCATACAAGTTATCGTCAACGATATTACATGCCCAGATTTAATAATCAGCACATGTATTCGATGACAATAACATGATACTAAATTCAACTAGCCCAATCAACGTAACTTTAGTATATAAGCTACCATCATTTTCTTTCTATTACCTATGTGGGATCAAAAATAATTCTTTTATTAACAAACTGTGATACGACCCTGTTAGGGGTTGTATCGGGATAAGGCACCACTTTTAGCGTGTGCGAGCTCCTTAAGAAAATAGAGACAAGAACTAGAGATTTGTTTATCTTAAACTTTGATTGAATGATGAACTAAAATATTACAAAAAGTATTTATAAGACAAGATAAAACCCTAATAGCTAAATGAGTCTTGGGCTCGAGCCCAGGCGTATCATTCCTCACTCCTTCAAAATCACCTTGCCCTCAAGGTGTTGTCTTCAAAAGTTTTCTTAATTCCGGGATTCCATGATCTTCTTTGAATTGCAGCATCCATTGTTTTCTTCTTCACATAACACAACACCCTTCTTCCATCTCTTGCTGCCCTACGACTCTTCTCGCGATATACCCACTTCAAACAAAAAACCAAACTCTCTCCGAAAACATCTCTCGCCTCCAACATCTTAATCACAAACTCCTTGATTAAACCCAAATTTATTTCATATATACTATCATCAGATATACCACCTCCATCCTTAAGTAGCAATATCACTATATTCGACTCATCTTCGTCAACCCTACACGCTTCACCACCACCCACAACAACATCTTCCACACTTTCTTTATTTTTTGAAAATTCGCTAAACTCACTACGAACTTCTATGCTTTGCATATTACTCTCACCAATATCAAAAACATCGTTTATAGCGCTACTAACCTCAACAACACCAGTATCTTCATTAGCATCTAAGGACTCTTTAATCACATATGGAACTTCTTCACTTGGCCATGATAGAACGATATCTATTTTCTCTTCAATATTCAGCTTTTTCCCTTCAATTATCTCAAAACGAGCCTCCATTATACGGGCTATGGAACATGCTTTTCTAAAGTTATAGGCGCTAACCTTAAGAGTGCACATTGTAGAAGCGGTTTAAGTCCAGAGATATAAAACGATTTAAGTAAGTTTTGAGAGATCTCCCGTTATTCGATTTATAAGTATCTCAAACTCGTTCTGATATTCGGACACCGCACCCATTTGCAAGAGCTTAGATAGTGCGTCCCGATCGTTGCTACCCGATGCCATGAATAGTAACTCGAAAACAATAACTCGTGAAAAGTGAATGATTTGATGAATAGTACCGTGAACAGACCGATGAACAAGACATGTGAACAAAGGTCGATGAACAAGATGATGAATAGTGCGATGAACAGTACTGTGAAAAGCTATCGATGAACAGTTTTTTTTTTTTTTTTTTTTTTTTTTTTAATTGGAACCCTAATTTGGTAGCCCTCTCAATGAGGACTCTCAATGAAAGCACCAATTGATACGACCCTGTTAGGGGTTGTATCGGGATAAGGCACCACTTTTAGCGTGTGTGAGCTCCTTAAGAAAATAGAGACAAGAACTAGAGATTTGTTTATCTTAAACTTTGATTGAATGATGAACTAAAATATTACAAAAAGTATTTATAAGACAAGATAAAACCCTAATAGCTAAATGAGTCTTGGGCTCGAGCCCAGGCGTATCAAACTGTATCTTAACATATGTAAGGTGTGCATTTTTTTTATAACAATGATTGTTTATTTACCTCCACTCATACTCAAGCTTAGCTAAGTTTTTGTTTTTGAAACCGAGAATCTAGTTCAGGATATCAAGTTAACGACACCCAAAATTCCGAATTATAAAAAGGAGGTTTGACTTTTCTCAGGTCAACCGTCTTATTTTGCCTCCCTGTTAGTGAGCTCAGTGTTGCTGCTACTGCCTATAGTTCAGAAAATACACAAACGTTATTTAACACGAAGAAATATAGCTAATTGTGTTGTTGTTTGATGAGTTATGGTTAGTTTCAATCTAACTTATGAAATAAACCAATAATTCCGAAATAATTTTAGTTCATCACTCATCGTAATCGCAGTTCTTCTTTGCCTTCCAACCTCTTTTCTTCCGTCATATCTAGTGTGTTGCACCAAAACCATATAATATCATGTAAGTACTTTTAAGGACTCTTTTGATCGTTGAAAACAAATGTTACCATCAATATAAATTATATGGACTAGGGATTATTAAACGAACATAGTATTGAACCTCTCAATATCAATTTAACGGAAGAGTCACTTTTGTCTTTAAATAGTATTGAACCTCTTAATATTTTTAGTTTTGATTTGGTACAATTTAACATGATGAATAACTACGTGGATAAGACATCATTTTGTAACAAGTAATTAACAAACAAGCTAATTATACAAGAACAAATTAATTAGCTAATTGTAATAGTTAAATGTTTTTAACCACAAACAGCTAAAGTTTTGTTTAACTATAAAGTGTTTTAACGTCTAAAATTAAAAGTGTAATAGTTATATCATAAATAAAATTGTTTTTAGATTACTACAAAATGTTAACAATGAATAAAAACTTTTTAGAGAACCACAAAAAGTTAATGACTCATGCAAGTTATCGTTCACAAGAACGCCACAAAAATTATGTATTTGTCCACATGCTTTGGTGAGCAATAACATAATAGTAACATCAACTTACCAAACCAACTTAACTTTAGTATATTGGCTACCAAGTTTTTCTTTCTATTACCTATGTGGTATAAAAAAACAATCTTCTTCCAATCTGATTTATTTACTCTTACTCAAACTCAAGCCTAACTATCTTTTCTTTTATGAAAGTATATATTCATTCTTTCATATGACAATTCTAACTAAAAAAAGCCTTTATCGCTTAGTGTTTGGTTGAAACCAGCTTTCAAACCTCTTCAAATGTAATAGGCTATATTGTTACAATTTTTCCAATTTTAATTTGACACAAACATGATGACACACAACTTACATATATTTATTATGTTATTTAACAAAATGCATTTTTTTAAAATGACATTAAGTGGTGGGTTGATTTGTTTTGCACATAGACTCAAGCATTATTTATTTCTAGAAGACCTTGAACCATGGGACATTGTATGTACCAATATGCCGAGTGAGAAGCAAGAAATTGAGTTGGGCTACTATTTCAATAATTTGTCTATATCAACTTGTAAGATATTGTTCTCATCAGTAGTTCATTGTTTTATTGATTCAACTTTTACTTATCAATTGATTGCATTATCCTTTCTAAGCAATTACAGAGTAATATTTGAAACTAGTTATGAGAAACTTGGATAGTTATAAAACTATTTTGTGAGAGTTTAAGGGTATGTTTGGCGAAATAGGCTGGGGCTGGGGCTGGGGCTAGAGTTGGGGCTGGGGCTGAGACTTATATTATAAGCCGAAATTAAATTTTTAATTTTTATAAACTTGTTTGGAAAATGGGTTGGGGCTGTGGCTTATTATTGCAAAATTACTAAAAATGACATAATTAAATGAGTTTTTGTATATATGTTAGATATTATTGTGGGTAAATAAGTAATTTATTTTTCATAAGCCTCGGGCTAAATTTTTTAGCCCCTTTTATGGGGCTAAAGATTTTAGCCGACTTATTTTATAAGCCCTTCCATAAGCTTTATGACAAACGAGACTTATTTTATTAGCCGACTTATTTTAAAAACACAAGCCCGTATAAGCACCATTTAAGCCCCCGCCAAACATAGCCTAAATTGACACATGTGCTATAATCTCCAAATCCGGTCATAACTATAGTATAATCAGTTGTATAAGAAATCAAAGATAAATGAAATCTTCACATCATCCTTAGCTATAATTAGTTGGATACGTTTTATAATTGGTGGTATATTTTCTCTACAACAACTAATTATTCTTGTGAAATTTTCTTAACTTTTGTAACTTCTATGTAACTATATGTAGATCAAGAATAAAGGTTTGAAACAATTGTTGTGAAGTTGTGATGCTGACTAAAAATAGCACAAATGTTAGCAGGAGGTGATGTAACGTTCAAAATAACCATGAGTGGTCTAGCTTTGAATATCATGGATAAATAAAAAGTTAATTAATCATACAAGTTATCGTCATGATATTATTACAAGCACAAATATATTAATCGGTGCTGATATAAGCTCATGACAATAACATAATACTAATCTTAACTTAGTCAACCAACGTAACTTCAGTATGTAAGCTACCATCCTATTCATTCTATTTCCTATGTAGGATAAAAAACAGTTGTTTATCAAGAAAATGTATACACATGTAAGATGCTGCTTTTTCTTATAACAAGGGTTATTTATTTACCTCCACTCATACTCAAACTTAGCTAGCTTTTTGTTTTGAAACTTGGAAATATTTTGTTAAAAAAAGGAAAAAAGGTTGCTCATATATAATATAGTTATTTGGGTGTTGGGAACTTGATATAGCGACGAGATAACTTTAGAGCTTTAGAAAGACCATGCCAACGAAATAGCTTTAAGACGTCAGGGACTAACGGTGTTGATGTGTTTGATAATATGATGTCGCAGTAGTCGTTAACTTCTTTGTTTGGAAAAGGATAAATGATGGTGCACGTTCAAGAATCATGAGGTTATAGTAGTAAGCTTGCTTGTATTCCTGAGATAGCAGTGCTCGAATCTCCAGGCCTTCGATACTTGACGAAAAAGAATAAGTCTTCCGATTACTATTTGAAGCATGTTTTCAACCCGGGCAAGGATCTCAAAAGTCACTTCTTTGTTTTAGGCTGCCGACTCTCGAGCTATCAGTTGATAGCATGGTGGACCTTGCCTTAAAACTTATGATTCCCTGACGGAACAAGACATTTATGAATAAGAGATTTTCAAGATACTCAACATGAACATTGTTGGAATTATATATCAATACATTCAAATAAATAATCACAAAACATCAAAGTAATCAAGCGGAAGCGTATAGAATGTATTAACAAATAATTAATTAACATAAACAATATGCGTACCTTTTCTTGATTCTAGCCGAACAAGAATCAAATCCACAAACTAGCAATTAGGATGAACCCTAATTAGGGTTTATAGGATTATGTGAATTACCCTCACCGCTTTGTAATTCAATCCAAGATAATAACAAAAGTATGTTATTACTATGTTCTTGTACACACGCACTAAACCGAATTAAAGTAATGCTAGTTTTTATAAAACAAATAACTTGATGTATTTGAAAAGAGTAGATCGACACCCTAAAGGGTTATACGATCGGTTTGTATTAAGAAAACACACAAACAAAGTTTTAGGTTTAGCTTAATGAATACAAGAGATGCAAAATCAAGACCCTAAGCCTTGTATATATACCCAACTAACTTGGTGAACAAGTTTGGCTTTGTTTCCTTTTCTCCTTGGCCGATCTTTGGTAGGCATCCCAAGGATTCCGAAACTTCCCAAACTTTGCAATCTAGTCCTTTTCCAATACATTTAACGCCTGTTAATCCATTACATTAATTACTTAACGTTCGTTAGTTATTTTGTTTAATAAATAAATAAATATAACATTTATATTTAATTATTAACTTTAAATTCTCATACGTAAAGTGTGCAATCCCATAGTCTCGAGTTCGATCCTAACACACGCCTATTAATTTATTGTCCATAAAACCAACAGCTCCCACTGGACATATCTTAATAGAGTGATCACATTCGGTTAGCGTCTAGCAACACTTCGATGCCTCTAGTACAACTCGAGCAAGGCTCTGGAAAACCTTTTAATGATTTCTCATTATTATTATCCTTTGTTTCTAATACCATGTTAAATAAAGATATGGAATTAAGTCATTCTTTATCCAACTATTCTGCTTCTCGTTATAAGTGATTGAGCAAGATTACCAAATCTTCCGAACATATTCGGGGAGATCTTTGGGCCCGCCACGCAAACATCTTGTCAACCCTACGAGGGCCCAAGAAGATAAACTCCAAATAAATTTGAAGGAACAAATTCTATCTTGACTACGAGAATAACCCATGAACTTTGCAACACTTCAGAAACAACCCTTTGACTACGCCACGATAGCATTAAGTTGTTCCACGTATGCACTACATTCATGACACTTATCCGGTATCTCAAGTCCGAGGATAACTATTCATAATTTACTTAACAACAATATCATAAAGTAAATTATGTAGTTGGGATAAGTCATATATTCAATTCATTGAATATCATCCGAAATTGGTATGCATTCTCATCAATATACTTTCAAGTATATTCTACCATATCTCTCGATTTGTTTTAGTTTAATGATACTCCCATATCATTAATTGACAACGGACGATTTAGAATAAATAAATTTATTCACGGATTAAACATGCAAATATAGGATACAATATATTATAAAATCAAACATACCAAGTATTTGATTTATTATAACAATTGTTTAACATCCTTTATCCAAATACCAAATAGATCAATGCATGAAAATTCCAGTTGATGAATTATACCTCAAGTAATGACAATCATACTTGTTGACAAGGCATAAATCAACCAACTTGATCTATCGTAATTTTGAGAATACTTATTTCAAGAATTCAATTAATGAAGTCCTTGTATGTGTGCATTCAACAATCCACATAATAATTCATAAAGTGTGTGACATCCTCTATCACCAATTTATGACAATTAAACTTCCAAACATTTTAAAGTTTAAAGTATTCTTATTCTTTTAATGTATAATGCAACTGCGCTCTTAGTAGCATAACTAGTTCACATGGCCATTAACAAGAATGAAATCCTATCATGACTAGTATTGAGAGTCATCTCAATTAAACCAGCATCATTGTATACAAACAACAACATGCTCATTAAAACTCCGTAAACTTTAATATCTTATTGTGTAATGTTTGATGTCTTCCAAACTTTCAAGTTTGAAACTGATGACAATTTGCACAACAATTGACATAATGTTCATCCATAGAATCTAGGAGCAATTCCAGACTGAGGATGTAATTCTATTAGAATATTCATTACACAAGTTATCTAATAACTTTTAATTAGATATCAATGTTGTCAAATCATCTATTATTCAAGAATGATACAACAATTTGAATACACAACATGATGTACATGATGAATCTAAAGGTCAAACTTAGATTTCATTCATGTTCTATCTTGTCAAAAGATATTTATCCATTTCCCAAATGATATATCATGTTTTATTAGAATCATTTATTTTACTGCACATGTTTATTAACAATAAACATATATTCCAAGGTTGTATGTTTTAATTCTTAAATCTTATAAGTGAAGTTACATTCCAATCTAAGACTTAACATTTAGCTTACAAGGAATGTTACTTCTCATATGTTATACAACATATAAGATTTAAAACCTTAACATAATACTCCCACTAGCTTTCAGGAATACTTAAAATTTATCTTATTTCAATTATAAATCAAAACTAGAATTTAATAATTAAATATAAGAATAATTTCATAGATGCATGCATTTATCCATTCATGAATTATTGCACTTCGTACACTACCAAAGATTATATATATATGAACTCAAAAAACCTTTCGATTACTTACCGTCCTCGCTCAAGTAATTTCTCAAGAAAGAGTTTTGATATTCCATTGTCATATTTCATATTAATGAAAACAAGTATGACAATTATCATCTTTATATATTTAATGTGTCTTAGGAAAGAATGTTCAATCACAATTAATTGCTTAAATATGATTAATAATCTTGTCATAAAACATGCATTAAATATGTGTACAATATTGTCCATATGATTTCTACATAGAAATTCAAACCACTAGAGTTTTCATCTCTTTGAAGAAACTCATTTCCATTCTCTAGTCTAACTATTAAGATAAACCAAATTTCCAAAATTGATTATCTTTATGGACAACATCTTTAACATTCATAGTATGAGTTATTTACCCAATTCAATATTTGGTAATCTATCATAATGATTATCGTGTTTACTATAATCCTCAGAACTCATATTTCTCAAAGATATAAGTCAAATATCCGAGATATCTTTGCAGATCTATGAATGAAAATTTCATCATCATGAGGTCTATCAATTACATGTCTAACCTCATCATGATATTTACTAGTGTGTTTTAGAAGATTATGTATCTTGTAATTTTATCTTTCAAGATAAAAAAAAAAACTCCCACTTGCCTTTTGTAATATATAGACTAACTATATATACTTTAGCAATTTAGAGCAAAACTACATTGTTCTCTTTTTGGGACATTACAAATACATATTGATAATTCCTGACTTAAGTTTGTTAACAACCTATTCATAATTAGTTTAACAAATTCAGAATCTTCAATTTTAAAACTTAATGTGATTCATCACATTCCATAATGAAATGGTGTTTTATTAATCTTCTAGGTTGGAGTCATATTGAGTATATTCAATCCATACTCAATTTTCTAACCTTGTTACTTTTTAAGAAAAAGATTATGGTTATCATGAATCAAACAAATCAAATGGAGTTTGATTCTCCTAACCGAACATACCATCAACTTGTGGTATTCATTAGAATTAATATTGTAAGACAATCTAACAATATATAAGATAAACATATTCCTTTGGCTTACCTATTTACCAACTAAGTCAACTTAATGGTATAATAGACTTTCCAAGCCAATTACATGCTTTATAACACAAGTACCTTTTAACCAAGTCACTTCATATCCATGTTTCAACAAGAAACATAAACTGTTATAATCCCATTATACGTTATAAATCATTGATCAACTCAATGACTTCTTGTATATGTCTTAATTAAAAAACATAACAAGTTAACGTCTTACTTTATTATAAGTCTTAAAAGACTTTATGTTTATGTCTTTACAATGAATCATAAACATGTTTAACTAAAGTAATTATGAACACAACTCTTGGTTTCAATAGTAATTTCAAGTTAATTTATTTTACTTCACAATAATGTAGGACTACATTATTTTTCATTTATGTCATTCCAAAATACATAAATAAACAAATTGAAGTAGAATTAGATTACTTCATTTAATTTTATGTCATTCTAATAATACACAAATATTTAATTTGAAGTAGTCTTATATATCATTTTGACACATGTTCTAAATACTTGTCTAATTTAGAAACTGCAAATATGTCCATGCAAGGTCTGACTTCACATAGAGATTTACTTTGTTGTTGCAATCTCGCCAAGTTCTCACATGACGTAAATTGCAACACCAAGTGTTTCTTGAATTAGATATGTTCAAGTTATATTAGAACGTTAGTCTCTTTCCTTGCAGTCAAGAGAATCCGTTAAATCATATACTTATATGTTGTACCTTGCACACAATATAGATTTCTCCCACTTGTGCATGGAACAACATCATGTAGCAGATAAACAACATGACATATGTTTGTTTATGTGACTAATATGATTGTGTCATTGATATTAGCATAACTAGTAGATGTAGAACCACTTCATTGTCTAATAAGGAAACGTTCATGACTATCCTTGAAAACATAAGTGTCTACAAGTGGAAAGTAATTATCTTAAGACATTCTAGAGATAATCGGGTTACTACCAAGATGACAAAGCTTGTAACTCCCATCGAATAAGAGATCATTACATTAATTCCTTATTCAGTAATAAGAACACAACACTCCCACTGGATTTGACAACATTGTAAGGTGTTTCATTAACCAGTGAAAGAAAGTAGTGTATTATTTACTTCCTACACCTTTGAAAAAGTCCATACATAACAATTACAAATGTACTTAAAAGAATGTATTCTACTATGTAGATGATGAATTTATCCATCAATGTTATTAACTTGAAAAATTGGGCATGCAATTTCTTTCTTAATAGTTCTACCATACCAACAATTGTAAGTAGTACTTTTAAATGGTCAAAACAAAACAACTAGATAAAATATGCTAGTTTGTCTTTTACCAATTATACAGTAATTAGTATAGCTTCTAATTTAATAACTCAGAAATATGCAATTTTCTTAACTATTAAAATTTGCTTACGAGTTATGTATTTAGAATTTAGACAATTATAATTGTCCTATCATACCTTTCTTCATTCATGAAAAGGAATATGATTGAATCTCACTCTTTCTTATGAAAAGAGGACTAGTTTTATTCTTTTAGCAAAGTTGACTCTACCAAAAACCCTTACAGGTGTAGATCAATTTACAAATACAGGAATAACCTACGTTTATGGTTTAATGTTGCATTAATACATTTAAAGAATTTTCAAAATTCAATTTTAGTATTTTTGATAATTAAACTTTTCAAGAAAATAAAATACCTAAAGTAATATTCATATAACCATAGAATTTTCTCGAAAACTAGGATCCAAATTATCATAGGTTCATTACATCAGTTGATCTGCTAGCAACGAACGCATATAATAAGGTAATCTGTCGAACATTAATTGGCAAACAATTTCCAACTCCTAGATCATTATGGGATTTATATTTTCCAACGCTATTGCAAATATAAACATGTTTCATCCCATCTTATGCCATTGAGTCCGTGTCTCACTTCCTACTCAACTTAAGTGTCTAACTTAAAGAACTCGCAAATATGTCCATGTAAGGTCCGACTTTACATAGAGATTTACCTCTCCATCACAATCTAGCCAAGTATGTCATGAAGTAAATTGCAACTTCAAGTGTTCCTTTTAATTAGATGGCATATTCTTAATTTAAAAGGGTACTAGTTTTGATTTTATGTGGTCAAATCAAATATGTACAAAGATGTCATGCATTCATCTTGTAGCATAATTTTAATAAAAAAACTTTTATTACCAATTCATAAAGATCAAATTATCAAAGTTTTGATTGAGGTATTGGGTTCATCAATCAAGGAATTTAGTGTTAATTATCATCCATTATACCGTACTTTTGCATAAGTGTAAACACTTAGTGTTTCGGATAATTACCACCGGTGGCGCATGAAATTAAAACTAATTCGCCTTAAGATGAGCTTGTACTTTTATGGCTTACTAAGTAGCTCCATTCGAACTTACAGAGGGCGAGGACCGTAAGCGCAAAAGCATAACCTTAGACATCCTTTCGGTGATCGTATGCACTTCTTAAATAACCCTTTATAGTTCATTCTAATGGGTGAGCCGTTCACCATTGTACCAAAGTCACCAATCAATTAAACTATTGAAAACTTAACTCTTCCAAAACAAATCAAATTTCGCCATTGTTTAGTCCGTATTATTTTTCTATTCAAAATTACCCTTTGCTTAAAACTGTCTAACATAATAAACAAACAAGTAACCACATGCAACTTATTCGATAAAACCCTATTAATAATCAATATCTAGGTTAAATTAATGTATATATTAATTATGGCTTTCACTCTCTCAATTGAGAGTGAGCCACATACATCGACGAATCGATTGCGTAAACCCATAATTAATGATATACCAAATTGCACATAATTGATTTATTAATATATATAATTGGAGTCTTCCCCAATTCAAGATTTATCGTAATTAACATGTCTCAACAATTAAACAATTATCAAAGCAACTTATCCATGACTAACATGCATGTATAATCATGGATATCATAACAATTTATACAAATAAGTCACAAGATCGCATATAAAATTCCATGACACATAACAAATTATTCACGAATAAATCACGTAATCAATATTAATTCTAGGTTTTAATAAGGTTAGCAAACAATTTTCAAAACCCTAAAAAATTTATACATGTGTCGATCTAAAAAATTAGGGAACGCCCATTAATTAAAAAAATCGACCGAAACATAAATAAAACATAAACCCTAGATTAACATATCAAACAACATACAAGTATTTGTTTTATTACGCGTTTATGTAATTAATTACTCATTAAAAACCAATGACTCGTGATGCCACTGTTGGAATTATATATCAAGACATTCAAATAAATAATCACAATACATCAAAGTAATCAAGCGGAAGCGTATAGGATGTATTAACAAATAATTAATTAACATAAACAATATGCGTACCTTTTCTTGATTCTAGCCGAACAAGAATCAAATCCACAAACTAGCAATTAGGATGAACCCTAATTAGGGTTTATAGGATTATGTGAATTACCCCTTACCGTTTTGTAATTCAATCCAAGATAATAACAAAAGTATGTTATTACTATGTTCTTGTACACACGTACTAAACCGAATTAAAGTAATGCTAGTTTTTATAAAACAAATAACTTGATGTATTTGAAAAGAGTAGATCGACACCCTAAAGGGTTATACGATCGGTTTGTATTAAGAAAACACACAAACAAAGTTTTAGGTTTAGCTTAATGAATACAAGAGATGCAAAATCAAGACCCTAAGCCTTGTATATATACCCAACTAACTTGGTGAACAAGTTTGGCTTTGTTTCCTTTTCTCCTTGGCCAATCTTTGGTAGGCATCCCCAAGGGATTCCGGAAACTTCCCAAACTTTGCAATCTAGTCCTTTTCCAAATACATTTAACGCCCGTTAATCCATTACATTAATTACTTAACGTTCGTTAGTTATTTTGTTTAATAAATAAATAAATATAACATTTATATTTAATTATTAACTTTAAATTCTCATACGTAAAGTGTGCTATCCCATAGTCTCGAGTTCGATCCTAACACACGTCTATTAATTTATTGTCCATAAAACCAACAAACATCGGATCTGACACTCCTTACCCCTTGGCTTCTTATCGCACTAGTGTTAACAAATAACGACTATCCATCTTGTTTGCAATTGATTACACTTGGGTGTTTTTTGTGGGTCTGCACTTTCTCACTTGTCTTTTATTAAGTTTTGGCATTGTCTTTCATTCATGACTTTGGTACATGATAGCAAAGATGACTCTAAAGTGCAATGTTGTCTTTGTTAACAGTCAATTTTGTTTTTCATTCGTGACCAAAGGTGGAGCCATGATTTTAAGTTAAGGGGGGCGAAAAAATTTCATTTATCGATAATTCAATCTACATCGTAAAAATGGTAGTAGATCATTTTTTAAATATGTACAAAAATTAACAGGATAAAAAGTGTGAAATCATAATTATTACATTAATATCCATGTTACAAAAACTGAAACAAAGAACTTCTAACCTACTGAATTAAGAGCATTGCAAACAATCTTATACATGTTCCAAAAATAATATAACTAAAAACTATGAAATCATAACTATTGTACTGATTTCAATAGAAAAAAATTACCCTATTTAATTTATAGCATCACAAACCAAAAAATGTATATATATCTACTAATTGCTACATATATATTTTCAATTGGAAACAACTGTTATTACATGTAAGGTATGTTTGGCAAAATGGGCCGGAACTCATATTATAAATCGAAACTAGAATTTTTATTTTCATAACTTGTTTGGCAAATTAGTTTAAGTTTAAGTTGAAGTTCATTATTGTAAAATTACTAAAAAGAACATATAATTAAATTAACATATGTATATATTAGATATTTTTGTGGGTAATTAAGTAATTTGGTACCAACGAGACTTATATTTGGGCCTTATAAAAATTTTAGCCACATTTTTAGTGATGGGGCTTATTTTTAGGCTGGGGCTTATAATTTCAAAAGCTCTCTTATAAGCTTCTTCGCCAAGCGAGACCTATTTTTGGGCTACGGCTTATTTTTAAAATTTTAGCCCTATAAGCTCCTACGTCAAACACACCCGTAATATCCAACTTCAAAAAACTATAAAAGGAGAGTGTTGAACGGGCTAAAGAAAAAAAACAGTTGAGGAAATAATTAAAAAAAAAATAAACAACTAATTAAAAAAAGTGAAAGAACTTTCATAAAACTAAATCTCATTTAATATTAAGGTTGTCAATATATTTTCACGAGTAAATTGCATAAATGATCCCTGTGGTTTTCCCAAATTGCAGATTTCGTCCCTGAGTTTTTGAAAGTGCAAGCGGCCTCCCTGTATGAAAACTTTGGTTCCGTTTTGGTCCTTGGTTACTAACGATGTTAGTTGGTTCCAGTTATCTTTAGGACCCTTTTTTACACACGAGGGCAATATTGTCTTTCCATGTTGTTTGGTTAGATTAATATATATAAGATTAATACTTAATTCCTTAAACGATCCCAATTCCACTTTCTTAAAACTTAACCCTAACCCTCTTTCATTTTCATCCCCGTTTGATTTGATTTGTTGCAATCACAATCCTTAAAAATTGGCCACATATAAACATGACAACACCAATCCAACATTGGTATATTAGACCAGATGGAGAAAAGTTTGATGAAACAATTTATGGTAAAAAGTTTTTTGCATTTTTTTTAATCTTTCTTAGTGAGATATTGTGTAATTTACACTAATTTACTCTTATTATGATTGTGCAACAGATGCATATCCCAACTTGTTTACAATGAGGTTCCATCATGGTGGACGTTTCACAGATTTGCCAAATAGGAAGTATGTTGAAGGTGAGGTAACCTATGTGGACTTGTTAGACGTTGATAAATTCAACATTGATGTGATACATTCAGTATTGAACTGCATAGGTTATGATGGTAATGCCATAACATACTTTCACTACAAGATACCATTGAAAGGTTTAGATTATGCACTTAGGACTTTAAGTAGTGTTAATGATACCTGCAACATGTTAAAGTATGTGCATAAGCATAAGACTATGTATGTTTATGTTGAGCATGACCATACCACAGTAGAAACTAATAGTGAACAAAGTTTTAAGAAAGCAGCTGAAGTTAAGGAGTTTGATCCAAATGTGGATATACTTGATGTGGATGATATTAGGCAGTTTGATGGGAATGAGGATGATGAGGTTGAGAATGAGGATGATGAGAGTAACACAGATGATGAGCAAGACAGTGAGAGTGAGGATAGGATTGAGGATATAGTTGATGAGTATCACATAGTTGATGAAGTGGAAGTGAACATGAATAGTTTTAGCTTTCAAGTTGATGATGATGGTGAGGCTGAACATAATGACCCTATTATACCTGAGATAACTGTGACTGAAGAGGCTTTGGAAGAGATTGATTTTGACTCATTTGAGAGTGATGTAGGTGATGATGAACAAGCAGAAAGAAGAAAAGGTCTTAGAAAATTAAGAAAAGCTGATGGTACATCTGGTATTAAAAATAGTTTCTTTGTAGGAAAGGAATTTGCAAATAGAGATGTAGCTAAGGAGAGGATTAGAGCTTATTATGTTGAGTGTAGAAGAAACCTTGAATTTGTAGAAAATGACAAGCTTAGGATTAGGGTGAAGTGCAATGGTGTTGTTCCCACTGTGAATAACAAAGACAGTTTTTTAGATAAAGGCTAATAAAGAACAAGTTAATATGAAGGGTAAAGAACTTGTTGCTGTCAAGGGTAAGGAAAAAGTCAACGGTAAGGGCAAGATGGTAAATATAGTTACAAAAGAAGACAAAATACAATGTCCCTGGTTACTTTATATAGGAAAAGGAGATAAGGGAAAGTGGGTTGTTAAAACATTTAAGGATGAGCATAAATGCTTAAAATCAATAAAGATAAAAGCGGCCACTTCTACCTTTCTTTCTAAACACGGTCAAGATCTAATTCACATGAATCCTGAGATTCCTGTTTTAGCTGTACAAGAACATATGCAAAAAAATTCCATGTGGGTGTATCCAGGACTAAAGCCTTTAGGGCTAAAGCAAAAGCACAAGTTCAAATGAGAGGTGATGCAACTGTGCAATATTCTTTATTAAGAGATTATGTGATTGAGCTACAGAGATGCAATGCAGAACTACAGTTAAGGTTGATGTATATGGGGAAGAAGATCTTGATTCACCAACTAGAATGTTCAGGAGGATCTATGTTTGTTTAGGTGCTTTGAAAAAGGGGTTTCAAGCAGGTGGAAGAGATCTCTTAGGTTTGGATGGTGCTTTCATGAGAAAACCTTACCCAGGGCAATTGCTTACAGCAATAGGTGTTGATGCTAATAATGGCATCTACCCAGTGGCATATGGCATAGTGGAATCAGAGTCACAACACTCTTGGACATGGTTTTTAAAATGCCTTGGTGATGACTTAGACCTATACAGCAACTCAAATTTCACCTTTATCACAGACAGGCAAAAGGTAACTTATATTTCAATTCAGTTTTAGCTTATTATTTAAGTTGTTGTAAATTTACAATGTAGTAATTATACTAATGTTAACCTGTTAAATGTATTACAATCTTATCCTTTTGGTTACTCATGTGTTATGTTTCTATGTTTTGTGTTTCTATGTTATCACTAGAAAGGATTGAACTTCAATACCACATAAAAACTACATTAACCAACTGCCAATACTTCATATAAACTTGAACTTCAATACATATCACAAAATCAATTGACCATTACATATTTGTTGGTCAATTATATGTTTAGTTTTTTCATAGTCTAACAAGCTACCATTACATCAAATTGAACAAAATAAAAAAGATCCAACTGCAAATTAGGCAAATCTTCAACCTTCTGTTTTAACCAGCTATTCCATTCAAAGCCACTTGTAGTACATTTCTTGACCTTAGCAAACCAGGGATTATTTCAATTGCACGAGGACACATAGGTGGATCCAACCACACAAAAAACCCGCAACTTGGGACTTGGGAGCAACAATGAAAACGATGACCAGGGTTTAAATTAGTCCATGAAGTTCTAACGATTGATTGATTACCACAAAAACAATTCATTGTTATGTGTGTGTGTGGTAATGTGTGTTTTTGGGAAAATAAATTAGGGTTTATGGCAGTGGTGGGTTTGTGTGTGTTTTGATTTGGGGAAAACAAATATGTTGGATTCTTAAAGTGTATTTAATAATCTCACCAAATATTAAAAAAACAATACTGCCCTCGTGTTTAACAAAGTGCCCAAAACATAACTGGAACCAACTAACAGCGTTAGTAACAAAGGACCAAAACGGAACCAAAGTTTCCATACAGGGAGGCCGCCTACATTTTCAAAAACTCAGGGACGAAATCTGCAATTTGGGCAAACCACAGAGACCATTTATGCAATTTACTCTATTTTCACATATGACTAAAGAATTTGGGAGGGGCTAAGTGTTTAATTTATAGATGTAAATGGGCTTGGGCTAAATATTTGACATAACAACCGGACTAGTTGGGGGGGTGCTGAGCACCACTTGTCCAAGGTTATAAATTTGTAAGATAGGTATTGTTCTCATCAACGCGTGTCACTCGTAACTGGCACAATAATTTTAAACATGATTCAGAAGAAAATAAAAATACACATTGATTTTGATCAAGGCCTATCCATGTTTGTTTATTTGCATGGTTTGTATTTTAGTCTATTGTTTTATTGATTCAACTTTTTTACTTATCAATTGATTGCATTATCCTTTCCAAGCAATATTGAATACTAGTTATGAGAAACTTGAATAGTTATAAATCCATTTTGTGAGAGTTTAAATTGACACACGTATGCTATAATCTCCAAATCCGGTCGTAACCATAGTATAATTAGTTGTACAAGAAATCAAAGACAAATGAAATCTTCACATCCCGCTTTATCCTTGGGATATATATTTGCTCTACAACAACTAATTATTCTTTTGAAATTTCTTAATTTTTGTAACTTAATGTAACTACATATCTAGATGAAGGAATATATTCACTCATCAAATATCTCCGTTGGTTGTAATTTTTCGTTTATCACTGGCATTCCCAAGATCACTAATCCGGTTGATATTAAAGACTACTGTCCCATCACTTTAATTGGTTTGCAGTATAAGATCTTATCTAAACTTCTTGCCAACCGCCTTGCAAAAGTTCTAGAAGAAATTATTAGTTCTGAGCAGACCGCCTACATTAAAGGAAGGCAAATCTTAGACTGTCCGATGATTCTAAACGAAACTGTCGAATGGTTCAAAGGGAAGAAGAAAAAGCTTTTGCTTTTCAAAGTTGATTTTGAAAAGGCATTCGATTCTTTATCGTGGATTATCTTCAAATAATTTTGGAATATTTAGGCTTCTCCCAGTTAGGGCAAGATCATATCGTATTCAAGCATGTCTTACTTCGTCTCGATTGTCCATCTTAGTAAATGGAAGTCCCACAAATGAATTTCAAATTAAGCGGGGTTTAAGGCAAGGAGATCTGTAATCTCCTTTCCTTTTCATTATTGCTATCGAAGGATTACATGTTGATTTATCATTTTTTGGGTTTATTAATAGAAATAGCAAACTTCGTCATAATCGGACAGCGTGGCTTCAAAACTCGCTTTTTAATATTCCTTTGTAATTGTCGTTAGCTTTTTTCTAACTTTTACTAAATCTCAGCTATTCTAAAACAAAAAGATGAAGGAATATATAGAGGTTTCATACAATTGATGTGAAGAGGGTTTGTTGACTTAAAATAGCAAAAATGTTAGCCAGGAAGTGATCTGATGATGTATGGGTTTGGGTTCGAAAAGACTTCCTTTTTTACGAGCAAGTTTTACAACCTTCTAGGCAGTGTACCTAATCATTGTAGTGTAGTATGGGGTAAGTCCAGGGGGTTGATCGTTTTCTAGGGGAATAGAGATGCTAGGAAGAGATGTATGACGAGAAGGTAAGGTTGAGGGAGATTCTTTTTTAGTCTTTTATGTTTTTTGAAAGCAAGTAAATATCTCAGAGTATAGGAGTTGGGGGTGGTACTTCTACCAATTTTTACTACTTTTTAATAAAACTTATTAACTACTTAAACAATTAAAATAAAAGGATAGATTATGCTAATGTAGGTGTACTCTTATGATGATTAAAAAATGTGTTTACTTAGATGTTCTTACTCCCTAGTTATCTTCTATTGGTCGGTTGAATTGTCACATCCTCATCTTAATTGGTGCGTTGTATTCCGTTTGGTCATAGGGCGGCGCTAAATTCCCCAATTCTATGAATCATAACTCTCCTCTAGACTATCCGGGATCGCCAAGTACCGAAGTATCTTCCCTGAATACTCTATTATCATAAAGCTACAACTCACGCAATAAACACAATGATGGCCTAAGTGCGCTCCTAGGCTTTTTGCTATTTAGGACGTTCAAGCTCGCAACAATTAAAGAAGAAGCCAGTTTTCCTTACTCTAGCGTCTACCAATCAAGACAAGAGACAACCTAACAATAATTAACAACTAGGTTTTATAGATCTAAACAAACACAAGGATAATTTAGCTACTCATGGTAAACAACATACAATTAAACATGTGGTAGACATAATGATAATATGGATTAACAAACATATCTTATGATATAAAGAAGGGTATGGAACCATAAAATACTTTCCAAGTCGGACTACAACTGAATTAGGGTTTGCTCTCCAAAGTTCTACCTCCTAAATGCGGAAAAATCAAATTCTATATATAGATTTACAAGTGCGATGACGTCACCTTTTGCTAGTGACGCCGTCAAGTCGCCGTTATTAGGGTTTCGTTTGGGCCAAGTCATCTTTGGGACTGCGTTAGCTTATGACTGTGACACCGTCTGTCTTCAATAGGGACGTCGTCTGGGATTTGTTCCTTGGTCGTCTGGTGTAAAACAAAGGGTGGCGCCCTCTAGAATTAACACGTGACTCCGTCAGGTTATAGAACCAAAATTTCACCTGAGCCGTCGCTTGGACTTTTTCCAACAAACTTAAACAAGTGACGGCGTCGCCCTTTAGATGGGACGCCGTCAGGCTTTAAAATCTGCTTGAGTTTTGACTTTTTCGTTTTCTTCATGTTTTCGCTCCTTTTTGTCCAAATATGCTTCATTCCAGCATTTTTCTTCCAAAAGACTTAAAATGTGAAAATGAATGCTTTAAAATAGTAACGGATATAAAATGTGTCGATTTATAGCTTAAATGACCCCCTAAAAATGTATGTTTTAAATCCTTATCATCTGACATTCAAAATATTCATGAAGTCGGATACTTTAAATTCCATTACAATCAATAACTGCACATATTGATTTGACGTCATAAATCCAACAAGTAAAAAAGCTTTTTAACCATGAGTGATCTAGCTCTAAATATCATGAAAAAAATGGTAATTAATCATACAAGTTATTGTGGAAAAAGTATTCGGTGATCTAGCTCTAAATATCATGAAGAAAAAAAAAAGTTAATTCATTATACAAGTTATTGCACTGAAAGATACCATCACAACAAAAACATAATACTTATCTTAACTCAAAACAACTTCAACATAACTTTAGTATATAAGTTACCATCCTTTTCTTTCTACTACCTATGTGGGGATCAAAAACAGTTTTTATCAAGAAAATATATACACATGTAAGGTGCCTATTTTTTCTTATAACAAGGGTTGATTTTTTTTTAAAAAAATTTGCTTTTGAAGCTTGAAAATCTTTTAACCATGAGTGATCTAGCTCCAAATATATATCATGAAAAAAAAAAGTTAATTAACCTTACAGTTATTGTGGAGAAAGTATTCGGTTATCTAGCTCTAAATATCATGAAAAAAAAAGTTAATTCACAATACAAGTTATTGCGGAAGAGATATCAAAGTGTGATTTATAGTCACACGGCATACCATCACCACAATAACATAATACTAATCTTAACTCATACAACTTTAACATAACTTTAGTATATAAGTTACCATCCTTTTCTTTCTACTACCTATGTGGGATCAAAAACAGTTTTTTATCAAGAAAATATATACACAGGTAAGGTGCCTGTTTTTTCTAATAACAAGGGTTGCTATCGAAACTTGAGAATTTTTTGTTAAAAAAGGGGAACAAGGTTGATTGTATATAGTATAGCTATTTGGGTGTTGGGAACTTGATGTTGTGGCTAGGTAAATTTAGAGCTTTAGATAGACCATGCCAATGAAGTGGCTTTAAGACGCCATGGACTAACGGTGTTGATGTGTTTGATAATATGATGTGGAAGTAGCCGTTAGTTTCTTTCTTGGAAAAGGAAAAGTTGATCGTGCATGTTCAAGACTTTTGAGGGTAGTATGCAGTGCTTGAGTCTCTGGGCCTTAGATACTTGATGAAAAAGAATAAGTCCTCTGAGTACTGTTTGTAGCATGTTTCAACCCTGGCAAGAATCTTAAGGCACTTCTTTGTTTCATGCTGCTTACTCTCTAGCTATCAGTCGACAACAGTGTTGCACCGAAACTCCGTCGAGGCTCGCGTACCCGTTTCGAAACTTGGTGGAACGGAACGGCCCCAACGCCCAAACGCTTCCTTGCCGCTTCCATTGCCGCCTCTGGATTCCCAGCGCTTCCTGGCGCTTCACAATTTGAAGCGCTTCCATGGCGTTCAGTATTTATGATGGGTTTTAAAGTTTTAATGGGCTTTTTTATTCCAAACCCATTGGAACCCAACTGTCACATGCATTAGGGCAGCCATCTATATCGTTTATATATACACAAAACCGGCATATACAATAACACAAATATACAATACGTCTCTACTCTCTACATCGAATATCTATTAATCTATTATGGCTTCTTCTCAAGAAACACAACAAACACAAGGTGTTGATGATCATACAGATCAACCTCCATTGTGGGCATATGTTACTAAACTTGAAAAGATAGGTACAACAGGAGGAGCATGGAAGTTTATTTGCAATCTTTGCAGTGAAACTAGACAAGGATCATACCCATTTGGATTTTCTTTAATATATTTTTTATTGTTTTATATTTTTATTGCCGCTTTTATGCCGTTCCGTATCTTGAATTTTTGATTTTTGCCGCTTCCCGCTCCCGTATCGTTCCCGTATCCCTTTGCCGTTCCCGTTTCGGTGCTACACTGGTCGACAACCTGGTGGACCACGTCTTAAAAACTTATTATTCCCAGACCCAAGGCGAGAACAAACAAGAGATTTCCGAGATATTCAACAAGGACATCGACTCTTACACTCCTGATTTCAAGCTTTGACCCCTTGGCTTTTTATCCGAAAAACATGCAGGCTTTAACTGTCTATATCGCACTAGTGTTAACAACTATCAGCCGGTAATCCTATATGATGTTGGTTACATTTGGGTGTCTTTTGCAGGGTTTTAAGCTTGTCACTTGATATTTGGAACCCTTGTCTTACTTCAACTCTCGATGGTTTTATTGCATTGTATTTCATTCCTGACTTTGGATATATATAATTTGACCGTTTGCATATGCTTTTTCCAATAGAAGCTCAGACTCCATCTTCCCTGAGTTCCTTTTTTGGTGGCGAAACAAAATGATTGTGTGAACCTTTAATTGTGTGAACCATATTCATTTTTCCTGGTTAATTGTGTGAACCTTTAAAATATTTGAACCTTTAAAATCGCTAATTGGACCTTTAAAATCGCTAATTGGTGTGTTCACATCAATATCATCTCCTCTCCCATGAGTTTCTTTTCGATTGGGAGGTGAATGTTCTTTCTTACTTCCAACTCTTACATACTTCCACCTTTAAGTTATTCAGTGCCACCATAATGAGCAAAACTGTGAATTGATTATACAATAATAGCACATTCGTATTTTATACGTAACTAGCATTGATGATTCATGCCACCTTGAAATAATTGGACATTAACTTATAAGTAACTCTATGAAGATCGAAAATAGAATTTTAGCCAGGAGGTGATTTAACGTTATAATATTAATGCATATGAGAGTTTGATGCATGCTTTAAATCCAACATATAAAAAGCTTTTACCATGAGTGATATGAAAAATAAAAAGTTAATTAATCATACAAGTTATCATATGGATAACGCATGCATCGATGTTATAGCATTTCCAGTAGTAACGGCTTAACGGCGTTAAGGTGCAAAAAACGGGCGTTAGCCCTTGGACCTTCGTCGTTAAAGCCACGTTAAAGCCCCAACAGGCGTTAATTGCATTTTTTTTTCATTTTTGCCCCTAAATCTTAAATGAGGGGTTATTTTTGTAAATTTTTAGGGAGTTAAAGTTTAACTTGAGATGTTATTGTTGTGGGTGTTTTTTTGAGATGTTAACTAAATCTTAAATGAGGGGTTATTTTTGTAAATTGTTAGGGAGTTAAAGTTTAACTTGGATGTTATTGTTGTGGGTGTTTTTTGAGATGTTAAAGTGAAATGTTAAAGCTCATGTGGCAGGTGTTAAGATGTGCATGCTCTTATGTATTAACCGATACAAGTTTTAACCTAATGATAACATAATACTAATTTCAACTTAGCCAACCAACATAATTTTAGTATATAAGCCACCATCTTTTTCTTTCTATTACTTATGTGGGATCAAAAACAAACTTTTATCTAGAAAATATATACATGCAAGCTATTTGCCTTTTTACAATGAAGGTTCTTTATTTACCTCCACTCATACTCAATCTACCATTTTGTTTTGAAACTTGAAAATATTTTGTTAATAAAAAGGGAACAAGGTTGCTCAACTTTGTATGTAGTGACAAGATAACCTTAGAGCTTTGGAGAGACCTAAATACCATTGCACATAACGAGCTATAGAAACTTAAAGACATCAAAGAGTAATGGTGTTGTTGAAATATTTGATGAAACAAGTCTCTTATGGGTTTGTGTCTTATCACTATTATCATCAGTTTGGGAGTAAATATTGGACCATAGCTAATATTAAAAGAACCCGAAGATTCATGAGTTGTTTAATAATTATTCTTGTGAAATTTCTTAATTTTTGTAACTTTTATGTAACTATATGTAGATCAAGAATAGAGTCTCGAAACAATTGATGTGAAGAGGGTATGTTGACTTAAAATAGCACAAATGTTAGCCACAATGTGATCTAGTTCTAGTGTTCAAAATATTCATGTCGGATACTTTAAATTCCATTACGATCAATATATGCATATATAAGTTGGACGCTTTAAAACCAACAAATAAAAAAGCTTTTTAACCATGAGTTATCTAGCTCTAAATATCATGAGAAAAAGTTAATTAACCATACAAGTTATTGTAGAGAACACATAAAGTGCGGTTTTTTTGATCGCACAGAAAATCATCACCACAATAACATAATAGTGATAAGTTTAATCTGAGATCATCCACTATATTGTGTTTCATGAGAAAAAGTTAATTAACCATACAAGTTATTGTGGAGAACACATAAATTGCGATTTTTTTGATCGCACAAAATATCATCACCACAATAACATAATAGTGATAAGTTTAATCTGAGATCATCGTATCTCTGAGATCATCCACTATATTGTGTTTCATGAGAAAAAGTTAATTAACCATACAAGTTATTGTGCAGAACACATAAATTGCGATTTTTTTGATCGCACAAAATATCATCACCACAATAACATAATAGTGATCTCAACTTGTAGAGCTAAAATAACTTTAGTATATAAGCTACCATCCTTTTCTTTCTACTACCTATGTGGGATAAAAAAAAAACATTTTTTTATCAAGAAAATGTACACACATGTAAGGTGCCTATTTCTTATAACAAGGGTTGTTTTTTCTTAAGAAATGTATAGTCATACTCAAGCATAGCTACCTTTTTGCTTTTGAAGCTTGAAAATCTTTTGTTAAAAGAGGGGAACAAGGTTGCTTATATATAGTATATGTATTTGGGTGGGAACTTGATTTTGTGACGAGATAACTTTAGAGCTTTAGAAAGACCATGCCAAGGAAATGGCTTTAAGACGTCAGGGGCTAACGGTGTTGATTCGTTTGATAATATGATGTCTTAGTAGTCGTTAATTTCTTTGTTTGGAAAAGGAAAAGATGATTGTGCATGTTCAACATTCTTGAGGGCTTTAATTGTCTATATCGCACTTGGTTGTTTTTAGTGGGTATGCACTTTCTCGATGTATATAATAAACAAAACTAAATAGGTGATACGATAATTAGCATATTCGGATTTTATTTGTTTCCAACTAGCATCGGTTTTCATGCCTTCTTTATCACAAATAAATCATGAAGCTAAATCATACAAAATATAAAATAAAAAGTCGTTAAGGTCGCAGGAGAATCCTTATCCCACAAAACAAATACCTGGCAAAAACTTGGCACCACTTGAAATAATTGAACATTAACACGACTTCTCCACAGTAATCTAGTGTTCGCAGGGGGCTTCAACGATATGATTTGACCAATGATCAAAAACTAACATTCAAAAACCAAGCGAAAAAGAAACGACCTTTTTTGGTCGATAGTTTCATCATTCGTTAACCAACACAAGAAATCAAATTTAGATGAAATCATCACATCCTTTAGCTACAATCGGTTGTTGTATACGATTCTATTTGGACGATATTATTTACTCTACAATTATTATCCTTGGATGAAATTTCTTAACTTTTGTAACTTGTATGTGGGAAGAGATCCGGTAAGAAGAAAAACTAAAATGAGAAGAATAAGAAGAATTTCTAGCCACACATTTCAAATAAAGGAGAGATTTTTAAGGGGAGATGCATCTATTTTAATAGGTGCATCTGAAATGTGTGGTTGTGGTTTCTTCTTATCATTCTTATTTTAATTTTTCTTCTTATTTGATCCTAACTCACTTGTATGTTATTATAGATCCATGATAGAGGTTTGAAACAATTGCTGTGAAGAGGGTATTTTGACTTAAAAATAGCACAAATGTTAGCCATGAATTGATTTGCTATAAAATTAAAAACAAAACTTGAATTAGATCTTATTTTGTTATTATATATACTTATCGACAATACATTTTTATCGATCAACTATTAGAAACTAGCGACATGCATGCCAAATTCACATATAATAAGTGGTATTACCATAGAAATCTCAAGCAAATTTCAAAAGCACGAATACCACATTCGTTTGCTTGACAACTAACCAAAAAAGACTTTTATCCAACTTAAACTTACTTTATCTAGAAAATAAAAAGTGAATTCTTTCAAAAATTGCTATGACCACAGCAATTATCGTCCAATTTTGCGGCCGTAATTTTCTTTTTCCGTTTTCCATAAAAAATTAATTAATCATACAAGTTACCATCTAGATAATGCACGCACAGATTTATTAACCAGTGCGAGCTTTCTCCGAGGATAACATAATACTAGTTTCAACTTAGCAAACTAACAAAACTTTAGTATATAAGTCACCGTCCTTTTCTTTCAATTACCTATGTGGGATAAAAAAAAACAGGCTTTTATCTTGAAAATATATAAACACATGCAAGCTATTTTCCTGTTTACGTCGAGGGTTCTTTGTTTTGAAACTTGAAAAAAAAGTTGTTAAAAAAATGGGAACAAGTTTGCTCAACTTGGTATGTAGTGAGGAGATAATTTAGAGCTTTAAAAGCACCTAAATACTAAAATACCATCACCCCTAACGAGCTATAAAAAATTGAAATCCGGACGAAATGGTTTCAATACGTCAAGGACTAACGGTGTTGTTAAGATACTTGTTGTTCTAGGACTAATGATGTTGCGAATCTTATGCAACTCTATATGTAGATGAAGGAACAGAGATTTGAAATAATAGTTGTGAATAGCACAAATGTTAGCCACGATGTGATTTAGCGTTCAAAATATTCATTAAGTCGGAGACTTTAAATTCCATTACGATCAATATATTATGCATATAAAAGTTTGATGCTTTAAGTCTAACAAATATCGGCACACATACGAGTTATTTTTTAATGCTAGTTTTTAACTTACTCCACTAAAGTTAACTGCTTGATTTATTGGAAAAATGAACAATCATTTTTCTAGATGGTAATTTGTAAAGAAAAACCACTTACGCGTTACGATTTGATTTCGGAATGAAAATAGTATTGAACCTCTTAATATTTCTAGTTTTGTTTTGGTACAAATTAACATGATGAATATCCCAAGTGGATAAGACATTGTTTTGTAACAAGTAATTAACAAACAAGCTAAGTTATACAAGCAGCATTTAATTAGCTAATTTTAAAGGTTAAATGCTTTTTAACCACAAAAAGCTTTTTTTTTTTTTTTACTATAATAAAGTGTTTTATCATCTAAAATTAAAAGTGTAATTATTTCTTTGAATCATAAATAAAATTGTTTTCAGATAACTATGAAAAGGTAACGTTGAATAAAAACTTTTCAAAGAATCACAAAAAGTTAATGATGAATAATTTTTTCAAGAAACCAAAATGATAACGAGTCATACAAGTTATCGTTCACAAGAACACCACAGACAAATTATTTATTTGTCAGAGCATTATTAGAACAATAACATAATAATAACATCAACTTACCAAACCAACTTAACTTTAGTATATAGGCTACCAACTTTTTCTTTCTATTACCTATGTGGGATCAAAAACAAACTTCTTTCAAACTCCTGACTCAGATGATAATTTTAACCAAATGTGAATCATGGTTTTCGAAACAATATTTAAGTTAAAGGAACATATATCATAGATCCAAACAGCATAAAAATATTGTTGTTTTACAAATTAACAATATTGTTGTTTTACAAATTAACTAAGATATTTTTCAATAATTAGATGAGGTACACTAAAAAAAACACACTTAAAATTAGGGCCGAGCATCGGTCCAAAACCAACCCGACCCGACAAAACCGAAAAACAAAAATCGTATAAAACCTAAACCAAAACCGAACCGAATATGGTCGTTTCGGTTCGGTTTTGTGTCGGGTCCGTCGGTTCGGTTCAGTTTAGGTGTGTTTGTGTGTGTTTTTGTCGGTTTTGGGTCGAACCGAACCGACCCGAAACCGAAAATCGTAAAAAAACAAAACCGAAACCGAACCGAAGGACCGTCGGGTCGGTTCGGTTTTTATCGGTTTAGTCGGTTTTGTCGGTCCGGTTTAATTTTGAACCTTCTATGTTCAGCACTACTTAAAATATATTGTATTACTGTATATAGTAAGAATCCTTCACTAGGGACCGCAAATGTGCTACTTACCCATTTAAACTCATGCATTCATCTTGTCATAAACTCGTAATTAGTTAATATAACTATTAATAAGTATTACGGTGTAAGTGTGTAACCCATTTAAGTTTTAAATGTACATGAATCATAAAATACATGACTCATTATTTGTTAACCAATACAAAATAATGTACATCCTTTCCTATAATCACTTGTATACATTTTATCAAAAAGATTGTCTTAACTTAAAATTGCACAAAGATTATAAGTTGTGATCTAACATTCAAAATATTCATATAAAACTCAGATGCTTTAATCTCACCGCAATAAAAAAAAAAAAAAAAAAAAAAAAAAAAAAAAATTGTTCAAAATGCATGTAATAAGTGCTTCCTTTTGCAAAACTCAAAGAAAGTTAGGCTGCCCCCAGTAAGGGCACCCAATCCCTCTCATTTTCTCTGTCACGTCAACTTTCTCTCTCCAGCGACCTTCAGGCGATTGGGTGTCCAAGTAAGGCCGATCATGATCATTTTTTTTAAATACATGTTTAACATAAACTAAAATTTCATTAATAATTAAAATATTCCAATACTAAATAAAAACAATAATATATTAAATATAAAAACGATACGAAATACATAAATCATAAATCTAATCTGAATGCTCCCCGCATGAAGAGTCATATGAGGGAGTCCTATAACCGGCAAATTCCTCGATGCTAGCCAAATCTTCCTCGTCTAGCAGAGGTTCCCCAAAACAATTGGTAGTCGAAATTGATGCACCTGCACCATCTTTTTCATTCTCCCGGTAGCTCTAATTGATTTTGGTGCTGACGTTGTCCAATACCTTTTGAACACACCGCTACAACTTGTCAGCAATCTCGTCGTCTTTGCGGGCTTGATCTTTCAAAAATTTGTCGATCACAACTTTTCGTTCAGGCGTAATGTCGTTGCAACTTTTGTAGTTTTCTCTCATCTGTTGCTTCTCTGCCCTTGCCTGCTCAAACAGATGGATAACGTCTATAATAGCGTTTTTTCGAGCAACATCATCTACTTCGCATTGTTTGTTAACGTACATTTTCATATCTTCAATGGAATGGGGGAGACGGCAAGCCATAATAAATCTTGTGTTGAGAAGTATTTTGAGTTTGAATTGTGTGAAATTGATTTGTGGATTGAAGTATGTTTGTATTGTGTATTTATAGGGTTAAATTTTTTTTAAACGTTGCATGCTAATAACAGTAATATATTGTTTCAAAAGTTGAAATGTATTTCGATCGAGACCTCGACCAAAATGGGTGAAAAGGTTTGGGCGATCGATTCCCTACAGAAATGCGATCGATAGCCAATCGATCGTGGCTCCTTACTGGAACCGGCCTTAAGAAATAACAATAACATGATAGATTTTTAACCTATCTTACAATTGTCCGGTGAATAACATAATATTAATATCAACTAACGAAACCATCATGCCTTTAGTATATAACCTACCGACTTTTTCTTTTCGTTACCGATGTGGGATCAAAAACATTACAGGAAAAATGTATCAACACATGTAAGCTATCATCTTTTTCAATTTTAATGAAGGTTCTTTATTTATGTTTACTAAAATTCGAGCTTAACTACCTTTTTATTATAAAATTCGAGCTTAACTGCCTTATGTGTATCTTGAAGAAAAGAAATAGATGTATGCATGATTTGTATTTAGTCCATTGTTTTTATTAATTCAACTTTTACTTATCTATTGATTGCATTATCTTTTCCAAGCAATATTGAACACATGTTATGAGAAAATTAAATAGTTATAAAACTATTTTGTAAGAGTTTAAATTCACACATGTGTGCTATAATCTCCAAATCCGATCATAACCATAGTATAATCAGTTCTGTAAGAAATCAATGATAAATGATATCTTCACATCCTTAGCCATAATCAACTGTATACGTTTAATACTTTGGCGGTATATTTGTTCTACAACAACTAATTATTCTAGTGAACTTTCTTAATTTTTGTAACTTAATGTATAACTATATATGTGGATGAAGGAATGCCTAGAGGTTTCAAACAATTGATGTGAAGAGGCTATGTTGACTTAAAACAACACACATGTTAGCCACGAGGTGATCTAACATTCAAAAATCAAAATATTCATGAAGTCGGATACTTTAAATTCCATTACGATCAATATATGCATATATAAGTTTGACGCTTGAAATCCAACAAGTAAAAAAGCTTTTTAACCATGAGTTATCTAGCTCTAAATATAATGAAAAAAAAAAGTTAATTAACCATACAAGTTAAAAAGCTTTTTAACCAAGAGTTATCTAGCTCTAAATATAATGAAAAGAAAAAGTTACTAAACCATACTAGTTATTCTGGAGAAAAAACAAAGTGCGATTTTTTCATCGCACACCATATCATCACCACAATAACATAATACTAACCTTTCTTAATTTTTGTAACTTAATGTAACTATATATGTGGATGAAGGAATGCATAGAGGTTTCAAACAATTGATGTGAAGAGGCTATGTTGACTTAAAATAGCACACATGTTAACCATACAAGTTATTCTGGAGAAAATACGAAGTGCGATTTTTTCATCGCACGCCCCACAATAACATAATACTAACCTTAACTTGGACAACTAACATAACTTTAGTATATAAGCTACCATCCTTTTCTTTCTACTACCTATGTGGGATCAAAACATTCTTTTTATCAAGAAAATGTATACACATGTAAGGTGACTGATTTTTCTTATAACTAGGGTTGTTTTTCAGGGGTACCTACTTAGGAGCCGGGTGTGGCACCGGTCACACCCGATTTTAAATCCCGAAGTGTAAATTGTTTGTCTTTTCTTGATATGCGCAACCCTTATTTTTGCTAATAAATTCCTTACAGTGCAATTTTATGAGTTATCTAGCTCTAAATATAATGAAAAAAAAAAGTTAATTAACCATACAAGTTAAAAAGCTTTTTAACCATGAGTTATCTAGCTCTAAATATAATAAAAAGAAAAAGTTACTTAACCATACAAGTTATTCTGGAGAAAATACGAAGTGCGATTTTTTCATCGCACGCCATATCATCACCACAATAACATAATACTAACCTTAACTTGGACAACTAACATAACTTTAGTATATAAGCTACCATCCTTTTCTTTCTACTACCTATGTGGGATCAAAACATTCTTTTTATCAAGAAAATGTATACACATGTAAGGTAACTGATTTTTCTTATAACTAGGGTTGTTTTTCAGGGGCAGACCTACTTAGGAGCCGGGTGTGGCACCGGTCACACCCGATTTTAAATCCCGAAGTGTAAATTGTTTGTCTTTTCTTGATATGCGCAACCCTTATTTTTGCTAATAAATTCCTTACAGTGCGATTTTAATACCGACAATCATAAAAAAAAAAAAAAAAAAAAAAAAAAAACCCTATAAATAATTTTGAGTCCGTTTATGCTCATACTTAAGCAAGGTTGCTTAAATATAGTATAGCTATTTGGGTGGGAACTTGATGTTGTGACGAGATAACTTTAGAGCTTTAGAAAGACCATGCCAACGAAATGGCTTTAAGACGTCAGGGGCTAACGGTGTTGATGTGTTTGATAATATGATGTCGTAGTAGTCGTTATATTATTTGTTCGGAAAAGGAAAAGATGATTGTGCATGTTCAAGACTCATGAGGGCTTTAATTTTCTAAATCGCACTTGGGTGTTTTTAGTGGGTCTGCACTTTCTCACTTGATGTATATGGAACCCTTGTCTTTTATTAAGTTTTTGCTTTTCTTTCATTCTTTATTTTCGATATATATGCTTTGGTACATGATGGCAAAGATGCCTCTATAGTGCAATGTTGTCTCTGTTAACAGTCTATTTTGTTGTATTGGATGCATAGTTGCCATACTTTATGTCTAATGTCTGTAGAGTGTTTCATTAATATGATTTGACCAATGTTCGATAACCAACATTTAAAAACCAAGAGAAAAGACACGACCTTTTTCTGGTTGATAGTCTCATCATTTGTTAACCAACAAAAGAAATCAAATTTAGATGAAATCAACACATCCTTAGCTATAATCAGTTGTATACGATTTAATCCTTGGACGATATATTTACTCTACAATATATTATTATATCCTTGTGAAATTTCTCAACTTTAACATCTATGTACTCTTTGTAGATCAAAAATAGAATTTTAGCCCGGAGGCGATTTAACGTTATAATATTCATGCATATGAAAGTTTGATGCATGCTTTAAATCCAACATGTAAAAAGCTTTTACCATGAGTGATCTGGCTCCAAATATTATGGAAAAATAAAAAGTTGATTATTCATACAAGTTATCATATGGTTAATGCATGCATCAATGTTATGTATTAACCAATACAAGTTTTAACCTCATGATAACAGAATACTAATTTCAACTTAGCCAAACAACATAATTTAAGTATATAATCCACCATCTTTTTCTTTCTATTACCTATGTGGGATCAAAAACAAACTTTTATCTAGAAAATATATACATGCAAGCTATTTGCCTTTTTTACAATGAAGGTTCTTTATTTACCTCCACTCATACTCAATCTACCTTTTTGTTTTGAAACTTGAAAATCTTTTGTTAATAAAAAAGGAACAAGGTTGCTCAACTTGGTATGTTGTGACGAGATAACTTTAGAGCTTTAAAGAGACCTAAATACCATTGCACCTAAAGAGCTATAGAAAATTAAAATGCGGACGAAATGGCTTAAAGATGTCAAAGAGTAATGGTGTTGTTGAAATATTTGATGAAAAAGAATAAGTCTCTTATGGGTTTGTGTCTTATCAGTGCTTGGGAGGAAATCTTGGACCATAGTTAGTATCAAAAGAGCCGAAGATCCATGAGTTGATCAATAGAAGAAGAACCAAAGTAAGGGTCATGCTTGAAATGAAGGATGTAGTTAATTTAAAAGTTTGATGCTTTAAGTCTAACAAATTAATAAAGCTTTGGAACCATGAGTGATTTAGCTCTCAATATTTTTCAAAAAACAAAAAAGTTAATTTTATGGATTTCTAATCGTTGTAAATCCAAGATCGACTGGGTTTCTTGGATGCGGAATCCTAATTTTCTTTCTTTGTAATTTGTTCTAGCTTCTTGCTAGCCTTTTTATAAATTTTGCCGTTTAAAAAAAAATCATAAAAGTTATAGTACACAAGATTACATGTACAGATTTAATAACCGAAACATGGAATCAATGTACAATTACATAATATTAATCTTAACTTGGTCAACCAACATAACTTTAATATATAAGCTACCATACTTTTCTTTCTAATTACCTATAAAGTAAAGTAACTCCCGATATCGTTTTTCACGAGTTATATGTTCTAATACCGTCTTCCACGGTGTATGAGGGAGTTTGAGCATAAACAATCTTACCCCTACCTAAGGTAGAAAGGCTGCTTCTTGTTCTACCTAAAGTAGAAAAGGACCTCCAACTTTTCTATCTATTACCTATGTGGGATCCAAAATAGTTTTTTATCAAGAAAATGTATCTAACAAATGTAAAAGTGTGGTTTTTTTTTTATAACAAGGGTTGTTTATTTACCTCCACTCATACTCGCTTAGCTACCTTCTTGTTTTTGAAACGTAAAAATGTTCGGTTAAAAGAGGGGAACAAGATAACTTTAGAGCCTTGTCTTGTCTAACAATTTTTTTTTTTTTTTTTTTTTAAACTAGCATTAACCCAATGTAAAAACTAGGGGGGTCTTTTTCTTTCTATTTACCCATCTTAGATTAAGAAAAAAAATCGTAATAGAAAAGTATCGGCACACATACGAGTTATCATGTAATGCTAGTTTTTGGTTTACTCTATCGAAACTTAACTACCTTCTTTTATGTAATAGATGAAAATCTTTTACAATAAGATAATTTGTAACGAGAAAACAACTTCCGCCTTACCATTTGGTTTCGAACGAAGACAGTATTGAACCTCTTAATATTTCTAGAATTTTTTTTGGTAAAAATTAAATGATGAATACCTAAAGTGGATGATATGACATATCAGTGACAAACAAGTTTCACAACAGAAACAAACTAAGATATTTTTCAATAAATAGATAAGGTAAGCTCAAAAACACTTACCGCAAATATATTGTATTATTGTATGGTGAGGATCCTTCACTAGGGACCGCAAATTTGTTGGTTACGCATCTAAACTCACGTATTCATGTTGTCATAAACTCGTAATTAGTTAATATAATTATTAATAAGTATTACAGTGCAAGTGTGTAACCCATTTAAGTTAAAAATATACTTGAATCATAAAATATAGTACTACTCATCATTTGTGAACCAATACAAAAAATCAAGTATAGATGGAATCATCACATCCTTGGGTATATTCATTTGTATACAATTAATAAGGGCCGTTTGGTTTAGGGGTTTTATACGTAGATTTGGGATTGGAACTCAAATATGATGTTTGGTACATCTTTGTGGGGCCCATGATTGGGTCTTAGACCCTCAACGTGTTTGACTAAACCAACACATTCGGTGGGTTTTTGATGAAAAAGTAAGGTTTTCTCGTATAATGTGTAACATTTATTTGCTAATGATATTATTGTATTTTATATCTTTTGTTATAAATTAATGGGCCACATTATTATTATATCATTTTTTTATATCAAATTTATATATTATTTTTTTAAAACGGTAATTTATGTATTTTATAAAATATTTTCTCTCTCCTACATTAAATCAAAATCTAAATCCTAATTCAAATTCAAATCCAAATCTAAATCCAAATCCTAAACCCACGTGTATACCAAACGGGCCCTAAGTATTACGGTGCATGTGTGTACCCCAACTTGAATCATAAAATATAGTATTACTCATCATTTATTAACCAATACAAAAAATCAAAAAGACATGATATCATCACATATGCATCAACAAATATGAAGTTTTTTAACCTTGAAATAATCGAACATTTATGATAACATATAGTAATTGCTAGGACATCATCAACCATCACAGGTAAATCATTTTCCAACTGCCTGTCATCACTTATATTACTGGTTGTTCCTGCTTCACCTAACTCATTAATCTGACCTAGTTGTACCATACCAAGTTGTGCATTATTCTCCTGAAAAGTGTTCTCTTCATTTGGTTCAATTGAATCATCAACTGCATTGCCTAAGTCACTAGTGTCACTCACTTGTAACAGAGTAACATCAACAACAGGATCCTCTTCCATGTTATCCTGAGTCAATTGAAACAGAGTTACATCCACATAAAGCTCTACAAACCTGTTATTGACATCAACTAGTGGTCTTCCTGCTTTGTCTAAGTGATTATCCTGAGTCAATTGAAACAGATTAACCTCAAAATTATCAGGTTCCTCAAACCTGTTATTGACATCAACTAGTGCTCTTCCAACTTTGTCTAAGTGCTTCCATTGAGTCACTCGGAACAGATTAACCTCAAGATTATCAGGCTCCTTTATAGCATTGTACTCATCAATAAGTACTAAAGCAGTCTAAGGTGGAAAATACTGGCTCAATGTTTGGCAAATTGCTAGATTCACCAATATCATTGACGTTCACATGCACTTGTGTAAGTTGGATAAAAGGATCTAGGGCATGTTCATTATCTAGATCATCTAACACCAATCGTCTACAACAAGATTGAATAGCCGCAGTAGCAACTTTTCTCCTATCTTTATCCATCTCCCAAAACACAATCTTAATTGATTGTGGGGACATTTCAGAAATTTCTAATCTAATCTTCCCTATTTCCACATAGACGTCTATCAGCTTATGCTCTATGACAACATCTGATACGCTTACGCAGCGCGTTCGGGGTCAAAGGAACTTCCTTTTCGTCGAACAAGTTTTTCAACACCCTAGGCAGTGAACCTAATCGTTGTAGTGTAGTATTAGGGTGAGCCACGGGTATTGATATCGTTCTCTAGGGGAATAGGAATGCTAGTAAGAAGTTACTACGCTAAGGTTGGGGCTGAGTAAGATTATTTTTCATCTTTTATATATTTTTTAGGAAATGGAAAGGTACGAATCTCGGGGTTTAGATTTGGGGGTTGGTATTTCTACCGATTACTCTACTTATCTATTCTAATTAACTAAGCTAGGGGTAGTCTATGTCTATTGTTGTGTGCTCGTATGATGATTAAAAATGTGTTTACTTAGATTTTATTACTCCCTAGTTATCTCCTATTGATGGTTGAATTGTCACGTCCTTATTCTTAATCGCGTTGTGTTTCTAAGGTCGTAGGGTATGCGTTTATCCCTAACTCTTTGAAGCTACCAAAGGTTAATGACTACAAAATCTCTAGGATTCATAAACTTAACACTAAGGTATTCTTTGGATGTTTAGCCTACAATAACTCTAGGTGATTATAAATTAAGGTTCAACAAAGATTAATCAAGCATTAATAGCACAACGAATGACCTATCGCAATACTATGTCAATCACAATTAAGATAAGAGACAAATAATCAATATTCAATAACTAGGTTTCATATTACCTAAGTAAACACACAAGTAAATTAGCCGGACATGGAGAACATGCAAGCATACACACAATCAATTGAGGACATAATTGAATCAATGAAGTAAAACACTTATATTGATATAAAATAGGGTATGGAACCCTAAAATACTGCACAAGACAGCCTTGGTTCGGTTTAGGTTTTTACTCCACAAAACTACCTCTCTAAAACAGAAAAATTCGGATTCTATATATAGTGTTAAAAACTGCGACGGCGTCACTCTTTAATTGCGACGTCGTCGGGTCGCCGTCATTAGGTTTTCGTCTTGGCCACGTTATCATTGTGACGGTGTCACCTTGTGCTCGTGACGCCGCCGCCTTCTCGCCTCGACGCCTCGGATCAAATCTAGGCCGTCGAGCTGCGACGCCTACTCTTGTAAAACCTCATGCCGTCACTTGTAAATAAGCAATTTGGCTACCGAGTCGTCATTAAACATGTTGCGACGGCGTCGCGATTAAATTGACGCCCGCCCCTTCGGGCCCAAAGACTTGAGTGTCTTGGTTCTTGACTTTGGCCATATTCTTCGTGTATTTGCGCCTTTTCGTCCGAATAAGTGTCTTTCCAGCAATTTGCCTTCAAGAGACCTAAAAAGTGAAAAGGAACGAAATTAAGTAGTAACGGATACAAAATTGATCAATTAAGGGCTTAAATGACCCCTCAAAATGGTACTCTTTAAATCCTTATTAAATATCCCTACATTTGGTATTTGCTTCTCCTCAAGCAAATGTGCTTTTAGCCAATTGATTTATAAGTTAGGGGTCATGAAGCATTAGTTTAGAACGATTCACAACACATATAAGCCCCGCAAAAGTCATAACAAGCACGGAAATTACATACTAGCACCTCACATGGGGTGTTTGGATACTCACATCTCTCGGGTGTATATGAAATATAACAAGTTGGAAATGGAAGATAAACACTCATTAACCGGTCCTAGTACATAGATTACCATAGGCTTGAGACTAGATCAAACCTCCATCGCTTTGGCGTAAGCACCTAGGAAATACTATCCAAGAGGTCTTTTAATGGGTTGTAACGTTAGGCTTACGGTAGGGAAACAAAGGGTTTGGTGGGATAGGTGATATGTGGAAATACACATATAATTTCTTTATCAAATCAGACCCAAAATAACCAAGAAAGAGCCGTTTATTGCTAATAATTGTTGTTTTCTTGAGTTTGTGCTTGTGCAGGTACGGATATGTCAAAACGCGCAAAAGATAATCAAATTTGACAAAAACCCGTGCACGAGAGATAAAGAGTACTAAAGCTGAGCCAGAAGGTCAGAATTGTGCATCCGTGAAGATTTTTATTCTCTGAGGATGATTTTTGAAAGATATGATCAAGTTTGAAGAATTGTCAGAATCAGTCCCTCAACTTTGAGCATTTGGCAGAATATACCATCAAGTTTTAGAAAATGGAAAATTTGGCCCTTGGTCTATTGAAGATTGACAAGTCTAGCCCTTGGATTACATTTTCAGATTTACATGTTTAGTCCCTGGAAATTTAGCTTTGGCATGTTTGGTCCTTATAATACTAAATGGATCCAAAGTTAATCCTGAATCCAAGTTCATATCCTTTTGGCCCAAATAATAAAACAAAGCCCAATCCCATGTCACTTATACCCGGTCCAGCCAAATTATCCAACCCATATTATCCCATGGACCCTGGTCAACTCCACTTAAACCCGGTCAACATAATCGAAAAATAATAAACAAATCCAAGGCGCCAAAAATACCCCCAAACTAAACCCAGCCAAGAACCCTAAATTACCCCCGTGGACAATTAAGCAAATTCACCCCAATTAAGGGCAAAACCGTACAATCACTGACACAACATGACATGTGCTCAGTGCCATGTCACCAATCCGTGTGTCACATTCCAAATACTGCTCTCTGATTGGAGGAAAGGGCGTGGCATGTGCAATCCAAAGGCTGAGATTGGTTGGATGATGTATGAGCATGATCCAAGGGTAGATAAGCAATCAGAGAAAGCACACATGCCATCTTCTGGATCCTTCCAAGGCCTTAGCTCGCCTATATAAGGCACCCTTATTTCACAGTTGATGTATGTAGAATTTGAGTAGAATTAGTAGCTTATTAATGTTTTATGTTTAAAATTTCACTTCTGTATTTCTAAATTTCAGTTCCATTGTAATCTCAAGTTTTATTAATTCAAGTAATTTCAGCTTTTGTTTTCAATCCATCTTAATTACTGTTCCATTGATAAGGTTTTAAAATGTACCTTTTTGAGGGGTCGTTTAAGCCCTTATTTGATCACTTTTGTATCCGTTATTGCTTAATATCGCTCCTTTTCACTTTTAGGTCTCTTGAAGGCAAACTGTCAGAATGGCACTTATTTGGACGAAAAGGCACGGATATATGAAGAAAATGGCCAAAGTCAAGAATCGAGACACTCAAGTCGCTAAATTACAAGGGACGGCCATCGCTTAATATGCGACGCCGTTGGAGGAATTTGTGACTACTCGAAGAGAAATTGCTAAGTTTTGAAGGACGGCGTCGGGCTTTAAAAGAGTAGGCCGTCGCAACTCGCACGGCCTAGATTCAATCCAGCACGGCGCCGAAGCTAAAGAGGACGGCGTCACAAGCATAAGGTGACGCCGTCGCAAGATTAACTTGCCAATACGAAACCCTAATGACGGCGACACGGCGGCGCACAAATCATAAGGTGACGCCGTCGCATGTAATCTTATATATAGAATCCGAATTTTCGCTTTTAGAGAGTAGTCTTTGGGTAAACTTTTGAGTAAAACCTAAACCGAACCAAGGTCGATTTTAGGGTTCTAAACCCTATCTTACACCAAGATAAGTTGTTTACTTCATTAATTTAATTATGTCTTCAATTATTTGTGTGTATGTTTGCATGTTCTCCATGTCCGCTAATTTACTTGTGTGTTTGCTTAGGAATATGAAACTTAATTATTGAATATTGATTGGTTGTTTCTTATCTTAGTTGATTAATGATCTAGTAATGCGATAGGTCATTCGTTGTGTACTTAATGCTTGATTAATCTTTGTGAACCTTAGGTTATAGCACTTTGAGTTGTTGTAAGCTAAACTATCCAAGGAGGCCTTAGAGTTAGAGTTTATCATCCCTTGTGGGTTTTGTAGACGAGACCCTTTGGTAACTTCAAAGAGTTAGGGAGAAACGCATACCCTACAACTTTAGACACACAACGCAATTAGGAATAAGGACGTGACAATTCAACCACCAATAGGAGATAATTAAGGAGTAGTAAAACCTAAGTAAACACATCTTTAAACTATCATACGAGCACACAATAATTAGACATAGACTACCACCACCTTAGTTTAGATAATTAGATAATAGTAGAGTAATCGGTAGAAATACCAACCCCCAAATCCAAACCCCGAGATTCGTACTTTTCCTTTTCTAAAAACATAAAAGATAAAAATAATCTTCCTCAACCCCAACCTTAGCGTAGTAACTTCTCACTAGCATTCCTATTCCCCAGAGAACGATATCAATTCCATGGCTTACCCTAATACTACACTACAACGATTAGGTTCATCGCCTAGGTGTTGAAAACTTGCTCGACGAAAAGGAAGTTCCTTTGACCCCGAACGCGCTGCGTGGCGTATCAAGTTTTTGGCGCCACGGGAATAGAATAGCTAGTTAGTAGTCCACCTCGCTTAGGTTTCTTTGCTTGATTCCTATCAAGTAAACTTTTTCTCATTTTAGCTTTCTTTTAGTCTATCCCCCTTCTTCGTGACCTTTGTTCGTAACCCCATCACTTTTCATCATGGAAGGTGAAAACCCCCCTCAAATCATTGTCCCGACAAGAGACCGTACTCTTGGTGAATACTTGAGACCTAGCCACCAAGGCTATAGGAACACCATTGAGCTTCCCGACTAAGCCCAAATTACGGCCCTGCGATCCGACACCATCCGGTTGGTGCAAAATGGATGTGCATTCCATGGACTTCGTTCCGAAGATCCTAATCAGCATCTTAAGGACTTCCTTAAAATTGTCGATTCTATTGACCTTGATGCTACTACTCGGGAGACCACGCGTCACGCCTCTTCCAATTCTCTCACGGGACCAAGCTAGTAATTGGCTTGAGCGACTTCCCACGGCTCCATCTCAAGTTGGGATGATCTCACTACTCGCTTCCTTGCTCAATTTTTCCCACCGGGAGAACCACAAAACTTAGGAATGACATCTTGATGTTCCAACAACGTCAAGGTGAATCTCTACTAAGCATGGACTCGATTCAAGGACTTACTCCATAAAGTCCTCATCACGGCATTGATCTTTGGCTCCAAGTCCAAATCTTTTATGATCATGTCAACTTCCCCACTAAGCGATCCATTGACCAAGCGGCCGGTGGAAAACTTAGTGATCTCACCGCGGAAGAATCATGGGGTATAATAGAGGACCTTGCTCTCTATGACAACGAAATTGAATTTGAGATTTAGGACAGTTCAGTGCTAAAAAGAGTGCTTGGGATTGTGATTTGATTAGAAAATTGGCACATCAGTTATTAAAAAGAGTGTTTGGTTCAGAAATTGAATTTGAGATTTAGGACAGTTCAGTGTTTAAGTTTAGTTGCTAGAGTCATTTGTAGGAATATTCAAGTTATTTCAATCATCATTTTTTGCATCTGCACTCTCAGAAAGTCAAAATCATTTGGATCCTGCTCTTATTTACATTTTAGTGAAAATCAGTTTACCAAATCTTGCATTTAGGTATAGGAATTAGTCAAAATAATCAAAGTTAGAAAATTCAAAGTTAGAAAATAATCAAATCTGTCTTAAAAAGTCAAAGTTAGAAAATTCAGTTTTTGCAAAACTTTGTAGATTTTTCACACACTCAATTCTGGTTCAAATTTATTGAAAATTTGGGATAACAAAATTCAGTTGGTCAGGTTTAGTAATCTCATTTTTATGGAATTTTATCTAGCTTCTATAAGCTCTAAATCAGCTCGTTCTTAGAGCTGAATTGCCCTGTTCACACCCAGCATAACTGAGTGTGAATCAGGCTCACTTGCAGGTCTTGCATTGGATTCAATTTAAATCATTAGGCCCTGAAATTTGGTCCAGATGATCTTTGGTTGGTTGACTAGATAGTCCTACTTCTGTTTTTCACTATAGCTTATTAGATAAGCTTGTGGTTAAGCTTAAATAGAAGGGGTTAGGGCTGTTTGGTTTAAGTAGTAATTAGTATAGATCCTTAGTAGTTTGCTTATTAGAGGTTAAGATTAGTTGCAATTAGGTGTTTTAAGGTAGCTGTAGCTTAATCTAGCTTCTGTGCTCAATTGGTGCCTTCTAGAGCTTGTTAGCTTATTTTATAGTGCTTATTCATAAACAGTTTACACTACAGTTTCATTTTCTCACACATAATCATAGTTTTTTATATTTTTTATAGATTTAGAATATTATTTTAGACTTTTCCTGAATTTTTCATCACTGTTTACTATTTTTCCCTATTTAAATATGTTTTTAGGACTTTTTAAATAGCTTTTAATACAAATAAATCAGAAAAGCTTCAAAAAAATAAGTTTTCAATTTTCATAGATTAAGATAAATATAAAAAGCAAAAAAATAATTTTTCCAGTTTTTTTCTAGCTTAATTTGTAATTTTTAGCCATTTAATTAGTTTTAAACAGTTTTTAATTCATAGAAAATAGAAAAATAATCAGAAAATTTCAAAATTAGTTTTGAAAAGTCTTTTGAGTTATTTTATATTTTTGAAAATAATTTCATATTTTTCCCCTTTATTTTCATAATTTTTAGTATTTTAAATTAGTTTTAAAAGTTAAAAATTAGATTTTAATTCAAATAAATAAAATAAAAATCATAAAATTTGTTTTAAATCATAATTAATTTTCAAATTGCATTTTTAGAGTAAAAGTAATTTTAGATCATTTGTAGGACTTAGTTTAGACGTAGTTGCATTTAATTCGCGTTTCGTTAATTTCGTTTTAGAATAATTCGCGTATTTAGGATTCCCCGTAGTTTAATTTCCCTTTTATGCTTTCCCATTTCCCGTAGTTTAGATAAAATCAAAATCATCAATCCAAAATATCGAGCATACTAATAACAAACCAATAACGACGTTGCCCATTCACACCTCGTTGGGAAACGACTCGGATTTCCTAATCCGTATCACTATCACTCACGGGATTTGATTCATTATCCTTTTTCCTAAAGGGATTTTAAATCATTCCTTGTGGATTATTTTTGATATCGATATTGTGGTTTTATCCATACACACATACCCCTAAACCTACACGAATCAATAGGCGATTTAGTGGTGGCAAGTCAAAAATATTTATGTTACAAGCATGCGAAGAATGGTGTTGCTAAGCAAGGACTCGACACTCTAAACTCTAGATAACTGAAACAAACAAACATAAATTTAAAGATAGATGTAGGATGGTAGCCCGTATTTTTTTTTCATACACTTTTACTCTACCATCCTCTACGTTAACATCAAAATAGTAGGGATTTATAGGCACATCCCTACACTTGAGTTTTTATTACTCTAACACTAATTTGACCCAAATTGAAAAGATCAAAACACTTGGAGTACATTATTACGCAAATAAAGGGAATTTGAATTTAACGTTCCCTTCCCGTCATTTCATAAAATTTAACTTTTCCCATGAGTCCCAATCTTCCCAAAACTGTGTACAAATGATATGACTCGACTTAGCAACTTATGTAAGCAACTAGATAATTGAACTAAGGGTTTAGTGTGATAACAATAATGCACTAAAAGTGAGTGCATACAAGGTAGGCTAAGGCGATTTGGGTGTACATTTGGGGTGGATTGTAAACAATGCTTTCGTTGATATTTCGGAAACCAAACATCACAAGAACCGCGTGAAGGATAGGCTCGAGGGTTAACTAGGGTATCGTGTACTAAAGATGAGTACAACGCAAGGGTGTGGGGGAATTACTCAACCGATGTGGAAGAAGTAATTATATTACAGGTATCAAACAAGGGTTATCCTAATGCCTCTTATCATTTAGTTATTCCTAACTACATAAGTGTAGTCTTACTAGCGATCTCGGAATGCATCACAAAACAAGTTCTAGAATCTATTATACTACCGGTTCACACTCTAAGCATCAAAGATGAATGCTTTATTTCCTACAAATCTAAGGGCGATCCTCACATTTTGGGTGAAATTTAAGTGGTAGAGGGTTTTTGTGCTAGTCATATAACTTCCTATCCATGAGACGCTTTATTAAGACTAATGGCCTACTCCTATATGTCATGAAAAATTTTAAATTTGGTGCCAAAATTACCCTAACCGATATTTCTCATGGTTTATTACACAAATGAAATTGGACAAGTCAAATAGTCAAGTATAAGCATAGTTTCAAAGTTCCCATTTTATTTTCCCTCCCTACACTTAAACTGAACATTGTCCCCAATGTTCCCCGAAAGTATCAAAGTTATGATAATGGAAGGTAATTAAAAACGAAAGAAACTAGTACTTCCATGATTAGCTCGGTAGGATCCGTGTGAAGTGGTGGTTACATCTTTCTTCAAGAAGAATGTTTGCGTGAAAAGCTCCTTCTCATCTTATGTATTTTCTTCTTGATAAATTAAACCTGCACACTTAAAGAAAACAAACAAAACCTTCGCGTAAAATTGGCGGTAACAATATATATATGACTCTACTAAACTAAGATATAATGCTTGTTGAATGGATGTTTACAGATTTTCTGAAAAATTAAGACCTGGAAAAATACAAAAATTTATAAGTAGCTCAGAAAACGAGAAAAAGTAGTAAGCTATTTCTGCTCCTCCTGACGCCGTCCGGTTGCGATCCTGACGCCGTCAGGTTATCCTGACAGAAACTGGTCTGCGATTTTATGGAAATTTTTTATCTTTAGAATCTGGAAAAATTTCTGCAAAAACATCCATTATGACTCGATACAAGCATTTTACTCGAACAAACACACATGTATATCTTTTAAATAATTGTAATTCTCATGTTCACGTTTCTTTTCAAAACGTGTGTAATCCTCCCTACACTTATCTCTTATGTAAAATACCTTTCTATGTAATTAAGACGAGGTTAAAGACAAAATAAAGCATTTTTACAAATTTAAACATGAGAATAAACAATCAATAAAAGATACACGACACAAACAAGCAAACAATTAAGCATGGGTTGCCTCCCATGAAGCGCTTTTCTTTATTTATGAGTTTTGTAGCTAGACTCGAAGTCGTGCCCCTACGTGACTTCATTACCGTCACCTTCTACCTCATGACGGTCTCTATTGGGGGATTCCATGTTGTAAAAGTGCCCTATGATGCACCTTTCTAAGAGGTCGTCCTCTCCCCACTCGGTTCTATATTCCGGTCATAAGTTCAAGCAATCCTTATAGAACCCGAAAATCTTATTCATAACATAATCTACTCCCTTCTCCTTATCCTCCTCATTCCTATAGTAGACCGATATTTTAAGTTCCTTTTTATCATTGGAGAGTGATGAAAACTTCTCAATCTTAAACCGCATTTGGTAAGCTACATCATCGGTCTCATCCTTGAATCTCACTATTCCTAACGATGGATTATAAGTCATCCCGGTGTTTTCTATGAAATGCTTTCCTAGAATAACGTGGGACAAGCTAGGATCTATGGTCGTACTAATATCATTCACCACTATGAAATCCATAGGAAACGTGAAACTACCTACATAAATGGGCAATCCCCTAACTCTACCAAGAAAATTGAAACTAATCCTTGGATTATCGGGATCTTGCCTAGTTGGGATAGGCTTCTTCATTACCCAATTATAGTAGGTGCTAGTCATGATATTTATCGGGGACTTGCTATCAATGTAGGCCTTTGCCACGAAAAGGTGTCCTATGCAACATGGTATGTTAAGATTCCAAGGGTTCCCAAACTTGATTCTAGGGCTTCTCCTAACATACATGTGACGGAGGTCACGTACTAAGTGTGGGTGGCAAGAGAGTTCTTCTTCCGTAGGAAACTTATTGAAATAGTCATTGCCTACTTCATCTACTTCCTCAGTTGTGTTCATTCTTAGGTGTTTCACTAACCTCAAGTACCGGTTCATGGTTCACTTCGTCATTTGTTCTATTAGGTTTCACTAAGGTGATGGTATTGACGAAATGAACGTGCTTAGCTAACTTACTTGGGTACTTAATCTCTACACCGGAAGCTTCGGGAGTTGAGATAGCATTAACCTTCCTATCACTATTGGTCATGGCTTTCAAAAGGTTATCTATCTTCCTATCCATCTCGGCTTGTTGTTGGTTAAAACGGTCCGAGAGCTTAGTTATTTGAGCTTCTTGGGATGTGACTAGGTGTTGCAACATCCTTTCTATGTTTCGTTGGTTAGGGCCGTGAGATGGGGGCCGTGAGAAATCATCGGGCTTGCCCTTCCATGCTTCTCGGGCGTCATTAAAAGTCCTAGGTCCGGGTGTTGTAGGGAATCTTCCTCCCGCTCCATTGGTACGCAAGGATGCGTAGTCAACGGAAGCTTGTTCCGGGAGTCTTGTGCAAGTGCGAGTGTTATGAGGACCACTACATGGTTCACACAAGGAAGAAACTTTGTTCACTTGGCGTGAAGACTTAGGATTCTCGTAGGAGCTCATTAGGAATTTAACTTGATCTTTAAGCTCGAGCATCCTACGGTCGGAAGATTGTGAGTCAATGGGAGGCAAGGAGACTGCCTTTACGGTCTTGGGCAACTCACGGGGGTCATTCCAAATTTCGTTGTCATAGAGAGCAAGGTCCTCTATTATACCCCAAGATTCTTCCGCGGTGAGATCACTAAGTTTTCCACCGGCCGCTTGGTCAATGGATCGCTTAGTGGGAAAGTTGACATGATCATAGAAGAGTTGGACTTAAAGCCAAAGATCAATGCCGTGATGAGGGACTCTATGGAGTAAGTCCTTGAATCGAGTCCATGCTTCGTAGAGAGATTCACCTTGACGTTGTTGGAACATCAAGATTTCATTCCTAAGCTTAGTAGTTCTCCCCGGTGGGAAAAATTGCGCAAGGAAACGAGAGGTGAGATCATCTCAACTTGAGATGGAGCCGGCGGGAAGTCGCTCAAGCCAATTACTAGCTTGGTCCCGTAGAGAGAATTGGAAAAGACGCAGACGCGTGGTTTCCCGAGTAGTAGCATCGAGGTCGATGGAATCGACAATTTTAAGGAAATCCTTAAGATGCTGATTAGGATCTTCGGAATGAAGTCCATGGAATGCACATCCGTTTTGCACCAACCGGATGGTGTCGGATCGCAGGTCCGTAGTTTGGGCTTGGTTGGGAAGCTCAATGGTGTTTCTATAGCCTAGGTGGCTTGATCTGGAGTATTCACCAAGAGTACGGCCTCTTGGCGGGTCATTTGGTGGTGGGTTGATGAGTGGTGGTTGGTTATCACCTTCCATGATGAAAGTGATGGGGTTTACGAATAAAGGTCACGAAGAAGGGGGATAGACTACAAGGAAGCTAAAAATGAGAAAAAAAAAAATCTTACTTGATAGGAATCAAGCAAGGAAACCTAAACGAGGTAGACTCCTAACTAGCTATTCTATTCCCCGGCACCGGCGCCAAAAACTTGATATGCTTACGCATCGCGTTCGGGTCAAAGGAACTTCCTTTTGTCGAGCAAGTTTTTCAACACCCTAGGCAAAGGAACCTAATCGTTGTAGTGTAGTATTAGGGTGAGCCACGGTATTGATATCGTTCTATAGGAGAATAGGAATGCTAGTAAGAAGTTACTACGCTAAGGTCGGGGTTGAGGAAGATTATTTTTATCTTTTTATATTTTTAGGAAATGGAAAGGTACGAATCTCGGGTTTGGATTTGGGGTTGGTATTTCTACCGATTACTCTACTTATCTATTCTAATTAACTAAGCTAGGGGTAGTCTATGCCTATTGTTGTGTGCTCGTATGATGATTAAAAATGTGTTTACTTAGATTTTATTACTCCCTAGTTATCTCCTATTGATGGTTGAATTGTCACGTCCTTATTCTTAATCGCATTGTGTTTCTAAGGTCGTAGGGTATGCGTTTATCCCTAACTCTTTGAAGCTACCAAAGGTTAATGACTACAAAATCTCTAGGATTCATAAACTTAACACTAAGGTATTCTTTGGATGTTTAGCCTACAATAACTCTAGGTGATTATAAACTAAGGTTCAACAAAGATTAATCAAGCATTAATAGCACAACGAATGACCTATCGCAATACTAGGTCAATCACAATTAAGATAAGAGACTACTAATCAATATTCAATAACTAGGTTTCATATTACCTAAGCAAACACACAAGTAAATTAGCCGGACATGGAAAACATGCAAGCATACACACAATCAATTGAAGACATAATTGAATCAATGAAGTAAAACACTTATCTGTTCTAATTTATGTGGATCGCGTTTATCATTTGTTGGTCGTGATTTTTGTCCGAATTTACTAAATAGGTCGTGATTTTATTGGGTCGTGTTTTACTAGGTCGGGATTTACTTTGTTAAATAAAATTTTGGTCGCGTTTTATTATAGGTCGCGTTTTACTTTTGCTAAATGAGTCGCGTTTTTAAAAAATTATGTCGCGTTGAATGTCGCGAAAGACACATGTGTAGGGTGAATTTTTTTCCACAAATGAATCTAACGGATGAGGTTCAAAAATTCATTTTGGTAAAACATTTATGCACGTTTTATTTCGTAAATGGGTAGTGGATATGGTCCGTTTAAAAAAAAATCTCATATAAATTTCCTAAGAAATAGAGACTACATTGACTGCAACAAAAACGTGAATGATGGTTTTCGAAGCAATATTAAAGTTTAAAGAACATACATATATCATAGGTTCAAACAAGTATTTTTGAACCTATGATATATGTATTGTTTTACAAAGGAGACGGAGTATCGTAATACATTCATATATTTTTCATCAAGTATTATATAACACAAACAAAAATAATTATAGTCAAAGTTGAAGAAGAAAGACTAAAAAAGTCAATAGTGAACAATAATTTTGGGACGGATTTTTAACTAAATAAAACTACATTTCTACGACAAATTATGTCTTTGGAAGATATATGTGTTCTACGACAAATTATATTGTCTTAACTTAAATTTGCACAAATTTTACATGTTGTGATCTAACATTCAAAATATTCATGTAAAACTCATACGCTTTAATCTTACCACGTACAAAATGTAGATATACAAGTTGGATGCTTAAATCCAACAAATAAGAAGCTTTTTAACCTTAAATAGTCTAACATTTAAGATAACATGTAATTAGTGCTTTGAGAATCATGAACAAAACCTTTTGCAAAATTCACAAAAAATTGGTGATTTAGACAAGTTACCGAAGGACATCATCCGCTGATAACATAATATTAATGTCAACTTTCCACCCGAACATGACTTTAGTATATATCCTACCAACTTCTTCTTTTCACTACCGATGTGGGATAAAAACAATACTTTACAAGAAAAATGTATCAACACATGTAAGCTATCCTATTTATCATTCTTAACAAAGGTCCTTTATTTATGTCTACTATAATTCAAGCTTAACTAATAACTACCTTTTTATTATAAAACTACATAATCAATATTCTAGGCGATGATTTTTAACTAAATAAAACTACACTTCTTTCCAACTTTATTTTGACACAAACCTGATGAGACACAGCTTTCATATATATGTTATAGTATTTAGAGAAACGTGTTATCTTAGATAGTTCAATGACACGATGTGGGTTGGTTTGTTTTGCACATAGACTCAAACCTTATTTATATCTAGAAGAAAATAAATAAATGTTGATTTTGATGAAGGCCTACGTTTTTTTGTATGCATGATTTGTATTTAGTCCATTGTTTTATTTGTCAGTTAAAATTATTTTGTTAGAGTTTAAATTGACACATGTGTGCTATAATCTCCAAATCCGGTCATAACCAAAGTATAATCAGTTGTATATGTTTATGAATTGGACATGTTATCATCACCTAGAATATTGATTATGCGAAAACCAAAAAATATAGCCCCAATCTAAGAGTTCCTTTTGTGCTAAATTTTTCTATTTATGAATTGGACATGTTATCAATAAAATGAAACCCAAATTGACCCATTTCCATATTACGGGTTAAAAATCACTTACAGTGTATGTTCAATTATACACCTACACCTACACATGCACAAAAATAAATACCTTACGCATTAACATAATCAAAGAACAAATAAATCGTAATATGAAAACATACCATGCAGTATTGGTAGAAATCTTTACATTGCCGGTAAAGATCAAATGATCGTAACCCAATAACTACAAACAAAGGAAGCAAAGAAATTAAAGGCATATGACATCTTCACATTCTTAGTTATAATCAGTTGTATACGTTTGATACTCGGACGATATATTTGCTCTAAAACTACTAATTGTTTTTGTGAAATTTCTAAATTTTTGTAACCTCTATGTGATTATATATGTTGATGAAAAATAGAGGTTTGAAACAATTAATGTGAAGAGGCGATGTTGACTTTAAAGTCGTACAAATTTTAGCCACTAGATGACTTCAGGTTTCAAATATTCATCCAAAAGTCACATATATGCTTTAAATCTCACCATGTTAACAGATATACATATAAAAGTTGGATGTTTTAAATTCAACAAATAAAAGGCTTTTCAATCATGAAGTGATTTCATGATTAAAGTAACATAAAATGAATTCTTTGAATATCATGAAGAAAACATTTTGCCAAAAACTAAAAAAGTAAATGAATTATATATACAAGTTATCCCACAAGCAACAAAGGATAGATTTATTCCCCTATACATATGTCACCTGTAAGATAACATAATATTAATCCAAACTCGATCAACTAACATATCTTTAGTATATAAGCTATCAACGTTTTCCTTTTGTTATCTATGTGGGATCAAAAACAATATTTTATCTAGAAATCATATAAATACATGTAGCTATTTGCCTTTTTACAACGAGTGTTCCTTATTTACTTCTACTTATATTCAAGCTTAGCTAGCAATTTGTTTTTAAACTTGAAAAATCCTTAGTTAAAAAAGAGGGGCACAAGGTTGATCAACTTGGGATGTAGTGACAAGATAACTTTAGAGATTTAGAAGACCAGGACCTAAATACCATTACACTTAACGATCTTTAGAAAACTGAAATCCCAATGAAATGGCTTCAAGACGGCAGGGATGGTGTTTAAGGAAAATATGGTCGTGCATGTTTAAGCCTTGTGAAGGTAGTACGTTTGCTTATATTCCTGAGATTGCGACGCTCAAGTCTTCGGGCCTCAGATACTTGATGAAAAAGAATAAGTCTTCTGATGATGATGTTATCCGTGTATTTACCACCTCGTGGTTGATGCTCAATAAGGTTATGAAGTATTGTTTAAAACATGTTTGCAACCCTGACAAGGATCTTAAGTCACTTTTTTGTTTCAGACGACTCTCTAGCTATCAGTCGATAGCCTGGTGGGCCACGTCCTAAAAACTTATTATTCCGTGACCGAAGGCAAAAACAAACAAGAGATTTCCGAACTAGTAAGAGATTTCCAAGATATTCAACAGGGACATCAACTCTTACACTCCTGATTTCAAGGTTTACCCGGCTTTTTATCATAAAAACATGTAGGTTTTAACTGTTTATATCGCAGTAGTGTTAACAACTATCAACCGGTATGATGTTCGTTACATATGGGTGTCTTTTGTAGGTCTTCACTTTGTCACTTGATCGAACCCTACTCTTGATGGTTTTATTGCATTGTCTTTCATTCGTGACTTTGAATATATATATGATTAGACCATTTTATGGCAATGTTCTCTCTGCTAACAGTCTATTTCATTGCATTGGATGCACAGTCGAACAAATCGCCACTTCGGATATATACATCATCACTATTAGTTTGAAAAAGGACGCGATCTTGGTAGTGGCATTGACCTGAATCTTGATGATTACACTTCTTGAAGATAAAATATTTTCTAGTCTTTTTCCAATAGAGGCTCGGAATCCACCTTCCTTGAGTTCCTTCTTTGATGCTGAAACAAAATGATCATGTTCATTTTTTCGGGTGAATTGTGTGAATAAGAGCACCAAGTTCATCCTTTGCTCGATCCGTGTGTTCACATCAATATCATCTCCCCTCCCATGTGTTACTTTTCGATAGCGTGGTGAATGTTCTTTTTAATAATATAAGCAAACTATTGTTCCTCCTATTTTGGAGGATGTCATGGCCGTTTAAGAGTGTTGTGGGTAAAATGTTGCATGCGGCTTCTGCTTACTACATTTGGATGGAACTAAATAATAGGGTGCTTAAAAACACTAGAAGATCGCCTGAGGAGATTAGAGACATGATCATGACTATGATTCGGCTTAAGGTCGTCACTTTCGAGGTCAAAAACTCCTCGAGGGTTAAACATTTCCTTTTGTTGTGGAAAATTCCTTCAAATTTTAGGTTGTATAGATGTTAGTTTTGTTTTCTTATGATGTAATGTTGCATTTCATCTAAGGTTCGTTTTTGTGTTGCGTGTCACAAACGAGTTAGTGGTTGTTCAAGCATTGTGCTTGAGGTTAATGTGGTACTCTGCCACATTTTATTGTACTTAAACATTATTTTGTGATTAGTATACTTTTTAATAACTAGATGAGGTACACTAAAAAAACACTTAAAATATATTGCATTATTGTATAGTGAGAATCCTTCAGTAGGGACCGCAAAATGTGCTGCTTACACAGTTAAACTCACGTATTCATCTTGTCATAAACTCGTAATTAGTTAATATAATTATTAATAAGTATAATGGTTTAAGTGTGTAACCCATTTAAGTTTAAAATATACTTCAATCATAGAATTTAGTACTCATCACTTGTTAACCAATACAAATAATCAAATAGAGATGTGCATCCTTAGCTATAATCACTTGTATACATTTTATCCTTGGAAGATACATCTGTTCTACGACAAATTAAATGTAGACGAAGAATAGAGGTTTCAACAAATAAGAAGCTTTTTAACTTTGAAATAATCTAACATTTATGATAATCTATAATAAGTGCTTCAAAAATTATGAAGAGAAGCTTTTGCTACTAAGTTACTTAATGGGTATGATGCTGTTTTTCAAATTGTTGTATGTGTTTACGCCAGTAGTTGTTTGTATAGGTTATCGACCACCAACATACTTTCTACTATAAATGAAAAACATAGCAAGTTTTAGGGGTGAGCATGGCACGGGGTAAGGCAGCTTTATGCTAAAACTATAAACTGAACCGTAATTTCCAGTTTAATATTAGATTACGCTTTAGAGAATATAAGCCCCAATTTAAGAGTTCCTTTTTTACTAATATCGCATTGTCACTTCTTGACATTGATTAAACCGGTTATTTCTTATTACCATCGATTAAAAACTCGACACCACTTGAAATAATTGGTCATTAGCACGGCTTCTTCACAATCACCTAGCTAAAGTTTGTGGTGTGTTTCATCGAGAGATCATATATGACTTGATCAATGATCAAAAATTAACATTCGAGAACCAAGCGAAAGAGACACGGCCTTTTTGTTCGATAGTCTTGTCTAGTTATTTTAGCTAGCATAAACTAACGTAAAAACTAAGGGAATTTTTTCATTTTTTTTTCTATTTACCCATTTGGGATTAAAAAAAACTGTAATAGAAAGTATCGGCACCACATACGAGTTATCATTTAATGCTAGTTTTTGGTTACTCCATTGAAACTTAACTACCTTGTTTTATTTGAAAGCTGAAATCTTTTTTCAGATAATTTGTAATGAAAAAACCACTTATGCCTTACGATTTGATTTCAGTACAAAAATAGTATTGAACCTCTCAATATTACTAACCACAAAAACTGATTGTAAAAGTTAAATGCTTTTTAGCCACAAAAAGCAAAAGTTTTTATTTAACTATAAAGTGTTGTAACGTCTAACCTTAAAAGTGTAATAGTTATTTCTTTGAATATCATAAATAAAATTGTTTTCGCACAACTACAAAAAGTTAACGAAGATAAAACTTTTCGAGAGAACCATAAGCAGTTAACGATGAAAAAAAAACACTTTTTTTCAAAACCAAAAGTTAATGAGTCATACAAGTTATTGTCCACACTAAACCTTGTAGACAAATGATTTATTTGCCAACAGGAGTAGGAAAGACAACAACACAATAGTAACATCAACTTACAAAAATAGTATTGAACCTCTCAATATTACTAACCACAAAAACTGATTGTAAAAGTTAAATGCTTTTTAGCCACAAAAAGCAAAAGTTTTTATTTAACTATAAAGTGTTGTAACGTCTAACCTTAAAAGTGTAATAGTTATTTCTTTGAATATCATAAATAAAATTGTTTTCAGACAACTACAAAAAAGTTAACGAAGATAAAAACTTTTCAGAGAACCATAAACAGTTAACGATGAAAAAAAAAACTTTTTTTCAAAAACCAAAAAGTTAATGAGTCATACAAGTTATTGTCCACACTAAACCTTGTAGACAAATGATTTATTTGCCAACAGGAGTAGGAAAGACAACAACACAATAGTAACATCAACTTACAAAAATAGTATTGAACCTCTCAATATTACTAACCACAAAACTGATTGTAAAGTTAAATGCTTTTAGCCACAAAAGCAAAAGTTTTATTTAACTATAAAGTGTTGTAACGTCTAACCTTAAAAGTGTAATAGTTATTTCTTTGAATATCATAAATAAAATTGTTTTCAGACAACTACAAAAAAGTTAACGAAGATAAAAACTTTTCAGAGAACCATAAACAGTTAACGATGAAAAAAAAAAACTTTTTTTCAAAAACCAAAAAGTTAATGAGTCATACAAGTTATTGTCCACACTAAACCTTGTAGACAAATGATTTATTTGCCAACAGGAGTAGGAAAGACAACAACACAATAGTACCATCAACTTACAAAAATAGTATTGAACCTCTCAATATTACTAACCACAAAAACTGATTGTAAAAGTTAAATGCTTTTTAGCCACAAAAAGCAAAAGTTTTTATTTAACTATAAAGTGTTGTAACGTCTAACCTTAAAAGTGTAATAGTTATTTCTTTGAATATCATAAATAAAATTGTTTTCAGACAACTACAAAAAAGTTAACGAAGATAAAAACTTTTCAGAGAACCATAAACAGTTAACGATGAAAAAAAAAAACTTTTTTCAAAACCAAAAAGTTAATGAGTCATACAAGTTATTGTCCACACTAAACCTTGTAGACAAATGATTTACTCCGTATTTGCCAACAGGAGTAGGAAAGACAACAACACAATAGTAACATCAACTTACGAGTCCAACTTAACTTTAGTATATAAGCTATCAAGTTTTTCTTCTATTACCTATGTGGGAGTAAAAAAACAATCCTCTTTTAAGATATTGTATCTTATAAGCTATCTGATAGTGCTTGATTTACCCATACTCAAACTCAAGCCTTTTTTTTTTTGTTTTTTTGGAACGGCAGATTTAATAAGACAACTACGGCTTTGTGTTTGATTCAAACCATCTTTCAACATCTTAGAATGTAGTAGGTTCTATTGTTACAATTTTTCAAATTTTAATTTGACACAAACATGATGAGACACAACTTTCATATATTTGCTAGCATGTCAAAAATGCATTTTGAAATGACATTGAGATGGGGTTGGTTTGTTTTGCACATAGACTCAAAGATAATTTATATCTAGAATTTTCGAACTATGATGTAACATGCATTCTATGTACTAATATGCCAAGTGAGAAGCAAGAACTTGTTCTATGCTTATTATAATAAATCTCTACAAACTACTAGAACTCGGATATAAACATCTTTTTTAACAGCGGTTATAAACATGCTGGTTCATATAATCATATGTTCGGTACCAAAGACAAAGTTGCTTTGTATTTTTTTTTCCTTTCTAAAAAGCACAAATAAGATCGTCCCATCGGACACAAAGTTAAGTTCATCACTTAAGTTAAAGTTACTTTACGATGATGTATCGTTATTTCTATTAATAAATGTAGTTAACGCTACAGTATTATTTGTTGCACATAAATCTTGATGGGAGGATTAATAATATACATATGTTTTCCTTCAAATCATAGAACAATAAATTGTTTGTGGCACGTCATTTTTTACATAAAATCTGGACAAATCATGTTAGCTACTATGCCAATTGAGTATTGTATATGTGAAGAGGTTTTGTTAACTTAAAATAGCACAAGTTTTAGCTGGGAGGTGTCTAACGCTCAAAATATTCATGTAAAGTCGGATAATTTAGATCTCATTACGATCAATATATGCATATGAAAGTTTGATGCTTTAAATCCAACAAATAAAAAGGCTTTTTAACCATGAGTGATCTAGCTTTAAACATAATAAAAAAAATAAAAAGTTAATTAATCATACAAGTTAAGGTGCTCACCAACATGGCGAGATTTTTAATCTCACCACATATCATCAACACATTAACATAATACTAATCTTAACATGAAGAAACAACATAACTTTAGTATATAGCCTACCATCATTTTCTTTCTATTACCTATGTGGGATAAAAAACAATTGCTTATCAATAAAGTGTCTCCCTTTTTTGTAACAAGGGTCGTTTATTTACCTCCACTCATACTCAAGCTTAGCTACTTTATTGTTTTTGAAACTTGAGAATCTTTTATTAAAAGAGGGGAAAAAGGTTGCTTAACTTCATATTTATATCACTATTGTTTACAATGATATATTGCGTGAAGTATATACCACTATACTAAATTATAATTTTGCACCTCAATTTCTTCTAACCTTAAATATTCAAAACATATGTTGCCAAGATTACGAGACATGTTTTTCTGATACTTAGTGTAAATGCTACTTGTTTTGCCTCATTGATTCTTTAAAACTGGTTAGAGTGAAACATGCTCTCGTGAATCTTGTACACTTTTAGAATTGGCTCATCGGGCATCGGTGTCAGATCATAAGCAATTGCAAAACATTTTTCACCTTTCATTACCGCTAGGCCATATCTGCAATAATCCCAAATCTGTGATAACAAAACATATTAAAGATATAATGAATGTCGATTTTAATGATCCGTTTAACAAGTCTAACCCTTAAACGTATTATAGATAATGATCACTTTACTTAAAACAATGAATGAGAACTTAAATTCATGGAACTAAAAAAGTGAACATTTTTTTTAAGACAAGGTAATGTGGACGATTATGAGGCATATATTAGGTTTTACAACATAAGCTAATCTAGTCCCAAAAAAAAAAAATTAATTCAACCAAATAAATATGAATGATAATCTAACTTAAGCATTTAGAGGGGACGGAGTGGAGTCGGGTAAGGGGGGCGGGTTCATGAAACCGAACGGCTACACCGTGCCGTGTAGGTCGGGTAAGGGGGGCGGGTTGATTTTGCGAGTTCAGAAACCGAAGGTGAACGTTGGAAAAGATGGAGCGTTTGGAGACTTTGGGGAGTAGCCAACGGCTACTTTGCCATTTAATATCTTTTGTCTTCTTTTTTGTTTGTTTTTTGCAGGTGGGAGGAAAAATGTGATGTGTGTTTGCAGATGGAGCTAGAGGAAAAAGAAACAAACATTTGTTGGGCTCGTGAATTTTTGGACTGGACATAAAACAAACATTTTGGGTGCTACATTTATACCGAAATCTAAATATAATTGGTTTTAAGTTTCTTTTAGTACACAACAAAGAGCTAAAATTGTTTTATTTACAAAAGTGTAAAAGAAAAGTAAAAAATTATGCACAATGGCACCGAAATTATGTATTTAAAAAAAAAAAAAAAAAAAATGAATGAATTGGTACTAGGGTACCACTCCCACTAGTTAGGGTAGTGTTAGGGTAGTATTGGGGTAGTTTTGAGTTGGAAGGTTTTTATTGGATAGAGGTGATGTGGCACCCTTAGGGTATTAGGGTAAGAAACTTCCACTCCCTCCACCCTTAGTGAATTATTCTCGTAGTTAAGAAAAAGATAGAATTACGCGTTTATTTTGTAGCAGCCTAAGCTATAAATACAAAAAAAAATCTTCACATCCCTAGCTATAATGATTTATATATACTTTTTATACTTGGACGATTTATTTGGTTTACAACAAATTATTATGCTTTTAAAACTTCTTAATTCTTGTAACTTCTACGTAACTAAACAGGCAGATGATGAAAAAATATAAGGTTTCAAACAATTAATGTGAAGAGGCGATGTTAACTTAAAATAGCACCAAATTTTAATTAATAGGTGATCTAACACTTAAAATATTCATGCAAAGTAGGATACTTTAAATCTTATTTCGATCAATACATAAAAGTTTGATGCTTTAAGTCTAACTAATAAAAATCTTTTTAAACATGAGTGATATAGCTTTGAATATCATATTAAAGAGTTATCAAGCTTTGAATATCATGAAAAACACAAAAAGTTGATTAATCTTATACAAGTTATCGTCTGCGATATTACAGGCCCAAATTTAATAATCAGGACATAGAAAATACCACAACAATAAGATAATACTAAACTCAACTTACCCAATCAACGTAACTTTAGTATATAACTTGCCATCATTTTGTTTTTATTACCTATGTGAGATAAAAAATAATTATTTAATCAACAAACTATATCTTAACACATGTAAGGTGTCTGCATTTTTTATAACAATGATTGTTTATTTACCTCCACTTATACTCATGCTTAGCTACGTTTTTGTTTTTGAAATCGAGAATCTAGTTCAAGATATCAAGTTAGCGACACCCAAAAATCCGAATTAAAAGAAATCAAAGACAAATGAAATCTTCACATCCTTAGTTATAATCAGTTGTATACATTTTATACATGGGGGATATATTTGCTCTACAACAACTAACCACTCTTGTGAAATTTCTTAATTTTTGTAACTTTTATGTACCGATATATGTAAATGAAGGAATAGAAGTTTCAAACACATGATGTGAGGAGGTGTTGTTAGCTTAAAATGGCACAAATTTTAGCCGGGAGGTGTCTAACATTCAAAATATTCATGCAAAGTCGCACCATACATCCCTCTCGCAAAAGTTTCAACAGATTACATCACTGTTAGTAAAAGCTAACATATATACATCCTCGGTTAAAATAAGGACTAATGGTGCAAATTATTTCTCCGTTATCTCCTAACGAGATATAAAATATTTACACCGTTAGTCCTCTGGTTTAACGGTATTTGCATTTAGTCCTTTTAATGTTTTCGTTCGTTTTTACGTTTTGTCCATTTTTTGCGTTTTCGTTCTTTTTTTTTTTTTTTTTTTTTTTTTTTTTTTTTCGCTTTTGTCCGCTTTCTTCCCTTTTTTTACGTTTTGCCCTTTTACGTCTTCGTCCATTTTTACTTTTCATCCGCTTTTACGTTTTCGTCCGCTTTTTACGTTTTATTCGCTTTTTACGTTTCGCTTTTTTTACGTTTCGTCCGTTTTGTTTGCATTTTCGTCTACTTTTACGTTTTGCTCGGTTTTTACGTTTTGCCGTTTTACGTTTTACTTTGTTATTATCGTTTTGTCCGTTTTCACATTTCGTCTATTTTTACGTTTTAAATCATTTTCACTTTTTATCTGTTTTCATACACTTTTATTCTTTTTTGTCGATTATTTGGCGTTTCATCCATTTTTCTTATGTTTTTATCCGTTTTATCCATTTCATACATATAATTTGTATAAAAACGGATAAAAATGTATGAAAATGAATAAAAACGTATGAAAATGGATAAAAATGTTTCTTTATCGATTTTAATACACGATTTCTGTATGAAAGGGGGTCAAAATCGTGATTCAAAATCGATAAAGAAACATTTTTATCCATTTTCATACTTTTTTATTCATTTTCACACATTTTTATCCGTTTTCATACATATTATATGTATGAAATGGATAAAAACGGATAAAAATATAAGAAAAATGGGTGAAAATGCGGAATAATCGACGAAAACAAATAAAAGTGTATGAAAACAGATAAAAAAGTGAAAAAACATACGAAAACGTAAAAAAATGGACGAAAACGTAAAAAAACCAGAGGAAAATGTAGAAGACGGACAAAAGCGTAAAAAACAGGCGAAAACGTAAAAAAATGGACGAAAACGTAAAAAAAAAGGAAAACAAAAAAAAACCGACGAAAACGTAAAAAAGCGAACGAAAACGTAAAATAAACGTGCAAAACGTAAATAAACGGACGAAAACGTAAAAAAACAGACGAAAACATAAAAAACAGACGTATTGTTGAAACTTTTGCGAGGGATGTATATAGGTTAACTTTTACTAACCGAGTGATGTATTGTTGAAACTTTTGCGAAAGGAATGTATGGTGCGAAATAAAGTAAATCATAGAGATATATTTTAGAGTTTACTCTTCATACAATTTAACTTTGAATATCATGAAAAAAAAAAAAAAAAAAAAAGTTAATTATTTATACAAGTTATCGGTTATCGTAGATAGATTACATGTACAGATTTAATACCCGACAAATGGAATCAACGAGCATGTTAGCCCGCGCGTTGCTACGGGGCTTATTATTATTTTTTTTTTAAATTCAGATTGGCTTTACTGACATTTAGTATATGCTAAAGTGAACACTTGCGAGATAATATATGCCATAAATGTAGTACTCCAATATACAAATAAAGTTACAAAAACTCCACAACTTTGCAAGTACTTGAAATTTGTAAAGTTTACGTGTAACATATTCATTATATACAAACTAAAATTTACAAATATGTTTTGTTCAGGAACTGGTCACAAATAGTACTATAAAGCTTGAACCATAGATCAACCCTTTATTGAAGCCCCAGCAACCTTCCTGCCCGAAACCAAAGGCCTATCAATGGTCGCAAACTTCGTGCCTCCCGTACGTCTTGCAATTAGTCATATTAGTAGTGCAACCATACACTTGATAACACGGTTGTATGGACCCTGCACTTCGAGAAATTCTTTTTCCCAACACCTTCTCATTCCTACTACCCTCACCGAAAAGCATTAAAATAATCCATAACAGCTTTTGACACTAAATTACATCGACATAAAAACATAAAAAGATGTTGCAAGAAGAGAAGTCCAAAGGAAAGATGTCTTATGCGGATGGCAAGAAGAAGACACGATGAAAGATGTACATAGGAATGGTGAAGTTACTATGAGGAAAACAATCCAAGCAAGGAAAGGCAGATGATGTGGGAGCAAAGGAATTGCAGGAACACAGCCTGATGCTGAGATGGATGTTGACATAGAGGAAGAACTTAGAAGTACCGGTAAAGATATGTACAAGGACGATGACCAAGAAGATTATCATGGAACAAAGAAAGGCAACACATGAAAGAAAGAACAAGTAAAGGCGATCGGAATTTAAAACAGAAGATGCAAAGGAGGAACGAGACTGAAAATCAACGATGAACAAGAACAGAGTGAAGATTATGATGTCTTGATTAGGGGAGTGATACCTTATTACTGAAGAGCAAAGAGCAAACCGTCATCTTTTGACACGGCTGTTGATGCTTAAGCTGGCCCACCATTGGAAGCTTGTGGCTGGCAGGTCCGAACTGTCTTTATACCGATCAAGTACGACGGCTACCTCCTCCTGCAAAGCCTCGCACTGGCACTCAATCATATGATTAGTTGCACACTTGCACCAATGGGTGTAAGTTTATTTGAAATAGCATGTGCGTTTGCAAAAGGCATTTCTAGTTAGCTGCTCCATTGTAGACTTTTGAAGCATGTAAAATACAATAGGCATATCTAGCAAGCGTTTGGCCTTACAGCATTTTCGTAAAACAATAAGAAAAGAGGGTCTTTCGATAAATTAGTTGTGCTTATCAATGAAATATAAGCAATGAAATATTAGTTGTGCTTATCAATGAATATAAGCAATTTCGTAAAACTCATTTTTTTAAAGTGCTTATTAAAGACTTTGTTATAATTACCTTTTATTCCCATATTTCGAAACAACCACTAAAAGCATGCAATTAGTGGTTTTCATATATAAGAATTCAATTAAAGCGCAAATCCAAGCACTATTTTATCAACTCCTTATCTGTGAAATAATTTTCTGCTTTTGCTTAATAAGCATTTTTAATAATTAAGAGAACCCAAATGATCCCTTGATTAACCCCAACTTCGTTAATATAGATAAAAAAGATATAGTTTAACACATACTTGCTGGTGTAATAGCTCCTATCCCATAAAAAAAAATCAACTGAACAGTTGAACCATTCCACAACCTGTTTGATCAATAAAAAATGGGAAATTGTTGTTTGAAGCTAAAGAAGCATTTGAATAAGCCGGTTGCAGCAGTGAAAGGTGGCGCACCGGCTCTATTTGTTGTTCTAAGCTATGAATAGCATTAGCTACCAGGAGCTTGTTGTGTATCAGCTGATTCTGAACTATCTCGACTCTCGAGCTCTATCTGCAATGCTGATACCTGTCAGTGAAGACATAACAATGCGTCGTTACAAATGCCAAAATCGGTTTATCATAGTAGTTTTGGAGCTGCACTAAGATACATATAAGGGATACTATTTTGTTAGTAAGAACGAAAGATTATACCTAAATGCCAAGTCACTCCAACAGCGGATGTATCTTCACTGGATATATCATTGATAGGAAACTGTAGATATTCGCTTATAGTGTAAATAAAATTTTCCAAAAATTCAAGTATAACCTGCAAAAGTTGAGTGGAGTGTATAAAAAATCAGCTTAAAGAAAACTGGATACTTACTTTACTTCAATCATATGATCATCTTTAGATTTTTCTATTAGCATTTGGCAACAATAAATAATGATTATGCAACTAATACACACTTAGATGAACCAAATGCCCCTTTAAATGGGTGGAAAAAGGTTGGTACATCTTCATATGATAATATGATCATAACACCATTGTCATAAGTTTACACTCGGAAAGATTAACAAAAAAACAAACAGATTCTTAAAGTTTGTTACTGTTACTACATAATACTACCTCCGTCCCAAAATTATAGTCCCCGTTTGACTTTTTTGGTCTTTCTTTTTCAACTTTGACCTTAAATATTTTTTTTTATGTTATACAATAGTTAATGAAAATTATACCAAATGAAAATACATTAAAAACTCAATCCATTCATATATTTTGCATCAAGTATTATATAACACAAACAAAAATACTTAAGGTCAAAGTTGTAGAAGAAAGACCGAAAAAGTCAAAAGGGGACTATAATTTTGGGACGGAGGGAGTATCATGCTAAAGGATAATAAAGATTCAAACTTTAGATACTGTTACTACATACTGGTATGATAATATGATTTTTTCAATTTTCATTACTTAAACTACCTACATTTAGTAATAACAGAAAACAAACACTTTCTAAAATTTCTCACAAATATAACATAATCCATGCAAACATATTACATGACATTGAGAAAAATGACTTTCTTTTAGTAATGAATACAAATGGGTCACTTTAAGACAGATTGATACTTTGTCAAAGCAATGACACAAATGCATACTTATGAACAGGAGACTTAAAAAGAAACTTAATAAAAAAACACTAATACAACTCGATCAAGCTATATATACCTTCAAACGGAGAATTTTCAGGATAAGGAGGTCCAGGTGCAATTGTGACTTGCAAGCCTCTATGTCGCCTTGCTTACATAAGAAATGTCACATATGCGACTGCAGCTAATCCGGTCAGTCTTTTGGCTTCTTGTTATCTAGTAGTTTCATAACCACTGTAAATATATCTGTTATGGAAACAATATTACAGGTCGCAATTGCCTCCAGAGTCATTTTATGTTGACCCTTTGTAGGTCTGGGTGCACATGAAAAGTGGGGTTATAGTTTAGAAGATGAATCCGATAGTACAACAACCTTTGAATGTTTAAAAAACACTACCTGTGCAGCACCGGCTGTATCATCTACAGCTTCCTTAGCCACTTGTAACCTTGTTAATGATATCGATCTATTTGCCAACCAATCCTTGGCATTACATTGAACTATTGCTTAATAAATTTATGCCCCTACGTTGTCTGATCAATCATATCAATATATGTTGTGGTCCCTCGTCATGCATACACCAACCTCCATTTCTGCTGAGCAAAAACAGATGGCTCATTCTCTAATTGCATCCACCATATAAACCCATAGCAAATAGTGTAAAACATTTATGCACGGTATAAAAAGAATCTATCTAACTTATGTATATATTAGCGTTTACAAAAACACAATTGTATGTGCTTACATTAACTCAAGTTGACCTGAGCTAAGCAAACCCCTGTAAATTGTAATCTCCCATTGATGATACAACTGGCAAACTATAAAAATTAATAAAACTCATAATCAAAATAAAAACCCGTAATCACATAAGCAAACCCCTAAAACGTGTTTAGTAAAATAAGTGGGTTTAAAAGTGGTGATTTTGCAAAACTATTCGCCAGAAAAATTTAACCGTGCAAATAAATATACCTTGTGATTTAGAATCGTCTCTCATCTCTGTTGTTGATGGATCACCGCTTCATGAATAATGGGTTACAAAAATCTCGAATTTGCTCGATGGTTTTGGAAAAGGGGGTTGTGGGAGAGATGGGGTTGATGCTGGTGAGCCGCAGTGTTTTTGGTTGGGTGATGTCTGGAAAGTGTGGAGTTTTGGAAGATCCGGAAGGATCTGGGAGGAGGGTTGATTTTTTTGGGCTTATAAACAACAAAACTAATTCTATTACGGAGTCATTACGGAAAACGGGATGTGAACAGTGAAACTACCACCACACTTCAACCAATGAAAGCATGGCATTTGGTCCACTAAGTTACTGTTTGTGCTTACTGTACACATGTAATTATAACACCAACCAATCACAGGGCCTATTAAAGAAAAACGGACTCCTTAAAAATCTGCTATTGCCCCCCGTTGGGTTTTGGTGGTTAGTATATACGAGCGGGTTAACCCGCGCGTTGCGGCGGGAGGTTGTTGCTTTATGTTTTATATGTTTACGGTTTTATATTACATTTGGATGTGTAAGGATTATTGTTTTTGTAAATGTGGAATAATTTTTTTTTTTAAAGTTGTTGTTGCCTTTTTTTGGGTTTAATATTTTTATTGGTTTTAAGTTGTGTGTTGGGTTGGGCCGTTTATTATAGATCATAATTTTAAAGGTGCATTTTTTGTTGCTTTTATACTTAATGGTTGATTATGTAATGCATAGACAGGCTCAAGTGTTATGTTTATTTCTTTTTGTTGCATATGTTACTATATGTGAGAACAGATATGCAGAAGTAAGTATTATAAAGAAAAAAACTTACATAATTGCATACAAATAATAGTAGCAACAAATATGTAAGGAAATGTAATTTTGCATAAATTTTATTTTCCAAAGTAACATAAAGTAAAAGTGTCACCATAGGTTAGTATACTAAATATGCATGGAAAAAACAAAACATTCCTTACCTGTTTTGGTTTTTTTGCAGGTTGGTGTGGTATGTAAAAGAGCAAGTGAGTTACAGGAATTGATATGTTGGACAAGAGAAGAAGAATGTGTAGAATTTTCTAGTTTGATGTAATAGGTTTAAGGTTAAATAATAATGTGGTATACAGGATATGGTTTGTAACCGAGTAGAATGTGCATTTAATGAGGCTGCCTAGGTGGCATACGTATTGTGGTACAAAGTACTGTTGAAAGGCTGCATCATTTATTGGTTTGCAGCTAAGAGACATCACAAATCAAAGACAACCAAAGCAAATGAGCGTGTACTGTTCATGCCTCCCTACAGTAATAACTTACATGGCCATTCATGTGCTGCCAAATAGACAAATTGTCCATAATACCACTCAACCAACCAATAGGAAAGAAGATTAGCAATGTAAATGACATCTTTTGGTTCACCCATCGCAATGCGTTTTAGTATATAGTATAATTATAATTATAATATAATATACAATACTAATCTTAAGCTACCACCCTTTTCTTTCTATTCTTTATGTGGAACCCTATACCCAAAAAAATATATGTAGCACATGTAAAGGCGTCTGTTCTTTTTATAACAATGGTTGTTTGTTTACCCCTACTCATCTCGGATAAAAATAAATAAATATATAATAATAATAATAATAATAATAAACATCGGCACAACCTTGTGCGTGATGTTCTTGTTGATATATGCTCTGGGTCAGGGATTTCTGCTCGTAAGGAGGTGGATATTGGGCTTTTTGGAGATGGGGACAGATCCTTGCGACCGGCTGACATATTACTCTACTCTTGGAATAGTGGTCGTGACGTATGTGTTGATCTTACGGGTTCGTCGCCTTTGACGCAATCCGGGTTGATTGATTTTATACCGAGCGGCGATCGGTGATCTGCGCACGTAAATGTGTCAAGTACGATGCTAAATGTGCGGATATTAGATATGGGTTTCTCCCTTCTCTTTTCTTCGTTTGGAGAACTTGAGAAAGATGCGATTCCTTACTTAAGCGTGTTCGACGATTCTCTATGACCCGGACATTGGAGCGCGTGCATCGATTCATATTTTTAATAGGATTGGTTTTACCATTCTTAGAGGTGTGGGGCTCAGTTGGTTTCGAGGCTCCCCACTAATTTTTGTAATCCTATGAGTTTTAAAAAAAAAAAAAAAAATAAATAAATAAATAAATAAATAATAATTAATAAAGTGATGTTTTATTAAAATAATAATAATAATAATAATAATAATAATAATAATAATAATAATAATAATAATAAAATTTGTAATAGAAAAGTATGGGCACACATACGAGTTACCAATGCTAGTTTTTGGTTTACTCTATCAAAACTTAATTACCTTGCTTAATGTGAAACATGAAAAATCTTTTTTCTATAAGATAATTTGTAACGAAAAAACAACTTTTGCCTTACGATTTGATTTCGAATGAAGATAGTATTGAACTTCTTAATATTTCTAGTTTTATTTTGCACAAATTAACATGATGAATAACGCAAGTGGATAAGACATCAGTAACAAACAAATTACACAATATAAACGAACTAAAATATTTTTCAATAATTAGATGAGGTACACTAAAAAATACTTACTTAAAATATATTGTATAGTGAGAATTCTTCACTCGGGACTGTAAATGTGCTACGTATTCTTCTTGTCATAAACTCGTAACAAATAAGTACTCATCATTTGTTAACCAATACAAAAGATTAAATAAAAATGGAATCATCACATCCTTAGCCATAATCACTTGTATACATTTTATCCTTGGAAGATATATTTCTTCTACGGCAAATTAAATGTAGATGATGAATAGAGGTTTCAAAAAAATTATTCGAAAAAATTTTCTTAACTTAAAATTGCACAATTTTATATGTCGTGATCTTTCATTCAAAATATTGATGCAAAACTCAGATGCTTTAATCTCACCACGTTCAAAGTGTAGATTTGCAAGTTGGATACTTAAATCCAACAAATAAGAAGCTTTTTGAGAGGTGTGTTGATTTATTTTGCACAGACTCAAACATGTTCCAGAGGACTTTGAACTATGCATTCAATAAAACTATTGTTCTCACAGACTCAAACATGTTCCAGAGGACTTTGAACTATGCATTCAATAAAACTATTGTTCTCACTAACGCGTGTCACTCATAACTTGCATAATTTTAAACATGCTTCAGAAGAGATTAAAATTACACGTTGATTTTGATCAAGGCCTACGTTTGTTTTTTTTGCATGATTTGTATTGGTTCAACTTTTACTTATCCTTTCCAAGTAATATTGAAGACTAGCTATAATCTCCAAATCCGGTCGGTCATAACCATAATATAATCAGTTGCATAAGAAATCGAAGATAAATGAAATCTTCACATCCTTAGCTCTAATCAGCTGTATACGTGTCATACATGCAAAGTTAAAGTAACACAAATTTTGAGGGTGGGGGGTCTAAAGCTCAAAATACTCATGCAAAGTAGGATAAGTTAAAGAGTAAATTACAAGGACGGATGGTTCCTAAGATTTGTTCAAAATTTCACTCACAGTCTTTAAAAGTTTAAAGTTGCATGGATAGTTCCTATCTCTGAAAAGAATAATGCTTACAGTCCCTTATTTAACTGGTGTTAAGTAAGTTTCGTTTAAATTTAAACTTTTATCCCTTTTGGTTAAAGAACGTTGTCTCGTCAGTCCTTTATCATAACGGACGTTTATAATTTAAAGATTTTCGATTTTACGTACGTTTTTATACATTTTCTTACGTTTTCATTCGTTTTTATACGTTTTCATTCGTATTTATACGTTTTCGTCCGTTTTTATACGTTTTCGTCCGTTTTTATTCGTTTTCATCCGTTTTTATGAATTTTCATCCGTTTTACTTACGTTTTCATCTGTTTTTATACGTTTTCACCCGTTTGCTTACATTTGTTTACATTTTGGTCCATTTTTATACATTTTCGTCTGATTTTATACGTTTTTCTCACTTTTTTATCCGTTTTCGTCTTTTTTATACGTTGTCATTTGTTTTATATGTTTTCATCCGTTTTTATTTGTTTTAAATGCTTTTATCGTTTTCATCTCGTATTTATCGTTTTATCGTTTTCCTCCATTTTATTCGTTTCGTATGTTTTTATATTTCGTTTTATCGTTTTATCCATTTTAATACGTTGTCGTCCGTTTTCATCCGTTTTTCTTCCGTTTTTATCAGTTTTATACGTTTTTATATGTTTGTGTCCGTTTTCATCCGTTTTATATGTTTTATCCGTTTTCGTCAATTTCAATACGTTTTTGTACTTTTTCTTACATTTTCATCCATTTTTATACGTTTTCTTATATTTTTATACGTTTTCGTCCGTTTCGATACCACTTAATTTGTTTTTAACCATTTTTATATGTTTTCATCTATTTTTCTTACTATAAAAACGGATAAAAACGTATGAAACGTAAAAAAACGTAATAAAGTGTATAAAGACGGATTAAAACATATAAAAACGTATAAAAATGGACCAAAACGGATGAAAACGTATGAAAACATTAAGAAACATATAAAAACAGAAAAAAACTTATAAGAACGTAAGAAAAACGTATAAAAACGGACGAAAACATATGAAAACAGACGAAAATGGATAAAAACATATAAAACGGATGAAAACATATGAAAACGGATAAAAACGTATGAAAATGTATAAAAACGGATGAAAACGTTTAAAAACGGACGAAAACGTGTTAAAATACATAAAAACGTAAGAAAATGTATAAAAACAAACGAAAGTGTATAAAAATAGACGAAAACGAATAAAATGAACGAAACGGATGAAAACGTTTTAAAACATTAGAAAATGTGTAGAAACTAACGAAAACGAATAAAAACGTGCGAAAACGTATTAAAACGGATGAAAATGTATAAAAATGGTGAAAAATGGATTAAAACGTGAGAAAAATGGATTAAAACGTGAGAAAAATGTATAAACACAGATGAAAGCGTATAAAAACGTATGAAACTTATAAAAACGTAAGAAAATGTATACAGGAGGATTAAAACGTACGGAAACGTATAAAAACGGATGAAAACGTATTAAAATATAAAAAAAATTGATAAAACGGATGAAAATTTATGAGAACATAAGAAAAACGTATAAAAACGGACGAAAATGGATAAAAACATATAAAATGGATGAAAACATATGAAAACGGATAAAAACATATGAAAATGTATAAAAACGGATAAAAATAGAAGAAATGTATAAAAACGGACGAAAACTTATTAAAACAGATGAAAACGTATGGAAACGTATAAAAACAAACGAAATTGTATAAAACAGACAAAAACGAATTAAATTGGATGAAAACGTATAAATACGGATGAAAACGTATAAAAAAGGACGAAAATGAATAAAAATGGACGAAAACGTATAAAAACGGATGAAAACATATAAAAACGGATAAAACGTGAGAAAAACATTTAAAATCAGACAAAAACGTATAAAAAAGGACTGAAATGTAAAAATATGTAAGCAAACAAGCGAAAAGGTATTAAAACAGATGAAAACGCATGGAAACGTAATAAAAACGGATGAAAAGTATAAAAACGGACGAAAACGAATAAAAACAGATGAAAACGTATAAAAACGAACGAAACGGATAAAAACCTATAAATACGAACGAAAACGTATAAAAACGGACGAAAACGGCTGAAAATGTAAGAAAACGTACCTAAGATCGAAAATCTTTGAATTATAAAAGTCCGTTATGATAAAGGATTGACGAGACAACGATCTTTAACCAAAAGGGCTAAAAGTGTAAATTATAACGAAACTCACTTAACACCAGCTAAATAAGAGACCATAAAGGTTATTCTTTTCAAAGATAGGGACTATACATGCAACTTTAAACTTTTAGGGACTGTGAGTGAAACTTTGAACAAAGCTTAGAGACCATCCGTGTAATCAACTCTAATTTAAAACTCACTATGATCAATATATGCATATAAAAGTTTGATGCTATAACTCCAACAAATAAAAAGCTTTTTAGCCATGAGTGATCTACCTTTTGAAAAAAAAAATTAATCATACAAATTATCATCGTGACGGTACATTATGTGATTTTTATTCACAAGGTATACTATCAGGATAATAACATAATACTAATCTTAACTTAGTCAACCAACGTAACTTTAGTAAGTAAGCTACCATTCTATTCTTTCTATTACCTATGTGGGATAAAAAACAATTATTTATCAAGAAAATATATACACATGTAAGGTGCCTGCTTTTCTTATAACAAGGGTTGTCTATTTACCTCCACTCATACTCAAGCTCAGCTACCTACTCATTAAGATAATAGAACACGGTTGCTCAACTTGGTATTTAGTGAAGAGATAACTTAGAGCTTTAGAAATACCTAAATACTAAAATACCATTACACTTAACGAGCTATAGAAGATTGAAATTCGGATGAAATGGCTTCAAGACGTCAAGGACTGACGGTACAACAGAGAATCTAGTATAGGATATCAAGTTAACGACACCCAAAAATTAGAATTATAAGACAGGAGGTTTGACGTCTCTTGGGTCAACCGTCTTCTTTTTCCTCCCCATTAGTGATCAGTGTTGCTGCTACTGCTGATAGTTCATAAAATATATACACACATTATTAAACACGATGAAATTTAGCTAATTGTGTTGTTTGATGAGTTATGGTTAGTTTCAACCTAACTTATGAAATAAACCAAATAATTCCAAAAATAATTTTTAGTTCATCACTCACCGTAATCAGAATTCTTCTTTGCCTACCAATCTCTTTTCTTCCTTCATATCTGGTGTGTTGCACTAAAACAATATAATGTCATGTAAGTTCTTTCAAGGACTCTTTTGACTATTGAAAAACAGATGTTACCATCAATATCAATTTATATGGGACTATGGATAATAAAACCAACAAAATTTATTCCAATCAATGAAAAGTATATGTCATAGGAGCTAATTATCCATAAAATGCAAAAACAAGTGTGTCGATCAGCCAAAACCAACCCACCCTCTTGACATGTAATAAAAGTTACCCGTTTTAACACAAGCTCGTTTAAACACAAGACCCAAAAGCAAGATGACAATTACGTTGCCAGGAATTTATATCTTGTACTAAAGCTCAAAAACTAAAACTTTAAAATACAAGTATTACTTAACACACCTTTTTATTAAAATACTGCGGAAGCTTTGTTACAATGGTGGTGGTGGTGATTGTAGGTGGATGGGTGATTCAATACACTGAATTACAAAGCCTTTTATAGGCTAAACGAAAGAGAATAAACTAAGAATATGCTTTGGCATCAAGCATATTCTAGAGAATAAACCATGGCATATGCCAAGAAATATTCCAGGCCATTATTAATTTCGATACAATTGGCCGACACGGACTAATAATTCGATACCGACTCTTACTTTAATAATTATACAGTTGTTGATCTTTTGAAACCCGTGATATGTGAAACAATTCACATGCGGGCCCTTCGAGCTTTTGGGTAGAGATGTTGATCCATGGGACGATTCAATTTTAACTTATGCAGACAATAATCATCCCACCCTGGGTCCACATTAAAAATTGAATCGTCATCACTGTTGTCACTATCTTCTAGAAATCCTTTCCTGTTGTAGCTGCAATTGTCTTCTTCTGAATTATTGTTTTGGATTTCTATGGTTTCAGATATTGTTGCGACCCAATCGTTGTGCGAGGGCTTCCAGTTCGATGAGGATTCTCCGGGCTTCTTTATTCTGGATTCGTACGTCTTCTTTCTGGTCAGACCAGTGGTTGTCCTTTGTTGATAATCCAAAGCAGACTTGGGCTTTACATTGTATGATTGCTTGTAAGTTTCGCATTGCTTTGACTGCTTCTTTTCTTTGCGATAATTCGATATCTTGAGCGACTGACCTCCATGCATCAGATTTATCCATTCTGATTGGGGTGTGGTTGGCTTTGAGCTGGTAGTGTCTGTACATTGCTCCTGGTTCTTCATGCATGAAGATTGTTTTAGTGAAGATTCTTGGGAGTGGTTGAAAGTCTTCATGATTTCTTCGCAAGTGATCTTCATATTCTTCTGAGAGGCATAGGGGGACTGTAGAACTTCCTCCACTGAGTAAAGCGTTGCTGCTGCTAATTGCTTCATTTCTCCTGTGCATTCTGCAAAACAAAGATTAACAAGTCTTGAGAGAGAATCAGCTAGCGTATTATGTTTCCCCTCTATATGTTCTATGTTGATCTTAACGCCTGTTCCTGTGACTGCATCTGCAAACTTGATCCATCTAACCCTTGAAGATTTGTTGCTATTAGCTTTATTGTAAAAGCTAATAATGGCTTGACAATCTGTTCTTAGAGTTATCTCTTGTTTATCAAGGTAGTAGATCTTTAACTTTTCCAAAGTGTTGATACAGGCATTGATTTCAGCATCGATTGTCGATTGAGTTGTTGAAAATTTGCCACTTGCATATGCACAGATTCTTTCTGAATTCCTTGGACCTTCCTTGTTATTCTTCCATTTAACAATTCCTCCCCATCCTTCCATACATCCATATGTTTCAAGGATGATGTAAGCATTTTCAGGTGGTATCTCCAGGTCTGGGAGATTTTAAACTTGTGTTTTGATTTTTCTGATTAGTTCATAATCAGAAGGATTCAATCTTTTATCTCCATGAGCATTTTTCTTTTCATACAACGGTCTTAGGAGTATCCCTAGTTTTGGAATATGAGTGCGAGCATAATTGAGGATTCCTAGGAATGACCTTAACCCGTTCTTCGTCTTTAATTCTTCTTCATTGAAATTCACAATCTTCTTTATGATATGTGGTTGTAACTTTATGGTTCCTTCTCCTATGACTGCTCCCAGAAAATCTATTGTTGGAACTGCTATCTTCATCTTTGTTGGAGATAAGACTAAGCCATTATCTTCATAAATTTTTAGCATCTTTTCCAGGTGCTTTGCATGCTCCTTTTCGTTGTTTGAGAAAACCAGTATATCATCAATATATACTGCGATGAATGACTCTGTTCCTTTGAAGCATTTATCCATCTTTCTTTGAAACACTGCTGGGGCATTCTTCAATCCAAATGGCATAACTAGCCATTCATAAAGTCCTCCAGGTACTAAGAATGCGGTCCATGGGATTGACTCCTCGTCCATGGCGACTTGATGGAATCCTGATTTGAGATCAAATTTTGAGAATATTTTCGCGCCTCCTATTCTTTTGATGATCGTATTTATTCCTGGTAGGGAGTATTGGTCCTTGTATGTGTTATCATTCAAGGATTTGTAATTGAATACCATTCTTTCCTTCCCTTTGATTTCTTTTCCAGTTACAGGATCAATTGTTGTTCCAGAATTTACGATCATTGCCATTGTTACGTATGCGCTTTTGATTGGACGAATAGCACCAATTTTGAGGAGACTATCAACATGTTTTCTCGAATGAATCTTCCATTCTTTGGTGTCACATGTTTTAATGGTGGGTCCTCAATTGTAATATCTGGATTGATAATATCCAGTTTACAAAGCTCACCGTTCTTCTTCCAATGCTTTAAAGGTTCTTCTCCAATGTATCCTTGAAGTTTTAACCTATCAATGACAGGCTTAAACTGCTTTAAAAATGCGTTGTTGCCTTCTTGGTTGAAATAAATAGATTCATTTATTTCAAAGAAATCTTCTTCACTAATTTCAAGCTCAGTGATGGCAACTTCAGCAACTTCGGCTTGGTCTGAAGTCTTGATCTTGGTAACCTTTTTGTAAATGGTTATCTCATCTCCTTCTATACGAATTCCTCCTTTCATAGCCCTTATGAAATTGGCTCCTATTAGCATTTCAATGCCATTACTGTCATGCATGTCGAATGCATATATGAGAGGAATTTTAAAATTGTTTCCTTCAATAAGGAAAGAGCCACCTTGGTTTATGAGTAGCTTGATGTCTTGAATTTAGGCCATTGAAGAAGGCGTTGTAGGTTAATAGTTCGAGCGCTTCTTCCGGGACAACCTTTTTGTTTATACAGCATGCTGATGCTCCTGTGTCTATTATTGCAGTGGTTCCAAATGAAGGACAAATGGGGATAAAAAACTCAACATTCACATTGTAAAGTGAGTTAGTTACCTTCCTTACTTTTGGAACTACAGCGGCATTCCCAGAGTAATGAACTTCTGCTTCCATGAATGGTCTTACTTCATGAGAATCATTTAATGGTGGGAATTCTTCATTAGAGTATTGAAACCCTACTCCTTCTTCTTTCTTCTCTTGCAATTGTGCTTTAAGCCTTCTTATTTCTTCATTCTTCTGTTCTTCAAGCCTTGTTTGTTCAGCTTTAAGCTGATCAATTATCCTAAGAGTATCTGTAAGGTCTTTTACTAGCAAGCTCTTTTCAAGCTGCCATGCCTCTTCCTTCTTTTGAATTTCTGCCTTTCTTTCATAATACTCTTTTGCTGATCTCTTATCATCTGTTGAACTTGTTCTGTCTTTTCTTTCAAAAGTTCCTTGAGAAGTTTTACCTCTCTCTGTTGAAGTCATTTTCTTCTTCCTGCTTGCTTCTTGCTTTCTTTTAACATTAACCGTTTTGCCAAGATAATTTTTTGCACAAAGAGCACATGTTGTAAGTTGGCACTTGAGACAGTTAAGTCTTGACACATCTGTGGTTAGTATTCCACAGAAATAGCAGATTGTGTAATTTGTGACCGTGTTCTCTTTCCAATCATGCTCACAACTTTTACTTTGAGCCGGCAGTTCTTTGCTTGGTTTCCACGATCCTACAGATTGGACCATGTCTGCTATTTGTGTTGGTGGTCCTGGATGGAACATAAAAGCAAAATGACTAGGTTGGTCATCTTCACTATTGCTTTCATTATCTTCATGCGTTATTGTGAAAGCTGCTTCTTCAAATGGGGTATCTTGGACCATGACACTGATACTTTGATGAGTATCACCTTCTCCTTCTGATATGTTATAGACACTGGTGTCGTCAAAGTCTGCTGAGACGATATCCCAGTTGTCATCAAGATCCAGTTCTTGATAGACGGCTGATCTCGCAATATTTCCTTGCTTGCTTTTGCAATCCTTTGCAAAATGTTCTTCTTTTCCACAAATAAAGCATTTGCACTTCTTGACTCGTCCTCTGTCATCCTTATACTTTCTCTTGAATGGCTTTACATGAGAACCATGTGGCTTTCCTTTGTAGGTTCTTGATTTTCTCATTCCATACTTCTTCCTGTTATTTTTGTAGTAACCAGGAATTGGTATAGCTGAACAAAGAGATAAGTCTCTAAGTTCTTTGGCAAGCGCCGCATCTTTGCACATTTATGAAATAAAAGTATGAGTGAATTTGATTGCTGGCAAGACTCCTGCACTAAGACCAGGGTGCTTGGCCTTAAACGATTCCTCTACTTTCTTGGACAAAGAAGGTGGGAGTTTAGCAAACAGCTTTTCTGTTGTTGAGGGGAAATACAATTTCCTTGATTTTATCGCTAACTGCCTGAAATCTTCCAAGAATGACCACAAGTTCTTGGTTTCTTCACAAGTTATCCTGTCTAAGTCTCTGTAGGCTCTGTCTTGTTCATCAGTTGAGCCTCGATACGGATCCTCCAATAATATTAGTTGCCTTACTTGTGATGTTATATTTTGTGGTTCATCAGCAATTGCTTCAAGGGCAACATACACATCCGGGTATGCAGTTCGCCATTGTTGCCACATTAACTTTTCGCTTTCTCCAAGAAGATTCTCCACAAAGGCTAACTTTGCTTTATTATCAGTCCATGTTTGACTATTGAGCCTGTTGATTGTAATAGACTCCCATCTTGCTATTACATCTGACCATAAGCCTGGATCTGCTGGTAGGACAAGCATCACACCTGATTCTGTCCATGCTGGTGGCAGAGTCCACTGTGAGTTATGGTACTCACCATATCCTCCATTAAAAACATTGCTTCTCCCTTGAGGATAACCAAACTGATAATCTGGTCTATAAGTTGGCTGTGGATTTTGCCGTGCTGGCGGGTAAACAGCTGGTCCTAGTATTGCATCATTTGGTGGTTGATAGCTTGCACCAGATTCTGCATCATTTGCTGCTGGAAAAGCATGTTCCTCATGTTTATTGGTAATTTGTGCTGCCATTTGTTTAAAGATTCTGAACTTTGGGTATGGCAGGTTGTCATCATCATCTTCTTTGGAAAGATGAAGAATTGTATGGTTCTCACCATGCTTCGCTGCAAATGGGTTTTCCCATTTAGAATCTGATTTTTGTGTGGCGAGTTTGTCATCCCACTGCGGCAGATATTCATGAAGAAAGTCTTGCTGATTTTTTGAAAATTCTTCTTGTAGGACAAGGATCTTTCCGCCACTTCTTTCATCGTCATCCCAATCATCTGATTCGTCAATAATTGCCACTCTTCCTGGGGTAATTTCATCGTCGAGAATTCATCTCCCGGCCGATTCTTTAATTTCTTCAATTGGGATTGTTGGTCTTTGGAGCATCATATTTGACATAGTAACCCCATTTTCCAGATGGCTCACCAAGAGTCGACCACTTATGTTTTAATTGTTTAGGCTTATTAGAGCATCTGGTTTGATTCAATGGTTCGTCTTCCAGACTTCTTGCTTCATTAAGGCACTCCTCACAGAAACATACATCATATGAGATATGTTTTGTTTGTTTTTCTTGTAAGCAGACTCCAATGAAATGTTCTTCATCTTCATCCAGATGATCATTACCTAGTGCTTCTCGATCATGCTGGTCAACAGAGTATCTTGGTGGTTGGGGTGCTTGGCGGTACCTTTCAAAATGGAGACTTAATGACCTGTTAAGTCTTTCTTGTACTGCTACCCTTGATGGTACACGTACTGTGGTTTGCTCAGATGGCTTTAAATTCCAGCTCATTCCTTCAAGCTCTTCTACACTTCTTCTTTCGCCGGGAATTGCTGTGATGCCGTTCATTGTGAGGTGGTCCACAACATTTTCTACACTGTATTGGAATCCCATATAGATGGTGTTTGATAGCCTACCCGTCATGGCCATTGTGATTAAAAGGTTACTTTCACCTCCTTGCCAAGCTTCATATCCATGAGTTTGTATAACAACTTCCACATGGTTATGGAAATCGTCAATACTTAGAACCATATCAGGGAACATGTAGACTAGCTGCATTCCTGCAGAGAGGTCTACTTCCATGGTTCCAATAATTTGTCGACTATCTTCCCATCTAGTGTCACGAAGAACAATTAGAGCATTTGTTCCTGCACTTCTCCGGTGGAGTGCATGTAATCTGATCATGAATATCCCTAGGTGAATATGCTGAAGCCCTGAAGCTCTCAAGCTCTGGTAACTCTCTTGGTTACACAGTCGAAGGTTCACCTGATTTTCACCGACACATAGGATTCTTTGCTCAGAGTAGTGTTCATATACTCGTGTCTTGCAAGTACTTCTATTGTTTGAATAGAGTACTTCTGGGAACAAGACTTGCTCGTCTTTCTCTTGATATCTCAAGTTGTCTTTACGGATCTACAACGGACTCTAAGGTTCGATTGTAGTTGTTTCTTCAAATACTCTTCTTGTTGTCCTAGTCGCTTGGTACCTACTCCGGGTCATTTGCCGTAATCATGGTTTGATCTTCTTGGGTTGGGAGTTCCGTTTGAGTTTGTGTAGAACTCCTATTAAGGATGCTAGGCCTTCTAGAAGTCATTTCTTTGACTCCTTTCCGTATTGTTCTTTAAAGATTTTGTTGGGATCTTCAAAGACGTATATCATCCTTCACTTTTCTTTCTTGGGGTTTCCAGCGATGGAGAAATTATCAAGTCTTTTGGCTAAACTTGATATTGAGTCTTCAAGGTCTGCTGGCTGAGTCTTTTGTTTAATAACAATTTGGACTTCCTGTTTGAGCCTGTCAAACTTTTCTTCAATCTCCGTTAACTTCTGATTCTGTTTAGTTGCTAAGTAAAGCAAGGTGTTGTTTTGCTTTATGATAGCCTTCACTTGAGTAGCTAATCCTTCTTTATAATCAGTTGTTTTTGCGAAACCAACTGCTGGCGATTCAAAGTCTTCAGTAGCCTGTATAGCTTCTTGATACTCAGTAGTTGCCTTTTGATTGGCAAGACTCATCCGGTGATGAGCTTCTTAACTTCTTGGAAAAGGTGTTCAACCTTCTGGACTTTATGATTGAGGTTTTCTGTTAGTCGGAGGGCTTCCTTCTCAACTAACTTTGGCTGCTCAGCTATTTCTTGAACAAGGTTCATGACTTCTCTTTTGTGAGTGGTTTAGATTGATGGATCTCGGTTGAGATTTGTTGAAAGCTTTTACGGTTTCACTCGGGTTTTCTTAATAGTTCCTCACAGATTCAAGCTTCTCTTGACAACTTTGGACTTTTGACTCAAGATCTTTTTGTTTTTCGGAAATACTTTTGAAATTCTTAAGTGCAACTTTCGAAAAGAGATTTAGACGATTATAAACACAAGCTAAATTATTAACTAAATCGGTAGTTGTAGGTTTAGAACTATCTGTTTTAAAGACGATATATTCAGTATCCACAGTTCGTGAGTTATCGTACCAATTCTGTATTTCTTGCTCAAAGCGATCGGACATAACATCAAAAACTTCAAAGGATACATTTACAAACTTGTTTTAAGATTCACCAAACGGTTAACTTCAAAACTTCCCAACCCTTGTTTTTAGATAAAAGACAGCGCAATTGCTTCTACTAAAAAATACCTTAGTCGTAAGAAATTGTAAATACCCATATTTTACGTGTTTTCGTGACCACCAACATATTTTCTACGAAACAAAGACCTGGCGAAAAAACTTGCACCACTTTAAATAATTGGACATTAACACGGCTTGTTCACAATAATCTAATATTGGTAGAGTGCTTCATTGATATGATTTGACCAATGATGGAAAACCAACATTCAAGAACCAAGCAAAAAAGACACGTACCTTTTTTGTTCGATAGTCTCATCATTTATTAACAAACACAAGAAATCAAATTTAGATGATATCATCACATCCTTAGCTACAATCAGCTGTTGTGTACGATTTTGCATTGGAAGATATTATTTACTCTACAATATATTATTATATCCTTGTATTTTTTTTAAACTTTTGTAACTTCTATATATGTAACTATATGTAGATCAAGAATAGAGGTTTGGAACAATTGATGCGAAGTTGACTTAAGCACAAATTTTAGCGAGGAGGTGATCTAATGCACAAAATATTCATGCAAAATCGGATATTTAATCTCATTACAATCAATAGATGCATATGAAAGTTTGATACTTTAAATCAAACATTTAAAAAGCTTTTTAAACCATGTGTGATATAGCTCTGAATATCATGAAAAAGTAAAAAGTTGATTAATAATACAAGTTATCATTCAGATAAGGCACACACAGATTTATTAACCAATGCATGCTTTACGAGGATGATAACATAATGCTAATCAAGCTTAGCCTAGCAACATAAATTTAGTATATAAGCCATCATCCTTTCTTTCTGTTACCTACGTGGGATCATACTCAGTCATAGCTACCTGAAACATGAAAATCTTTTAAAGAAACAAGGTTGCTCAACTTGGTATGTAGTGACGAGATAACCTTAGAGCTTGCCTTTCCTATTTTCTTTTCAATAACTAGATGAGGTACACTAAAAAACACTTAGGTGTCGTTTGTTTTTTCTCAATAAGCACTTTTTTCCTCTTTTCACTTCTTTTGTCTGGAGGAGGGAAGAGGTTTATGTTTGTTTTTTTGGAGACATAAGTGCTTCTTTTCACTTCTTTCCTCTTCTAAATTTCAGACATTATCTTTCACTTCTTACCTCTTCTTTCACAACCCCTACATCTCCTTCTCAATATCTTACATCTCTTTTCCGTTTCGTCTGTCTTTTTACGTTTTCGTCCGTTTTTTACGTTTTCGTCCGTTCTTTTATGTTTGCCTCCGTTTTTTTACGTTTTCACCTCTTTTTTTACGTTTTCGCCATTTTTTACGTTTTCGTCCTTTTTTTACGTTTTCGTCCGTTTTTTATATTTTCGTCCGTTTTCTTACGTTTTTGTCCGTTTCACCTGTTTTCGTCCGTTTTCTTAGGTTTTCGTCCCTTTTTTACGTTTTCGTCCGTTTTCTTACGTTTTCGCCTGTTTTTTTTACATTTTCGTCCATTTTTTATGTTTTCGTCAGTTTTTTTTCGTTCGTTTCGCCCCTTTTTTACGTTTTCGGCCATTTTTTACGTTTTCGTCAATTTTCTTACGTTTTCGTCCGTTTCCTTACGTTTTCACCATTTTTTTTACTTTTATGTCCGTTTTTTATATTTTCGTCTGTTTATTTTACGTTTTCATATAATTTTATAAGTTTTTTGTACGTTATTTTATCTTACCTAACGAAAGAAAACAGACAAAAACATAAAAAAGCATTTAAAACGTAAAAAGGTCGAAACGTAAAAAGACGTAAACGTAAAAACGGTCGAAAACTTAAAAAGGAAAAAAATGTAAAAGTAAAGAAACAGACGAAAATGTAAAAAGGTAAAAACGTTAAAACGAGATGAAAGCGTAAAACCGAGAAAAGCGTAAAAGAGATGAAAACGTAAAACGGACTAAAACGTAAAACCATCGAAACGTAAAACATACGAAACGCATAAAACGGACAAATACGTATAAAACCTAAAAATGGGTTGAAAACTTAAAAAAGACGAAGACGTAAAAAGCATTTAAAATGTAAAAACGATTCGAAAACGTAAAAAATACCAAAACGTAAGAAAACCAATGATCCATTTGACCCATATGACAAAATGGTTTATAGCACAAAAATGGTCGATATTGTTATATTTTGAACTATTATAACTGTTTTTAATATTTCGTATTTTAAGCGATTGCTTGTTTTGCAGTTAATAGCACAAAAAACTAGTGAAAAAGAAAAATGAAAGAAGTACTTCAATAGTACAAAAAATAAACGGTCTTCTTCTTGTAGATGAATAGCTTAAATGCACCTCTTCTTTTGCAGACATGGTTTGCAGATGAAGAGGTAAAAGCTCTGAAAAAACAAACGACACCTTACTTAAAATATATTCTATTATTGTATAGTAAGAATCCTTAACTAGGGAACCCAAATGTGCGCTTACACATTTATACTCGTAATTAGTTAATATTTCACAAAAAGTGTAGATTGGCGGGAACACTCTAATTTCGGGTGTCTTTTGGCACCCGTCATTGTCCACCCCACAAGTAATAGCTCCGGCAACTCTCCTGGCCTAGTGGGGCACCAACTGGAGCGAGCATGAGCCAAGACTCGGACATCTGAGCTCTTATTCTAGAAGTCTCTCCAGTGTGCCCATAGATTTTGCGGAGGTGAATACCTATCTGAAGCAAATGCCAAGGATAAGACTTGAATACGGTCTATTAACTGAAGCACGAGTGCTCCAACCGTTGAACTAATGCTCCAATGATCGTAATTAGTTAATATAATTGTTAATAAGTATTACGGTGCAAGTGTGTAACCCATTTAAGTTTAAAATGTACTTAAATCATAAAATATACTGGTACTCATCATTTGTTAACCAACACAAAATATCAAATAGAGATGTACATCCTTAGCTATAATCACTTTTATACAATTTATCCACGAAAGATATATTTTTTGTTCTACGATAAATCAAATGTAGACTAAGAGTAGAGGTTTCAACAAATAAGTGCTTGGAAAATATGAACAAAACCTTTTGCTAAATTCACAAAAAGTTATACAAATTTTGATAACATATAATAAGTGCTTGGAAAATCATGAACAAAACCTTTTGCTAAATTCTGTTGGAAAATGAGTTTTTGCAAAATGAGTTTTTGCAAATTTTGGACACTATTTAATATAAGTATATGTTATATATATTTATATTTCTTGGTAGCTTTGCGTTCTCCTCGACGAGAGCTTCGCAACGAGCTAAAGAGTGTCAAAAATGGAGTTGATATGAATGAGATATTGTGTCTCAAAGTGAGGCACTTGAAACACAAAATTTGGAAAAGTGGGAGTATCCCACATCGCTCAAAACAAGAAGTGAAACCTTGTTTATATAGAAATCTTGATATGAACCTTCAAAATGATTTGTTGGTTTTACTCCAACACCTACGTGTGCGCGCGCAGGGGGGTGCAGATTTCAGGATTTCTGTGCCAAAATGGGGGTCGAAGCTTCTGAACTCATGCGCGACCTGCGGACACGAATGCAACTCCGAAGCCTTGCATACGTGCGTAATATTTTCTGTAAATCTATTTAAGGAATAGATTGAAACTTGTTGACAAAGTTTAACAGAATATTTGTGTGTAATTAAGATATATGCAAATCGTGTAAATCTATTTAAGGAATAGATTGAAACTTGTTGACAAAGTTTAACAGAATATTTGTGTGTAATTAAGATATATGCAAATCGTTTATTATTGGCAGATATCTTGTCTTGGTGAACAAGATAGGTTTAGCCTATATAATGAACGCCTCCTCATTCAGTTTTAGATACAGATAACGCAGCTCCAACACAGAAACGTTCCAGCAATCTTTTCGATCAGAAACACGCAGGCTTCGGTGATTTTTCAGGCAAGTAAGTTTAGTCCGGCTGTACAACAGCTACGTACGTTGTACCCTGGGAAACAGACGGCGAATCTGTTTTAAGGGAATCGTATCCAATACGAGCCTCGTACAACTCTCTTTACTGCTTTTCTTTAATTAACGTTTAATAGTGTCTGTCTTCTTCTTCTACACCTTTCTGTCTGCGTTTATTTACTGTTTTTACATTCTGTTATTTATTAATTGTAATCTGGTTTATTATTATAATTAAAAGTGTACACCGTTTCCCACAAATTCAAGCTAAACAACCTTTTTTTAATATAAATCTACATAATTTTTATTATAGGTGATAACTTTTAACTAAAAAAAGCCTTTTAAGTCTTAATGTTTGATTCAAACCATCACTGAATCTCTTCAAATGTAGGTTCTGTTCTTATATTTTTTTCATCTTTATTTTGACACGAACATGATGAGAACAGCTTTCATAAGAAAATAACATGTGTGCTAATATTAAAAACTATTTTGAGAGAGTTAATCATGTTCCAGATGGTTCGCGAATTTTCCTCGCTAAAATCTAAAGGTATCGATTGTTTTTCTTTTATCAAAAGGAAGTTAGGGATGGCGAAAACACGCTCTTTTGGGAAGACAATTGGTTAGGTGATTCAGTTCTAAAAACGTCTCACCCAAGGCTTTTCGCTTTGGAGATAGATAAAGGCATTAAGAAGTGGAGCCGAGGATGAGCAGTACAAGAATTTACTTTCGCAAATGCAAGATCGTTGGTCCTGGTCTCTTAATGGTTCGGGTGATATCACAGTTAGATCGCTCTGTAATTATATTGATGATATTCTTTTGCCAAAGTTGGACGCTCCAACTCGCTGGGTAAATTTGATTCCTATCAAGATTAACATTCTTGCGTGGAATATTAGCATGGATAGATTACCTACTCAGTTCCATCTTTCTTCTCGTGGCTTGGAGATATCTTCGATTTTATGCTCCCTTTGCAACGAATCTGTTGAAACCACAGCGCACACTTTTTTCTCATGCTCTTTAGCTCGTCAGATTGTGATCAAAGTAACTCGATGGTGGGAGCTCGATAAGTACAC